>JARDVY010000007.1:2585000-3835000 GCA_029030555.1 Ornithoptera alexandrae | reverse complement strand
ATCTAGTCAACATCTTCTGGTCTCACTGGATGTGACAAAGGTATAACAGATTTTTTATCAATGTCTCTTGAACAGGCTTTTCTCATATCTGAAATGTAAAATATTTTAACTTGAGGTGATAATAATAGGGTTAACTAAAATGTTTGACACTATAATTTTGAAATAAGAAATCCAGAGTTTGCAATGACATGTTATTAACTTGTTTCATAATTCTCAGATATATCAAATGTCAATAATAAATTCTATTTTTGATATCTTTTTCTAGAATAAGAAAAAATTAAAATGCATTGACAACTGAATTTAAGGGGTTCCTTGTGCTATTGCATGACCAATGTAACATACAAAGTAATTTAGATTATGTCTACTAAGCCGAAGTTAGAAAATTATATGACTAGAAAACTTTTTACTTAAATATAATGATAAAATACTCTTTTTGTTGACATACAATACAGATATTCTGATTGATGACTGACAGTGAAAAGTTCCATATTGTATGCAGATGTTTTTTACATTTTGTTTGCATAATAAGCAGCTACATAAAAAATAACTAACAGTATACTAAAATTATATTTATAAACCTTCAGGCAAAATCCTGAAAGTGTATTGTTACTCACCATAAGCATCTTCATCGGGATCACCAGAGTAATATTCTAAAACTGTTCTGTATACTATGTAACCTAAATTTTTGTACATATTGATTGCGACTTTATTGCTCACTCTTACAAAAAGATCAACAAAGTATGCTTTTTTCCTGAAAATATAATTTTAATTTTATTAGAAATTTGTTCAGTATGTTAAAAAATGCCTAGATATCAAAGACACCAAAATACTAAGCATTCATAGTTACTTTTCTGACACTTCTTCAAGAATATTCATCAAGGTTGCAGCCAGTCCTAACCTTCTATAATCTGGACTTACAGTTAGAGCTGTAACATGTCCATGCCAGTTCTCACCATGCCCTTCAGCCTTTCCCATAACTAGAAAACGAAAGTAATCTTTTTATACAGAAATTTTGTATAAATGCAAATTTTATTTAAAAAATATAATAAGCACTGTATCCCATAATTTCACCACTTGGAGATTCTGCTACTTGAAAATATTCCGGCCAATGAGCTAGATACTGCGTATAAAACGATAAACCGTAAGTTTCTGTAAGCGGATCTAAATTTCTGAAAAGCAAATATAATTTATCATCAAAATTTTGTCACATATATATATATATTTTTTGCATTTCTTAAAAAATACTAACACATTGTTAAAATATAACATGTCTTCACATGTAAATGGCCTAATAGTTGTCATTATTGTATTTTGTTTAAATATATCTATATAATCCTTGCAGTTTTCTCTCTATAATCTTATATATGACATATTTGTGTTTTTCGGAGTACACTAGTCAACCATAGATAATAAATAATCAGCATTGAATATTTTTTATAACATTTAACAATAATTTATTGTACGTCGCCGTTTCGTCTTTAAGTTTAGAAATAGTATCCATAAGTAAGACATTAGCTAATAATAAAAATATATCAATGAATATGGAATTTATTATTGGAAAATACAATCTTTTTCAACAATCGAAGTAGTAGCTTCATTTCATTTACAGCATTATAATTATAATCAAAATTTAATATTAATGTTCATAGTAATATTTATCAATGTATTTTTGATTGCTTTGTTCAAAATGACTATAGAGAAAGTGTGTGATTATAGTAATTTTCTAAAAAAGAAACAAAAGTTTTTAAATCTCTGTGTCTTACAATAAAAATACAAACAACTTTTTTTAACAATGGCACCTTTTGTATTTTTTCATCAATTAACTTACACTCCTTAAAACGCCACCAGCCCTTTAATATTCTAGCGTTATTAATTTGCATTTATTAAAGCTACAGTGCCGCGTTGCGGAATATAATTTAAAGTATGAAATAGTATTAGGAATATCTTATGTACAAACCCAAGCAATCTGCTTTTGCTTTAGATAAAACATTAAAATAATTAAATGTTAAAAAGTGTTGTTCTTATTTATTTAACTGTTATGTTAAACTGCTATTACATGTATGATCTATGATTATTATCTGTGGTAAAAAATATTAAGTATTATTTGGTAGATAGTAATTTCATAATATTATTATATTTAAACTTGACTAAGTTTGTCTAATATTTTTAAAATTGTATTTATCGTTGTTTTCGAAAGTTATTGAATAAATAAAAATTATTTTAGGGTTTATAAAAAGCAACATTATTACATAAAGTGTTTAATAACTGTTAACACTTACAACGAAAACAGGATCATTGCCATATGAAATAATAATTTTCATGTTTGAGAGCTATTATCTTACTCGTTTTACCACATGTCGAAAAGCATATTTATCACTCTTTTACAAGCTAAAAAGCTCAAGTGGAGCGATCTATGGGCTTCATGCAGTTTACCAACACGACAATGGCCGAATTGTCCGTATAAGATATTTTTTATTGGCTCGTACAGCCAAACCTGCCATGTCTTTGGTTTTAAAAATGGCGTATACAAGCTTTTTGTTTGCCGGTTTACGCTGTTGAATGATTAGTTTTCGAAACCCCGTGTGCACTCAAACGACACGTAAACGTCGTGAATATGAAAATAAAGTACATGTGTAGGTACAATAATCAACACCATGGACTCTGTGAACAAATTTTCGTAGCGTTATGGTGAATTAGAATGGTGCCTGTGGTTTGTCAAGCTCGCACGTCGACAGGTTACCCGTTCGTAACGTAAATATCACCCAGCGGATGATTTGTATTTCAGATATGACAGCGTCGCAAAACGGTAGATAATGGAGAGTTCAGAAGATGATGCGGGCACCCCAACAAACACTTCCCGCCGCCCAACGGCGCGGGAAAAAAACGTCGAGTCAAGTCAAGTTGAGGACATCTGTGCAACTAGTAGTTTTCAGCAAGAATCATATGAAGCGAGAGTATCTTGTAATACCCCCGCGATGTCTGAGGATAATTTTGATGGCGATAGCGTACCTTCGCCATCGACGCAAGACGTCAACACAAGTACCGAAGCGATCCTTGACATGATTGATGAGATTGTAGACGGACCCGGGGCTCCTAAACGATTGCCGCTTACTTTAGAAAACGTAAAAAGCGTGTCCAAGGATGAGACAGTCTGTTTAATTGACCAAACACAGGTTTCACATAATGAATTTCAGACCAACTTACAGAAGGCTTCAGTTTCTGAACCATCTGTAATGTCAACAGACAGAAGAGAAGATGAAGATGACCTAGAATCCTGTGATGTACATTTAGACAGTGTATCTAGAAGTGAACCAACAAAAACAGATGATTTGTCAGAATCATGTCATGTAGTGTCAAATGAAAAGAAAGCTGAATCGATAAGTTCTCAAGACTGTGTTGAATTGAGTGTGGTGGTGGAAACTAATAGCTCAGCCTATTGTACACCTGCCAGCAATGTTGAAGAAACAGTTAAAAGTGTTTCGGATAGACATGAACAAACATGTGAACGGACAGTGAATTGTGCTACTTCCAGTGATAATCAAGACAATGTTGCAATAGGGAGTGTTGAATGTACTTCAAGTGACACTAGTTTAAGCGTAGAGAATGTGTTAATTTCGGAAAATCTGACGAGATCGCCACTGCGGCGACGCCTCGTAAGGCCAGTGCTCAGTGACCGCCGTCCTGATTCCACTGTTTCCTCTACAGTTGATTTACAAAGTATTAATGTTTTAGTCCATGAACAGTCGCATAGTGAATGTGTTGTCAAAGATGTGTCCAGTTCTTCAGATGCAGTGCCAACTGCAAATACTAATATTAAGCCAGATGAGATTAGAAATTTAAATGAAGTTAGTATCTGCAAAGCAGAACCCTCAATAAGCCCTGTTAAAAAAATTAAACTCATTAGGCAAAAGGTATTCTCGCAAGTAAGTTACAGAGACAAATCTCTTGATAAACAATTATCTGAAAGTGGCGAGTGTCAGTCTACATCTGAAACTGTTGCAAATGATTCTATTTCCGAGTTGAATATAATAAGTACATCAAAAACAGAAATACATAATGAACAGTCAAATATAGATAGTATTGATACGGCTTCCAGTACCCCTACTGTATCAACAGCTGTATCATTAGATGACTGTTTTGTGAAACCCCTTAAAAATGAAGATATACAACAGCCAAATCAACATACAAGTAATCTGCATTTAACAGAAGAAAGTTTAAAAGGCAATGATCTGAAAAAAATTCCACCTTTGAAACTGAATCTATCTATAACAAGCGCAACAGAGTCAGTGGAAGAATTAAACACAACACATTGTGAACCAAAAAATTTAAGCAGCTGTACAAATGTTTATGAAGAGTCAGATTCGACAAAACAGGTACCAAAACTAACTATTAAATTAACCAATAAACAATCAGAAGAAGTAAAATCTCCTGTTCCAAAATTAACAATAAAAACGATCAAAGCTCCATTAGATGGTGAAAACAAGGTTGAAAATCAAGAACAAATACCTTGTGTTACTAAAATTAATATTAAACCTATACCTAAAAGGCCAGAGAAAATAAATGACTTGCATCGTAAATCTAGTAGCAGTGAAATATCAGAATCAGAATGTTCTGAAAATGATGAAAGTACTAGCACCTCAGACCAGGCCTCAGCTTCTGATCAAGGACAAACAGATGTGGTTCCAAAAGTAACCATTAAATTAGGTAAAGTTGGCACTGAAGCTGAAGGACTGTTCTATACAGAAAAAAATGTTCCAAAACTTACCATTAAAGGTATTCAGCAGAATGAACATGAAAGTCAAGATTATTCATCTAATTTAAAACTTGTCTTTAGTCAAACAGAAGATAAGCCAATGGAAAAAGTTCCCAAATTAACAATAAAAACATTAGCAAAATCAGACAGTCAGCCACTTAGTCCAAAGCTTACAATAAAACCAATTAAACCTCCAGAAACAATTACAAAGGAAATTATTGAAGATCAAACAGAAAATTCACTCGTTCCGAAATTAAAAATATCTACAGAAACTTTTACATCTTGTATTGATGGAAAAGAAAGCCCCCATGTACCGAAAGTTACAATAAAACCTGTGTTAAAGGCAGAAACTTCTAAAAAATCTTGTGACTTCCATGAACAAATCCCTGTTGTAACGAAATTGAATATTAAACCTATTGTTAAACCTGCAGAGAGTGATGACATGACAGAGAATACGGATGATAAAGTTCCTGTAGTTTCAAAATTAAATATTAAGCCTGTAATTAAATCTAAAGATAGTGAATTAGATTGTAACAGAGAGGATATACCTAAAATTACAAAGTTAAATATTAAGACATTAAAAAATCCTGAAGTTAAATCATCAGAAGATAAAGACTGTGATTCAAAAGTTGAATTAGATGAAAATAATATACCTATTGTTACGAAACTTAATATTAAGCCTATAATTAAGCCTATAGAAGATGATGTATCGAAAGATGAGATCTCAGAAAATCAATCTTCTGAAACTGGAAATTCAAGTGATGAAAACACAGATCACATACCTATTGTTACAAAAATAAACATTAAACCCATTGTAAAACCTAACGACATAGAAGAATCCAAACCTAGTATATCCAATGATGAAGGAATTCCTATTGTAACTAAACTTAATATCAAACCTATTATAAAGCCAGATGAAAATTTGTCTACAATGTCACCTAAAAAAGATAATTTACGAAGTGATCACAGAAACTCTATAATACCTGTTGTTACTAAATTAAATATTAAGCCTGTCGTAAAACCAGAGGAAGCTCAGAAAGACAATGAAGAAGTTGAAGATACTACAGTTAAAAATCCTCCACTACTTATGAAAATTAATATGAAAGCTGTGGATATGTGTAGTGGTGAAAAAGCTCTTACAAATTCTGATAAATGTGAGGAGGACAATGTTGGGCTTATAAACAGCATAAGCGAGAATGTCCCAATTGTATCAAAAGTTACAATTAAGCCTGTTACAAAAAATGTTGGCAAAGTTGTTTCCAACAGTAAATCAGCAGACTGTAAGGATGAAGATGCTGCCTTTGTTCAAAATATGTCTAATACTGACAATATAAAAGATGTAGATCTGGTTAAATCTTCAGTATCTGTGCTAAAACAAAACTGTATTTCAAAAATAAATGAAAATTTTTCAAACATGCCAGGTACTATAACTCCAAGTAAAACTAAACCTATAGAGTTGCAGAATAAAGTATTAACACATGATTCCACCATCTCCAGTGAGAGTTCAGATCAAGATAATGCCCAAAAATCTGATTGTATTTCTAATGTAAATAAATTGGACTATCCAAAATCAATAAATTCTAGTTTAAAACAATTATGTGACAAAGGAAGTATTAATTTTAGGGAAGAAGATAATAGTGATAACAATTTAAAAACTTATTTATCATCAGAAAGTGTAGTATCTAAATTAAGTAATAAACAAAATTTAAGTTCAACACAAAATTGTACTCTGTTAAAGAAACTTCTTGAAACTAAAAATGATGGATTAAGTACAAGAAAAGATGAAAAAAGATTAATACTGAGTAATTGTGGATCACCTACCTTTAGGTCTAAAACACCTATTTCTGATCACCAAGAAAGTACTTCATTGAACAGTAATGCAGTTGTAACATGTAGTGAAATTTGTCATAAAATTGATGGAACTAGTAATGTTGCTGCTTCAAATGATGAAATGACTGATACTCATTTTAAGAATCATTTAATGCAAAATATTCCTAAGGAAGTCAAAGAAAGTTTAACACATCCTTTGGAAATAAATGTGTCTGAGAAATTAACTAACCAAAGCTCAGGACAAGACTCACCTCGAATTATATTGAAAATTAATAAGACTGACCATGGCCCTTCTGCCAAAATTATAACAGAAGACATAAAGCGCCCAGAACAACACATTTATCAAACAGAAAATACTCAAGCTGAAATAAACGATAATGAAAATATAAAAAAGATCATATTAAATAGCAGAAGGAAAACACTGGGACATGCCAATCCAACAACACAATTAGGAAAAAGATTGAGAAGTTCAAGAATTATAGAAAATTCACCAGCAACTAAAAAGAACATAATTAAGAGGCCCTCTACTGTTGTTACTAGTCCAACTCAAAACAAAGAACCAGAGCTAACAGTACTAGAAACAAAAAGATTGAAGTTGGGGCAACTTTTGTCTAACAAATCTTTAACAATTACTCCTGTGACTAAAACGGAACAATTGTCGCCTTCTAAGAAACCTCCATTAGAAATAAAACAGGAAGGAAATCTTGTAAATCATACAGTATTAAATAGTGAAAACTGTTCAAAAAATGGTAACTCTAAATTACACAATATCCTATCCAATTTGCAAGCTAAACAAATACAAGTTAAACCCTTTAATGATATATGTCATTCTGAGAAAAATCCCGGTATAACCCATGAATTGGAATCTAGTACTTCAACAGGCAGTTGCGACAGAGTTGAAATTATGTCTTTAGGGAAGACCCGCCCAGAGGTACAAGAATTAATTTTTCATGATAACTCGGAGTCACATGACTTTACCATAGCTCCTGAAGAAATGTCTCAAGACCCGCTAGAAGTAGACAGTCTTAAAGGGGCCTCTATGGTTCACATAGACAATTTTAACATTCCGAAACCTACCCCACCGCCGCCTATAATTTCTACGCCTCAACCGAAAAAGCGAGGACGTCCTCGAAAAATTCCATTGTCTGAAGGAGCCAAAGTTATCTTGCCAACACCTGCTCTTGAAGAAAGACCACAAAGATCATTACGCTTATCAAGGTAACGAAATGAATACTCTTATCACTTTTTTGTAATATTTGTTGTACCTGCTTTAATGAGTTTTTTGTATATTATTTATAGGGACAGACCTGTGATATTGACAAAACCTAGAGGACGAGGACGAGGGCGAGGCTCGCGACGTGTTGATACATCTTCAAATCAGACCCCTGGATCAATTATGGAAGCAGCAAACAAATTTTTTGAAGGACAAAAATCCAGCCAAACCATTGATCCCACTAGTTCTAGGATAAAACTCCCACGGATGACTGAGGCATTGGATAACATGCCTTGTTCGACACCACTTAGCAGTAGAAGACGTAATTCGTCAGGGGGAAATTTGAAGCTCTTTAGTGATGCTTCTGAATTAAAGGTGGTTCTTGATAGTACACTTCCGAAATTGGAGGATTCATTCTTAAAGTCTCCAGAGATTAGTGAAGGGAGAGGTAGGGGATCACGAGGAGGACGCGGTAGTAGGGGAGGACGCGGACGTCCGGCGGGACGTGGTACACGGGGTAGAGGACGTGGGAGAGGCGGCGGAAGGGGAGCAATGTATATGAAGGTAAAATTACTTTGTTTGGCATATTAAATTAAATAAATTGTTAGTGAATGGAGGTATTTAAAATTAATAGAACTTATTATAAATCATTGCATTTAGAGTGTATGTAGTGAATGGACTGTAAGTTGACTTTTGATAGAAGGGAATATCATAATTTACTGGTGGTAGGTCTCTGTTGCCGAAGACCGTCTAGGTGGGTACCACCGCAGCGCCGATCAAACATTGTGCAAATGTTACTGTGTTCCGGTTTGAAGGACGTTGTAGCTGTAGAGGTAACGAGACTCAATATCTTATGACTCGGGCAACGAACATAATATGGTGCAGTGCATAACATTCTACAGTAGCGCCATGTTGTTATGGGCGCGAGTATCACCTAACATCAAGTGAAGTTCCACTAATTTCGTCAGTAACTTATATTAAAAAAAATAATAGAAGACGATAAGTACAGACTCTACATGGAGGGAGACAAAACATAGAGGTAATTATAAAAAATTTGGGCATTAACCAATTTGTTGTTATTTTAAGGAAACCATGGGCATTTATGGCCGTGTTTGTGGACCAGCTACTACTACTGTTCAATTGTTTGAAGAAGAAACATGTATGATGGATGATAACGCTACTCCTGCTAAGTAAGTTTATGGTAAAAAAAATATATAACAAGGATACTTAAGACCTAGGATTTCTTTTTTTTTCTGTCTATAATGCCTACATGCCCATCATATTTACTGTATTCCATACTGCAAAAGATTTGGCTAGAGCTATTTTGCTTGACACCAACCTTCCTCGGAAATTATTGCTGGTGGAATAGCCGCCACCTTACGGCTGGGGGGATAAAAATGTGCAAGCCCCTTATGGTACTGATAGTGATCGAGATGTAAGAAACCAAATAAATTGCAGGATGAATGAAATGGCGAAAGGTCACTGGAACGACTTGTGATCCACGAATGCCTCTTAAGCTTAAGGGATAGATCTACAAGTTGGTCATTAAACCTGTTGTGTTGTATGAAGCTGTGTTGGACCACCAAAGGTTCAGACGAAAGGGGATTACATGTGGAGATAAGATGGACGTGTGGTGTGATGAGGATGGAAAAAAATAAGAATGAGTATGTTAGAGGAAGTCTGAAAGTTGGTCCAGTGACAAAGAAATTGAGGAACAAGAGGTTAGAGTGGTACAAGCATGTTATGTGGAGGGACATAACAAAGAAAGTAATGAGAATGAACATGGGTGGTTATAAGGGTAGAGGAAGACGGAAGAAAGTGTGGATGGATTGTGTGAAAGATGACATGTGTAAAAAGAGTGTGAATTCAGGCATGACGGCTGATAGAGGGATATGGAAGAGAAGTACATACTGTACTGACCCCACATAGCTAGGATAAGTGCAGGAGGAAGAGGAAGAAGAATGCTTACATGCCCATGAAAGGTGTTCTTCTGGGAACATGACATTTTCCTCACAATGTGCTCCTTCAATTTAACCCATGCCACTTTGAGACTTGTTTTTATTTATGAACCATTACAGTTAAATGGGACTTCTTAAAAAAAACATTATCATTTGTGTCTATTTACAGGCCATCACACCTACTAGATGAGGATTCACAAAGCTCTGTAAAAAGTTCAACAAATGAAAGCAGTAAAATGAAGAAATCAAAATTTGCAGATTTATTTGACAGGTTGCTTTTCATTTCAATAAGATAAAATTTTCATCACATGTAATGTTTATTTATATTTGTTTTTTTCTTTATAGTAATAAAGTGTGGACAGCAGCTGATGTAAAGGAGTACATGTGGCCACCACTTGAAAAACCTGCTGCAGAACATCGGGTAATTAAGTTGTAATATTTGCATACTAGGACTCCAGATAACACTGATAGTTTTCGGTTAAACTTTGAGTTTAGCTGAAATTGAGATCATCTTGCGAAACACAATAAGCTTCTAAGGAGATGTTAATATTTTTGCCCTGTATCTTTAACAAAAACCTGAATTAAAGTGAGGTAAAGTCTGGTGTTGTTGGATATTCCTGTCCTTTGACACAAAAAGTTGTTGTTTTTGTAATTTTTAGAGACCTCCACCAACTTCAACCAATAAGAAAA
The DNA here is from genome assembly GCA_029030555.1 of Ornithoptera alexandrae. Classification (NCBI taxonomy): domain Eukaryota; kingdom Metazoa; phylum Arthropoda; class Insecta; order Lepidoptera; family Papilionidae; genus Ornithoptera; species Ornithoptera alexandrae. The sequence goes on along the minus strand of JARDVY010000007.1, from coordinate 3,824,556 downwards.
TAATAATTATGAATAAATATTATGTTTTATTTTTAGATTTCAAACATTTAAATTTCTTTACTCTTTTTTAGGTAATGATGATTCAAGAACAAGTTGCTATGTTTCTTGGTATTAAGAGCTTCAAGAGGCGATATGCAGAATTAAAAAGAAGAACAATCAGTGGAGAAGAAAGGGATTATCTGTTGAACAAAGGAATAGTTACTGAAGCACTTTGTGACCTTGGTAAATAATTTTAATATATTTTTTACTGGTGGTAAGTCTCTGTAGTTAGATTGTCGAGGTAGTTTATACATTTTATATGTACAGACAAAAATTACATGTTAATAAAATGATTAACAATTTCATTTAAATATTTTCTAAAATCCTTAACAACAATATATAATGTTCATGAACGGAGTTGATGATTCCTTAATTACATCGTTCTTAAATTTATCATTTCTTTTTTCTATTAGGAATTACAGCAGTAGATGCTAGTGAAGTCTTGGACATAATGCTTTCGGATTATCCGCATAAATATGAAGAGTACCGGTCACATCAATGTCGTAAGCAACTAACAGAGCCTAGTGAGGAGACAGTTGATGATGTAAAAGTGGAGGAAGTAAAGGAGGAGAAGGTTGAAGTGAAACAGGAGCAAAAACCAGTTGAGCATAAACCAGAGCCACCGAAAGTAGACCCCGAAAAAACTAGACAGGTAAATAACTGTTTCCAAGGTTAGCACATAGTGAAAAATTATTTTTAATATGACATTTAAACTGGAGAACCATTACCAAGATTTTTATTGATAATGTAATTATTTCAATATATATTTATTTATGTTATAAAAAATGGGCTAAACAAACAACAATTTCACAAGGAATTAATGACAAAGCTGCAGATGGTAAAGTGTGTTTGTCCAATATACTGAATAGTAGTAGTAATGTTAGTATAGGGACAGATTTAATGTGAGGGCAGTATCCACCCAGGTAGGTTCAAAAGTACCATACCATCAACCAAATTTCACAACATAGGGCTCAGAATCTAGCTAGAGATTCCCATGTTACTAAGCTATTGATGAACCACACAGACTGTTAATAATATGTAATATTTTAGAAGATATTTATTTGTTATATTTGTGTAGGACATGGCGGCTGCGGCGATTGCGTCCGCTAGTGAATGGAACACGCGCTTAAATGCATTACGGAGGCCAGCGTGCGCAGATCTGCAATCGCTCACGTTGCTGCGAAGACGCGCTCCGCTACCAGCACCGCTGCCGCCCCGCGTCCGTCCTTCGCACGGGTTTTACCCCCTAGCGTTGCTGCCTGGACAGTATCAGCACTGTTACCGTGTTTACACCTCAGAGCAACTCAGGTACATATTGATTCAATTTATTCATTGTTTATAGAAGACACCTTTTTAATAAATTGCTACTAGATGAAGTTGCAGTATTTGTATATCTGTACTTTCATCACTTATTTAATTTTTTTCTTTATACATATGTAAGAAAACTTTTACCAATAACTCAGTAGTTAGTGGTGATAGTGACTATTTATTTTATTAGGTCCTTACATATGAAACTGGCGTTCTGTATGGGAGGAATATAAAGTAAATTTTTTTTGTAAAATATATTTAATTAACCAAAGTACACACCGTTGTTATCTATGCACTTTTGCCACCTCATTTGTAGTTCATTGATCCCTTTACTAAAAAAACCATGAGGGCGAGAATCAATAAACTCTTTGAAGGCGGTTCGGACTGCCACATCAGAGTTGATTTTTTTCCTTGTAAGAAGTTGTTTAAATTGCGGAAAAATGGTAATCTGTTGGGGCAAGGTCCGGGGAGTACGGTGGATGTCGCAGACATTCCAATTGTAGCTGGCTCATCTAACATGGTGGTTTTTTGTTGTGCAGTGTGTGGTTTGCGTTGTCGTGAAGCAGCAGTGGCCTAGAGTAATTGACCAATGTCGGTTGTTTGGCAGCTAGTTCTTCCTTCATGATTTGTAGTTGCTGACAATAGATACCTACCGTAATCGTTTGGCCAGATTTTAGAAAGCTGTAGTGAACTACACCGGCGCTAGTCCACCAAACACGTCAAGTAACTTTTTCTGAGTCAATTTTCGTTTAGGGCAGGATTTGGCTGGGCCTCCAGGGTTCAGCTATTGGGACGAGCGCTTCAGATTATCGTACAGTATCCACTTTTCATCACAAGTAATGATTCGATTTAAAATCCCTTCATTATTGTGTCGGTTGAGCAAAGTAAAACAGCAGTCGACGCGTGTTTGCAAGTTCGATTCACTCACTTCATGAGGTACCACTCGTTCAAGTTTTTTTACTTTCCCGATTTGCTTCAAGTGGATTAATACAGTTTTGTCACTTACCTCGAAGCGTGCATCTATCTCTGAAGTGCTTTGTGATAGATCCGCTTTCACAATAGCCTTTAATTCTTCATTTTCCACGTTGGTCTCCGGCCGTCCACGGGGTTGGTTCTGAAGGTTGAAATTTCCAGAACGAAAACGTTGAAACGAAAACCGTACCATACTTTCTTTTACGACACCAGCGCCGTACACGTCATTAATCCTTCGAGCTGTTTCTGCAGCACTGGTGCCACGGTAGAACTCGAACTCGTAAATATACCGATATTTCATGTTTTCCATTGTGCGGTAATAAGCGACATCAAAGAAAAAAATGATGAGGAAAAAACAATGAATGGCTGTTTTCAAAACTCAAATGTACCAGCTAAATGAATTTATAAATTTGAATTTGGAATTCTTAACCAAAGAGGAGATATTTCAGATCAAAGTGGTCAGTATGACAAAACGCTAATTTCATATGTAAGGATCTAATATAATAATACAATTATTTGTCACATTATTACATTGCCTGTGGTATATTTCCATTATTGTCTCAACTTTTTGTTTCATTTAGAACGCCTTGTAACGAAATTCTTTGGTTATATGGTATTCAGATACTTCCCCCTCAACACGGTGTTAGCAGCTCCACCAGCGGCAGCGTCTGCGGAGTCCAGCTCTGATTCTGAACACGACTGGCTCGAGCGTTCTTCATCTGAGGACTCCGATATAGAAACACACCCTCCTAAGGTATATATGAGATAGCTCAATTAGTGATATTTATACCTTCTTATTTAAATATAATCTTTATATAGAATTTTTTTAATTATCATATCTTTTCTGTAAGTTAAACTTATTCTTTAATAACCAGAATCGCTGTAAAATTTCTTTATTAGATTTATTTTAAAAGTACATATATTTTTTAAGTCACTGCAAATAAAATATTGTGTAATCAGGTGACTAATGTTACAAAAAAAATGAACAGTCGGTAACTCGGTTATTACGGTTTACCACCGTAAACTATATCACCACTTGACACCAGGGAGGATTGTGGACAAGCACAACATCGTTTTGTGTGCCTGATCAGGCATAGATTTTTTCACCATAATAATACGTATACAAAAAAATAAATTCTTTTAGCGTAAGAAGCTTACGAAAACAAAACGTAGCAGTCAAGCAGACGGTCCTAGCACACTAAAAGAAGAAACTCAGGATGGCGAGGTGGACACTTGCCGCGCTTGCAAGTTGCGGATCGAAGCAAACCGCAAATACACCCATGAGAGGTTCCTGGTCTGCTCCAATTGTAATGCCAAATGTGAGTACATTCATATGTACAAAATTGTCGTTTCATTTAGAGTGGTAATCTGACCTATTAGCCGACTATATTTTTATTTAGTATGATTAATTGTGATGGTATTGCATTACAGTGCATCCCGGCTGCGTGGAGCTCGGTCCGGACACGATACGTAAGTGTCGCGAATACCCGTGGCAATGCGCAGAATGCAAAACCTGCTGCTCCTGTCGCCTGCCCGCGGACGACGACAAGATGTTGTTCTGTGACCTCTGTGACCGCGGCTTCCATATCTACTGCGTTGGTCTACGCAACGTGCCCAGCGGTCAGTAAACAACGTTTACCCAACAGTCTCTGCATGTATTTATTTTTATTGAAAGATACACATACAGTCTTTTTGATAATTATGATCATTAAAATTCATCAATTACATTAAATGTGCAATACTGGATCTCGGCAATTACAGTTAATTTTACCTGACGTATCATAAGCTGATTATTAATAATAAAAACTAATTTAAATAAAGATTCTTTTAAAAATCCAGGGCGGTGGCACTGTGCGGAGTGTGCGGTGTGCAAGTCGTGCGGGGCACGAGAGCCGAGCGGTGGCGGAGACGGCGTGGCGTGCGGAGGCGCGCCTGCCGAATGGCATCACCAGACCCGCCGCGGTCCTGGCGGTCACAAAGTGTACTCGCACTCTTTATGCACTCCCTGCGCCAGGTCAGTTGACGTACGCGCGAAGCAAGTGACGGTCGCGTTTAGCGTGCCTTTGTTGCCTACAAACAGTGAAAAAAAGAATTAAATACAACTAGTTTTCTTTAAAGAAACATACTTGATACAGAAATTAAATCATATATCCTACAATCATCCCCAATGGAGTTGTGCTTTGGATTTGAATGATTCTTTAGTATGTATCCTTAAATAAATCATTTGTAGCATAAATTTTATTATTAAATATTATTGGTTTTTACAATTTAATTGTCAGTTATACTATTTCTAAGGATTTTTGAATAAATATGAGTATAATATCTGTTATATATTCTTGAACAGTGGTAGGACCAGGACTAGAAAAGAATAAAACAATTATATACATATCTATTTATATTTATGTTACTTCTATATTCTTTGAGATGAATTGTTAGGAAATTTCTGAAACTTAAATGGTTTGAAAGCTTACAAATGCACGCTGAACGCCACTGCCTATAACAATTAACTATCCAGTAATAACATCCAATCCAAAAAATCGCGATAAAGGTCAGTGTCGGAACTGGGCAGAGACAATAGTGGCGTTGCAAGGTACACCCCCTTCTTGAATGATGATGTCTTTGTAGGTTAAGGGCAAGACAAAATGATAATTTGGATTGTCAAAGATTATGTTATTTAATTGCATATTAGTTGTCTTACTGACCGTGTTATACTCTGTTTACATAAGGTATACATACAATATGAAATATTAATTGTTAAATAGAAGTATATAATTTAAATAATCAAATCAATGGGAGGAGCAGAATTTGAATAATGATCAAGTGTGTTTAAATTGTGTACACAATCTATGCATGACAGGGTATCCAATGTTATTAACCATATGCTATTTTGTTGTTCACAAGACTATTATTTTAGAACCATAATTTTGATCTGAAATACATAAATTAGATTTATTATTGGGACACAAAAAATTCATCAGCTGGTAAATTGGTCTTTTGTACGACATGGACCTAAGGTTCTCTAACAAAACTTATAATAATTTAGCAGTAGTTTTGAATTCAAATATTTATTGATGTCAAGTACATGTTTTTATGAAAGGAGCACAGTACAGTCATGGTGAATAAAGCTTGAGATGAAAGCTAATTACTGTGTTCTCTTTTTATCTGTAACAGCCTAACACTTAGCCTTAATTTCAAACGGTGTTTTGTGATGAGCCATGGGCTGATGTTTGCCTAAAATACCCTGGAATACCCATATATTTTTAGACGTAACCCAGCGATGTTATTATAGGAATAGATTTACAACATGGCGATAGGTTGCCGGAAAGTCGGAAACATCTTATCACCCATCCAAACTCTAAAAAAGTGTCCCGGAATTGAATCAGAGACCTCCGTGGTTAGTAGACAAGCAGTTAGCCTCTGCGCTGCAGAGGGGCAGTTCTCATCATTTAATTTGTGTTAAATGTGGACTAACGGCTATAGTGTCATTCTATTTTGACCTTTTTACACTCTTGACCATACGCTTTTACCTATCTCGTAGCATTTTGGCCCCTATTTAATGTTTCTATGAACTGGAGCAGCGTTCTTAATATGCACAAAATATTGGCTGCCTAATTCTACTAAGAAATGACATTTAATGGGCCTGTTGACAAAATTGGTTAGCAAACGATAAGACAGACAAAATTGTATACACAAAGTTGTTATTATTTAGCAGAATTAGGCTAACATGTAATGTTGCATGCTACACATCCTCTTAAATTTAAGTTACTCTTAGTTAAAATTTTGGAAGACTGACTGCCTTGTATGTTTATTTTTTTAGTGTTACATGTTACATTATTTATCTTATGGCAGATAGTTTTCTTTGCTAAATAGTAAAGTGGTGAAATATATTTTCAATAAATAAATAATGCCATATGCCACTTGTACTGTTGTACTAATGGTTATTCAACCTCATTACATTTTCCAATAACAGTGATTGAAGCGAGATGAAAAAAAAATATATTAATTTTTAAAAATTGTTATCGCCTCAATTTCTGTTATACCATCAATGGGTGGTCGATCACCAGTCACCATCGATACTCCCACTAACATCCCCCTGTTTTTCATTTGTGTAAAGACACCGACTAACACGGGCGTAGAATTACATCAGTTTCAGTACATTCACTAACTTGAAAATTTTTATTACTGACTTTTCGGCCGGCTCTACGTACATTAATAAAACCTATAATAATATGTATATAAATAATTGTAGCCAATGTATAATTTAGGTGTTTTAATTGGTGATAGGTTTAGACCTAAACCGTCTAAGTAGACCACCGTACCACCGTTTTTGCGGCCAAACATTAATATGTTACGGTTTGAATGTAGCTAATGATATTATTATATCAACATGGATAACAACTTGTATCTCAAGGAAGCCTGCGTGTGGTGTAGTGTTTATGATCCTAACTAGCATGGAATATCTCTTCACTATCTCATGCCGTTACTACGACCGAAAAAAAAAGAACGGCATAAAAAACTTACAATGGAATCAATTATCATTGTAAAATAGTTATTGTGTCTAATTTTTATAATACTCTTAAACAATATAGTAGTATATGTATATTTATGTATATATAAGAGCCGAGCGAAGAGAAGTAATGAAAGTAAAGGATCGAGTCCTAAAGCAAGCGGCGTGTTCACGTGTTGATTACTAATGGCGTGTTTCTGTGTTCCGGTGCTTGTGCGCGTACGGTCCGTATGTGTGTGTGCGTACATAGGGCGTATCGCATCGGTCGCTACTGCCCGCTGTGCGAGCGCTCCTTCATCGGGCCTAAGGGGACTATGCAGCTCGTCATATGTAAACTCTGCGATAGGCAACTGCATCAAGGTACGTCATCCGGCACGGTGCCAAGTAGAAACGCAAACGCTTGCCCCCTTCATCTCGCCACCTCACCATCGCATCCATCTTCTCTAGCTGCTTGTAAAGTGACATTGAAATGAATAAATTATTTTTGTTCGGAATCTTATTTTAATGTAACATTGCTAGCTACCGGCTCGGCTGCCTCGTAACACGGAGATCTCTGGTTCGAAACCAGGGCTACATGTTGAAAAGTTGGTGACCATAATAACGTCGCTGTTTTCCAGCTGCCATATGGATTGCCAGCAAATCGTTAGCGAGCTCACTACTCTTTCCGTGGCCTCTTTGTAAATTATAACTCTGTGATACTGAAGCGAAGGTCAGCCAAGTGTGGTTAAAAAAATAAAAACTAAATGGAGCTTTATCGTTAATACAACGAAATAATAAAAAGGTATTTATTAAAAAAATCTAAAAAAAAAAGATATTTTTTTTATTCTTGTAAATATAGATAAGGCTATGTTTATTTCATGTCACTTTATGATTAGTACTTATTGTAAACGAATATGAGGATATACTGTTCGCATGTATAAAGTATAAGATATCAAAAGTATATCATTGTATTCGATGCTTTGGCTTCATTTTGCATCAATGCGCATGATATCCACAAATCTTTCATGAGAAGGACATTATTGATCACATATTACAACACAAAGCATTATTATTTATTTAATTACTATCACACCCGCCCTCAAAAATCCTGCACCCTTCCGAAACAAAAACCAGGAATTTAAGGATATATGAAAATGAAAAAAAAAATTAAAATACATCATAACGATGCTTCCTTTTTGTGTTAGATGTATTAGAGAAATCGTATGGGTGATCGCATGATATATATACACAGTACAAACATTATCTGCCTCGTATAGACGATAGCTACTTACGAAACGCCAATAGAGGAAACTCATCGAGGAATGTCTCTTATAGAGGAATAGTATTGCCGAATTGTGTGTGCTGTATACCTATTTATTATCGATCAGAGAGATTTTGAACTTGATTCAAATAAACATGTTACACGTAAGAAAAAAAAATGAAACAAAATAACCCACGGACATACAGACAAACGTCAGACATCATCAGGTTGTTGATATCCACGCGAACAAACGTTTCGATTTGTCATTCATAATGTTTAAATAGCATGCCCGCATCAGAAGTACCGCTCAGATACGTGGGGCGGCCTTCAGTGCGATTTACTATTAAAAAATTATAATTGCATCCCTAACGCAGTGGTTACAGACGTAGGTTCTTGGTTCGACGCCGAGGTCACATGTTGTGGAATTTGTTTGGTGGCAGGATAAATCCAAAATCACAACAGCATTGCTGGGTTTCAATTGTAAACATGTGAGAGCCAGAGTGTTAAGGGCGAGCACGCTTATCCATTCACAGCCTCATTGTCACCGAACACTGTGAAATTGAGGTCTAATGTTAGCCCATTTTAGATGAGAGTACATCTCCGCTCATCATTATCGGTTGGATCGTAGCCGAGCGCTAGCGTACAGCGGGTCAAGTTCAAAATAATCTCGATCGGTTTGTATGACGTATTTTTTACTTTGTTGTGCTGTGTGTATGTAATGTGTTGTTGTCGCGCAGATTGCGTTAGGCAGACGGTGTCCAACTTGAACGTGATGGATTACACGTGCGGCGACTGCCGGCGCGGCGGGATCACGTCGCGCGCGGCGGCCGTGCGCCTCGCGCCGCGGACCATTGCTACGCTGTTCATGGCCAAGCGGCGCTTCAACAAGTACGCGCACCGGCAGTACATGCAGAGTCGCATGCAGGGCCGCTCGAAAGCGTCCGAGAACTTCAACGACGCGAACGAGTCGTGCGACCAGCCCGACAGGGCGGACGACGCGTCCGACATATCCGACGGCGCCGAGGAGACCCGCGACCCGCTCGACGTAGGCGACAACCTGCCCGACTCCGCCGACTGAGCGGGCCGACGCCGCGGTGCTCCGCGACGGCATACCGACCGTTCAGTTCACACCACTTAGTGCGGGACGTTGTGCACGACGCGGATTCAAGTGGTGTACATATATTAAGTGCAAAGTGCGCGAGCTAACGACTGAATAATGAACGAAATTGTGTAATATACCTAGCTGTTATTAGTCTATACATATATATAAATATATATAACTCCGCTTCGGTAATTACGGTTGTAAGGTAAACTGTTGCATAAATCTGATTAACATAACGATTAACTAGTAGGATATGTATATGTGTAAGTTCATCGGATAGTGGAGAGATACTAGGTTTTGTCTCAGTTGATCGTCGCGGTCTTGGGTTCAATATCAGTGCGGCGGCGCTGTTTGTTGGAACTGAAGACGAGAGTAACAAGTGTATCCTTAGCGGCAAGTAGGTGGTTTATTTTTACTGAAAAAATAACAATCTTAAAGTGGTTAGATAGCTGTAGTTCGCAGGTAACTAACAAGTAAAATGTACAGTAATTTAATACTAACTTTACTTTGTGGGTAGCTGGGCAATCATACAATTTTTTTTTTTTTATTAATAATAGTTATTTTTTTATGTTTGCTGCAAAAATCATGTATGCGCATCCCCCGTGAGTTATTTATGTTAAGGAGAAGTCAAATTAAATGGATGTATTATCGTTTTGTCGCCGACATGTTGTTAATGAGTATGAGTGATATTATATATGGAGTAATGTTTGTCGTATTTCCGCTCTATTCGCACATTATTTCTCAAAAATATTGATAATAAATTGTATAATATAAATAAATCTGACTTTTAATGCATTCGCGATGCAATCATTATGTTTAAAATAAAATTCATTTCAATCATTTTAAAAATGATCCAATGCAGGACGGAGCGCATTTTTTTGAGAATAGATTAATTTTAGACTATTGTTAATTTTTCCTTAATAAGGTATTTATTTTAGTTATATGTTTATATGGATACAACTGTATACAATATACCCCCTTATATTATTACTTATTTGACAATTTATTAGAGGATATTGTTGAAATTCTCCATTTATAATGTCTGACGATAAAATATACTGTGATGCCTAAATGAATTTGCTTATGAATCAGTTTACTTTTTTTGTGTATTTTTTTTCTTTATTAACAGAATTATAAGTTTTATTTAAGTGTAATACAACTACATTATTATTATAGTTTTGCGTTTATTTTAGTTTATCTGATTAAATCTCGGCAATTATTACACCAAGTGACATTTATCATATTTAAGGTGAAACGCAACCTTTGGCAAAGACAAGTCGTACCTAAATTGTTTACACTACTTCAAAAAGCAATGCAAAGTTATCCACGCATCTATATAATTGATAATGAGCCGAATTAGTAATTATACACTGAAACCTAGACTTGCGGGAGATTTGCGTTTTGTCTTATTCTCGAAGTACAAAACACGTAAGCTATTTATATTTTCTAATTTATTCACTCATCCTGGAAATTATATAAGCCCAATTTATATAGATTTATTATAGAGAAGATCAAATAAATTATTTAACGCAGAGGTATATACGTTTATTTTCATTACTAAGAAATTATTTATTGTACGATGGACATAATATAAAACTTATAATTATTGAAATGTAGTGGAATTGGGCGGTAGTTTTTTCCAGGGCGAAGCTCTAAACCCCCATCCCCAATGGATTGCACTCAAGACACTTCTCAAGTTTTGTAGCAAGCTGTCGGGCACACCTGGGACCGGACGACCTAGGACCGGATGCAAATGTATGCATGTGCTGTACTTATGAACTCTGCGCGCTATTGTCTTTTAACCACTGCTGTGTGCAATTATCCCAACCACGTTGTGTATTATACATTGTATTAGTGGTATGTAAGTGGCTGGATCATCGACTAATGCTAAATACTTGTAACGGTGTAACATGTTTAGTTTATAATTATGCTTTCGTTATTTTTAATCGTAAATAATTTACTTAGTGACAATTTCTAAGATTAAACAAAAAATGTCCCCTTGCTATTTGAAAATTAATACAAATCATGTTATAACTTTTATATGGTATACACAACTGATTCGAGCGCGCCCCACCACCACCACCGCGATTCGCGTTGCTTCCTTATTCACACACATGAATTATTAAGACTTACTTGTAAGAAGAATAATGATAACTTTATGTCTACTTAATTGCAAGTGTAAACGTTCTAGAAATCTCGCACTGTTCGGTCAATTTTGTAAAAAAATAAAATAAATTTAAATTTGATTTGTTTTTTTTTCTATTATTCACGTTACGGTTAGGTTTGAAATTAAACACAAATGTGCAATAAAAATAATTTATATAATTTGACTTAAATACAGTAAACTCGGTAGCATAGTTAACAAAATTTTATAAACATTTAAAAAAATTTTTCAGTGTATATATATACATATACCCGTACATATATATAGAGAATATTTTATGAACTGGCGTTAAGCGTTGTGTTACATCCTGAACGGGGAAAACCTGAAAGCAAAGTACATATATATGTATGCAATTTATTACAGGTTTACTTGAAGGACCCTCTGTTACAGGAGACCATTGAGTAGGTTTCACCGCAGCTCATATTTCTGCCGCCAAACAGTAGTGTGTAAACATTATTGAGTTCGAAATACTTTGTAACTGGTGAAATGACTGAGGTAACGAGACTTAAAATCTAGTGCTTCTATAACGACAAGCACAATGTGATGAAGTGTACAAGTCGCGTTATAAGCGAGCGCATCACTTATTATCAAGTAAAATCGTTTAGCACCTACCACCAATAAAAAAATTACTTTAAAAAAAATAAAATAAAACCGAATAAAACTTTTACACATTTTTTTATACTATATTCCTAAATTTATATGTCTATACAAATCATTAGAACAATTTCTAAAGCGTTTATTGGATATCTAGTAATTTAGTTGATAGTAGACAAAGGCACTGTGCGGTACCTGCGCGGGCGCAGGCGCGGTCACTCGTCGATACGCAGGCCGCTGATCGACAGGAAGGTGAACGCGTTGTGCAGCGATGCGACGGGCGCGGTGGTGAGGGCGACGCGCGCGCGCACCCGCCGTGCAGCTTCTCGTGCCGCACCTATCACCAGCGACGTACTCGGCGCGCTCCACACCTACACAGACATTTTTTTAAAATAAGGAAGCAATGCCACGGGGGCCAACTTGTTCACCTGATGGTAAGCGATACGCCTTCCCACAACAACGTGGCGCTAGTTAGGATGGTATTCATAGCAATATGGTGCGCTTGTCTTCGGAGACAAGATGTTGAGTCTCCTTACAATAATTTCACTAGCTACGGCGCCCTTCAAACTGGATTATCGTAATGTTTGCCGACAGAAATAGGCACTTTGATGGTACCTATGTAGACGGTCTTCGGCAAAAGAGACCTACCACAAGTAAAATAATCGCACTATCATCCTAACAGCTCACTGTCATCTATTTCTTGTCCGATCGGTCCGTTGCCTCCAACAATTTGTTACAATCTTCTCCAATCCACCTAAACCATCGCTCTAAATTGATTTTGCAGTCTCTATTCAAGGATCTTCCTGTCGCATCGGCTGTGCGATTTCCGCGCTATGTAGCCTACTCATTGCTGTCATTTCAACTTACTAATACCAAGGTCTATGACAACGACCATCCTTATGATGACGATGATGATATGATTACGTTCTGAACAATTCGAAAAGGCGTGGGCTCGATCTTCACTGAGCTTGAGTTTCCATGTTAAGAACGCGTCGAGTCCCACTTATGGGAAAATTAAGAGGGCTATTTAACATAAACCGTGTTTACTAAGAATAAAATCTGAATATTATGGGAAGTACTATCATATATCTATAAGTAATAATATACGAAATAAGAATTTTCAAAGTAGGAAAAGAGTGAAATGTTACTATAAGCTGATAAACAGTTCGTTACCTGATAGAAAATCCTGAGTTTAACAACCGGATGTGGCTCTCTCTCATAGCAGTCGTTAACAAGCTTTTTCAGTGCATATTCCAGAACTTCAACAATTTCGGACCGCTGCATCTGCGAGGCGAGGGACTTGTGGGAGTTGCAGGCCTCCTCATTAGGAAACGTAAGTTGGCATGTTGAGGGAGAGGAACCTGGTGAACATTATTGATAACATGTAATCTAATTAAAGTAATCGCCAGTTTACATTAGTATCTACCACTTGACGCCAATTTCTTGTCTTATTAAGTGACAATGAGTCCATCACATAGGCCCCTAGTTTGATTACAGGATTTTTTTGGTTGGGTTTGGGTGGTGGTAATTTTTATACTTGCCTGGCTACCCACTAGTCATATATTGTAAATCAGCCGTCATAGTAGCATTGCTGTGTTCCCGCTGAGCTCTCCCACCCCTCCTCCTCAACCACGCAACATATGAGAGCGAGATTACTTCGAGCGGGCATGCTTCATCATAACGCGCTTCGAAGTGACAACATTATTTTCAATCGAAGTCGGGAAAATAGGTAAGAAAAAAAAATTTATGTCCTTACCAGTAGCAACGTAACAGACACACGCAGCGACAGTATTCTCATAATTCCACCTCCTCGTTATGGCGACCTTGTATTCACCGACGTTGCAACCGGTCTCCTCGTCTATAATTATTAATTATAATTTATAAAAAATCTAGACGCGGCTACGAGGCGCCAATAAGTTAAGATAACATACAATGAATATACATTATGAAATGACATAAATAAATACATTATGAATCAAGAAGTTAAGAGTCGTTACCTAAGTAACACACATCATCATCATCAGCCGATAGACGTCCACTGCTGGACATAGGCAAGTAACACGCGTTTCGACAATTTTTTTAATTATATTCTTTTTACGTTTGTTTACGTTTTTTTTATTTACTTGCCTTCTGTTACGAAGATGGCATTGACGTCAAAATATATTTATCAAATGCGCATTTAGAATCTATTTACGATCTTTGTTTAGGAAATAAACTTGTTATTAATCATAATAATCAAAAGCGCCTCTGAATGTCATTAATCACATTACGTAAGCAATTTAACCAATAATAGTTTTATGACTTTGCAAACTAGGTTAGTATTATGTGTAGACGTAAAAAGTCCACTATTTCATTTTATCTCCAACGGATTAATACCACTGTTGATCACAATTTCACAAGGTATCAAGTGACGACAAGACGTTGGACGGTGAATAGTGATCACTCAGAATCCCACCTTCACTGCTCCTCGTAAGCAGTTAATAGGCGTATGAATATATAGACTTATTGTATGTTCGTCACAGAACAAACGGTTTGTGTTCGCTATTTTTACGCGTGTACGTGTGTCTGTGTATTTGCTTGTACGTACAGTCGAATCGATTGTTGTCAGTGTGTGCCCACGCGTGCCATTCCACTGCAGCGCCACGCGGCAGCGCCTCCACCACGGCGCACTGCACTATCGCGCCAGCAGTCCGCCGCTCCAGCTGCCTCCGAGCTTCACGCGCCGCTGATATTTGTGTGACGTAACACACACTCTGTAATCAAAATATTTGGTTGGCCTCCCAAAGCCGACAGCTCTGTAGTCTTAGGCGACTAAAATTATTTTTTCGTTACTTAAAATAATGAGGTGCTAAGAGCGAAGGAAAACTTTCCGATCGTCGACTTGAGTATTATTACCAGTAATTTCAATAGCTACGGCTCTCTCTAAAATGGAGCACAGAAATGTTTATACAGTACTGCTATGCGGCAGGCATAGTCGCTGCGAACCTCTGGCAACATCCATCAAACATGGCTCATATATTTATTTTATTGAGAGATTATGATAGTAAATTAGACGATCATTCCATTCAAGAATTCCTTCAAGACTAGCGCATATCATATCTCTTACCATCCGATGTGATCATTTTCAATAATTAGTTATATCATATATGTACACTTTATGATTTATCATTAATTAGTCAATGTGACCTGTACGACACTGCGTATGTGCGCACGCGGGTGTGCGGCGCGCAGCACGCGTGCGACGTGTCGCAGCGCAAGCGCACACTGCCCCCGCGCGCCGCTGTCCGTCAGCTGCATTGAGCCCGGTACCAGCGCGATCTGCCCACTGGTGCTGACCACTTCGCCCACCTAACATACACGCACCTATGTTTACAGCAACTTACTCAGTGGCTCAATATCTAAGCCTTTATCTTATAATAGATCCCAGCTGGAGAGCTGGCCTAATGATTAGAACGTGCGGCCTTCATTCCGAATGTCGCGGGTTCTAATCTCGGCATGTACCGATGACATTAATATTTAAGTTATGTACATTTGTGAACTTTAGTAACAACAGCGAAATACAAACGGTGAAGGGAAACATCGCGAGGAAACCTGCACATGAATTAGAATTTATCTAAGGTGTTTGTGAAGTCACCAATCTGCATTGGACATTCGTGGTGACTACGACCCCATCGCCCTCTTATTGAGGGTAGGCCTGTGCTTCAGCAGTGGGGACGTAAATTGACTGTAATGGATCCCTTGTTTGGTTATGGAGTCATATTTGATGTTTGAACGGTGATAGTTTTTTCGAAGCCTGGCTAGCTAGCTACGATCCTCATATTGTGATCCAGTCGTCATAACAATCTGACCATCCAACACCTTATTGTCGCATCATGTGAAATTGGGGAATGTTAGCCCATTGAAACATGTAGAAAGACTATTTTTTTTTTTCAATATAGAAACATTTGATCCTTTGTATATAAAATGATAATGATGATAATTGTACTATTCAATATTTCTATTGTTCTGAATCTGAAGATGTTAATTGTATACAGAAATGATTTATTGAAGTATCAAAAACTAAAAATTTTTCTTTAATTATGGTGTTTATTTACTTTCTGTTTCAATCAACGATTACATCTTTTCTCGTAATCGTTGATTGAAACAGAAAGTAAATAAACAAACATCTCGATTAAAGAAAATGGTTTCTCTCATAAATGTTGCTTTACAAAATACCTTAACAGCCTGGCTATATGGACCAATGTTGGCTGGTGCCCAATGTGAAATACCCTGCACATGCATCGTTACGCGTTCCTTCGAGTTACCACCATCAGCTTCATGATTTTGATTAGCATCTTGCTTATGTGCTACCTAGTAAAAGTAAAACATTATAATATGCTTTAATAGAATTTTCCAGAACAGAGATCTTACTGGTGATAGGATTCTGTTCCCATAGATCTTCTATGTAGGTAATAATAATGTGTAAACATTACTGTACGGGTTTGAAGAACTTTGTGGCTAGTAAAATTACTTAACAACGATCTTATGACTGCGCACGAGCACAATACGGTGTGTCGAGGAATGTACTGCGACGTATATACATTGTAGGATAATCCTAACAAACGCCGTAATTGTACAAGCGAACGTATCACTTACCAGCAAGTGATGGTACCGCTTATCTTGTCATTTCGTCGAATAAAATAAAATAAGAAACCTGACCATTAGTACTCCCTAAAAACTTTGACGATCACGACAAACTTTTGACAACCTGTCTCGTTAATGTGAATATTCAAATACTAGCAAATAACTTTATTTTAATATAATAATATAAGTTCGACAGCATATTAGAATTAAAGCTACACCAGCCACTACATAGACGACTTGGTGAAGATAGCAGAGATTCGATGGATGATATTAGATCGGTTGCACTAGAAATCGATTAGAGTCTGTACAGCAATGGACACCAATAATGATGAATTAAACTTCAGTATACTTACGGCATCCATTACAAGTCCGACGTTATTGGGCAAAGGGCACTGTATGCACACTCGCGTGGGCGGATTCGGATACCGGAAGGTTTTCACATAAACATTGTTAAGCGCAGAGTATTCGCCCATGTCGCGCATGTAAATATTAACTGAACTCACATTCGTTAATTGCAGATCCTCAGATTCCAGTAGATCTAAACATGTAAAGTTTTTTTTTAAAATGGCCGGAATAAATATTCTTATAAATACTAATAAAAACGTTTTACTTTAATAGGAACGTACGATTAACATTTACATATCAAATATTCAATATATAATATAAGTATTTAGAATGGTTCAAAACATAAAGAAAATCGTCATTAGATTCTATTCCTGATATCTATACAATCTTCTGTAACAGTGATTTTCTTTTCTCTTTTAGAAACACCAGTGACCTACTACTTACACTGCTATTGCTAGGAGTATAATCTTCTCTGCTAATTAGAAAAGGTCCGGAGTTTAGGCTATTTATCCACTATACTAGCCAAAGGTCGAGTTGTTGACACCCACTAACGTGTCCACAAACTTACGATGTTTTCGTTTACCGGAAGCTCATATTTAGCAGGGATCGAACCCGCGATCGATCGAGATGTATATTGTATACCACCGCCATAAAGCTAAACGGTGATCCGTTTCACATATTTTTATTTAACAGATTATAGTTTTTAGAAGATTTTATAATAAATACACTGAATACATCTTACAAAGAAAAAAAACTAGTCAAGACATAACAGATAATAACATAATAGATAATTATAATAATACACGTTGTTATCGTGATCGTTGTGTGAACAGGTGTAGTCCTCGTGAATGATATTATGATAATCAATATCTGCTACTGAAGATTAAAGGGCATCACTACGTTAACATGCTCGTATTAATATAATCTAATCATCAAATCAAATGATCTAACGATAACTAAGTAATACTACTAGTTATATCAAGTCGATAAAGAATTTCTGGCTGGCTTAGCACTAAATCTGAGCATTAGTTAAATTTAACTTCAATATTTTTTTAATGGCCTTCGTGATTTGTCAGTTGGACCAATATCAACACCTAGACCATAAAAGTAGAATTTGAACGGTGAGTACGGTCGTTCGCGATATGAGCGTCAAAATGGCGCGGCTTCGATCCTATTGCTATTGAGCTTGTGATGAAGGGAATAGTCGTAAGGAAACTGACATATTCCTTGAAAAACCCGCTTCTGTGGACATGTGGTATCTGTCGAGGTATATACTTTTGAGAGAAGGCTTCAAGTCTCAGCAGTAAGAAAGTTCAACAAGCAGATTATAAGTATAATATTTAGGAGCTAGCTATATGGTGATAGGAAAATGTTACTTCAGAATAATATTACTAAAATTAAAGTAATTTTCTTGTTAACAAATTAGTTATTTTTTTTCTTGTAACTACATTTATAATGAGAAAATTGGAAAAGTTTACCTACTAATGAGTTTCTTCATAGCATCCTCCGTTGCTATAGCTGTATTGAGGCCCTCTCCCACTATTCCACCTATAAAATACCATCCATGACTATTACCATAGATACATCTATGGTCAATGACCGGGAGTTTGGATTTCTCATTACAAGTGTAGTCATAATTGTATCCAACTTCTATACTTTCTATGCTGTCATTCTGACAATCATCGGCTGCCTCCAAATTGGCAGAAATATCCATACCTTCTCTAGAGTAAGTGAGTAATACATTCAAGTCATTTTCCTGTTTTCCTTTTTCCAGCTTCTCAATTGATTCCAACTCAGTTTCGCTGAGTTCTATATCACTTAAATCACTAAACACTGTATCATTTAAATCATTTACAAAATCTAATGAGTTTTTCACAGCCGGAGGTAATTGATTTGATTCATTAAAATTGTTTTTTGGTTTTAGATGCAATTTCAAATTTAGATAACCAACAGATGCAACGGGATCCTCTGAGTGTATTACTAATTCTTTTTCATCTCTGTAAAAATATTTATATTAAATTGTAAATCATTGGCATCATCTGAATTATTGAGCATCCACTGCTCAACATAGTTCCTACAAAACATGATCTTGCATTGTTAATGATCAATCCAGTTGCATTTGCCAACCCTGCACTTACTATGATTAGTAGTTAATCCAATCACTAATTTCTGAACATTCTCTGGTTCTATAAGCTTTGTGATCTGCGCATTGACATAAATAATATCCACCAATATTTAAAAAAGAATATCATAATTTAAAGTCATAGCAAGAATGACCATGATGTTGACAATTCATAAAAACAGATACTTTTAATTTTTATTAAATGAATGTCTACATTGTGATGGCAAAACATGGGTAACACAACACTCATTAATTAATATAAAGATTCTATAAGCAGAGCTATGCTCAGCTGGCACCATTCTAGCTGATAATATTGATGAATAACTAAACAATATCCACCAAAGTACTAACAATCACAAGTCTAATAATTTCTAGATGGATATATTGTTGTTATTATAAAGTTATAGCATCAAAAAGATGCAATACTCACATCACCAATCTCTTCCTAAATAGTGGACAATCCAAAGTGAAGGTCTCATACTCCCCTCCCTCACCACAAACATTGAGCCCATATTTTTCTTGCATGACTAGAAGATGTGGTTGGATGTCGCTTAAACTCATACCCAGATGAACTTTAGGGTCTAAGCCAAGTGCTGCAACCTGAATGCAACATTATGCTTTAATTTATTAAAACTAGGTAGATTGTGTGGAAACATTGCTAAAAATAACAAGGCCACTGTAAATAGTTATGGGGACATCTTATAAACGATATTTTGCTTTATAATATTGATTTTATGTTTCACTTACATATTACATTTAAAAATATAGGTATAACTTTTTTTACCTACAACAGTTTAATAAGAGATGAAATTCATACAGAGCCCATCCAAAATACTATGACTTGCATATATTGATAGCAGAACCACTATTAGCTCTGCTATACCAAAGTGGCAGTTACCAATTCATTCAGTTACCAGTTCAATCATTTAATATTGGAAATGAGTACCTGTACAAGTAAATGAATACTCTTAAGTAATACAGGAAATCTGTGATATGCTATGTTGCTAATTTGTTATGCTAACAAATATTATAATTCTTTCACACATAATATTTTAACATCTAATATGCTTATGATATTTATGATAACAATATTGAACCTTAATAATAATAGCTTCTACACCACTAGCTATCATTTCCTGCAGAAGTTCCTTTTGATTCCTCCTCCATAAATATGCAAGACACACTAAACCAAGCCTTTGACATCTAAAAACAAACATTATGTAATTTAGGTATACATAACTTGTTCAAATGGATTATTTGGAGTTATTATCAATAATTGTTTTTCATATATAAATTTATGTATAATCATTTTACATTATGAATGAATTGACTGTGACATATGAATAAATTTAATCTTCACTTCCATTTAGGAAAAAACATTAGGTAAATTTAAAAATTACTAATTTATATTTAATGTTAACCTAATCTCTTTTATTCTAGCAACATGCAGATGTAGACATTCTAATACCATCACAAAATGTACTTACACATTTTCAACTCGTACTCTTTGGTAATCAGATAATATTGCACCACATGCAACTGCTTCAACATCTAATTCATCCTTAAAAAAAAATAAACAATAAACACTACATAAAACAAATAAATTACAATTTTTATCACTTTTGTTAACATATTGTTATGGTAATTTTTATTAATTATTTTAAATGACATTGAACTTTGTTTCAAAGTCATTGGTAACATAATGTTTGTTGTATGTTTTGCAAAGCAGTTAAGATAAGAGTGATCGAGTGTATAAATAATTTACTTAGTACTTACTACTTGCACAAATATATTTGTACAGCTATGAAGAATTTAATACAAATAGATTTGCAGATTTTCAGATGCATTGTGGAATACATTTTAATTTACAGAAATTAATTAGATATAACTCAAATTTTCTACAAACCAGTACCTGAATTCCATAAATTGGTTAAATTTTATTCACATATATATACTTTATGTTTACAACAAACCATATATCTAAATCAAAGAGTAACTATTAAGTATATAAAACATGAACAGAAACAAAACATAACATACTTTTATTTGTTATGTCCATATTATAAAACAAAAAGAGAAAAGATAGTATTAGTAAAATTTTTATGCTTGTTTAATTTCATACCTTCACCCTTATAAGAAGTCTATACAGATCTTCAACTTCATCGTTCTCTGTGGGGTTATAATTCCTCCCCTGATCAACAGCAACTCCAGAGATCACTTCTCTATACAATGGCAAACCCATTGCTTCAGCATACAAATCAATGCCTTGATGTCCAACAGTTTGATACATATAACTGTCTAACTCATCTACAATAAGAATAAGGTTATAATCAAGAGAAGATCTTAAAAATATATTTACACTATTTCAGTTTGTATAAAACTTACTTAAACTAATACTTTGGTGCTCTATTTAAATACCCATGATATAATGATAAAATAAATAAAACTTCCTTTTAACTTCTTAATGGGTGGTGTTAATTATTAAACTTTATTTTTACTAATAATTGTGCCTTGTATAATAATATTACAAAAAAACTGTCTTGTTTGTGTTCAGCAGTGAACGTTCATTGATTGATATGATGGTGATTAATAGTTTCTGTCCGTATCTCATAGCTGTAATTTTTTATTATAATGAAATAAATGTTTTTTTGTTTGTTCTTTTAGATTTGTAAATATTTTGTTTTCAAGTATAAAATTCATGTACTTTGAAGAAATTAATATTTTCAAATGTACTAACTTTTGAAAATATTAATTTTAGGCTGGTAATAAATTTATTTGATTTAACATTCTTATAAATAATAATGTACAGTTACTTTTAGTATCTTATGTTTTCTTAAATTTTATTACGCATTAATCCTATGTCTAAAATAGTTAATGTGACGAAAGTAACCTTTATGTTGCGGTTGGAGGTTGGCCAGTGCAACGATTCTGTGCCCGGCACCGACGCACTGCAGCATGTTGTAACAGCTGTCCTTACCGCCGCTAATTAACGCCACTGTCCTCATCTTCTGGGTTTAATATCACCGAATATAAATTACTTTATTCCCGTTACATAACATTCACAATATTTTAAGAAAAATTTTGAATAAAAAATACACAACGCGGTTTACGAATTCAGCATGGTTACTTGTAATATAAAAAGTTTTATTATCCTGTACTAATTAACGCAAGAGTCCGTATGTGAGATAAATAAGTTGCCGCATAATCGTTATCTATTTTGATAACATTCTTCAAATAGAAGAAAAATATTGAAAAACTTCAAGCAAAGGTTTACCAAACGTCAAACACGTACTTCGTTCTTAAACTTAATTTTTTTTGTTTGAGTATAAATGGATTTGTTTATAAAATAAATTAATTTGTTTTATTCTTACACGATGAACTTGGATTAAACATGTCTCCCACATACAACATATACATCATATACAATAATTTTATTAATCAAAAATTTTTTTTCAAATGCAAACTCAATTCGCGAAGTAAATTAAATTCCCTTTCCCTTTTTGTTAAAATATAAAAAAAATTATAGATATTTCGATAGTTTTAAACATTATTTCTTTTAATCACAATCTATAAATTTAAAAATTAAAGAAAAGGCATGCCAGATTCCTTTTCAATTACATATACTAAATGTAATGATGCTGCAGTATATATCATAAAAGAATTTTTGCATCTGTTGAAGAAAAGCAAAATTATACTTTATCAATGAAAATGTTTAATAATAATAATAATCTGATTTAGTAATGAATAAATTTTTCTTTACGAAGATTTGACTGAAGCTCCAATGTTCCCAAAAACATTATCACAGCTGTATTAAATTTTTATAAAATCTACCTTTCGTTACCTGGTCATTTCAGTACAAACTGTATATACTTTTTGAATAATGTAATTACAAGAATTTCTATGTTAAACTTGTATGAAACAAACACTCTAGTACAGTAAATAATTTTTCCTATCAATAAAAAATATTTCTGAGCAAATCTGAATAGCCCATTAATGAATTCAGATCTTGAAAACTAAACAAGATAATATTTTAATCTATTTAAAGTAATGTATTCAAATAACTAATACAGGATACATATTACTTTTAAAAGTAAAAGATAATATAACACGGTAATTACTTATTAAGTAAAATGATTGATTGAGGATATGCGCTCTCATTAGGCTGATAGATAATCAGAAATAATATCGTTATGTGATGTTGTTTATTTTAATATAACATTAGACAGAATTAAATTTATTATTTTCTTAACACAATGGTATTCTAATAACCAAAACAAAATGTCTACTACAATTAAACACGTCTAAATGCAATGTCTATACGGTAAATTTCCTACTTAAAAGTTATTAATAGTATAATATTATTTTATCAATCTAAAGATTACTCTGTATTAAACTATATGTTTAATAGGAACAAATTAAACATGTTTAAAAACAATATTTTTTAATGGTGAATGATACGTAATAGTCAATATTAACAGCCAGACATTATTATAATTAAGCATTACTGCATTTGACAGTAATTGATAAGACAATTTATGAAATTGTAATGTTTAAAAGTTTCCTGTGTCGCGCAAAATCTCAATAAAATTTTTGGAAATGAAGTAAGCAGAGGTAATTTTGTTCTGGGACTAGCGCCATCTTTTATGTGTTAATGACAAAAAACATAATAATTCACTTCATACTATTTTGTCTAAGTTATTAATAATATTGCAGTTACAAAGTTTATTTTTCTTACGAAAAGTTAATTGTATGAATTTCTAAATGATATTTTCTTACAGCAAAGGTATGATTTCATAAAATAAGTTCGTAAATGTTTTTAACTCATTTTTAAAAGTCTGTAGATCAAAGTTGCCTGTTAAAAATGTAAAATTATGTTATTTATTTTATTTTACAATGAAAAAAAATCATTTAATAACACAAATATTCAAAATATGTGATATTATTTTTTAAACAACTAAAATAGTAGTAGTAGTATAATATAAGATTGAAAAAGGATTGTTGAGCTTGGTTTAAAGTGAATGCCTGCGGTACAGACGCTTTGTAATGAATCATTACGCCGTACCACTGGTTTGTCAAATTATTGATGCGGTGGTTTGAATCACGTTTGAATTGAAGTGCGAAGCTTCGCATTAAGTTTTATTTGCGTTTTGTTGTTTTTAAACATAACATAAAATAGATGAACAAATGAACTGTTTGTAAATAGTGTTATAATTGTCGAATACGGTGTCGATTTAATCATGGTGTTGGCTGAAAGAAGCAGTGATGTTCGAAACGGGAAGCGATCGAGAGGGCCGAGCCCCAATGGCCATGGAAGTCCAGATTCAAGTTCAGAGGACGAAAATGGTATGAGATGTTTTGGTGTATTGTCATATTGTTTTGGGTGTTTGAATAATTTAATTTTTTGATTAGGTTTCATGCATGAAAGTGGTGTATTATCCAATGTATTTAGAAATAATTAGCAATCATTAGTGCCATTACAATAAAATCTGCTTTTTATTTCACGTGCAAATCTCTATAATTATCATGAATTTAGCATTTAAGTCATGCTTTATTTTTTTATGCTTTCCATCATCTGCCTACTACATACTGCGTGTTCATCATCAAATCATTAAAATGAAAACCAAGCAGTAGTACCATTTGCAGCCGAGAAAATAAGGGTGGGTCGTGATTACCAGGCGGTTTGTCCTGAATTGGAACCAGTAGAGCAAAGAAGACCTGAACAAATATCTGATAGAGCCCTACTGGTTTGGTCACCAACATCTGATATATCTGATATTAAATGTAAGTATATTTATTTTATTGTGAAATATAACATTTAAGGCATAAATTATTAATAGTTTTATTTGATTTTAGTGGATGAATATATAACAACGGCTAAAGAAAAATATGGTTACAATGGTGAACAAGCATTAGGAATGTTATTTTGGCATAAACATGATCTTAATCGCGCCTCTATGGACCTTGCAAACTTTACACCTTTTCCTGATGAATGGACTGTAGAAGATAAAGTGCTCTTTGAACAAGCTTTTCAATTTCATGGGAAAAGCTTTCACAGAATAAGGCAAATGGTATGGTGTTTATTTAATATAATTATAAAAAAAAAATAAGTTAAATTTATTTCTAAAAACTGCTCAAAATATCTCATAAATATATATATAAATAAATAAAATTTTTGTGTCTCTTTATATACTTTGATGTTAACAGCTTTTTAATTGTACAATACTTATTCCAAAACATCAATTTAAACATTTTTGAAATTTAAAAAATTTGAAAACATTAACTTAAAAATCCTGTAGTTTAACATAGAGTAATTTATCTCTTCTACAGTTGCCTGACAAATCAATTGCTTCACTAGTGAAATATTATTATTCATGGAAAAAAACACGAGCACGCACATCATTAATGGATGTTGTTGGTGAAGGTCGTAATGCAACAAGTTCAGGTACAGGCAAAAGAGAATCTGGGGCAGGCTCAGAGCCTGGTGGATCTGACAAGGAGTCAGATAATGATGAAAAGGTATGTATCACTTTGAAATTTCTGTGTCATTAACATTAATAAATTTATTTGCTCCATTTTTTGTATGCAATTCACAAATTCCATGGACGAAATACAAAAAATTAATTTTCTTCAGTCCTTTTTGTATAAAACTGCTGTATCTGGATTGTCCAATAGCACATAGTAAATAGAAATGCAGAGTAGATTATTTCAACAAATTTAGACTTAATGATCTGTTGAAGTACATACTCTGTTCAATATACCTCTATTAACATCTTAATAAATTCTTTCCTTAAACATAGACAATGTCTTCAGCTAGATTTTATATAACTTTAGAAAATTTTAATGTAACTCAGTTTTGGGTAATTATATTTTTATTGTTATGTTATGATGGACTAATGTTGGATATAACAGAAGTGGACTATCCACCGAGGTATTGTCCGAGGGGGCAGGTCCTTTGCGGCAGGTGGTTCCTCGCTTCGCACAGGACAGCAGGGCGAGGTGGGTGAAAAGCTTCCCTGCAACAATAATGAGTTTGGTGAAACAATGACAAGTTGTTTGATATTAAATAATTTTAAGCCCACAAAGTTTTCTTCTATTTATTATCATTCATTGGTGTTTATTAAATGTCCTAGCTGAATTAGATTGTCTCTTACATTCTATTTATATATATTTTTTTCACTCATTGATGTTGATGCCACTTTTTGTATAACCAAAAAACATTGATCATTTCACTGTGACTAAATCTTTCTATTTGTGTTTCCTATCACATTCTCTATATGTCACAATTCTTCAGACTTTAAAATTAAAAAAAATAATAATAATTTTTGAGTTAATTTCTCTATATTTTTTTTATAACAAAAGAATTGTGTTTTTATTTGTTCTAGTTATTTGTTTTAGGCTGCTTGTTGTTGCTTCTTATTTTAAGTTAACTGCTCTGCATTTTTATCTGCCATGTCTGATATCATACTTAAGTTAATTTTTTATTTATAATTTATGGCTGTTTCAATGTTTATTACAAGATTCATCATCAGGTGTACAGTAACAAATTCACCTGTTGAGGTTAAAGATTAAATTCATTAAAATTATGGAACTAATTGTAATTTATAAAACAATTTTTTTATTTAAATATTCATGAAATAAGTTATCAGTTACCATAATCATTTGTTGAAAGACCTTTGTAACTATTTTATACCAAAATTACTATATAAAATAGATATTGCTGTGGACTATGGTCACAATACTTACATTTGATGGTTTATCCTTACCCTTTCCCTTTTACCTTTAGAGTCTCCCGCATGCTTCCTTTAACGGCCCCTCAAGTAACAAATCCTCGTTGATTTAATGTGTGCAGAATATCATTTTTTTTATATAAATGGGTTATTAAACGAAGTGTGTGAGGAATCATGACTTGTTTGTCTTTACGTAGGTTATGTGTCGGTTCATGGTTAGAGGTTACTCTGTAAAATGTTGAATTGGGGTTTAGGGCGAGGGTGGCAGCGAGAGTCCGGGAAAGTGGTGCACCGTTTGCGGAATTCTGTGCACACAAACAACGGCGCACAACTCGCAGAAGTTATGTCAGGCATGCCTCGTGCACGCCAGGTCGGTAACGTAATAATATAATTTCATTTCGTGTATCCCTTTCGGTTATATGCATGTTTTGTTATGTAACCCCAAAGTAATGCGTTCAAATAGGTTACTTAACAGTGAGCTTTTTTTATTTGTAAATATCGATATTAATGAAAGCTTCAAATCCGTAAAAAGTGTATGTTCTTTTTCCCACTTTAAAATAGTTTTTCTTTAAAGATAAATATTATTAACTGTCCCTGAAAACCTTCTCATATTTTTATTATTAATGAGTGGGTTTCAAAACTAGAAAAAGTTGATAGTTGTTTGAACAATGGCGGTAATGTGACAGACGCACCGGAACGATGAGGCCGCTCTGCGGTCCGTCGGGGCGACGCGGACCCGGCTCGAAACAACAGCGATACAAGCACCGTTTGCCGCGAGGCATTTACATCAATCATGATGATCTCGTCGCCATGGCAACCGGTCCACAGCCCGGAGACCCACCGCAGCCCGGCCTTATCAATCAGGGCGAAGCCATGCTCAAAGCTATGGACAGAGAGATAATATCGCTCAAGAGACAAGTAAGATGCGAAACCCGCCACCAATATCGCTATTTAGTATCGCGTCACATTCTCACCCTTACGTTGACACGGTGCGCCTTTGTTAAAGAGAATTATCTGTTGGTTATAAGCTAACGGTGTTGAGATAAAGGGATTTGGGTTTGTGTGATGTAACGTGAGAATGTGGTAAATTTGTTATTTTTAACACTAGTAAAACATAGATGATCATTTAAAATTAGTTGAGAACTCTATACTACCAACAAAATGTATTCTGCACACATTTCGTAGCAATAAATGGTTACTTTTTTATTTCGCTTTATTATATAAGAATCGATTAAACCCATTCGATTGTAGAGTTTGGATAATCCAGATATGCAATGATTTTCAATGTAGTGATGTTTTTTGTATGTGCCGTTCTCTGCTTCCGTTAGAAAAAGATAAGTGCCGTGACGCCCAAAAATTGTTTTTATGGCAGGTCCAGCAAAATAAGCAACAGTTAAGTGCTATGAAACGCAAGGTTGGCGATGCAGGAGTAGAGGAGCTCAGACCTGGGGAGCCTCCCGCAAAAATTAATTCACGTTGGACTAATGATGAATTACTCATGGCTGTTACAGCGGTTAGGAAATATGGTAAGTTATTCGTTACATGGCAAATTAGTGTCCTTAATTAATACAATATCGTCCCATAAACACATTAAGCAACAGTGCGCAATGTTTTATAATTTACAAAAATATTTGTTCTAATTAATTATTGAAAATGTCACTTAAAAAAGTATCTATATTATGAGTTTATTTATTATTTTCACACAACATAAGTTAATAGTACAGATATGATTAACTGAACAGTTGAACTGGAGTGGAAGGTGAGTTCATGGTTTGTTAAAGAAAGTCGGTATTGTTCCAATCGAAGCACCGAAGTACGTCTATGCATATTAACAATCTCTTATGCATTACACAAAATAATTGCCGTATTTCAGTATATACTATTTTTTTTTATTCTAAAAGCGACGAGACGAGCGCGATGTTCACCTGATAGTAAGTAATACGCCTATTCATAACAACGTGGCGCTAGTTAGGATGATATTCACTGCGTCACATTGCGCTTGTCGCCTGAGACAAGATATAGTCCTGTTACCCCAGTAATTACACTAGCTACAGTAACCTTCAAACTGGAACACAATAATGTTTTACCGCTACTGTTTGTAAGTAGAAATAGGCAATGCGATGGTACCTACCTATACGGTACGGCAACAGAGATCTATCACCAGTAAATTTAATTTTACCACTTAATAATAGGATTGTACTATTATTCAGGCAAAGATTTCCAAGCGATCGCAGAGACACTTGGTACAAAAACGGAGGCCCATGTGCGTACTTTCTTCATATCCTATAGGCGCCGATACAATTTGGACGCCGTGTTGAGGGAACACGAGGCCGATCGCGGGAACGCTAATCACATACAATCAGGTGAGCATTATCGATAACAATTTATAAATGCTATA
The DNA here is from genome assembly GCA_029030555.1 of Ornithoptera alexandrae. Lineage (NCBI taxonomy): Eukaryota > Metazoa > Arthropoda > Insecta > Lepidoptera > Papilionidae > Ornithoptera > Ornithoptera alexandrae. The sequence continues at coordinate 3,795,415 of JARDVY010000007.1, read as the reverse complement.
TAATTATTATTTTTTATTTCATTTATAGTGTAACAAGAAGTTTTCAAACAACTCAACAGATGGCGCTGCCATGAGCAATAGATTACACTATCGTTTCTCATAGCGCACATTCTAATAAGGATCGTACATCTTTTGTGCACATTGTCTTCGGCCATCAAGTTATTACGGAGTATACAATTGTATCAATTTACTGGATCTCTCTGGATCTTCGTAATACTAAGAGGGGAACTACTATTGTTATAAGTATCAGTTCCTGATTCCCTCACTCCACTTTAAGACTACTACAATCATCATTATCATCATCTGCCGATAGACGTCCACTGCTGGACATAGGCCTCCCTCAAAGATCTCCACGTCGATCGGTCCTGACTTCTACAATAGGAATTTAAAATGTGATCTTTAGTGTTTATATAATAATAGGACGTGATACTTAACCCTCTTCCACTAGGACTTGAATGTAGTCATACTGTAATTTTTTTTCTGGGAACTGACGATACGAGCGGCACGGTTTCCTGTTGGTAAGTTGTTCACTATATTCCTGTTGGTAAGTGATTCGCTTGCTCAAATCAATTTGGGGCTAGTTAGAATGATAAACGTTGCTATATTGTGCTCGTCGCTTTGAGGTCAAACGTTACATCCCATCCTCTATTATGAAATCTAATAAAACTTTCGTAATTATTTTTATGGATATTTCCTAGAATCGTTATTTGCTTAGTTCATAACAATATATCTTTACCAGGTACAACAAGTACAGAAGCAGCTGAAAACGAAGCTGACAACGCTAACGGCAATAATGGCACATCCACACCACAGGTCTCAAAAGAGGAGAAGGTAGGTTCTTTAGATTCTTCCCCAGATACATTAGAATATATGTTGGATATACATGTCTCGTCTTTCTTTTTATGACAAATATATGTATACTCTAAAATAATAACATCCTCTAATTTAATTAAGAAATCTTAAATCTGCCATGGGACAACCTATATTTACCCAATTTAACATTAAATAGGTATTTAGTTTTTTTTTGTTATCAATGATCTGTACTGCTTTTTTCTTATTTTAATTATGAGATAATCAGGCCTAATGGCAGGTGGGATACTAACCTGTAACACAGCAACGGCAACTAGAATGATAAACTACAGAACCTGTTGCATTGAGAGACAAGAAGAGTCAAGATTGTCGTCTCCTTTTTCTAATTAGACGAAGCGACAATATGAGCGAGACATTCACCTAGTACCAAGTGATACGTTTGTACATAACAACTCTGTATTAATTGGCATGGTACTCACTACACCATATTGTTTGTTGTTTTGATTTATAGGATGTTGTCTCGTTACTTCATTAATTTATATAGCTACAACGCCCTTCAAACCGGAATATAGTAATCTTTGCACACTGCTGTTTAGCGGCGGAAATAGCATGGGCACGTGTTTCATTTATCATCGTGTTTTTTTATACAGTTAACCGAAGAGACGAGAACGTCCTACTCCTGATGTTATTTGATACGCCAGCCAATATGACGTTACTTAGGATATTATACACTGCACGATGTTGCGCTCGTCGTCTTTAAACATAAGACCTTGAGTCTCGTCTTGAGTCTCGTTATCCTCGTTATACTAGCTAAAACGCCCTTCAAACCATACTACTGCTTGGCAGCAGAAATAGGCGTTGCGGTGGTTACCCATTTAGGTGGCCCCTGGCAACAGAGAGCTAACACCAGACTTACTACTTGTGAACGACTTCTTACCTCGTCGTTTGTTGAAATAAACAAAGCTATAATACAACATTTATAATTAATTTTTTTGTACGCAGACAGAGGTAGACAGTGAAGGCGTGGCTATCGGCGCATCTGCTGAGCAGGGTGGACCCCCCACAACACCACCAAAGCACAAGTCTGCCAAGTGATGTAAGTCGTCGTTGAATACCCGACAATCTCGCTGATATACGTGATTGTACCCCTGTTTCAATACTTTTCTATTCCGGATTAGGTTTACAAAAATTAATGGACATACATCACATCATCGCAACCATGTTTATATAAATATATTAATCCACAATATATAAATGAACTGAGTCATATTTATGGTTAAAGGTTTTGTTCCACTTTAGCTAAATTACAATCCGGTATCCTGTTTCATGGTTTTAGTTAAAAACAAAATCCTCCGAACCTTTGTCTCCATAAGTTTGTACAAAATATTTAAGGAATCTGTGCTGTTTGTTTAACAGATGTAAGGATCATTAGAATTTACTAATTAGTAATAATGTAACAATTGTTTAAATTATGATGTATTCAAATTCATAATTTTTTTTTTTAATAATGGATTTTAAGTATTCTATATATCGAATAGACCATTCCAATATTTAATACGTTTAATTAAAAAAAATTTAGTTAATTTATCTAATTACTTATATAACTAATTTATATAATTTTACAACATTATCAAATGTAGTCATGGGATTTTTTTTTTCATGTAATTTCTTTATACATTTTGTTTACAAACAAATTTACACAAAAAATGAATTGAAATTATTAGTTAATAATTGGTTTTACTCTTTAAGTGGGTTATAGTCTCCTAATATAAGGTATATGTAGTAACAGGTAGCATGTAATAAATGTGAGAGGTAATCTAGTTTTGTAAAAAAAAAATTAAGTGTCAGTATACGCAAGGAGGGCTTTGAACTATGTAAATATATTTAAGCATGTGTAGATTTAAGATTTCTAGTTCATATGTATACACACATGACATTAGATTTTCGCTATGGGGATTGTCTTGATATATAGGAAATTAGCAAAAAGAAAAATGTTGCTATGCATCAATTGTATATTATTTAATATAAAATAACATCACAATACGAAACAGATAATTAAAGTAAAAATGCAAACCGCACACAAGATTTCTCTTATAAACATTTCAATATGATGGTATTGGTATCCATTATGGTTCAATATGGCTAATGGTAAATGAAATGCCTGCTGATAACAATGTGGGGCTAGTTAGGATGATGTACACTGCATCGCATGTTGCTTGTCGTCTTGACGGAAGATATAAAGTCTTATTACTTTTATTACTTTCACTAGTTACAACACCCTTCAAATCGGAACATTAATCATTGCATGCTGTTGTTCAGCCGAGCCAGACTTTAACCTGATGGTAAGTGATACGCCAATCAATAGTAACGTGACGCCAGTTAGGATGATATACACTGTACCACATTACGCTTGTTGCCTGAGACATAAGTTGTCGAGTCTGGTTAGTAATAGTGTTTGGTGGCAAAAATAGGCGCTGCAGTGGTACCTACTTAGACGGTCTGTGTCTACAGAGACCTACCACCAGTGCATGTCACTTACCACCGTAAAGGGTGTGACAACCTTCAAATGCTTCTAATAAACTATACCATTGTATAACATATGTGAATACATTTTCACATTGAATATATATAGCTAGCGAGAAAGAGAGGAAGAGATTGAGATATAGTTCTCAAAATCACTAGGCTACAACAAATAGCACAAGAGTTTAAAAAAAAAGTTTTCTCCTATTACCTCTAAATACACCATATTGAATATAATTAAGCTGGAAACTTAATCTCTAAATGAAAACATAACCACTCATAAATAAAACTTTGTAAATAGCATCTCATTATTATAACTATCATATCACAAGATCAGGTATTTATTTGAGACCATGTCCAGCAGTGGATGATCCTCTGTTGAGATGATGATTGCATTACAATGATCTCTGTATAAAATATTTATCACATTCTATATATAATTTTGTATATGTATTAAGTAAGCTTCACTTTAAGGCTCCATCCCCTTCCCCACTTTAAGTTATAATTATACATGTCACATATACTCGCATATAAAATAAAAAAAAACCTATTAAATTTTTAGTAGGTGGGGTAAGTTGTGTATATTCGTGAAGGTCGGACTTTAAGTGATGTAAAGGTAAAAATAGTTTTAGTAAGAGAGTTAGTTTCTATGTAATATTAAAATTGACTTGTCCGTTCGCTTCTAGTTTAATGACATAACTGAAGATATACTTCATTGCATGGATTTATATGAATATGACACAGTTATACAATGAAATATAATAATTATGCGTGCCGATTGAAGTTTTTACACTGCATCATTATATACATGGTTATTCAAAATGAACAGATGTGTGAAGTGAGAATAAATGGATATTAATTGTATATTAATCATATTTTTGTACACTTGAAATTTGGTGACTATGGTGTGTAATAGATGTATGTTAGTTATAATTGCAAAAAAAAAAAATTACTTTGAATTATTTCAAGCGAGTTGATAAATTTATCTAATAGTCCTTTACAGCATAATCATACTTATATTAATTATAATATTTTTTCATATTAAGTGAATTAGTAATAACTGGTTCAGTAATGTTACCGTTATCATAATTGTGTGTGACTTATTTTTTTTTTTTGTATATACTTATACATTGTTATTTATCATTTTTTTTTCAACTTTTTGTGTAAATCTTTCGAGTGTCAAATTTCAATCTGCGTCCTAAGTAGCCTCGGCAGGTTATGTTGCTCTAGATATAGCCTTAACTTAGTAATCTATCTTAAAAAGATCCTCTCATAAATACTGTTTTCTACATTACCTGTTAGCGGCCTTGTAGTAAATTGTAGTAAGATAAGACTAGATAAGGTCACATTTTCGTTTTACATATACCAGAAGTTTTTGGTCATTGAATTCAGGTTTATGAATGGATTTTGGATAGATTATTGAATTTGCTTCTCGTATACATTGAAAAATCAGAGCTCGTGTTATCATATTCATAAGTTTGCAATCTTTCAAATTATGAAAACTTTACTTTTTAAAAACAAAAAAAAAAATGTGTTTGCCCTAGAGTGTCTCAATTTTTCTTGGGAATATTTTTGTGTCCGCCTAAGCGCTCTTCGGAACCAAAAGCAAGTAGTTTCATACGATATTTATGTTTTTCTGTTTTTGTGGTGTTATGTCTTTCAGTGATGTTTCATTTGAATACCGCGTATATCCTGCCTTCGTCGGGTTATGAAACGATTTGTTTTTGGTTTAAAGTAGTTGTGTAACATTTAGCTAAGCAATATTTAAACTTAAGTTTTTCGTTTACTTTTAAGTTTTAATACGAGGACTGGAGTTTACTTTGGGTAGAGGATAGCGGTACGGTAGTTTGACGGTCCATGGTTTGTTTTAAGGCATCTCTTGTATTAGGGTCTCTTTTTTGGAGAATAGTTCAGTTCAAAGTGGATGGCCCTGCGGCTATGGTGATAAGCGTTGACCTAATCGCTCCAAAGAGATCCACAAAACAAAGTCATCTAATTTATTGATGGTAATTGAAATAGAGTAATTTGTTACAGAATTAAATTATTTTTTATTAGCTTTAATGTTATTTGTATATTAAGCAACGGCAATCGATTAAATGAAGTGTTTCAATTCGCTAAGTTAGGCTCAATATTTAAAATGTCAGTTGTGCCCGTATTGACGAAGCTTTCTACAAAATGATTTTGCAATTGTGTATGAAGTTCATGTATGATTTTAAGGTCATTAAATATTTTAAGTCAGTCTTTTCGTTTTGTTTTTATCAACCTCGAACATTTATTTGTAAGATGAAACTACTTATCAGCAGGATAACACCCACTGTTGGTCTTGGGGGGCTTCCTTCGAGGATCCCCACGCCGATCCGGTCCTACGTTGTCAGCTGTAAGATGTAATCGAGTAGTTAAATATTTAATTAAAATTAGAATTAAAAATAGGGCATTTTTGTAATTAACCTAACTCTTATCAAATATAGATATATGAGATATCTAGATATTTATTGACTTATAAGATCTTGGAAACCATTATAGGTAGACACTTAAAATTTGGTAGAGATATGCTTCTACCATTTAAAGATCAGCTAAGAATGGACAGCAATTACAAAATATCCTATAGAGAATTTCGTGGGATTTTAATAACGAGAAGGAGCGGGGGAGTTGCTGCCGGGCAGAAATGTTTACAACAAATTTCAAGTCTAAATTCTAAATTGAATTCTTTATCACAGCCAGCAAAGCTGACTGGGACCAGCTAGTAGTATTATGATGGACAAAACTGAACCAAAGTAACTGTTTTAGTGATGCAACGGCTAAGGCTTATGGTTCCCAGTGGTTAGGATTACATTAAAGAGATTTTAAGAGAGTTTTGCGAATACGTCTAGATAGCATTCTCACATGTTATACAGCCCTTACAGTAATGCAGAGTATTCTGGGCAAGTAAACTCGGACTTCAATGTCATTATACAACAGGTAATTGAGGTCAATTGTTAGTCCAATACATATGTAAAAACGGAAAAATATTTATTTCACTTTCTTAAGAAATAGAAGTCAATAAATATGCAGCAGAATACCTATCACGTGCAACAGCATTTGACTACTGTAAATTATAATAACTCTTTACGGAGAATAGAAAGAAAAAAGACATTTTCTTATTATACGTCTGTGTCAAAATATTATATTTCGTCAAATGAATATTTTAAAATGATATAATAAATATTCTAAAGTTTGTGTCGGTAACATAAAGATGAGTAGTGGTAAATATAATATATTACTTTGTCTCGTATCGATTAAGGGTTGGAATATTTTAACTACCTCTGCCATTTTGTAAGTATAAGGCTACTAAGGGGATACAATTCCAGGAAGATAGCTGCAGTGTTTTCTGAGTATTTCATCTACTTGTTATGCTCATCAGCGATTACTCCCAATAGTGGTCTATGTTCAGTATGGAAATAATTAAGCTGAAATGATGACAACGGTGATGAAATCGTGCGCATTATAAATGTGAAGTATTAATTTTTTCAGCAATATCGGAGAGATTCAAAGATAGGATTAAAAATGTTCCCGAATTGGGTCAGATGCGACTTGCACTTCCAGAGGATACCCTTAAAATATATGAACTAGTTAATGAATCAATGGCTGAGACTTTTCGAATTAGTGTATCTAATGACATTCAATACTTGATGTAAGAAATAAACTTTTATATAATACTAGTTATTCCTCGTCCACTTTGCTAGCCGTAACATTCCTGCGACTCTCTTCTAGGAAGCGATTTTGTAAAATCAGTTATTAGCTGATCTATACTCGGCAAAAGATATATTTCTATCAAATCTTAAGTTTCTAGGCTTTATGGTTCCAGAGATATCGTGACGAGTCTCTAAATCATTAGAAATCTATATATATCATCATCATCATCAGCCGATAAACATCCACTGCTGGACATAGGTCAATATATATATATACATACATAGTCTAGCCATAAATACTGTTACATGAAAACATTTCTTTGTTTCAACGTTTCGATTATTTTGAATTTGGGACACGTATATTATTTTAAAAATTTCTTTCGATTTTGTGCTATTTCACTTATTTTGTTGTGTTTATTATCAAATCACAATATGGAATGGGGTGTTAAAGAAAATAGGATTGCAGTGATTGCATTCACGAAGTGGGTATGGAGCCTTCGGTTATATTCCAGACACTTCAAAAGCTTGGTATCAGCCGTATGTTTGTATATCGTACTATGAATAGATACAACAATACTTCCTCTGTCAAAGTCCAGAATAGATCGGGGCACGTGCTGTTAGAACTACAAAGAATGTTAACGCTGTTAAAGTCATAATCCGTCGAAACCCCATTAGGAAGCAAAAAAATCTTATCGCGAGAAATGAAGATTCCCGCGAGGACTCTGTCGCGTATTATAAAACAAGACCTGAAGCTCGGTGCTTATCGTCGATATACAGGACATCCCCTAAATGGATCTTTACAATTAAAGAGAGTGGATCGATCAAAACGCCGTCACTATACGCAGGTGAAAGGCATAGAAATATCCTCTTACCGATGAAAAAATTTTCACGATTGAAGAACACGACACCAAGCAAAATGATAAAGTGTACGTTCACAGTTCTAGAGAAACTGTTGAAAATGGTCGGAAAGGCACAAAGTGGTCATTATCCTGCATCAGTGATGGTTTCGTGAGGCGTGTCTTATCAAGGAGTCATAAAATTACAATTTTGTGAAAAAGAAGTGAAAACTTCAGCCAAAATGTATCAAGATACAGTCTTGGATCATATTCTGAAACCTCTCAGCAATACACTTTTTAAAAATATACTGTGGACTTTCCAGCAGGACACCTGGTCATAAGGCACGAACTATCCAAGCCTGGATTGAAACCAACTTTCCGGACTTTATAAGAGCTAAGGACTGGCCCTCATCTAGCCTACCTCTCAACCCTTTACATTTCAAATTATGATCAGTTTTAGAGGACATGGCCTGCTCTAAACGAAACGGCGACATTGAGTCTCTTAAAATATCTTTGCAGCAAGCAGTAGCGAAATTTCTCTTTACCATTTAGAATAGAATAATTTTTTTCGCTGAGAATAGTAAATATGTAGGTATAAATTTTAATAATGTTACATTACTTCATTTATAACAGAACTTATGGCAGGACTAGGTATAGATAGTATTAGAAATGAGAGATGTACCAAAATCATAATCGCTAGTGAGTTGCTGTTCATAACCTAATTTAAAATAGTGTTTAAAAAACCTTTTTTTTTTGAGGAATTTTATTCAGAACCTATTCAGATTAGTATATTTTGATACAAAAATTATTAAAATATTTTTTGAATAATTTTTCCATATTGGAAGCTTGTGACGTAGCAAGTATTTTTATTACTTTAGAAAGTGTGAAAAACTTTAACATATGAAATTATATGTTCCAGAAAAAAATGCGTATTGTCTGTATGTCAGCTAAACGTAAATGGCCATATAGTTGGCTTCTTGGCACTTCAAGATTTTCCTTTAATGCCCTCAGTTAGTGAAGCAGCATGGGAAGGATATATATGGACAAAGTATAAGTAGGTTATTTGCAATTGTTGCAGGTTTTATTTTTTTAAACAAGTAAAGATGAGGTGACAATTTAGATGATAGATGGGGTCAATTATTTTTATCAAGAAAGTGGTTTTATTAAATAATATCCAGTTGTTTTACTTTAGTTTTGAATACCTTGTTATATTATCAAGTTGGTTTCTTGAGCCGTGTTTAATTTTAAAGAATTTCGATTAAACGATTACTCGTGTTTCTATGGAAGTAAACCTTTTTATTACAGTATACTATTTTAATGCTGTTACTATACAGTTTTTTAGAAAACTTATCTAATAAAAATATGCAAACATTTAGATTCGTTTTGTAAGTCAAACAATGAGGTTTGACTGTTAAAAATGAAGAGAAAAATTTAATACTTCATTCTATTTCACAGATCCATAGAGCTCACAGCAAGAAACACATTATTTGTACATTTACTTTGCTGGAGTTCATTGTATGGGCGTGATCTCGTTGATAACATGTTGAGATCTGTGTTCATGCACGACTTACACGTTCATTATATCGCTATGGTAAAAAGTCTGCCAGATATACCTGGTAAGAAATTCACATATGCGTAGAGAAATAACACCTTTGTGCGATAATCATAATAAAAACCACATTTTAATAAATATTTCGATTACTGTGGAATACCAAAGCGTTTCTCATTTTCTGGTTCTTCAAACCTGATGTATGCTAACTAACTAACTAATATATAATATATGGCGTTGTCCACGGTTTCCGACTCACGGATCCGAGAGCACAGAGTATTCATGACTCGCAGAGCTTTCAGATCCGTAAGTTTTAAATTGTGTTATACTGTAAAAGTCTTTCATAACAAAGCGTGTTCTCTATAAACTAGATAGTAAGATAGTAATATACAAGTATAAAACTATTGCTTTACCTTTATCAGATCTTATGCCCGGTCAGCATAGGCATGAAGCCTCATTTAAACGGGTTCAAGTTATGGAACGGGGTACATCCGGGGACCGGTTGCCGTCTTTACATATCGCGGAAAGAAATGAAATTTGTCTACGCATGCGTATTAGAAGAGCTGTGTAAGAAATAATTCATGAGTTTTGTGTAGTTTCCAGTCGCTTCCACAACAACCGTTTTCATTTTAGAATACAAAAAAAAAATATTTTCTCCATTTTTACCACTCTTGATTTCTTTTTATAAGGGAAGAAGACAACGATGATCTGTTACCGATAATTGAAAGGCGCTCAAGACGTATGCGTGATCTCTACGGAGAGTTTTATATCAGTGAACTTATATCGCGTCATCCGGAGTCGGAACGGGTGATACTTGTTTGCGAGGTATTATGACTAATATGATTAATAGTATCTATGTAAGTCAATACACGACCGTATGTTTAGTCTAGTAATGGGCCTCCACTAATGATGATGATGATAACCTACATAATTTAGACGCGTAATGCATTTATGGATTTATGGATTTAAATGACCAACAGATTTACTTTTTTTACTATTTTGGTAAAAATCTCTTTACTAATAATACATACTAGAGATATAATAAAACTTTAGACAAATTATCATTGAAATTGGATAAAATAGATTTTTTTTTAAATAATGCCGTATTATTTACCGTATTCTATAAATTAGATTTTTTGATATTTATAACATGGGTTCAATAGTATAAAGAAGTTGCAGTCGGCGTGATGTGTCTCAACACTCAAATCAATTATGAGGCTCTTGAAGAAAGTTTTGAATTGTCTCCTTACGCGGGTCTCAGACATTTAGAAGAGATACAACGAAACAAGGACATTGAATCGATCATAAGGTTTGTTTAATTAGCTTTTATAATGTTGTGAAATAATTCCATGGGTGTTACGGACCAAATAATTAATTAGAAATTTGATAAAAGTCTTCTAGGTCTACAAAACAATGTCCAACATATCAGTGATCCCAATGAAGTGTTTGCGCTCGCCTCAGAACCTCCTATTGACTTATTGGAAGCGAAATCGACAACGGTGAGTAATAGAACTCTTTTATTCGGTGAAGCAACGACACGCACAGGATATTTACCTGATGTTAAGTGATACGCCTGTTCATAGTTAGGATGATATTCACTGGACGCCATTGTGATCGTCGCGCTGACGAAAGATGTTTGTTTCGTAAACCTAGTAATTTTACTAGCTAGAACAATTTTCAAACCTGAACAGTGTTGTTAGCATACATTCTGTTGTGCTGTTTGGCGACAGAAATAAACGCTGTTGTGCTACTTACTAATTTATTTTACAAAATCTTGATATTAAAACGCAAAATTGTCGATCTTCTTTGTCGGTATCACTCTTGACAGAGTAATTGTGGTCATCACTTCAGGTGTAGGTGGCAAGCTTTATAGCACGTCTCCACTTTTCAATTAGTAAAGACAAATTATATCAATCATTAAATGAGATAGTCTAAAGTAATTTAAGATTTTTATAATTTTTAATATTACCCATGGAATTTCACTTGTTTTTGATTGAAATCCGGATTAATTTTATTAGATTTTGGTAAATATAGTACATAAAGAATTAAATCGATTGATTTTTGTCTTGTCAAATCAACCAATGGAAACGAATAGCTAAAAGAGAAAAAAATAACTATAGCGGTTCCTTTTATTGATCGTCGAAACTTTGGCTAAGATACAGGAAGAAGAAGAGAGGGATAGCTTTGTACGTAAGTTACAAGAAAAGGAATTATCTTCACAAATTTCTCACTTGAGTACCAAAGCACAGTTGGACATTATGAATCTTCTGGATGATGACGAGGAGGAGTTAGAATTTGACATTGTTAATATCGATACGTGTTTATTAAGAATGCCGCGCTTGATATCTTATGAAGAAATTTCAAGGTCGAAAATAGGGTTTGTACGTTTTTTTAAATAATATTCTACGTTGGTTGACTATGATAGTTTGTTTATATTTATTTTTTAGTGGCGGCGATAATTTGTCTAAGATTTTAGATGACAGACGTAAAGATTCCTCTTCGTTTGAGGACAATAAAGTTTTGAGGAAAGAAAAGGGAAAAAAATCTCGTGAGTCGTTTGCCGTTTTTGTACATTAGTATGTTAGAATAGTTATAGTTATAGTATATTTAGAATATTGTTTGTGTTTTAATAATATCCTGAACCCGTTAATTGATGATTTGGTTTACATTTTTTTCACGACCACGACCACGACAAATACAAATAGAAATACAAATACAAACACAAATACAAATACAAACACAAATACAAATACAAATACAACAACAAATACAAATACAAATACAACAAATACAAATACAACAACAACAAATATAACAACAACAAATACAACAACAACAAATACAACAACAACAAATACAACAACAACAAATATAACAACAACAAATACAACAACAACAAATACAACAACAACAAATACAACAACAAATGCAACAACAACAAATACCTGAACCTAAATAGTCCAGGTATTATTATTGTCTTTACACAGGAAAAACAATTTCCGTGAAAAATATTATTTTAAGATTCATTATCATCATCATTATCAGCCGATAAATGTCCACTGCTGGACATAGGCATTCCCTAAAGATCTCCACTAATCGTTTGGCATGCCTGAAGAGCTCCACTGACGTGGAAATTTATAATGACAGATTCGTGGAAAGTGTCCGTTCGGCGGGGTTAAGCTTCTTTAAATCTAGCCGTACCAAAAGAAGTAAAAAAGACGAGTTCAAGCTTTTGGACTGGGAAGGGCTTGGCATCAATATAAACGGCGAGTACATGACACACCTCCGATTCACCAATGGTATCGTAGTCATAGCTGAGCCCCTGGAAGACCTTGGCAAAATGATCGATGACCTCTGTAAAGCATCTCAATGCGTGGGCCTAAATATCAATAAGAAGACAAAAATTATGTCAAATGTCCATATTTTTTTTTTTTTTATTAACGTGTGTAACAAAATGCTAACGGAACGCACACCCCGTACCAATACTGGGCCGGTAGCGGGGTAGTGTCGGACTCCAACCGACTAAAAAGCTTCACACGGTATTCCATCACCTCCGCAAATAAATGCACGAGGGTCGCGGGATAACGCGACAGTTCTTCCGCAACCCCCGTTCGGCGCCCGGATCGAACGGGCCCGCCTCGGGGAGGGATGTGAAGCATCTCTCCCAACTGACAAAATCCCTACACTACGCGGCGACGCGTCGGAATACGAGACGCGTCGCCAGGTACGCCCCAGGAACCCTTTCCAAGGGGCGCAGGACCGACGGCTCTTGTCGGTCGCGGCGCCAGGTTCCTCTGCCTAAGGAGGCAAGCGGCGGTAAATGTCCATATTGAACCCACGCCAGTTATGATTGCAGGCTCTACACTGAAAGTTGTTGACGAATATATTTACCTGGGAAAAATAGTTCAGCTTGGTAAGTCCAACTTCCAGAATGAGATCAATTGACGATTCCAACTCGGCTGGGCAGCGTTCGGAAAGCTACGCAGCATGTTCTCGTCCCAACTACCGCAATGTCTAAAGACAAAGGGCTTTAATTCGTGGGTGTTGCTAGTGATGACTTATGACACCGAGACGTGGCCGGTTACAGTACAGTGGGCCTTGTGAAAAGGCTTCAAGTCGCACAGAAAGCAATGGAAAGGATTATGTTCGGAAGTTTCCCTGCGTGATCGAATCAGAATAGAGGACATCCGTGGGAGAACTAAGGTCACCGACATAGTCCAAAAGTTTGCTAACCTCAAGTGGCAATGGGCAGGACACATCGCTCGAACGACTGACAGCCGATGGGGCACTAAGGTCCTTGAATGGCTATCGCGTACCAGTAGACGTAGTGTTGGCAGGCCCCCACAAGGTGGTCCGACGATCTGGTGAAGGTTGTGGGAAGCAGCTAGATGCGAGCAGCGCAGTATCGAACGATGTAGAGATCTTTGGGGAAAGCCTATGTCTAGTAGTAGACGTCTATCGGCTGATAATGTAAGATCTCCACACTGGCCGGTCCTGTGCTGACCGCATGCAGCGGTTTCCCATGACTTTCACCAGATCATCGTTCTATCTTAAATTATAGAATTGTAACATAAAAATAAACTTTTGTCATTACACTTCAGAGAACAATCATTGTAGCAAGATTTTTATTTGTATTATTATTTTCCTCTTGTAACAGCTTCATCGGCTCTACAGAGTAAAAATCCCGAACCAACGCGATATTCGGGACCACCAAATGCCATCCTGATCGAAATATTTGCAATGCATCAAGATTTTGATGAGAGGTAATAATGTAAACTCAAAAAGCTTACGCATATGCTAGAGTTCTGTATTGCTAGCATAACACTAGCTCATCATCTTTCACTGTTGTGGTATTTTCCGTTATTCCTCAAGTTTTTGTCGATGGAATACTTTCTAGATATTCCTATATACTTGTATACTGTGTATTAGGAGACCGCTCCCGAAAACGAAGACAGATCATAGTACTAATTGCACCTTTGATGATAGGACGGAAAAAGATCGATCCAAATTAAAAAAAAAAAACATTTTTAAAACGTTTTATTAGCATTATTTACGCTCCATCATGTTTGTACAGCTAAATGAAATGATAGTTTCATTAAAAATACCTTACTTTGCTAAAAAAAAACCAGCAATGAAACTGATGCTCGGATCAAGGAACTACTGGGCGCGGCGCGGTTGCGCCATCAGCTAGCGTCCTTACTTTACCACTGTGCTAGTATCTACCTGCCGTAAACACTAGCACAGTGGCAAAGTAGGTAAGTTCGTTATTTAAACAAATGTTGTAAATAACATTTATGCGATCGTTTTTGTGTTTTGATTTTGTTTCATTGCTGGTTTTTTTTTTGTAAAATAATGTATTGTTTATGAAACTATCGTTTCTTTTAGCTTGACTAACATGATGGAACGTAAATAAAGCTAATAAAACGTTTTAAATATATGTTTTTTTTTTAATTACATCGATTTTTTTTCGTCCCATCATCCAAGGTGTCATTAGTACTGTCATCTGTCTTCGTTTGCGGAAACGGTCTCCTAACACACAGTGTATGGTTAAGCTTGATAATTTTTTTTAAACTCCTGTATGTTTGAAATTAAGTAGCCATTATAAATATTTAAAACCGGACTATAAAATTTTTATTGTAAGTTTATTTAAATACTTTACTGAGTAGACAAGAAAAAGTATTTTTTTTAATCTGTCACTTTGTAGCTCTTTTATTTATGATTTTATTTTATTAAACTGTTCTTGTGTTTTAGAACTATTATATATTGTTTTAATAAATTTCTTTTTTAATATATTAATGCTTTTGGTTTATCTGAATTGTATTTTCATTGCAGGTTTGGCTATCACTTGTTAGAAGCAGCGTTTGAATCATTTCCAACCAGAGACTATGCCATAATTTGTTTACCTTCGGATGAACCGTCCTTTCCGTTGCTTGAGCATTTCACAGTAATATTTAACATTGTTTTTTCTCTTTATTCTTATTTTGCCCTTTAATAATTTTATCTTTATCAATTACATTATAATTTATTTAGCTTATTCTTTCTTAAATTGCCTACATGGTTAACTTTTATAAAATATAGCCATTTGATTGTTTGTATACTTTATTTTAAAATTTTTAAAATTCAATGTCAATGTTATACAGACATACGAAGATTAGAAGTAAATTTCTATAAATTTCAAGATATTGATACAAATGATATAGACCCTTTAAACTTTTAGAAACTGTTTTTACTTTTTTAGTTAGTGGCGCCGTATAATGTGAGAGGACGCTTCGTCAATGATTCTTTATTTGTAACGCATGTAAACTCTATTAAGGGGTAAGAAATCTACTGATTACTTAAAAACTGTAGCTATATTATGAATTGCGAGAAAATAAATAATATTAATCACATAAACGTAACGAGTTCACTTTATTTTCTCACTACTGGGACGCGTACTCGTAATCAAGGCTATATGTACTACCCTGGCTAATTACTTGTTGGCCGATGTCGCATGTCCTCTAAAAATTCTGGTTTTGTTATATATTGGTATTGAATTGAAAAAATCTTTAAAATGTGTAAGCCGGTGATAGTATTTACGAGAATCTTTAAGCGCTTTAAGCAATCGCTTGGAATAAAAATATAATAAAAATAATAATAGTATTCTTATAACTGTTTAGTAGACGCGTTCTAAATTATACAATTTCGTATTCTTCTTATATACTAAAGAGATCTGTTGTTTTGTAACACAGTCTTTGGATTGATTTCTGGAACTTATGGTATGAAGATTTGGTGGTGGCAGGGCTTTTTTCAACCCGTCTGTCTAGATACCACACTTATATTGTAAATGTCGCGCTATACCAGCATCGCTGTGTTCCTGCTATCATCATAAGAGACGGAGGACTATGAGCGAGTACTCTTTATCATCCACGGCTTTATTGTTACTCAACACCGTGTGAAATTGAGGTCAAATGTTATTATAATAAAAAATATGTTGTTATTTTTCAGTGAGGTGAGTGTTCGGTTGGCGGAGGAGTTCGATGTGCAGTATTTAACTGACGTGTTGGAACATGCGCCGCGGCAAAATGAATTATTGGAACTGATTGAGTCAAGTTTCAGCAGTGACGTGCTGGATACATACGTCCTTTTAAGCAGGAATCAACCCGTGGGCGTGGTTATACTTGCGTAATATTCTCTTAGTATCTTCATTAACGATAATATTTTTTTTAACATGCAATCCCTACTTATCCTTTACAATGCATGTCTCGGATCACAAACATATTTTTTTGATACCTGTTTTTAATGTCCTTTTTATAATTTATGTATTTGGTAACTAATTACGATGAAATATTTTTTTTTAATTGACGAGACGATGAGACAAGCTGGACGATCACCCGATGGAGACTGATAGATCTGTACATAACGATGAAGTGTTAGTTAGGATAATATACACAGCACCATATTTTGTTCGATTTGAGACATAACATGTTAAGTCTCGTTACACTAATAATTTCACAAGCTACAACATCCTTCAAACCGGAAAACAATAATGTTTGTCGAGAAAAATGTAGCGGTGGTACTTATCTAGCGGTTCCCGGCAACGGAGACCTACTCATACTACCAGCAAAATTAATTTATATTAATATAAGGAAAAACAGATTAGTAGTTTGTATGTTGTGTTTTATATATTTTATCGCCTATAAATTAATAAAGATTTAGATGTATGTTAAAAAAAATATATTGTTTATAGACCAGTTGAAGATTCTGTATCGGTGCGAGTTCAGTATGCCTTAGATCCAGAACCAGAAACACCTGGAACTGATGGCAACGTAAGTGACATGGCATATTTAAATTATACAAACTCCTTCGAAGACGCAGTGGACTTTTATCGGCTTATAATGATGATGATGATTAGATATTTACATATAAAAATAAAATTAATAAACTATTTAGTACTGTTCACATTTCCAAGGATGGTTAATAGTACTAATAGTTTAAAGAGGTACTTAAATACTTGTTTCTGCATGTTATGATACAGCTTTGTAAAATGACCTTTATACATTATAAAGAATTTTGTGTTGCCAATATTTACCAACACTCTTCTTCTGTTAAACTAAATGATCTGTTGGGATTTCTTCTTTTAAAAAAAATTGCATATATTAGACGGAAAAATGACGAAAACATGTAATAAAGGGTGGCGCAAAAATAACCTTATAAAAAGTACCTTATAACACAGGTAATAAGGTACTTTTTATAAGGTTATTTTTGCGCCACCCTATATTTCGTCGGTGGAAATTTATATCACAAAATTGCTTGACAATGTTTGCGTAGTGGATTAGTATTTGTGACGTTTAATTCAATAATTTTAGGTACTAGTTGGAATTCTGGCTCCGGCGATGGAGCCACATAGCCGATGGTACATGCGCGACGTATTGCGTCAAAGTCATTATATACAATTGTTTTGGACTTGTCGGTTGTTCGCTAAAGGAGACGCGGTAAGATTATTTATAATACTGCGTCAATGAAAATCGTACTCTTCCATCATCATTTCAACCGGTGGACGTCCACGTACAGTTTACGGCTGAAATAGTTAAGTCTCAGTTTTCCAACATACTGCTTACACCAAATTCGAAGGGACAGTAAACTTGCAGTTAAAAATAAATATTGTCCATTAATGAATTATTCTAATTAACAAATTCGTAATCATTATTTCGGCAGTATACTGTATTTCACATTACAAAAAGATCTCAGTCCACCAATGAACGTCCTTCGATTGAGATGATAATGATTTCAGCCTATTGATATTCATTGCTGAACATAGGTCTTTCATAATAGAGGTGGCCGAGTATATTAATAAAGATCATAGAAATGTTGCTTCTCTTTTCCTGGGGTTGTTCCCTGTTAACCGCCTTTCTGCACAGGGTGAGTATAACATATACTTTTTAATTATAATGTCATCGCCTAATGTGTTTTATTTATAAAAAATATAGTGTATTCTGTTATATTAATTTATCAATTTGACATAACAGAATCTGGGCAATGATATTATGACAATATTGTGATCATACGTCCAATATAGAAAAATGACAAATTTCTACTATTATTGATTTTATTACAAAATATTAAGAAACAATAATCAGTGTATGTATTAATAACTAAAAAATTAATATATATAAACTTGCTGACTTCAGAATCCTGTTCGTAATTTAATGTCGATGGGTAGCCACATGGCGCCCGTGTTGCCGTATCGGCATGTACCCAGCATCCCTGACAAAAGCGACAAGGAAAAGATATACAAAGAAAGGTAGTTTTGTTATTAATGAAATTAATATAATGATATTTAATTGTAAATATTGAAATAGTACAAAAATAAACTTTTTTTACCTGTCTAATAATGTTATAAATCATTACTAACTTGATTACAAGTTTGTTATTCTTAGCTTATGTTTAAACTTTGGTATATTTTTGATGTTGTTTATCTCCTTTAACTGCAATCCCGTGGCACAGCGCTCACCTTAAATTATGTGTGTACTTATTGGTAGCTGTTAGGCCGTCGCTTGCAGGACTTTTTGGTTTACCTTCAAGTCAAAGGTTTAGGTCGAATCAGTTAAGTCAGAGATGGCGCGCGAGCGATGTTCCGTTCCAGCTGCACTCCGGTACGTGCAGCGCAACTCCATTTATCAACTCTGATAAATAGCGAGACAGTTGGTCTTATGAAGATACCCACCGGTGCGAAACGCGAATAAAATTTTATCTCACTCACCTATAGATAAGAATAAGTCTAACAAACACACTCACACCCACACGCACACGCACACACAGCAAAACAAAAAATTCCTGTTTTTCTAGGGAATATTCAATGGTTTTATTTTTTACTTATTTCTACACAAATTTTAATGTAGTAATTATTGTTTAATCATTGTGTTATTAAATTAAATTAATAATCATCATTTAGAGGTAAAACGCTTAAATTAGGTTTTTTGAAAATTGTGACAGTAAAGAAAATTTTATTTGTAAAAAATAACGTAGCTAGTAACTATATAAATTTATTAGTAATTGTGCTCTTAGTCATTACTCTTCTCTCT
The DNA here is from genome assembly GCA_029030555.1 of Ornithoptera alexandrae. Classification (NCBI taxonomy): domain Eukaryota; kingdom Metazoa; phylum Arthropoda; class Insecta; order Lepidoptera; family Papilionidae; genus Ornithoptera; species Ornithoptera alexandrae. Next base: position 3,775,968 of record JARDVY010000007.1, on the reverse strand, counting down.
ACCTTTATATAATGTGGAGATAATTTTTAATCAATGGAAATATGCTCTGGAAATAATTTACGGGCGATCTCTCAACGTTTTATGTAATTTTTATGAAAGAGAAATTTTATTCTGAACATTTTTTGAGAACTCACTTTATTGGTTTAGTTCGGCACCCTTTGCTCTGTGGACATTGGACCGACCTATGACAAGTTTGCCAAAGATCTACATCAATAAAAGCATCGTCGTGGTGGGAGCCAGTCGCACAGGACTTTCATTTTTAGAAACTTTAATTATGGGGTATATAAATTTTTTTATATTTGTATTGTATATAATATTACTTGTAATTGTATTAATTAAACTATATGTATTTTTTAAACAACTCTTTTATAATAATTTAATTTAATATCTTTTAATATTAATTTTTTGTCACGTGAGATCGTGTGCAGTACTATCTGTCGGTTCAAGCGTTATATTACATTATGGGTAAAGGCAAAAATATTTTTTAACTCTAGGCCCACGTCTCCCTACTTAACTTTTACGAATTTAACATTGCTGTCTGAGCATGGATTGCCCACGGTCGGGGAGTGTCTGCGTGCAGCCGATACTTGCGTACCTCGGGACGGACGGTACACTGATCGATACATCAAGAGTGTGCCGTATTATTTTTATTTGGATGTCGTGCCCGGCGTTATGGTGCGAATCGACAGGTATATACACAAACATCTCACTTTATATTTATTTGAATATATTCGAGGTTCAAAATCCTAGGCAGCAATGATTCATTATAACATATAAGTTGGTTCAACTTGTACATTGGTTTGATACTCCCGGTCTGTTCATTTTCTGTGTTTATTTATTTATTATTGTCTGTCTACAAAAATACGTATATATTTATTCTTTGTAATATATATAATATTGAATATTTCAAGTATTTGGCAAAATGTCGTTTCAATTACAGACAAGCATTGAGTAAAGGCGCAAAAATATTAACTAAATAAAGAACTCAATAATACTTACAATGAAACTAATATAGACAACAAGGACTAAATATTGTGATTGCAGATTTAGGATATTTCAGTTTTTAAATAAGAAATTTGTTTTTTAAGCGTTGTTTGTATAAAATTATGATTTAAGGAAAAAGAAATGCATTTACCTGAAAGGCGGCGTCGTAAAGTACTACGACGAACTTGTGTTGACGTGCGGCCAACAGTTCCAACATCCTGATTATTTGAAGGAGTTGTTAGAGCGTGATCGGGTGTCAATGTTAGTATGTTAGTTCGTACTTCTACGGTTATATCTGCTAAATACTTATTAGTAGTAATGTTTCAGGGAAAAAGGCAAAGGCTGTGACAGATTGCTTATGGACAATCCGCGTTATAAACCGGATCGTGTGCCACCTTCGCCGTTCGTTCCGGAAAATATGATGCTCATTAATTCGCTTTTTGATGCTAACACGGCCTTGAGAAAATTGTTAAAGATGATTACCGAATATAGTAAGTAACGATAAGCATATTCATAAAGTTACATTACTCTTATATTTCATGTGTTCATGTTGTTCTAGAAGATATGTTCAACTGTTTGAATGAAGATAACAAAATTGTGGTGTACGGGGAATGTTTAGACGCCTACTCCTGTATAGCAGCGTTGCTTGAACTGGGAATTTCAGCAAATATGATCGCATTTATTGAATCTTACCCATCTGAGGATCCTGCTGCTCTTAGAGTGAACTGCTTTAATAATGAAACTGTATGTTTTCTTCAGTTTAAATTAACTTATAACCATGACATATGATAACAGGTTTGTGGTCTGGTACCGGTAACTATTATGGGCAGTAATAGTTTAATGGTTTGGTAATGAGACAGAAATCCATAGATAAGCGAATATCCAAAGTTACATTTGAATCATCCATTCGACTATTGCAGTAAATATTCTCATAGTATCAGTAATAAATTTAGTTTAAGTGGTTAACGGCAACCTTTATATTATTGACGCAATAACTGACATTCGTAAAAATAGTTGCATATAATTAAATAAATTTTCTTGATTTGTAACTTCCTCTTTTCGTTTTAAAATTTAGAGGATATTATACTCGTCGTTATAATACAGTTATATACAGTTTTCAAAATATATTTTAAGATTGATCAGAGGGTACAATTGAGTTTAAATGAACTTGGAATACAAGTGTACAGGCGCTGTTGTTTTAATGGTTGGAAAATGCTAGGTCCAAGAATCGAATTTTTACATTTCATGACCTACGTACAAGCCATAACTTTACCATGTTTTGCTTTTTTTTACTATGGAATGAAGGCTATTGATATTCACAGTTTTAAAGGTATATCTTTAAAGTAATTTATTGGTCGTAAAGTGTTTGTACTCTAATGAGGTTATGTACAAAGTTTTCGTTATAGCGATAACTGAATGTGGTTTGGTGTATGATGGTGGACTGGTGGTGGGAACGGGGTTTGAGACAAACGATCCGAATATACATGGGGCGGGAACTTGCACCACGTACTCGCGGCGTTTGTATGCTCGTAATCATGCCCAGCGGTACTATAGCTCCGAGGACGTTGGAGAAGCAGTTAAGTTAATAATATCATTACGAATTTTATGTATTTAAGATTTATATGTTAATGATGAATAATTGTTAATGTGTTTTTTTTAGTTGGCTGCATTATTTTTATCAAAATTAGATCCGTTTATGACTTTTAACAACGATGTCGATCTTTGTGCTTCAGATGTAATTTCCCGATACAGTTCAAGTGTTTTAGGGTGAGTAGGTTTATTTGACAATTTAATGTCCTTTTATCATGTTATTGAATTCTGTCTGATCTATTTACAAATTTTTCAGAAATACTTTCCTCAAGCTTTATTTTGTAAGAGTCTTTTCTCGCAAGCTTGTAGCTCGTTATAATCATCATCACCAGCGACGACATATTCACTGCTGAACATAGGCTTCCCACAAAGATCGGCGCCTTGCCAACGTCTTTCATCAGTTAGAATGGCCACCGGTACCTCCGGGCACCAGGCGCCGTCGTTTGTAGGTGTTTCTATGGGGGATTTGAGCCGTTTTCGTTAGTCAGTCATACCAAACAATAGTTTCTTATGATGTTATTTTTTAATTTTCATATACTACTCTTTTTGAATTTATTTGATAAAGATTTTTTTGTATAACCATCTCGATACATACATACATATATATAAATATATTTATATATATTTAATGTATGGGTGATTGTGCCTACAATATCTAATTTCCGCTTTAACAGAGGTAGAAGTTCTATATACGGCAGTTTTAGCAGCGAATCTCGATTCCAACTTCCCACAAGTAGAAGGTTAGTTTTTCTTATTTGGTATATTGAATTTTATTTTACTCTTCCCATATAAGTTAATAAATTAGGTGTACAAAAATAATTTAGATTATTTAACGTCGTGTTTGTAAAAGTTGTGATAAAACTATCGACATTAACTGGATAGAAATTTGATAAGGAGATATTTGTTGCGTCTAAGAATAAATCCAAACTATTGGTGCCGATCTGATATGATAGTTATAGATAAAGTAGAGATCGGCTACTAATATAATACACATAATATAATTAACAAAATTCTTGATATTATAGAGACGTTTAGGATATTTGTAAAAGCTTTAATTTATTTCTATTTATTATACTTTATTATTGGAGGTTTATTTGTCACTTTAATTAATTACTACTTTTGAAATTGAGTGTCGGTAGCATTAAATAAAATCTCGAAATTTTTTCCACTAGGACCTTACACGAGTTCTTTTTGTTTCAGGTGGCAATCAGTTATGAAATTCCACTCGCCAATTACGTTTTCTGCAACACTGCCGGGGCCGCTTTATTATTTCAAGCAAAGGAAACCTGGCATGGAGATACCAATGGCTGTTCAACAATCTTTACCACTTCAAGTATTTATAAATCCAGGATTACATTTTTAAATGATAGTTTTTTGTATTATTACAATATAACATGCATTTTAACAGGGTCACTCCTTGATAACGGATAAAAACGGCAACTATTTCCGGTTGCAATTGAACGCATTGCATTGTGTAGAATCGGTTTGTTGTCTATCTAAAAATAATTTCTCGTCTGATAACCTTGGGCAGTTGTACGGGAAGCACGAAGCGTTCTTTGATAAACTATTGGTTAGGTTTGAGGTTAGTATTGTTAAGCGGGTAAGACAAATATCACTTTTTTTTTAATTAAAAGTGTTCTAGTTAACATTACTTCATATTTCAATAATTTTAAAGTATATTGAACGCTGGGCCTTGCTGCGGGAGACCGCTCGGGGTTCTTGCTACCATAACAGTGGGTTGTAAATTTCTCTATATTCTAGTAACAAGGAAACTGTATCTATGGATATTACTTGAGTAACAGCAGTAAGCTGAATGTGGTGCTGTGAAAACATCATAACTAGTACTACATTGTCACAGATGTAACGCTTACCACGATAACAAGCTGTTCGATTTCTCGATGAATAAATATGTTAATTTATATGCTGTATACATCATATACTTGCAGTTAAAACAGATTGATGACTTCTACGAATTTTTCTCACAACCATGGATGTTTGCCATGTATCAAACTAGCTTTAAGAACTTGATGGATGAAGTAAACGATCAAGATGTCGGTACTGTAAGTATGAAGTACTAACGCGGAACAATAGATGGCGCTGTTAAAAGTTGTTTTGTTACTGAAACATTATACGACAATTATTAATATATATTATTAACAAAAATCTTGAACTTCGGTGCAAAAAAAAACAAAGTAACCATTCATCAGGTTTAGTTTTAGTGGTTTAGTTATAATAAATAGTTTTTAATGTTCATAAGTAAAATATTATTATAAATAAATGATTATGTTCATATGTTATGTTCTCTTTAAGATTCACGACCTGTTAAAATCGAGGTTTATGTTATACGATGAATTTGGAAAGCCTGTGGACTCGCAGATTTGCTCGTGTAGACTTGAACCGACGGTGTGTATTTTTTTTTATTATATTATTACCTATAAAGTATATCAAGGTTATGTAAGGTTGTTAACAGGTAAAATACGGTGGTGATATAAGTAATACTTCACTTACTAGCAGTAGTTAGTCTAGTAAACTATAATGTTAGCATACACTGCTCAGCAATAGAAATAGATGTGCCTATTTAAGCAAGTGTTATATATTTTTCATTTGTCCAAACTATATTATTTAATTTTTTTAACATCAATTCATCTTTAATCTGCAAAGTTCCCTGTTAACAGTATGCTATTTCAAAGGTGGCGTTTCCTATTTTTCGTCTAAAACATATTCTAGTGTATTTTTGCTATTTTTTTTAATAATGTGACCAATTTTAGGAGGTACAAGACCTCGGCACTTTCCGGACTGTAATAGAGAAATTCGTCGGTAGGACCAGCCTTGAAGCAGTAAGTTTGTCGTTATTTTTTTAATTGTTTTAGAATTCCATCAATGTTATGTGGTTCTTATTGAAAACTGCGTAACGATTTTTTTTAATAAAGATGTATTGTTCAGATATTCTTCACTTCAACTAATAGATAAATTTAATAAGTGGTTTTTTATTATATTTTCTGTACATTCTCTTAGCGTAAAATACTTTTTTACAGACTCAGAAACCGACAACCATACCTTCGGTGAGTTGTTTATTCTTTTATATATTAAGAATAATATGTAGATTTATTAATATGAATAATATATATACTTTCACTTGCGGTCAAGTAACAATGACGCCGTAAAGAGTGAAGCATGCTAGATCAAAATTCTTTGTTTCTCATATTTATAACTGCAGGAACACAGCAATACTAGCGGCGGTATAAATATAATAGGAATAGCTAGCATCTACCAATATCCCAACTTTTCCGCCTATGGACACCGAAATCGAACCTGGGACCCCTGTTCTCGATTATCCTTGTATATATATATTTATATAAACAAGAATATGGCGTAGTAAGCTCAGTATTAGCCCTTTATCAAGTACTAGCCAGCTTGTTATTTCAAAGTTAACTTTATAACAGTATTTGTCTTTGCTGCTTTTTTTATTATTCGGTAATAAATCTTTATTACCACCATCCTAATCATAGTCCACTGCTGGTTATTAAGGTCTAAAGAAGGTAATGAAGCTTGTTATTATTATTACAGGAATGCGGCCAAAGTGCGACTGTACGAGATGATGCGACCAGTTTCTGGAAGGGTGTCGGTGGTGAAAGGATCGTGGTTGCGCATTTGGCGCGTTACTTGCAACGAAATTACGCGTGCAACACGCAGTATTCGTTGCCCAAACCGGAATCAAACTGATGAGCTTTTTACTGTTTTTACATGTTCATAATATATTCAACAATAAATGCACTGTTTATCTCTACATTGTCAGATAGTTTTTGCAATATAACGACTTCAAGATAATCTTTATTATCTATGGTCATAATTGCTACATTGTGATACAATGTAGGTAACGTAACAATAAGTCCAATATATTAGAATTTTATACGAAAAAGCTATGTTAGAATATACAGGACCGATCAATGTAGAGAAACTTGAGACTGGTCTGTGACCAGCCGTGGGCGTCTTCCGGCAGATGATGATGACTAAAAAATCAGGATAATAAGTTCAGATAATAGCTAAAAGTTACATTTTAGACAATTTATTAAATTTTACACATGTTTGTTACTTAGGTAGTTCTCTTACTTATTATATTTACATTTAAATGCACAGGATGGCCTTTGGTAAACTTCTACTATATCAATTCACGTAATCTTAATATAAATGAAAATAAACATTTCATACAATCTTAATTATTAATATATACCATGAGATCAAACTTGGTTCACAGAAAACTGACTAGCAAATGTAGCGTTTATGTATTTAATAGAGATATGAAAATGGCCGCTTATCATTAAAATTTGACTAAACAATATTTTAGTTAACGTTACAATATCGTTGAGCTGTTAACACCTTAAAAATATCATGCAAAAAACCTTTCTATTTACATTGTTTTTAATACAACTTGACGTTACAGAAACGAGCTCTTTACTTTTGTTAAGATAAAAGTACAAAAGAAAGAGAATATATTTTATAAATTCACACAAAAATTAAGAGCTTTTTCTAAAAGACAAGTTCAGTACAACATGCAAGAAATTCATGTACGTTATACAATACTTACGATCCATAAACGAGTTTAAAGGTCTGTACAACATGACTAGCATACATTTAACGTATATCGCGAAACAAACGCGGTTAGTGTTAAAGTAAAATTCTATTTTGTACCTATACATCTAATCGCACCGCACCTATTAGGAGCGCGTTATAATTTTAACACCTAATTTTTCAGCATATGAAATACCAGTTCAAAGTTTTACACTCGCATCAGAACTGTGAATTTTGTGCAGAACTCCACAATGTCTACTAAAAATTTCGATGATAATTTCTTCTTCAATATCATTATAAATTATTATTTCTTTTAATATTAAATGAATCTAATTTTTACATAATGGCGTGAGATAGTTTTAAAAACAATACAACCATAGAGATTTTTATACTATTAAAAAAAAATGGTTTACAATTTGTTTTGCTGTGGATTATTATGATGAATGAAAGTTTTGAATGATATGTTGAAAAAAGAGTGACAAATAAAGTATAAATTGTTGGGTTTTTTTTATAACAAAATTTATGTATATATATATATATAGTTTGTATAAAATCTATAAAATAACTTTACGTTTAATGTCGCTTGAAATGCTTAGGATGCTTTATTTTTTACAAAATGATTTTTTTTTTAAGGTTATTTAAAATGCATAACTTATTTGTATTGAGATGTGGTTTAAATCATTGCGGGAGAGATTTGTAATATTATACTTCGTATTATTTTTCCGATATCATCGACGCGTATGACCTGGTAATGTCCCACGTGGTATCGGCTACGGTGGCGCGTAGTCGTGCGCCGGCGCCGGCGAGTAGTCGGCGCCGTGCAGTAGCGATTAGGTCTGGTACTGCAACATCGGCGCTGCAGCGAGGTTCGCGTGGTGACCGCTGTTCATTCGCAGAGCTGACAGCGATTTGTTATACCATTCGTCCTCCGCACTCATGCCTGTTAAACATAACGTTAAAGTCTATAGTCTATAGTCTGTCATGAACAAAAATGTTTAATAATTACATTAACATCACTGGTTTCTTTTGTCGAAGTCCGTTGGTACCTTAAACGCATTTTTCTGCCGTTCAACAGTATGCGTCACACATTCCTGTGTTCCGGTTTGAAAGGTGATGTAGCTTGTGAAATAACTGAGGTAATAAGATGTGATTTTGTCTCTAGATGACGAGCATAATGTAATGCAGAGTATATCATCCTAACTAGCGCTATATTGTTTTAGGAAGAGGCAACAGACATCAGTTGAATCACCTGGACATGACTTCTTCGGTGGACGTTTTTTTTGAATAAAAAAATTAAATTAATCTTCAATCAATCTCTATTTCTTTTTAATTATTAATTTAATAATATTTTTGTGATATCTAATACGTAAATTAATAATTATTAGTGTTTTGATTAAATTTAGAGTTACTTCAATAATGTTGGTGATAATCAGAATTCATGCATATGCCATATGCTTATCTATACAAAAGAAACAAAAGGTCCTTACATATGAAATTAGCGTTTTGTCGTATTTACCACTTTGATCTGAAATATCTCCTCTTTGGTTAAGAATTCCAAATTCAAATTTACAAATTTATTTAGCTGGTATTTTGAGTTTTGAAAACAATCATTTATTTGTTTTTTCCTCATTATTTTTTTCTTTGGCGTCGCTTATTACCGCACAAGGGAAAACATGAAATATTGGTATATTTACGAGTACGAGTTCTACCGTGGCACCAGTGCTGCAGAAACAGCTCGAAGGAATAATGATGTGTACGGCGCAGGTGTCGCAAAAAAAACACGGTATGTTTCTGGTTTCAACGTTTTCGTTCTGGAAATTTTGACCTTCAGAACAAATTCCGTGGAAGGCCGGAGACAAAAGTGGAAAATGAAGAATTAAAGGCTATTGTTGAAGCGGATCCATCACAAAGCACTTCAGAGATAGCTTCAGTTTTCAGGGTAAGTGACAAAACTGTACTAATCCTCTTGAACCAAATCGAGAAAATAAAAAAACATGAACGATGGGTACCTCATGAATTGAGTGAATCGAACTTACAAACACGCGTCGGTTGCTGTGTTAATTTGCTCAACCGACATAATAATGAAACGATTTTAAATCGAAGCATTACTTGTGATGAAAAGTCGATACTGTACGATAATCGGAAACGCTCGTCGCAATAGCTGAACCCTGGAAACCCAGCCAAATACTGCCCTAAACGAAAATTGATTCAGAAAAATTTACTTGTGAGTGTTTGGTGGACTTGCGTCAGTGTCGTTCAGTACAGCTTTCTAAAATCTGGCTAAACGATTACGGAAGATATCTATTGTCAGCAACTGCAAACCTGCTGCATGAAGGAAGAACTAGCTGCTAAACAACCGAGATTGGTCAATCGCTCTAGGCCACTGCTGCTTCACGATAACGCAAGACCACACACTGCACAACAAACAACCACTAAGTTAGACGAGATACAATTGGAATGTCTGCGACATCCACCGTACTCCCCGGGCCTTTCCTCAACAGATTATCATTTTTTCGGAATTTGGACAACTTCTTACAAGGAAAAAAATTCAACTCCGATGCGGCTGCCCAAACCGCCTTCAAAGAGTTTATTAATTCTCGTCCCCATGATTTTTTTAGTAAAGGGATCAATAAATTACCTATGAGATGGCAAAAGTGCATAGATAACAACGGTGCATCTTTGATTAATTAAATCTATTTTGCAAAAAAAAAATTGACTTTATATTCCTCCCGTACAAAACTCCAATTTCATATGTAAGGACCTAATATTTAATGTGTTAAAAAATCGAAGTGTTCTCAATAAACTAAGAGGACCCACCAGCCGAGAAATGTCGGTAGGTATAAGGGTGTTTGGCGGAGGGCCGGGTGCGAATAGTGAGGAACCGAATCGACCCTCGCGTTTTCTCAAGATGCAATCTCGCCGCAGGAAATAAGATATTTGCCAAGACGCCGCGAGGACGCCCGCCAAAGTAAATGTAGTGGAAATTTTCTTATTAGAATATCTACGGTACGATGCCTCGCTTCTATTACTTGCTCGTTTTTTCTACGCTGGAATCTCTTACGCCCACGGCCACGCGGACGCGTTTCATGATTCGTCGCGTATGGATCTTTTCCAAATGGGCTGATTTGTAGCTTTTTATCTCAGACAGAAGAAATTTTATTCTATTGTTAGATATTTGATTGAAACTGGAGTAAATAGAAGAAATACGATATTTATTTCCTATGATATTGAACAAAAACCATTTACAGAAATGATATATATCGTATTGAAGATTTAGATAATTATGTCTTGTGTATTTATTAGATATGCTAATAAAACAATCTGTATACTATACATAATAAATATATATCTACATGAATTATCTGATCTGCTTATGCAGTTTTCTAAGAATATATGTTTAATCATATTCTTGTAGTCATGTTGAACTACACAACATATTTTTAACAAAACTTGAAAAGACTTGTCGCTATCTTATTTAAATATTTCTTAATCATGCATTTTATTTATTTAGTTTATTACTTTTTAAATAAATTAATCCTAAGAGGTTTATCTATGCACTGCAGTTATGCTAGATAATTTATCATTTCCGCGTGTTAGTTCAAGGAACGATAAATTAGTTAATTTAGATTTAAGTTAATATTAGTTATCTAGGTCAAAGCTAACTAAATCTAACTTTAGTATATTTAAGGATGTTTATATTAACTTAAATAAAATTTATTTATTAGAACTCATTTTTCTGTTTGTAACTGTTACGTTTTTACTATTTTTAAATTTAATGCTTTCAATATTTGGATAAACGTGTATGACGTAGGTAACTTCTATTTTATTGTACAGTCTTTTTTTCTATGAACAATCGAGTTAAAATATTTTTTAAAACAGTTATAAAGACATAAAGAATCCGATCATATTATTTCTACTTTCAATATCCTCTTGATACTGAGACAACGCTTATAAAAAAAAATTACACGGCCACTTTAACGAATTGTAATTAAATTCTTTCTCTCTCCCAAGATCATCTGGCGGAACTTGTGTTATCTATGGCGGGCGAAGAGAGCAACTTTTCTCATTATTATAAGGGATATTTGTATAAAAACGGAGCCGGTTCCGCGATCATCGCCTGGCTCTTCGCAACTTTATAATTGCCTTGACGGCGTTAATAGAAAGTTGATGAAAACTGCCGCCAGCCGCTCGCCTCCGCCGCTCCTTGTTTCAGTAGAATCTTCTTGCATTTTAGTTTTCATTGCACGCCTTTTATTTCTACACCATACATTGAAAACGTTATGGTTTATTGCGGTAAAACTACAACAAATTTTAATTTCGTGTTATTTGTTAAATAGCTACAGGTGAGTGTTTGAACTATCCTATCCTTATTCCCTTTTTTTTAAAAGACACCTTCGCCGTATTTAGAAGAGAATTGATACTTGCAAATCCTCTTCATAGTGCTGTTTTTAGTTTATTAAGTAGAAAATTATAAAATTAAGATGTCTTTGTAAAGAAAAGACTAAAGAAGTTTTTACATACTGTACATATGATTACAAATCAGCTGTTAAAATTATTAAAAATTTTACTAAGGTAATAAGTAGTAACAATTATGCCTGATTATAATTTATAGTTTATATAAGTCTTATGTATCAGGTGATGGACAAAAATCAATAACTTAGAATTATACATTTTTGACAGATTTAAATGCAGTTAAAGACCATGTGACATGTTTAGACAAATATTTTGAATGTTGTCAATAGTTAACATTAAAATTAATTAAAACATTGCACATAAACATTATGGAGGAACAAAACAAGCTTTTTCAGGGCCTCAAAAGGCCAGACATCTTCTTTGAGCTACTTACCCATAGTGTCCTGTCGCATGCCGACGGCGGACATGTTAGCGCCGTGGCCCATGGAGAAGCCTTGTGGCATGGGATAGGAACCACCGCCCATCTGGGACAGCGAAAATATGTCCTTCTGCAGTTCCTCGTAGCTGCCGTGATGCTGTATAAGCAAATTATAAGTAGATAATTAAAACTCTTTCGCACATCTAAAACAAGAAGTTTAAGATTAAAATAGTTCATATAAAGTTTTCTCCGTTTTACTAAATCTGCAAGTATTCTAATAATAATAATGCTTGTAACAAAGTTTTTCTGTTCTTGATGATTTGTTTAAAATGCGATTGCTTATGACTTGATTCGATTCTTTTAAGTTCCGGCGAATGTGCATGTACAAAATTTTTGAGATTCACACCGTGGGAGATGGTTGCGTTATGCTTTATCTTTTTATAAGAAGATCGCGAATGCAAGCGGTGGGAACTATCTTGCGTACATGCAGATGCTTTTAGTTTTAATTGATCAAGGCAAAGTGTAGGTAAAATCTCGTAAAATTATATTAAAATATAAATTGACAAAATGTGAATTAATTCACGCGTCGCATTCCGGCGCTACGAAATCTCATCAACGGCTCATTATCACACGGAGAGGCCGCGCCGGGGAAGTTAATCGTTTTTCGCCCGCTTGTTTTATGTTAATCGTTCGTTGAGCTGCGGTCGTATGTTTTATTGCTATCATCACTTCCGCTAATTGTTAATGGGACGGCGGGGGTCAATTATGGTATATGTGGACGCGCAATACTTGCAAAAGCTCTTTCACCTATTATTTGTCTATGTCCACAGGTACTTACTAATTGATAAAATATCAATACCTACGATAGGGTTGTTATTTGGTAGGTTATGTTATGATGGCATATGTAAGAATAAAATAGACGGTAAATCTAAGAAATTGCTTTATATTTAAATCCATCAAAGGAATTTTATTTTTAGTTCAAGATAAGCTTTTATCGACAAGTCACATCTATGAAACCAGTATTTGGTTAGTGTGGCGGGTAAATGTTTTGATGTTATGATGAATTAAGAGACAAAATTTTCATTACAATTTTTAGAGAAAAGTTAATTTTTTTTTAAATAAGTGTCAATAGTGAAAGATATGTTTGAGTATGATAATATGGCACAAGTGCATCACACCGCGCAGTAATACAATGGTCATAAACGTTTGTTTGGCTGCAGAAATAAGTGGAATAGTGGTAATAATGTTTGATTTACATTTCATGTGGAGGTTATAATTTAAACTTTTCCAGTTGTTTTAATTTTTATATAAATAAAAATGATTTTATAGATTTGCGTTAGCTATATTGCGTTTTCATTGAATGAGTCGTGTTTGAATAGAGTTTTACGTTTGCACTACGTGGTTGAGTATCGAGTTTTCGATTACACGAAGCAAACGATCGCTATTGTCCGCACTTATTCGGTTACAGTCGCGGCGGCCGTCGCGGCCACCATTTGCATTATTTTCGGCGTCGGTGTTTGCCCGACGAGCAATTTCATTACATCGTAATCAGAGCATTGATTAGCGCCACATGGTAATGAGCGGTCAGATTGCGGCTGTGCTCTATACGTTGTTTTTATTTATTTTACTTCACAGTATAATATATTTTAAGGTACAAAGGGCGGCTTTATGGTAATAATCAGTCGCCAAACAATCCTCGAAACATGGAAAAATAAAAAAATGCAAAATCTACGTATACACACACAAATTTGTATTACACATAAGTAAAATGCTATATGTATAGGTTAAATAACTGATCATTATTTAATACTTGTAAAATTTATTTTAGTGTTTTTATTAGTTTTTATAAGTTTTTAAGATAAACTTTCTGTGAGTTAAGTTTGTACAAGTGTAACGCTTGTGTCACGATTACCTGAGTAATAAAAGCTTAAATACATTTTTAAAGAGATTTCATAGATAACTTATGAAAACGCGATTATGGTATGATTTATCAAAATGATTAACAGTTACGTTACAATGTGCTGTGTATTTCTTATAGTGATAATAAAACATCAATTTAAATTTTTTTGTGTTATAACAAGATATCATTAGTATCTTTTTACAAATTAATTACATTAAATATACTTAATTGCACATGGTTTTAAGTTAAAATGACGTTTTAGATGGTAAAGCATGTTCTCTTAGAAATCTTTGGTTTCCGGGTTTTAGTAGCCGGAGAGTTGTTATGGCGACAGATAAAGTAGTGTGTTTAGTAACTATCTGGGAGGGATCCAAAAATCCTACCAACAACCAAACTCGTTTGCTAGATGTCTTTGTTTACCTGTGGATATCGATTGATAGTGTTTGGATGCGGGTACGGTTGGTAGCCGCGGTATCCTTGTATGTTTCTCATCATGCCGTTGCATCCCGGAAGCACGGCCGGCGCGAGAGCCTTTTGCAGCTGCTTCTCCTGCTTCCGGTATTTCGCGCGACGATTTTGAAACCATACCTGTGCAGAAAAATAAACATTGCTTTCATGGCTGCGAAATGATCGGAAACTAATTTAGCGATAGAACCGTTTGGCTTGTACGATGGTAGCATGAGCGGGAAATAAAGCGGTTTATTGGGGCCTAAAGTTCTTTATATCTGCTATAATTACATTTTATTTTGTTTTATTCAAAATGATTTTCCCACAGTACACATATATAACAATTACCGTAAATAATGATGAAAAATTGATAATGTAATGATTTTTATTAAATATTATTGTTTTTATATTACAAAACTGAAAAATACGAATTCATTGTGAAATTTTGCTGGAAAACAAAATTTGTATATGTTTAGTTAAAAATTAAATAAACATCTTTAGTTAAAGTGTTTGGCTATTTACTTTGTGATTGAATTTTTTATATAGTTTATTTAAAAACTTGTCAACAAGATTTCTATTAAATACACAATAATGATGTTAGTCATATTTATATAGAGGCAGCAGTAATTGCAGATTTTATGTTTATTATTTATTTAAATAAACTGCTGAATGGTGCAGATAATTATTTTAAATATGTTTTAGAAAAACTGTTCACATAACTATAATAATTATAATCGTACATCTCAATAAAACAATAATAATTTTAAAACATCTCAAAAATGCACACATAAGTAAGTCTGCAAATATGTGAGGCCTTAATCCGTTGTTGTCACCAGGAATGAGAGTATACGTCGTTTGATATGGTGATTAGACCTGATTAGAGGAGGGCGGACTGTGGGGGCGGAGTACCGCTCCCTCCGAACGCACTCTCCATATAAATAAACCGATACACCCTACGCCTAACACACCCCATACAACGTCTGTCAAATTTTATACTATTTTGTTCTCTACCTAACAAAGATACGATTGCTTTTTCTTTGCGAGAGTGAGTTATGTCTATACGTATTTTTGTTTGGGTGGAGGGAAGACACATAAATGGCGCATTAGTTTTTTTTTTACGTTGAATCTGTCCAAGTTTCGTATTTGGCTGCGCGTTCTAATGAAAAATGAGGATATTTCCTATCCGGTTAAAGGATGATACGCAATTTGCAGTAAATCATAGGAAAAATTTATCTGTTTAAGTTTGCTACAATGCTTCTTCGCAGGTTTATTATTAAAATTAGTATATAATCTTTTTTTAAATTAATAATAATAAAACATCGTTTACTTTTAAATATTTTTGTTAACTTTTGAAAAAAGAAAATCTGTTGTAGTGTTACACATTGTGGTGAATGTTTCTAACGCCAAGCATTAGTGTACAAATATAAATATGTTTCAATTTACGGATTCTTTATAATAAAATAACCTGCGGCTAATTTAAATAACTTTGTAAACAGCGATTTTTGAGATTTTCTATTTTGCACAATCGCTGTACATTGTTATGGGTAGGGCGCAATATTCACCGTCAGCGTCCTGTCCGCTTCGTCGTGTTGTTATAAAATATATGTATAAAATAAAACTGAAGAGTAAAAAAAAAAATAAGGTAAATCTGAAGTAATATTTTATCTTGATATTTTCATTTATGGCATACACATAAAAGCTCAAAGATTTAGAACAATCGACATATTAAAATAAGCAGAAGATGTCAGGTATAGATCATTGAATAAAATTTTTTTTCGAGGTATATAAAGATGGCAATAGGCAAAGGTAACAGTTTATTTTTTGGACGAATGAAATAGTTATACTAATATTTTGAGAAAATGTATTTATTATTTTAAAATTCGTTATCTTAAGTTGTTACAATAATTAGTTTAGATGTTATATTATAATTAATATTGTACACGTTTAAAGTTATTACGAAACGCTTCGTCTGGAGTTTTGTGTTATCGGATGAAAACGGTCACATTTAAATGTAAAAAGCACGGCGCTCCGACAAAACATTTTCTTATTTCCAATTGTAGAATTCATTTGAGGGCAGAGACAATGTCGGAGAGGCGCGCGGGGAGGATGAGCGGCTAACTTCGTTACGGATCCATTTGATGGGATTGCAATGCCTCAGGGGCCACCCCTCCCCGGGCCCCGTCCGCTACTCCCCCGTACCCGTCGGCGTTGTATTTTTATATCGAAATTTCCTCTAGAAGGGAGCTCGACGTCGTCTTTAACGTTTACATTCTTATGTAGCGTCGCTCCGAACGCTAATAGGTTACTTGGAGCGCGTACGTATTCGTTTTTATGTACGTACCCTCGCCGCGTCGCCCCGCACATACACTCTTACGTATTACACAAGCTTTTAACGCTATATATCAACTCAACTCAACTCGCCCATCTAATGACATTGGACGACCTTTTATATTCTTAAGAACGACCACACTGTTCATTTACAACTAACTATAAATTAATAATAATAATGCCAAAACGAAACTAAATTCTATCTCTTTAAATGAATTGAACCCTCACAGCGACTTGTTTACGAACTATTGAATAAAAGCATTAAATGGTCAAAAAAACGTTTATTTTCTAATTACATTTTAATAGATAATGTTTATTAAAAAATCAAACCGACGATAATTGAAAGAAAAAACCAAAAAAAGACAAAGCAAAATTTAAAAAAATCCTATTCTCACTCACAGGGCCCAATTTTTAAAATTGTTATGCGACCTACTTCGAGATGTACTTTTGCAAATTCATACAATTTCATCACAAATTATCGGGTTCATAAATCATCATATTTTTCTTATCGTGAGCTTGGTTTTTTCATGATTACTTTTACGAGACTAATTTTAAGGTTACTTATTGCTTAAAAAAAGAAAGAAAAAAACAAAAAAATACGCTTGGTATCCTAGATTCGTGATGATATAAGCGCTGCAAGCTAAAGCGATTCTTACTGTTTATCTGATACTGGGCTCGTGGACCCGGATCCACGACCTGTTACTTGGTATCGAGAATTTTTTTCTTTTCGTAAACAAGTAAATGATAGCAACACTAGGGATCACAGAAAGTAATTACGATTTAGGTACACTTACCTGAATCAGAATGTAACTCGGTCTAAGGACGAGTACAAATTATCATTTAGGATTACGGAGGTGAAGTTGTGGCGCTCAATAATTATTTTACTCGAATATAATTTTTTTTTTATTCAACGAAACGTCGAGATGTTTAACCGATGGCAAGTGATACGCCTGCCAAATCAATGTGGCGCTAGTTAGGATGATATATACAACACCACATTGTGTTCGTCGGTTCCTTTAATTCAGAAAACAGTAATGTTTGCACACTAATACTTGGAGGCAGAATAAAAGCGGCGGTAGTAGCTACGTAGATGGTCTCCAGCAATACAGACCTACCACGGCTAAAATTATGAAATACTTTATACCTGAATGTAATAGTTGCTTTATAGGAGGTTAAAAGTCATGTGTAAATAAATATCCAAAAGCGACAAATTGGACGCCCCGGGGACAAATCAATAGAGGCCCTCGAGGGATTGAGCGATTTTTTAAAACTGAGATAAAGATCGCGAGTTGCTGTAAGTATTTCGTATTCATACGGGCGGGGACGACAGATGCCGCTTTAATTCAATCCGCCTCCGGCCCATGTTACAAATTTTATTAACCCTGTGTACGAATTTTTGATATTTTGACATTGTAAAGCTTTGATCTGTTCGTTTATTTGTCTATTTATGTTGTAATTACATTCTTATGTTGAATCTTCATGAACAGAATTAGCTCTGTAACTGATCATTGAAATTATCACTGCTTTAATAAAGGGTACTTGATTAACTAGGTATATAAAAGTATTTAATAATTGTCACTTCTTCATACATAATTTCGTCTTATTTGAATAGCACTTATGAAGTGTACATACACTATTATAATATCTACAATTTTATTAGTAATTTTTTGTTTAGTATTTAGAAAGAACATCGCTCAACTGGTGGTAGGTCTCTGTTTTTTTCTTTTATTTTTAGTTTCCCTTGTGTGTGTCGGTTCGGTTTTCTTTTCTGTATTATTAATTTCATTTATATTAGGTCCTTACATGTGAAATTAGCGTTTTGTCGTACTGACCACTTTGATCTGAAATATTTCCTCTTTGGTTAACAATTCCAAATTCAAATTTATAAATTCATTTAGTTGGTACATTTGAGTTTTAAAAACAGTCATTCATTTGTTTTTTCCTCATTATATTTTTCTTTGGCGTCGCTTATTACCGCACAAGGGAAAACATGAAATATTGGTATATTTACGAGTACGAGTTCTACCGTGGCACCAGTGCTGCAGAAACAGCTCGAAGGAATAATGATGTGTACGGCGCTGGTGTCGCAAAAGAAAGCACAGTACGTTTTTGGTTTTAACGTTTTCGTTCTGGAAACTTCGACCTTCATATCAAACCCCGTGGACGGCCGAAGACCAAAGTGGAAAATGAAGAATTAAAGGCTATTGTGGAAGCGGATCCATCACAAAACACTTCAGAGAAAGCCGCAGGCTTCGGGGTAAATGACAAAACTGTATTAATCCATTTGAAGCAAATCGCGAACGTAAAAAAACATGAACGGTGGTTACCTCATGAATTGAGTGAAACGAACTTGCAAACACGCGTCGATTGCTGTGTTACTTTGCTCAACTGACACAATAATGAAGGGATTTCAAATCGAATTATTACTTGTGTTGAAAAGTGGATACTGTACGATAATCGGAAGCGCTCATCGCCATGGCTGAACCCAGGAGACCACAGAAAATTGACTCAAAAAGGTTACTTGTGTTTTGGTAGACTAGCGCCGGTATCGTTCACTACAACTTTCTAAAATCTGAGCAAACGATTACGGCAGATATCTATTGTCAGCAACTGCAAACAATGAAGAAAGAACTAGCTGCTAAACAACCGAGATTGGTCAATTGCTCTAGGCCACTGCTGCTTCACGACAACGCAAGATCACACACTGCACAACAAACAACCACTGAGTTATATGAGCTACAATTGGAATGTCTGCGACATCTACCGCACTCCCCGGACCTTGCCCCAACAGATTATTGTTTTCCGGAATTTGGACAATTTCTTACAAGGAAAAAATTCAACTCCGATGCGGTAGTCCAAACCGCCTTCAAAGAGTTTATTGATTCTCGCCCCCATGATTTTTTTAGTAAAGGGATCAATGAACTACCTATGAGATGGCAAAAGTGCATAGATAACAACGGTGCATACTTTGATTAATTAAATCTATTTTACAAAAAAAAATTACCTTATATGTAAGCCCCTAATTTTTATCCTCAATTCTTTCTAGTTTTCTTTTCTCATTAATGCTTCATATTTTCTTTCACACCTATAATTTTTACATCTGTTGCTTTTTCCATCTTTCATGTATCGCTTCTTGGTTTGGATTACAGTACATATTTATTTGTTTATTACATTTTACATATTTCCGGCAATGGAGAGGGCTATGCTCGGAGTTTCTCTGCGCGATCGAATCAGAAATATGGAGATCCGCAGAAGAGCTAATATTACCGACGTAGCTCAAAAGATTGCTAGACTTAAGTGGCAGTGGGCAGAGCACATTGTTCAAAGGACCGACGGCTGATGGGGCAGTGAAGTCCTTGAATGGTACCTACGTACCGGTAGACGTAGTGGCGAGAGGCCTCCCACAAGGTGGACCGACGATCTGGTGAGAATCGTAGGAACCTGGATGCGAGCAACGCGGAACCGATCGATATGGACATCTTTGTGGGAGACCTATGTCCAGCCGTGGACGTCTGTCGGCTGATGATGATGATTTAACATATTTAGTTTTTTACACTTCTTTTCCAGTACTTCTTCTGCCTATACTTCACAATCTTTTCTATTTTTGCATAAATGTTTTCCTTTTTTTTTAATTTTTGCGTCTTTTATTTTTTTGTTCCATAACTGCTGTTTTCTGAAGATGTTAAGCGCTTGAAAGCGCAGCTCGTCTGATACTGAGATCGTGGACCCGGGTCCACGGCTTGTTATACTTTAACTGTTGCTTCTGTTTCTTTCCATAACAATCCTTACCACTTCTCTGCAATCTTTTATAATTATGGTGTGACTTTCGTCTTCACTCATCAGTGAGGCAATGCTACTTCATTTATCCTTTCCCCGAGCTCAATCTCAGGTAGGTCTCTTTTGCCAGAGGCTGTCTAGGTAAGCGTAGTTAGTAGTAGTAAATTAGTGTGTAAACATTAATGTGTTATGGTGTGAAATTATTGGAGTAATGAGATATATCATCTTGTCATAAAGGGATGAGTACAGTATGGTACTGTGTATTTTATCTTTATTAACGCCACGTTGTTATGGGCAGGCGTATTACTTCAGGTGAACATCTCTCTCTGATGGTTGTTTCAGCTGATAAAAAAAAAACAACGATGGTTCTGGTTATCACTACATTTGTATAAATACGCCAGTTTTAAACAGGTTACAATGTACACTATTACAGTAAGTGCAATGTGGTCGTAGGTCTGGAGATAAATATTTTATAACATGAGAATTCCACCTGCCTGATACCTATTCCTTAAGTAATGAATTATTACATACCCAGTCGCATTTAATAATCAAGGAGATAAGTGTTTAAGATCCAATAAGATCGTAGTGCGGTTAATATTAAATCAAAACTGTCACGTATGTAATTAAAGTAATTAACGGAATAAACAAATTAAAAAATCAATAGACCAACACAAAATTAAATAAAATTTATAGATTCGTTAGTAATGTAGAAGAAAACTTTATTTTATTTAAATTACACGAATGTTTTATTTGGTCTGTTTGTATCAGCAATGCAGAAGAAAAGAAATTGTACCTGTATCCTCGCCTCATTGAGTTTCGTCGTTCTCGCCAACTCTTCCCTGCAGTAAATGTCCGGGTAGTGGGACTTCGCAAATGCAGCTTCTAATTCAGCTAATTGTTCCTGTTTAGATGAATCAATAAAACAAACGTTTAATACACAAAGGTTAATGATTAAAACAAACCGAAGTATGAAGTAAATATTGCCTAAGATTCTTTTATGGTTTACACGTATAATGTTCAAAAAAAAAATTATAGAAGAAAGAAATAACACTTTTATAATAGTATATGCTGTGGTTATTGAGAACTTAATATTAAAAAGGTTTCAAAAATGTTAAACGCGTGTAAGTATCATTATCATCAGCCTCCAGCAATGTATATGAAAATGTATAACATACATAAATCTTGTATATATAAAATTTAATAGTATGTTGTATTGTTGAAAAACAAATTCACAAATATCAAAGATTTTTCTAAACAAATATCGCAATTTCATGGTAATTAGTACCTGCGTAAAAGTAGTTCTATGCCTTCGCCTCGCCGGTGTGGGGCAGGAGGCTGTTGTGGGCGTGTGTCCTGCGTGTTGAGGTCCTAGAGCTGGGGATAATGCCGACGTTGATCCGGAGGTACCAGTGCTTGTAGTTCCACCCGGCTCGGGTTTTAATTTCTTAAACGCACCTTCTGCTGTTGAATTAACAATGTCTTTAAAACTTACATCTATGTTTGTTATACATCAACCTCTTCTCTTCTTTCGTCTTCGTAATTTTTGAGAAACTGTCTAGATGTGTTATTTTTGTTTGAAATAATACATAGCCGATAGTGTTTTTAACTTTATCATAAAAAACTTATCATTCCTTTTTTCAGTTAATAGATACTGAAACCAATCCTGCGTTTATTTCTGTCGCTAAACTTACGATTGCCAAACTTACGTGTAAGTAACTAACTTGAGTTCAAATTAAAAAAACAATAGAAATTAATCAAATCAAAATAAAGAAAAAATTTAAGTTTAAATACGATTGGTAAATTAGATGCAATGTATTGATTTCAACTAGCACTGCATGTTACATGCAAGTGTTTATCTTACTCTCAGCTACTACTCTTTACAGTAGATTTTACTTTATAACTGAAAGCTACAGAAGTAGAAATATACATTGTATTTTATCTTATGATGAGACTGTTAATATGAATAATAATATTGTAGTAAAATCGACTATGAAATACCAGACGAGCAATTTTTACCGAGAGTTTTTTTGTTACTGTTTCTTTAAACAAACGGGTTTGTTAGGTTCTTAAAGGTTTTTTAACCGTAGTAATTTTTTTTTAATGTTGAAAAAGAATGAAGTGCGTGTTTGATTTTTCTATATAAGCGTTCGTGAGAAAACTTTTAGTGAAGCGCGTGCCGCAATCTAGTCAACTTAAGCTCAAAGTAACGTCCCACTTCTTATTTGCATAGCGGGCGGTCCGCAGCCGGCATCGATCATCCGTAGGTCAAGTTCGTGGCTCTCTCAGTTATAATTCTGTTCGTTTAACTAATAGTGTCAAGAAGATATGTAGAAAGGTCAATTAATCTAAGATTATTTTTAACTTTTGTTTATTAGATCTACCTGAATCCGATTGTTTATGTTTAAAGGAGTTAAAACTACACTTAATGAAATAGTGTCCAGTCCTGCATTCCGCTTTACCGTCCGCGTTGTATTATATATTAAATATATTTTGGGTCTCGTTGAACCATTATTACCGGCTTCTTTCAATTCGTATTTTATCAGTTTAATCGTTTTGTAAATTTGCTATACTGTAAATTTGCATCAGTCAACTTTCGTATAACTTCAAAGTACCAAAAAGTTTGAGATTACAACAGCAATTAATTTTGTCCATCTGATCAATCTGTTGATATCCACTGTTCAACATAGTCTTTTCTGACTATAAAAGTAATTGCTATACTAGTTTCATTTGGCAAGTCGATCAATGAGCACAGTGTGCTGGTAAACATGTCTACCACTCATACAGAAGTTTTCGCATATATGCCCAACATTTAATTATTTGAAACAGAGAATTCGTTAGGTTTTATCTTGATTTCAAGATCGACAGTTGATTCCAAATTGTAAACAGATTAAAGTTCGACATCGAAATTATATTAATACATCTTTATGATTACTTATTTCAAGTTAGTTATATCGTTTCGTGTTTGTAAGTTAAAACAAGTGTCAAGAAAGAGCGTTGTAGATAGATTTGTAAAGATACGACATTGGAATCAGAAGTATAAATGATGGAAGTGATGTTATTATCTATTCCTATATTCCGTCTGTACAAATTCCGCGCCCGCTTTTAAAAACGCTGTATTGGCGGGGTAATCAGTTTACCTTTGGTTTCTCTGAGCTTCTGAATTAAGAGGGGGAGATTTTAAAAGCGCCACTGGAGGTCGGTTTGGCAAGTATTCATGCATTCCCTTTGACGGCGTTCCAGCTACTTACTAATTAACGTGGAGATAAGTGTTTGCGTCCGCGGTAAACGGAGCCTTTTAGCGTTTTAAAAGGTTGCTTTTTTTCGTGTTCATGTTTTACCAGCTTTGACATTTACGACGGTTTCGCTTTTTATCTGTCATTTTTTGGCGGCAATTATGCCGTTAGAGTTGACTTTAAAATTACCATTTTTTTCGGGGAGTTTTAGGTGATCTTTCGTATTATTAATGTGAAAAAAAGTGAAAAATAGCAAACGTTTTTACGCTTTTAGGATATAGTAGACTTAGTGTCTGAGTATTAGTGAACAGGGAGTATTTTGATGATGCATATCGTTCTTAAGATTTCCAGTGGTTGTTAAATTATTGTAAAAATAAATTTTATTAAATGATAGAAATGATATAACAAAATTATCAGACGGAAATATAGATTGGGGTGATACTTTTTCCATTCATACGGAAATGTACAACAATGTTCAACGGACCTGTGTAAAGTCAATGAACAGTATTTATTTGTAGCGCAAAGTAGAGAACATTTGGTCGGGGGCGTAATAAGAATTCAATGTAACATGTCATTAGGGGGGGGTCGTAATCCCCTAATTATGACGATTGACATAAAAGCACCATCTGTGGCAGCTCGAGAGGTGTCGGATAACTGCTTCCCCAACACAGGATTGACTGGTGTCAAAAATGTTACATTTTACTATTTTTTTTATATAGTTGAAAATGATCTATTCTTTATGTTTTATTTACCATGCAGATGATATCTTTATTATGATAAAAATTTCAAAAATAAAAAATTAATTTACTTTATGTTGAAGAGATATATGTTATTGGAGTAATTAAATCTATTCGGAATAGCGCCAATATAAAATATATTAAAAATGTTTAACTTTGGAAGGTAAAAGTCATCCTAGCATTATAGGCGCTGTAAAATAATCAAAATGATCGTGCAATAAAAAAAATCGTAAATAATAAATAATCGCGATACAATTCGCAAATTTTTTTTTAATTTAGTGTATAATATTCACGTAAATATATGAAATCATTATTTAAAAGTCTATTTTATGTTTGTCACCCTTTCTACATGAGGGTTTGGGCCACCTCCGGAGAGCCCGCGGGGCGCTGCGCCCTTCGAGCGGCGTGCATATGTTGGCACATGCCACTAATAGATTTATAATCGGCGCAAATGCCGCAAATCCAGCAGATTTTGATCATTGAATATATTGTGTATAGAAATAAACAATACGATTAATGAAAAAAAACAGTTGCATATTTAAATTCAGTAATTTATAAAGTTTGGGAGAAGTTATTCAAAATCTTTACAGGACTAACAGGATATTGAAATTAATATAATTGTCGAATACAGTCCAAAACAATAGAATTAACAATATATATGCAACAATATGAATATGATATGGCAATTATATTCAGTGTTTTTTTTTTTGGCATTTATCTCTTTGGGATATGACAACCCTTTTGAATTTATTGTTTATTGCGCTCATCGCCTTGAGACATAGGATTATAAGTCTCATTACTCCAGTAATTTCACTAGCTACAACTACCTTCAATCCGGAACACAATAATGTTTGCACACTACTGTTTGGCGGCAGAAATAAGAACTGCGGCGGTACCTATCTATACGGTCTCCGGTAACAAAGACCTATTACCAGTAACTTTGTTAACATTCGGAACACAGCATTGCTTGTCATATAAGAGGACTTGTAGTTGCCCAGCAAGTCAAAAAATCTGTATCATTAACCAAAAAATATCGTGTAGTCATAACAAGTTTCGGCAAGTTATACAGAAAACCGAAGAATATTACTTGCAATTATGCTTAGCGTAGTAGTAGTAGCAAGAAGCATTTGATTTAATCAAACTTCAGGTCGCTGGAAGCCCTTCCCGCCGAACAGGTCCCCGCGTTGTTGTGGTAGCGCAGCCCAAGACCAAATCCGCCGCAGGGAGCTGGGAGAGTTTTCTCTATTGGCTCTCATGGCGTCTGGGTGACGGATTCGGAGAAACCTTTGTCCAAATGACGGTAAGAGGCCGAGAAAAAGAGGGCACGTTGTATGTTCTGGTGCGCCCTTGTACAGGTGGAAAAGGAGAGGTCTCTCCCCCGAGGTGGAATTGCGCGGTGCAGACGACGCTGGCGGGGTCGCGGAGGTCTGCAAAAGCGTTCCCATGGCTTCGTCGTAAATTGAAGACGGTGGAACATCGTGCCAGTTTTAGTCGGTGCAAGTCCAACATAACCCGTTTTTGCCCCTGCGAGGGTAGATATGCGTAAGCATTTCCCCCACATAAAACAAAAAAAAAGAAAAGGTGCCTGGAAACCACTGGAAGCGACTTGCCTGGACCGATGGAGATAGAGATTTTTAGGGAAGTCTATGTTTAGTAGTAGACGTTTATTCGCTGACGATGATGATGATAATGATGAATCATAAATGTAATCTTTGTTTTACGAATTTACTTTGTTTTATTTAGTTTCTTACTTGCACAGATACTTTTGGTTTATTTTAATTTGATATCGTTAGTTAATATATATGTATAAATGAAGTCAACCATTAGTTTATCTCTGATGTGTAGGAGGAGCATCTTAATCACAAATGATTTAGTAACGACTACATCAATTTGCGTTGACTTTATGATAATTTTTATTTATCGCGAGATTTAGTGTACAGTTTGTGCTATCCTTATATCGGAGAAGGTTTTCGTGTGTTTTTATAATGAAGTATAAAAATAACCTAATAGTTGTTTTAATTATTTTGGGTATGTGTAAAAATTTTGAGTTTTTATGGGTAGATAACGAAAAAACATTTTTACATATTTTTCCATTTCTAACGGAGGTTTTTCGACAAAACGAGATATAAAATGTATTTAGCGTAATTATTGGAAATAATAACATTATTATTTATTGTTCTTTATTAACTTATTTCCGTCTGTATGCCCGTCTGTATGAACGGTAGCTCAAATCTGATCTTAACATAATATGAGAAACAAGCTATCTAAAGATTTTAAAATTATAGCTAGCTCGCGAACCTAAACTGAGTACTAGGTCTAAAGCGAGTTATGTAACATATAATAACTACACACTAAAACTAACTTTAATTGGTTTAATAATAATTATAACAAACAAACTGCATAATATTCGTATTTTTGGGTTTTGAACCTCTTTTTTTCAATCCTAGATAGCTTTTTATCTA
Source organism: Ornithoptera alexandrae (assembly GCA_029030555.1). NCBI lineage: Eukaryota > Metazoa > Arthropoda > Insecta > Lepidoptera > Papilionidae > Ornithoptera > Ornithoptera alexandrae. The sequence goes on along the minus strand of JARDVY010000007.1, from coordinate 3,749,110 downwards.
TCAATAGCAAAGCGATCAGATATCAACGAAATTGGACATTTTAAGAACATTTAAATTTGCTTACAATGTTTTCTTTCCCGTAAAATCAAGTTCACTTTACAAAGTTAACATCGTATTATGTTCATTATAATTACTTTAATATTTTTTTCTTATTTGATCTCTTTTCAGATGTTATCGTCAATACGGTAACGGCTTTAAAATTGCATTTTGGTATATTAAGAGATCAAACATCTTACAGCTCTGAGAGCGAGTCAAGCGAGGAGACAAATGAAATTGTTTCTCAGCACAAGCGGTACGATGTGACTACCGCTAAGAATGAAATGCAGGAACCATCCCGGTTCAACTTAATAGTAAAATCTCTACAGAAAATATTATTTTCTTTTCAAGTTAAGCCAGTACAGCCGAAACGTTCCCAAACACGAGAACTAGAAACCGTTTACTATGTAGACACTGTATAACGAGAAATGTTTAGAATAACGCGACAATATAATTTTTTTATGTTCTTGAATTAAAATGTATTAGTTAAAAACAAGAGTGAAGTTTCATTTTATTACCCCAATAATTTCACTAGCAACGACGCCTGTTAAACCGGAATCCAGTAATGTTTGCACATTATTGTTTGACGGCAGAAAAAAGGGCTGTGGTCGTATCTACCATCAGTAAATAGGATCCAAAGTACGGGAACTAACGAACCATTCGACAGATTTTAAGAATAGCCTCTTCTCTCTCATATACTTGTGAAACGGAAGTCATAAAATTTTAAGTCTTCTGAGAATGTTTTGGTATTAGTCCAGTATTGGAAACCATTAAAGGGACTATGTAATTTTTGTTCAGGTTCCAGATTATAACAATTTCTTTTACATTTAAATATTTACTTATATTCGTTATTATGAATTTTAATACGTTATATGCACAAACAATATTGTTATGATTGAAATCTATATTTGCACAGAACGAAAAGAGAAATTACAAAAAGTGACTTTAATGGCAAAGAGGATTCTGGTTACAGTATGCTTTAAGTACATAGGTAACAAATAGCAAGATCGTGCTTTGTGGAACATATGACAAGAGACCTATGTCTAACTGTGGACCTCCATCGGTTAAAATAATGACGATGATATGCTCACAAGGTGGACCGACGATCTGGTGAGAATCGCGGGAACCCACTGGATGCGAGCAACGCGTGACCGGTCGATGTGGAGATCTTGGAGGGAGACCTATGTCCGGCTGTGGACATCTATCGGCTGATGTTGTTGATGATGATATAGGTAAAAGATTCTAAATATTATTAAAAATAAATATAAACTATTAAACAATATAATTTTTTTTAATACATAATCTGTGAGTATAGCTATTATTAATTATTATAACTACACACATTAATATTTACAAATGCCCAAGCAGGAGAATAAGAAAGAACCAGTTGAAAATTTAAATTCTTTATTTCATAATGTATTGTAGTAGTTAATCAAAATCTTTACAGGATATTCAAATTAATATAATTGTCGAACAAAATACGTTATTCGAAAACAATAGCATTATAATGGCAACAATATGAACATGATATGCTAATAATATTCATAGTTTTTTTTTGGCATTTATCTCTTATTGTTATGTCAATACTTTCAATTTATTCTTTATTGTAAAGCAAACTATTTGAAAAAGATTATAAAGAGTGTAATTATGAGTAAGTTGCAAAGGTTGCAGTCAATTTATGTGGTGAGAGGTGGACGATATGTAAATAAAAATAATAAATACGTTAAAATTATGAAATTAATATTATTACACGAAAAATACAAAGCACTTTCACTAATATATTATATAATAATATGCAAAAAGTAATTTGTACATATTTCGCTATTATCATAAAATTTATGGGAAATTATAGTTGATTTTCTGCTAACTTTGGTAATCGTTAATAATTTTTTAGTATTGTAACTCTGTATAAATGACAGCTGATAGGTGTGAGCAAGTTACAAAGGCTTAAAGCGATTTGTAGCACGCGATGAGTGCGCGCGCGGCTGTCAAAATCGACACTCCATTATGTCGAGTGGGTCCTTAATGCGCCTTGTTAAACTGCTATTGGATTTACAACTTAACATTCTGTAGGGTCACAAATTAATTAATAATTTACATTTGTTTTCCATTTTAATATACGACCTTAATTTCACTTGGTGTTAAGTGATTAACGCCGCAGATGATAATGTGTGCTCGATTAGATTACTCTAGCTCTATTTTTTTTTATTCAATGAACGGATAAGTCGAGCAGGGTGTTCACCTGACAGTAAGTGACATGTTCGCCGCCATAACAACGTGGCGCTGGTTAGGATGTTATACACTGCATTATATTGCGCTTGTCGCTTTGAGACATAGGATTTTGTCTCATTACCCCAGTAATTTCACTAGCTACAACTACCTTCAATCCGGAACACAGTAATGTTTGCACACTACTGTTTGGCGGCAGAAATAAGAGCTGCGGTGGTACCTATCTATACGGTCTCCAGTAACAAAGACCTACTATCAGTAACTTTGTTGACATTCGGAACACAGCATTGCTGTCATGTAAGAGGACTTGTAGTTGCCCAGTAAGTAAAAAAAATCCCTACCATGAACCAAAATTATTGTGTGGTCATAATAAGTTTCGGCAAGTTATACAGAAAACCGAAGAATAGTACTTGCCATTATGCTTAGTGTAGTAGTAGTAGTAACAAAAAGTTTTTGGTTTAGTCGAACTCCAGGTCGCTGACAGTAGCTCCCGCCGAACAGGTACCCGTCTTGTCGTCGCAGTAGAGCGCAAGACTAGATCTGCCGCAGGGAATCGGAAGAGTTTTCTCTATTGGCTCTCATGGCCTCTGGGTGACGGATTCGAACAAACCTTTGTCCAAATGACGGTAAGAGGCCGAGAAGAAGAGGGCACGCTGTATGTTCTGGTGCGCCCTTATACAGGTGGAAAAGGGGAGGTCTCTCTGTCCGAGGTAGAGCTGCGCGGTGCAGGCGACGCTGGCGGGGTCGCGGAGGTGTTCGCAAGCGTTCCCGTGGCTTCGCCGTAAAACGACGACGGTAAAACATCATGCGGGTTGTTGTCGGTGAAAGTACAACATAACCTGTTTTTGCCCCTGCGAGGGTAGATATGCGTAAGCATTTCCCCCACATAAAACAAAAAAAAAGAAAAGGTGCCTGGAAACCACTGGAAGCGACTTGCCTGGACCGATGGAGATAGAGATTTTTAGGGAAGTCTATGTTTAGTAGTAGACGTTTATTCGCTGACGATGATGATGATAATGATGAATCATAAATGTAATCTTTGTTTTACGAATTTACTTTGTTTTATTTAGTTTCTTACTTGCACAGATACTTTTGATTTATTCAAATTTTATATCGTTAGTTAATATATATGTATAAACTGAAGTCAACCATTAGTTTATCTCTGATGTGTAGAAGGAACATCTTAATCACAAATGATTTAGTAACGACTACATCAATTTGCGTTGACTTTATGATAGTTTTTATTTATTGCGAAATTTTGTGGACAGTTTGTGCTATCCTTATATCGGAGAAGGTTCTCGTGTGTTTTTATAATGATGTATAAAATAATCTAATAGTTTTTTTTTATTATTTTGGGTATACGTGTTATTTTGGGACCTAATCTGACCACATCTGGCGAAGAGTGGGTGTTTATTCGCCTCTGTCTAGTCCTACTGGGAAAAAAGACGTGATAATATTTAAAACGAAAAAAATAATGTGTAAAAATTTTGAGTTTTTATGGGTAGATAACGAAAAAAACTTTTTATATGTATTTCCATTTCTAACGGAGGTTTTGCGACAAAACGAGATATAAAATGTATTTAGCTTAATATTTGAAAATAATAACATTTTTATTTATTGTTCTTTATTAACTTATTTCCGTCTGTATCCCGAGCGGTAGCTCAAATCTGTTCTTAATATAATATGAGAAACAAGCGATCTGGTTTAATAATAATTATTATTATAACAAACAAACTACATAATATTCATATTTTTGGGTTTCAAACCTCTTTTAAGTCCTAGCTAGCTTTTTATTTATCAATTGAGAGGTCAAATATCCACGAAATTCGACATTTCAAGAACATTTCAATTTGCTCACAATGTTTTCTTTCCCGTAAATTCAAGTTCAAACTGCAAAAGCACTTTACAAATTTAACATCGTGTTATGTTAATTATAATTACTTAAATTTTTTATTTTTATTAAATCTATTTTCAGGTGTTATCGTTAATACAGTAACGGCTTTAAAGTTGCATTTTTGGTTCATTTTGGCATATTAAGAGATGATATATCTGAGGGCTTGAGAGCTCTGAGAACGAATCAAGCGAGGAAACAGAAAAAATTGTTTTACAGCACAAGCGCTACGATGTGACTACCGCGAAGAATGAAATGCGGGAACCATCCCGGTCCAACTTAAGATGAAAATCTCTACAGGGAATGTTATTTTCTTCTTGAGCTACGCCGGTACAGCCGAAAAGTTCCCAACCACGAGAAGTAAAATCGTTTACTACGTAGACACAGTATAACGAGAAATGTTTTGAACAACACGACAATACAATTTTTTTTTCTTGAATTAAAATATATTAGTTAAAAACATAAGTGAAGTTTTAATAATTTTACCCAAACTTTTTAATAATATATATAAAATTAACAGGCTTCTCAGTGGTCCAGTTCCTGGGACTCGAGCGACAAGAGCGGGTTGTTCTCTAATCAAAATAATTTTTAATGTCATACGGAGGTATTATTGAAACGTCTCTTTCCTTATGACTTCTCCTTTTCCGGAAACTTTAGACGTAACTTCTGTTCTTAATCAGCTCAGCAACGGTGTATTGAGGTTGTTAAAAAAAAAAATTAAGTTGTATTACTGAATTCTTAATCCATTTTTCTTTAAAGATCCGTACGTTACTGAAGTAATTAAAGAGAATTTGGTAATATAAATGTAATGGTCCCAAAGAGGTCTAAGCCAGTCGCATAAAGCCGCCTAGACCGGCACGTCCGCACCGACCATTGTTAGGGGTGCAAGTACGTGACGCACAGTTGTACACCGACCTTAATTTCTGTCTGTGTGACCAATTACAATATTTAGTTATACATACGTATGTGTGGTTTACTTTAAACATTAGAAGCAGAAGTAAAATCCTGCAATATCATATGTACTATATTTTTATTTATTCGACTAAGCGATGATATGAGCGACGATAAGACGACTTGAAGGGAATAAAATGGCACTAGTTAGGATGATATACATTACATTCTGTTCATGGCTTTTAGACATGCGTTAAGTTTCATTACCCCAGTAATTTCACTAGCAACAACGCCCGTTAAACCGGAATCCAGTAATGTTTGCACATTATTGTTTGACGGCAGAAAAAAGGTCCCCGTTTAAGGGACAAATGTTCCGATAACTCGGATAAATAATAAGTATTCCTGAATGGAAGGCAGAACGTCTATCTCTAAATTTAATTGACTCAGTTCCAGACTCCAGGAACTAACGAACCATTCGACAGATTTTTAGGATAGCCTCTTCTCTCTCATATACTTGTGAAACGGAAGTCATAAAATTTTAAGTCTTCTGAGAATGTTTTGGTATTAGTCCAGTATTGGAAACCATTAAAGGGACTATGTAATTTTTGTTCAGGTTCCAGATTATAACAATTTCTTTTACATTTAAATATTTACTTATATTCGTTATTATGGATTTTAATACGTTATATGCACAAACAATATTGTTATGATTGAAATCTATATTTGCACAGAACGAAAAGAGAAATTACAAAAAGTGACTTTAATGGCAAAGAGGATTCTGCTTACAGTTTGCTTTAAGTACATAGGTAACAAATAGCAAGATCGTGCTTTGTGGAACATATGACAAGAGACCTATGTCCAACTGTGGACCTCCATCGGTTAAAATAATGACGATGATATGCTCACAAGGTGGACCGACGATCTGGTGAGAATCGCGGGAACCCACTGGATGCGAGCAACGCGTGACCGGTCGATGTGGAGATCTTGGGGGGAGACCTATGTCCGGCTGTGGACCTCCATCGGTTAAAATAATGATGATGATATGCTCACAATGTGGACCGACGATCTGGTGAGAATCGCGAGAACCCACTGGATGCGAGCAACGCGTGACCGGTTGATGTGGAGATCTCGGGGGGAGGCCTATGTCCGGCTGTGGGCATCTATCGGCTGATGATGATGATATAAGTAAAAGATTCTAAAAGTTATTAAATATAAATATAGTGCAATTTTTTTTTTAATACATAAACTGTTAGAATGGCTATTATTAATTATTATAACTACAAAAATTAATATTTACAAATGCTCAGGCTACAAAAATTAATATTTACAAAAGAGAATAGGAAAAATTGTTATAGTGATATACATGTTTTTATTTGTATTACATGCTTTGCTGTAATAAAGTAGAGCGCACTAATTTAATAAGAGCCTATTCACACTTTTTTGAAGACACCTACATCGTGTTTGGACGGGAGCACTTACGCTAGCAAGTTGTTCCACTCCTTTGCTGTTCTTAGCAAAAAGCAGGCGCTGAACATCTTTGTACGCAACTAGAAAATTTACCATGAAAGGTATTACTTAGAAATTATTAATTTTTTAATTTGTTGAGTTATAGGTGATTTTACTAGGCTAGAAGTAGGTTTATTACTTTTGTCTTAATTACGCCCAGGTTTTATATCATAAATCTATCTCTCTATTGATTGTTGTATTCTGAAGAAAAGGGAATAAGAAGAGACATAGAAACAGAGAGAAAATATCTAATCTATGCATTCTTGATGAGAGATACCTTTCATGCAATATTACCATTCAATTGCATAAAATGTTTGTATTATTTAAAAAAATTAGTTTAAAAAAAAAAACTAATCTTCGACCTTATGTCATTGCTATACTGAAGTACTGGAACTCGCGTCTGTATTATTCACTGTATATTGGAAGTGTGCTGAAAGTGTGTTCATGCGTAGGTATAACGTGTTAAACTTGGCAGCTAGAGGCGTCTGAAAATTCGGCCCCAATTCGCGACAGGGGTGGGATCCGGTGGGCGGTCGTTAGTGACATTTCGTATTCATGACGTCAGCCCCGGGGCCGATTGTTTGCAATATTAGTCTAATTGGAATTGTAATACGCGTACATATTCTGGATAGCACCAACGGCACGTGACCGGCAGTCCTACTTTCGGAAATAACTTTAATCATTTGCTTAAAAAAATATGTTCGGACTTCTTACTTCATATAAAAAAAGAATATCTTACAGAACTTTTTTTCTATAACATTACATTCTCTATTTCTGCTTTAATAGTGGTATATTAGCAAAATAATCGACTTGTAGTGTTTCATCTAACCAAAGTTATGTACTGTATCAATTTTAATAAATATGATGTCCATAATCTAAGTAGATGAAAGGGACTATAGGTGGCTATAGCTTCTTTCACTAAGTGTGTACCTGTATACATAAGGTAAAGAATAGAACAGGAAGAGCATGCGTAACATTGTAAGCAGCAGCAGACACTCAAAAGGAGCGCTTTATAAAGAAAGAGAAATAGATAGAGAGTTAATTCGTAAAACATTGAATGCATAGTCATAGAGAAAAAAAAATTCTTTTAATTATAACATGAACTTAAATCTGCTGCCGCTACACCTAGATGTTCTGAAGGTGCATTTTATTAAGCTGATTGTATTTTTTTGCAATGCAATACTACTGTATTCCGGTTTTAAGAGCATTGCAAGTTGTGAAAATACTTCGATAAATAGATGTACAGTAATTACTGTGTCGAGGCGATGGTCAGAAATAGCGAAAATAGTTCTTCATTGTTATGGACAGACATTATTTACCGAAAGGTGTATTCAATCCTTTGTCGTTGTCATTTAGTTGCTAACAAAATTGTCACAATTCCAATTCATCATCAGCCGATAGACGTCCACTGCTAGACACAGGACTCCCTCAAAGATCTCACACAATGGGATATATGTGGTGATTTGGGCTATTTCCTACCACACTGGCCGAATGCGAGTCGGTGGGAGTCACAGCCTCGTTTGTTGATTAGCAGGGTACCACGAGCAAGTGAGGTTGGCTTTGATCCCGTGAGTTGTACGGGAACCCTTACACCCCTTCCAATTTATCAATGTTATGTTTTATACCATAGATATAATACAGGAAAGAAACAAGCAATAAGAATTATGATTTCAATTATGTTTAACAGGCGCTACACAGGAGTGTAAGGGGTCTCACACATCATTTGACGGGACCCAATCCAACCTCACGGCTCGTGGTGGACTCTGCTAATCAACAAACGAGGCTCTAGCTCCCACCAACCCGCATTGGGCCAGCATGGTGGGACATAGCCCAAATCCCCCATATGAACCCTAAGATAGCCCCAAGTTCCCAGCGGTACCTGAGTCCATGCTGGTGAAGGTCGCGGGAAGTCGTTGGATGCGGGCAGCGCAGGTACTTTCAATGTATGATCTTTGGCGGAAGCCTTTTTATAGCGGTGGATTTCTATCGGCTGATGATGGTGATAATGATATAAAAGAGTAAGTTGATGATTTACTATAAAATATTATTTAAACATCATCACCAGCTTTTTAAATGTTTAGCAATTTGTTCCAACGTTAAATACGTCGTTGATATTGGATAATTTTATATTGCTTAAATATAATGATTAATATTACTAAAAATTATTTGGTTTTGTATTATTCTATATTCAAACGGATGAACGGTAATATCATTTCCTATTGTGAAAAACATTGTACACTAGTTCATCAGGTTTGTAGTAAGTATGATATGCCAGTGGGAAGTGTTTATGGCTTGCCATAACAATGCTGTGCTGAAGATTATTATACAGATTGCGATCGTTGCTTTGAAACGTAAATTGTCTCATTACCCTAGTAAAATCGTTAGGTACACCTTTTCAACAAGAAGAAACGTTTGCACATTACTGTTTGACAGAAATAAAGTAATTGGTGGCTTTGTAAACGATCTCAAGATTTTGCACCACCACGGTTATGTTTAGAAGTCAGTAATTGACCCGTTTATTGAAATACAGCATAAGGATAAGAAAAGGTATAAGATACTCTAATGATCTTCTTAAAAGCTCTAACTCTCTAACTCTAATAAAACAATGAGTTTACTGTATATAATGTAACACAGAATTGAAGATACAGTATGTAGTTTATTTAATGTTTATTGTAGTATATCTTAACTACGCAAAATTAATTTAATCAATTGTCACCTACAAAAATTGTCTTAAAAAGTTTTATATAAACAACCTTGACAAAAACGTTTATTGTCCTTTCACGAAAATTTGGAGAATATGGATACAGTATCCCTAAAATTATAAGGAGTTCCGTTTCGATAAGTACATTATACGGATATGATACGCTGTATTATATAATAATGTACCGGTATTATATATATAATACAGCGGAAGAAATGGATTGACGACATAAAGGAGTGGACCGGGTTTAAATACCATCAGTTAAAAAGAATAACTGAGGATCTAATTGGTTTTCTCAATGTGATGAATATAGAAAAGGTATTAGAGATGAACAGCTTGTATTTGGTTCAAAGAATCCAATTCGGAAATGTTTATTGATCTTTAAAATTGATCCAGGATCATTGAAGTAAATTTGAAAGAAAATATAAATTGAGGTTTTTATCTAAGAATAATTAAGCTTTAACCGATGAGTTTATACATTGGTCAAAGAAGTGGTTTTCACAATATGTATATTTGTTGCCTACAATATCTACGAAGAAGATATGATGTAAATCTTTTTTTTAACTTAGATTAAATATTTTAGTTAAATATTTTAATAATATTGGCTTATATACAGAAACACCTGTAAAGTTTTGATCAGGGTCACGAATAAGTTGTTCGCTGTTCAGTGTTTAGTTTCTGCAGCGTTTTAAGTAAATATGTTATATATTATAACTACTACGTTATATATAAATATGTTATAATTACTAACAATACGGTGAACCCTACTAACTTGTAATGCTATTCTACTTAATCGTGATTTAACAACTACTAACTTTATTGTTGCTAAGAAGAGTGATTATTCCAAACGCCCTCTCTTTACCAACTACTTACTGCCTATTATTAAAAGTGGGTACATTTTGATATTTTACCTGAATGATCCTGCAATGATCGACTTAGAGGCGCGGGTGGTGTTGCGGCATGGTCGCCTCCATATAGCCCCCCAAACTCTTCAGCAGAAGACGAGGAAGCGTTGCTACACTTTCTACCCTTGTCTGGAGTATACTTGCTTTCAGCGCCGGGTAGGAACTTGGCGTCGCTCTGATGTTCATCGAGCAATCCTGGGACTCCGAGGAGCCCTCCTACGAGGTTTGGCCTGAGCTCCTCCATGATTTTGGAGCCTTGCCCACAGCCGCCGCTGCTCGTGAAGTTGAGCTGGCGGCTGAAGAAAGCCGGGAAAATGTTGAACTGCTGAGGGTCCGGCAGCGCGGCGAGTGGCGGCGCGGGTGGCTCCGAGGCCCCCGCGCACGCCGAGCTCTTGAACTCCACCGTGCTGTAGCCGGTGCGCTGGAGCGTGCAGCGCGGGTCTACCGCGCTTCGGACCTCGTGCTCCGTGCCCTCGCCGTCGGCACGGCCCCGACGTTCACTGACTAACCACATTATAGTGACGTCGCTCGCCGACGACCGCCACCCCGCGCGTTAATTGTTCGCGACTGCGCGAGAGAACCGCACGTCGCCGCCCTCGGGTAGAAACGGAACGGCCTGCTCTCATACCCCCATAATCGATGTAAAATCTTTATAGGGATGCTGCGTCTCATTCATGCTCGGAGCGAGATAAACGGGGGCGGCAGCGGCGCGCCCCCATTGGGCCGGAATTGAGCACCCGTTTTCTCTGATTGGCAGGGAGGCGCGCACAGGGGTGCGTCTGTACTGCTTCGGGCCAGATACGCTTCTTTGTTTTATTGTCTCCATAGCTCGTCGGTCTTGCGTTTAAAGTTTATGCATTGTATCATGTTTTATTGCACAAAATACAAAATCACGTATGAACTTCTTGAGGTAATGCGTTGAAACAGAGACCGGGATTTATTTGTTAAGTAAGACGCTTTGGTCAGTGGTTTTTCACTATGAGACTATTCGATATATTGCTGATTGAAGTTATAATTGTGTATATTTTTGAAAATGTTCTACTATCACATCGTCACATATGTGTCTGATAAAATTCACGAAATCCTTTACGCAAAGAACGTTTAACGTAAATGCTAATAAATTTTATTATTTTATACTGAGCTAATAACGATATTGTTAATTTATAATATGATTGTCCAAATAACTAAAGATTTTTAAGTATTGTGTAACAATGATAATTTTGAAGTTCTTTTTAAAGGACTATCAAAGTTCTATCAATATGTAAATATATAAAAGATGCTGTCTAACTTTATTTTGACGATCTTCTCTTTTGTTATTCCTGTTGCATCGCCTTTTTTGAATTACAAATAAATCTCTGTCTATACAGCTGTAACCACTTTACCTTGTTGACTTCATACTTACTTATTTTGTTGATGATTGATTAAATGTAATAGAATTGTTGTACATATACATTATTTATTTTATTGTGATTATTATTAAGTATTTATAACTTTTATAAAGAATATCTTCATGACGGCGCAAAGCCAGAAAGGATATAAAATACCTATTGTATACTATTTTACTCATACCTACATAGCAAAGTATTTAAGAGTATATGTAAATTTATATTAGTTTTTTTTTATCAACACAGCGACGAGACGAGTGAGACTTTCACCTCATGGTAAATCTGCCCATACCATCGTGGCGCTAGTTAGGATGATATAGCACATTAAGTTAATGTTAAGTCTCGTTACACTTGTAATTTCATTACCTACTGCGCCCTTCAAAACGGAACGCAGTAATGTTTTGCACACCACCGTTTGGCGGTAGAAATAGTGGATGTGGAGGCACCTACCTAAATTCTCTCCGGCAACAGATCTACCATCATTAAGTTATTTGTGTAATTGAATACCCGCGATTTTAATTTGGTAAAAATCGTATTTATATTAATTCATACATTAACTATGCCAAAACTCTTACCACTACTCTTTGTTAGTCCGTGTATTATGCAAAAAGGGGTTACAACAGATAATATTATAAAAGTATTGAATATATTATTTGTATTTTATAGCCACTGGAGAAGATAAGGAAACATTCGGTGGGCTCATTTGATACTCGTAATCATATTCATAACGTCATGTGGCCACAAGAAGGGTTGGAATTCATTGATGGTATCATTTATAAACAATAAGTAGTCGTTCTGATGGTTTTTGAATATCAAGTATATCAAAATGCATGTCATAATGATTTATTTATAAATTAGGGATACCAACAACCACGGACTTTCAAAATACAAATAAAATAAAGTAATTTTTTTTAAAGGTTAATGTCTTGTATTATAACGACACTGCTCAGCTGTCACATCGAGGAAGATCATCTTATTTCTCAAAGCAACGAGCGCAATGTGGTGCAGCGTATATGATCCTAACTAGCGCCACGTTGTTAGGGACAAGTACAACATACATCAGTACTTACCATCAGTTGAAAGTCTCGCTCATCTCGACGCTTCGTCGAATGAAAAAATTATTTAAAAGCTTTTCTCATTGTTGCTAGTTGTTAGGTGCCAGTTTACTTGCAACACTTGGATAACGAGTGAATGTGCTTAAAACATTTGCTAGAGACTGTACACTATTATTATTGAGTTTTATTGGCGATTTGGGGATGACTTTTTTAAGACATTTACATTTCTTTTAACTTTGCATCCACAGTGGTAATTTTATTTAAAAATAATAGTGCTTTAGTATTTTAGCCAACTCTTTTTATTTGAACTGCTTACCATCCATTAAAGTATATGGATATAGAATTTAAAAAAAATTATAAGCATGATATTTTTTAAAAAATAAATGGATATATAAACTATATAAACTCGCTATGACCTTATAATTAGAAAATTTACTTTACTACATAAACTTTTGTCTCAAGTGGAAATGAGAGAAGATGAACATTTAAAAAGTAGTTTTACTCTACTTTTTTTCTTTTGCATCGTATTCTTTTTATAATTCGAATTAACAGGAATGTTGAGACGTTCACCAGCTAGTTAAGATATATACACTGTACCATATTATGCTTGTTGCCTTGGGATGGCACTATACCTCATTACTATATTAATTTCACTAGCTTTCAAACCGGAACACAGAAATCATGCGTACTACTGTTTGGTGACAGATGTAGGAGCTACGGTGGTACTTATATGGTTTCCGGCAACCGATAAATATTACTGTGTTCCGGTTTGAAGAGCGTTGTAACTAATATAGTTATTGGAATAGCGAGACCTAACATCGTCTCAAGGAGACGAACCAAATGTGTTTGTCATATTAACTAACGCTTTGTTGTTATCGGTAGTTGTATCACTGACCATCCGGTGGGAGACTCGACCGTTGTCTTTTCGTAAAAAAAAATTAAAAACAATGATATATAGTTTATTTATTTTGCAATAATTTTTTTTTTATTATTTCGTGATTCATACATATTAAGAACACATGTGTATATTTTAAATCAAAATAATATATATAAATATAATTTAAATTAAAAAATATATCAATGTATCATAATAATCAGTAAGTTTATAGAATCTTATATTGAAAACAGTTTATAACAGGCCCTGTGGCGCAACGGATACCGCGTCTGACTACGGATCAGAAGATTCCAGGTTCGAATCCTGGCAGGGTCGAAAACGCAAATTTTTGTTTAAATTTTTAAATGATTGTCTTTTGTGAAAAATTTATATAATGTGATCGATACATTTTTTTTTAGTTTAACTACTCTCTTTAGAACCAAAAAAATCATTGGGTTACAGCAAAATGGATTATTGATTAATGACGGATACATAATTTTTTTTTTAATTAATTTTTAATTATCATCATTATTATCTAGCACTAGACGTTCACAGCTGGAAATTGGCCTATCCCAAAGATCTCCACATCGATGGATCTTACGCTGCCGGTATCCAGCAGTTTCACGCGATCTTCAGTCGTTTGGGGGGATTTAGGCCATTTCCCACCACGCTGGGACAATGCGGGTTGGTGAAAGCCAGAGCCTCGTTTGTTGATTAGCAGGGTGCACCATGAGTAGGTGAGGTTGGCTTGAGTCCCGTGAGTTATTGTGCGGGAACCTTTATACTAATAAAAACTCAATTTAACATGGAAGGTTAGTAATAAATGTATGCTTTTTGTTGGTTGGGAATAAAGTATGTAACAGTAACCACAGCGTCGCAACATTCAGACATTTGTTGCGAACATGTGCCAGCTCCGCCTACACTCCGCCTATCACTCAACAACGTGTGTTATTATGTCACTACAGATCGACAATGGGGTGTAATATTAAAGGCCTTTTGTGACCTAATTATTGCCACGTGTCTACAAACGTCACTGTATAATAATACTTTGTGACAAAAATTTATCTGACGACAAATAAAAGTGGAAATAAAAGAAAATTCATTATATTGATAGCAAAAGATTTTTTTTTATCCTACCGTGGGGTTAAAAACTAATATTATAGACTATAATGAGTTATTATAGCTTGTTAGCAATATAAATTATCCCATGTTAGTATTCAAAAGTATATTATACCAGTTATAGAAATACCAAAGAAGAACCATTGAAATCACATGTTAATTCTTAAGTTATCAATAGTTGGTATGTTCTGTTTTTAGAGTGGTAACTTTGTTGTTAAATGTACTAATGGTACTTAAAAAGTTATTTATAGAACATATAAAAATATTACTACAAAATAATTAGGAAATTAAATAAAAAATACTAGTTTGTATGGATTTAAAATATACTTTATAAGGCACTAAATTGTTTATTCCTTGATGTAAATTCACTTATTTCTTTAAGAGAAAAGTTTATTTGAAATTCCTCTTCATCTATTTATATTTACGTGAAATTCCTAGAGCACGGAGCGTCTGACTAGACGTGACTGTTTCCTGTGGGCGCCCGCATCCGCCGCTTCCGGTCAGAGGCGAGCACTTGCTGTATACATCTGTCGGTACTTATATATCTATAAACTATCTTGTAAACTTATATATTCTTACTACATTGCGTAAATAATTTGGAGAGAAATATCTATGCGATAGGAATGGAATATTATTAAATATCAATATTAATATGCTAAATATTATAAATAACAGCATATTAGTTTTATATTCTATGCTGAATTATATTAAAAATTCAATAGTGCAACGACTTATCCTATGTCGAAGTAGTTTATAAAGATATAGAGTAAGGTATACTCTATTTAGGAGATATAATTTGTGGTTGCGATAGGAATATTAGTGATTTTAGTGCTTTTCTGCATATGATTTGTAATTGATGTTTACATGAAGATAAAAACTTATCCTTATAACATTCTATTAATATGTCCAGAGGCAAAAAGGTGAGAAGTTTCCAGAAACTCTTTAAGCTACATATTTGTAATTTACTGATGATTTCGTATATCTATCATAAATATTTAAATACGGTTTTTTAACAAAAGGTCATCGGAAATGCCTTTGGTTAGCGGGCGTCTTCCAGCTAATGATGATTAACCAGAAAATTAAAAGCTCTGTTGAAATAGTGCTTAGAATAATATTAAACTTTGTCATATTTGGTAAATATTTAAAATTGTAATAAATCCTTTATTATTAACATTTTATAATGAGATGTCCTATTCCAATAATATTTCATCATATAAACGCTTACTACACTAATACGGAAAGGGAACAGGTGCCTTGGGGAATGGGGGTTGAGGAAAGGGAGGTGTAATTGCTCGAGATGATGTTTAATAAGTTTTTAATGGCTGTCATGGCACGGACCCGACATTTATCCGCCGCCGTACACCACCACCAACTTACTATGATCTTTCTTCATCTCGATTGCCTTATACAACATTAAAATACGGCGTTCTCATTTTACTGGATAGTTACTTTCGACAATATTTTAATATAGCTTTTTGTATTAAATGCGCCGTTTACTTTTACATTAATAAGTTTTTTGGTTTTGATCTTTTTATTTTAACTAAGTCTCATACCGCTTCATATTTATAGATCTTAAAGCAGGAACATCAGAAATTGTAGGAAGAGAATGTTAAATACTAGTCTACTATTAGTATTTCGCCAAATATTAATTAGTTAATTATCTATTGCTATCGTTAGTGTAATTACTGCGGTATTGATACATATTATACTTATGTGTGATAGTTCTGTTGTTAAGATGATTTAAAAACAAGTCGTTTTAGTCTAGAAATGTTCTAAAGATTATCTTTGTGACAAACGTTGAAATCAACAAATTACTTCCATTAGAAATGACTGTATTCTGTAGTGATCATATTTCATGCAAAATAATGTAATGCTGTAATTTATAATTAAAACTGATGATAAACACATTTAAACAGTTTTAAACTGTTATAAATAGTACAATATAACCTAAAACTTTTTTCAAGTTTTAAATCAAAAATATTTGTTTTTAATTTTAGAGGCACAACAATACAAAACATAGAGGAATTTCTATTTTAGTTCAAATTTCTATATAACACAAAACATAAAAAAAAACATCTATAATCAATCGTAATTAAGGCTTATATGATAAATAAGTATTTACACTTTCAACAAAAGTGATTTTTGAGAACAAATGTAACACAAGGAGTGCAATGTGGTGCTGTGTCAGCAGGTCGTAGAGCCGGATCCACGAGCCACGAGCCACTAGCCACGAGCACAGAATCAGAGAAGCTGTTGGAGTCAAAATGATTACCAAGCGCTCATCATCATCAGAGAATAGAAGTGGTGCTATATAAATATTTTAACCAGTACTTAATTGTAATGTGCAGGTTCACTGAAAAATATTCGTTAAAGGTATTTTAAATACGTTAATTTAATGTATATGTTTATTCTGTGAAATTATTTAAAAATAAGTATAAAATAGAAAAAGTAAAAAAAAGAGTTCACCTCAAAAAATTAAGAGTTTTTCTTATGTATGTATAATTTTGCGTCAAAAAGGGACAAGATTCAAGCGACCCCTGAAAGAGGCCATCAGCGCCCCTGACAGAGGGTTATGGAGTCCCGTGTATAGATCTTAAAAGCATACCCTTTTTGGTTCCAGCGATAACGTTTGTGAGATAATTTTATAATTCTTCCTTTTCCCCTCATTTTCCTTTATTAAATATTTACGTCGTGCTTTGATTTGTTAGGCAGGTTAACTAAGGGACGATTAATTATTTCAGCGAACAGGTTAGCCGTTCTTGTATATTACAACTTGTTATATTTGCATAAGTTATTAGTAAAAAATTCAAAGACCATTGTCCCACTTTGTATACAAAACTGTTGTATATGCATCATTATAAAATATTTACTTGCTCTGTACAAATAAAGTGTAGTGTATTTCAAGAAATAAACAGTTTTATAAATACCACTTATACATGAAAGTAGTATTTAAAACAAACAGAGTTTTTTAATAGTATTGTCTAAACTGAAATAAAAAAAGTTTGAAATTAAATCAAGTTTAAAATAACAGGAGAAGAAAACATTAATTGGTACTAAAAAGAAGCAATAAATTAAATGTTCGAACATTTTCTTCTTACCAGTTCTATGCTGATGATCTCCAAATTTATACTCAAGCTTCTCTTAGTGATCTCTATCAGGCCGTCCACAGCATTAACTCTGATCTTGCTCGTATTACGGATTGATGTAAATTGTATGGTCTGAACGTAAACCCTATTAAGACACAATCAGTCATTATTGGAAGCTCTAGACTACTCTCCAAAATTAACTGGTCCGGTGTACCGCCTGTTCGGTATTCTTAACAGTAACGTAATTCCTTATAATAGTAAAGTTAAGAATTTAGGTATTTACATTGACTTTTGTTTATCGTGGGCACCGCAAGTTAACGAGGTCAGTAGGAAGATGTATGGGGCTATAAGCTCCTTGCGCAGATTTCGCAATTTATTTCCAACAGCTACTAAAGTTGCGCTTGCTAATTCTCTTCTTTTGTCTATTCTCGACGATGAAGATGTTTGCTATCTTAACCAAAGCGCAGTTTGATAAGCTTGAGCGTATCCAAAATTTGTGTATAAGGTTTATATTTAAGTTACGCAAATACGATCACATCACTGAATTTCGCAAAAAACTCAAGTAGCTGCCAATCCGTCTTCGCATTAATACTCACATTCTTTCTATTTTATACAAGATATTGTTTAATCCTCTAACACCTTCCCCCTGAAAAATCAATTCGAATTTATTTGCGATTGCCGCAGTCGTACTTTTCGCTCTTCGATAAACCTTTCCCTTCACGTCCCCGTGCATTCCTCTTCATTTTTCCAAAACTCCGTTTCCGTTACGGCGGCTCGCTTATCGAACTCTTTATCAAACCATATTCATACTACCAAATCCTTATTTTCTTTCAAAAGACACTTAAGTAACTACTATCATAAAGTTTAAATTATAAATTCTGTCTAATTGTGCTATTGCTTGCATCTATCATCAAGTGTTGTAGTTTTTAATTATTTAGTGCATCACTATCTTTTCTTTGCTTTTAGTTCACATCTTCCTCTCCCATCGGTTGTCTGGAAGAAACTGTTTTTTGTTCAATAAGACCACCCATTGTACATGTATGTATGTATATATAATGTATTCTACACCTTGTAGCTGGTGTACAATAAAGGATAAATAAATAACTGTTGGAACTTTCATAGAAGTAACAACGAAACTTTTACCTGATAGTGAACGATATGGATATGGATGTGGAGTGCAGAACCGATCGGTGTGGAGATTTTTCAGGAAATCCTATGTCCAGCAGTGGCCGCTTATCGATTGATTACGATGATAAAACTATATGGGTGTCTGTAACAATGAGATATTGGTTTGAATGTTTACACTTCATTATATAGCTCTCATAGCTTAACCGATATAATCTCAGAAGATAATATTTTCCTTTTTATATACAAATAGATAACAAACAATCTTATCAATGTTCCCACTGTTGAGGCCTTCTCTCAAAAGGAGAAAGTCAAAGCTATGAAACATGCTGGTCAAGTGCGATTTGTCGGAAGTCATACCGATACAAAAATTGTTATTCTTAAAGCTTGCGATTTATGATGTTTTCATTCACCTGAAAGTCAAGCGTACGAGTGCATCAACTACATGGTAGCCGATAAACAAACACATGTATGCGCTCACACAAGGGAATACAGTAAATCTCATTGTTAACTTTTCAATACGAGTCGCAACTAACTATTATGCTAATTGTGGTTTTGTTTTGTTATTTGAAAGTGGGCGGCGACTTGTTTTATAACAAAAAGCAGTCGCGATTGTTTGCAAAAATATTTTGACAAGTAAATTTTCGCCTAGCCCCCCGTGCGATTTGCCGACTAATTTACTGCGTACGTTAGTACCCGCCCAGTGATAAACTGATTTTTTTTTTATTGTAGTCACGTGTCAAAAATTAATTCGTTCATGTTTTGTATAGCATATTGAAGGGTTATTGCAAAGGTGTCTGAAAGTTGTCGTGAAATAGATTTTATATTACAAATGCAATAAAACATGAGACTGACTTGAAATTACATAACAGTGGACAGCGTCACTAAATCATATATACCGGAAGACACTACGTGAAGACCCTTTAGAAGGTGGACTGATGATCTGGTAATGGTTGAGCGAAACCACTGGATGACAGCGAAAGACTGATCGGTGTAGAGATCTTTGGGTGAGGCTTATCGATTGAAGAAACTCTTCATTTATATAAAAACAAAATTAGTATCCGTTTGTAGAAACAAGGTAACATCTTTTTACCTAATTCATAACGTTTACGCGGTTTCTATACCAAAAAGAGTCCTTAATTTTCTTTGTATTAGAGTAATCATTGAAACGGCTGAACCGTATTACGTGATACTTTTATTATATATTTTTTTTTTGATTTATGTACGCTAATAACATCCTTTACACAAAAACTTGCTATTTCGTATATAAAAAAACGTTTTGAATTGTTTCAAATACCTCGTCTCCGAAACTATAAAAATTAGCACCTCAATAATTATTTTTTACATAAAAATTTTTATGTTACTGCCATTTTTGTAAGTTAAAACCAAATGGTACTGTAGTGAAAAACTTTTGTATTATCGATCAATTTTCATGACGCCTGGTTATTTGTGCTAAAGATCCAGTAAAATTTATGCGGTGTTAAATACACATGTAAGACACCGTCTGCGGTATTTCAGCTAGTTGATAATAAAAGGATAAATATCAGAGTAACAAAAATAAAATACTCTTCCTCTAGCTGTATTTATTAGGAGTAACTTAGAGATACTCCGTTGATGTATTACCGCCTAAATCTTAACACAAATGTTTGCTTCTACGTTTTCTAATGTACAGTCGATGCCTTGTGGAGATATAAAATAAACAAGTAAATAATTTTTGTGATGTCTTATAAGTCAATATAGATCTGATTTAATTTTCAATAATTATGAGACCACAGAAAAATAATATAAAAAGTAATACGTGGTAAAATTAAACCAGTTGATATTTAATAAAATATTGCTATTGAATTATACCGTAATTTGCTTAATTTTTATTGAAATCTTTAAAAAAATTAATCATGAATACTAATAGTAGCTCTCATTTAATACCACTGCTGTAGTTATCTCTGTCGCTTAACTGCTTGTCCAAAATTTTTTAATTATTGCCATGAAAAGGTAAATGACTTTAAAAAATGAGGATGGAGCTAAACTTAATTTCTTTCTTGTAAAAATTACATGAATAATATAGTGTTAAGCAAACAAAATAGTTTGTCTGATCAACATAGATTTTCCAAATATTTTAATTTCTTTGTAACTCCGATCGTTCTCAAGAGGCGAACAATGACGTCAGGTTGCTCGTTCGCGTGATGACAAAAAAATATTTCTTACACTTATATCTCTTTTTAAATTCTTAGGTATGAAATTTAGGAATTCAACTGTACTTCTCAGTCGCGATGTCAAACGAACGGTAGTCTTAAAAGCTCACCAATTATGGGCTAAAAGCACCTTCGGGTCTCGGCTGCTTCGCGGCTCGCGGTTTCGTTCCCTCATCAATTTTGTACGGTACACTCTCTTTACTTGAATATTCTCAGTTTTAAAACAAAAATAAGCCGAAAACAGCTATTCGTTATTATTAGAGAATTTTTTCGAACATCTTTCAAGCGATCATTAATTTAAATTACGCTGAATAATTAACTCGTATGAAAATTAATTATATTCGTAATAATTAAAGTGATAAAATGTTAATTATATGTAAGATAAGAAAATAACAGGTTGCCTGTGAATTTTGAGAATTTTCTCAGCGATTCCATTTACCTTTTTACTCATCCATTTTTAATAACACATGGAGGAATTGTGCAATGTTCATAAACTACGAAAACCAGTTTTGATTTTTTGTCTTTTCTTTTAGATATTTTTTTGTAATCTCTTACTGTTTTATTATTTTTTTCTGTTTGAAACTTTATTAATTTACTGTAAGGTAGTGCCTTAATAAATCATCAAATAAAATCTCAAAAGGTCGTAGGTTAGAATCCCACTTAGCTTTACTTTGACCCCAGAAGTGGTAATATAAAAAGGGATATTTATTATAATATTATGTACATCGTAAATATGAAATCTTTTTACACTAAAATTCCTCCGTCAAAGTTAATCCTGAACGATGTTAAAATTGAAATTTCTCTTTTATATTCTATGCTAGGTATATTTACAAGTACGTAAGATACGACGATGTTATTCCGAAAACAAAAAGGAGGCGAATCTAAGAGCCACAAGCAAACCTTAAAACTTTCCAACATGAAAGTTTAAAAGTGATCCGAGTGGGGGAAGAGTAATGGATGGGGGCGAACGGTTGCTCGGTAACGCCACCCTCGCCCATCCAACGCTGCAAATCTCCGTTTGATATATAAAACCGAAAATTTATTGTTTTATTACAAACAGATATATTCTTCATATCCCGGGCTCTATTTATGCTAAGTGAAAAGAATTGTTCTTTATAAAAAAAAGGCCGTAGTACAAATGTAACAAATTTATTGTTATGTTTATGTTTATGAATCAAAATATAATAAACTATAATAATGAGCGTAGATTAAATATTTACTTACTCAATTAACGGCAATTTCATATATGTATCTAGATTTTTCATTTCACACACTTCACGAACAGCTTTCAAAATTAATTACATAACTGATAGGTTTCTGTTGCCGGAGCCCTCCTAGATAGGTACTACCGCAACATTAATACCTGCCGCTAAACAGTACTGTGCAACATTACTGTGTTCCGGTTTCAAGGGCGCTGTGCCTAGTGTAGTTACTGGGGTAACGACACTTAACATCTTGTCTCAAAGGAACGAGCGCAATGTAATGTAGCATATAACATCTTCACCGCCACGTCGTTATGAGCGGGCGTATCACTTACTATCAAGTGAACGTCTGGCTCGTCTCGTCGCTTGGTAGCAACAAAAAAAAAAATGCAAAAATAGAACAGAAAGACTGTAAAAATGTCCATCAGCGATAAAGTTTAATGCTAAGATATAGTAATACCATTGTTTAACTTGAAGAAAAACAGTTTAAATGGAAAACTCGTTTACTGTCGAACGGATATTGTTCAGTTATTACATTAAATATGGTATTAATGCAGTTACGATATTTAACGGCAATGGTAGATGGTAGGTAGAGATACTCTTGAACTTGTGAGTGCATTTATATTGTAAATAGTAATATTATATTTTAATAAACACGCGACCATATTATGATAGTAAAGTTTAGAGTGTAAGGGGTGAATAGTGTTCCGCACAACAACTCACGGGACTCAAGCCAACCTCACTTGCTCGGGACTCTGGCTCCCACTAACACACATTGGGCCAGCGTGGTAAGAAATGACCCAAATCCTCTCATATGAACCCCTACAAACGAAGGCCGCGGGAAGCCGTTGGACCGATCGATGTGGAAATCTTTGGAGGAGGCCTATATCCAGCTGTGGACAACTGCTGATGATGATGATGATGACAGAAGAACATTGTTTCACAACAGTGTGTTAATAAAAAAAATATAACACCACGAAACGTACAGAGAACAAACTTATCTCATAAACCGTAACACCAAGATGATTGATGTGTTCTTAGTTTTTGATCGATTATAACCTATAAATATACTTTTTTCTTCAGTATTTACTAAAATTGGCATTGTTTATTATCATTTAAGTGATTGCTGTTTTTTTTTAATCAATAAATGTCGAAACGTGGGTGACATTGACTTGATCGTACGCCACGCATATAATAATGTGAAATTACTTAGGATGGTATACACAGAACTACATTGTGGTCATCGCCTTGAGACATATTAAGTCTTGTTACATTAGAAATTTCACTAGCTACAAAACCCTTCAAATCAGAACACAATAATGTTTGCACACTGCTATTCGACGACAGAAATAAGAGCTACGGTGGTACCTAGATAGACGGTAACAGAGACCTACCACCAGTGGTGTTTCTGATGTACAATGACGCGATTAATCTGTTTTACAAAACCCACGTTGATTTGTTTTACTTAACCATTATAGACCTTTTTTTTTCAAATAGTTTTTTTAATGTACTCTCTGCAGGGACTTTCTGGTTGGTGGATGTCTATATGACCTCGAATGCTGTTTTGTTCGTAGAGAATGTCGATTTCTCCGCGATAAGCATTGTTAATGATCAATTATTACATTTATGTACTGAATAAGTTATGTAGTTATGATAAAAGATTTCGAATACAAAACTATATGCATATTCTTCAACTTAATCCTTCAACGGGATAATTTTAGTTAACGAGATGCTTAAATACCGGCTCCACTAAACTAACCGTCTGTACAACTCAACGGTACGCTAATTCATCGCAATTTGCGTCACACATACAAGACAAAAGGAAGAGTACGGAATGTTCTGAGTGGAGAAGTCAATTAGAATGCAAATGTAAGAAAACGACCATTAGGGGAGCCATCGTCAGAGCACGCACCCTCCTCCCCTACGATGTATTGATCATACGATCCCTCACACGCTTACATACGCCTGTCTCTTTTTAACTTCCCCACAACAGATCGCTATAAACATAAACATTTTCGTTCAACAAAGCCTTTACTCAAACTTGCCGACGAAACAATATGAACCTTACACGCTACCATTAAAGTGTATATTTGAAGTTAATGGTTGTCATCGAGATGAGATTTTCCTTAAAAGAAAAAGCCCTTGTTTTGCCAGTAGATTCTGCTCGTATCTTTAAAGGAATAAAGCTCTATTTCTGTGGTCATTTAAAAGAAAATGGATTCTGTTAACATGGTTCAAAGGTTGCTTTCAGGCATGCGTGTTAAGATCTGTTTTCAAACTGTTGACAATTTGGTTGTGCCTATGTATGTACGTCAAAACAGATCTGTAAACAGGGTGATGGGTTCTTTAGATGGGCAGACATTTGCTTCAAACGATAAGTATAAAGTTGCGTAAATATTGAGTAATCGTAGACATATACATTGAAAATATATAAAAATAGACGTTAAATCGAGACAAAATAAAGTAACTACTAAAAACTAACCTACAAATATTAAAATTATATTTAAGTTGTAGCTTAACCATTATTTTCTTGGTGTAGTACCCAAACTTTTACCGAACATAACCATATAAATATCAATGTTAATAACAGATATAATAATAATAGGAAAATTAGTGGTCGGTTATGAGGAAGAGAAAGTAGAAAACCATTTGTTTGTTCTTTGTTAGCATTTTATTTTTATCGTTACATGATATTGTAATTACACCTTATCGCATCATATGTGGATAGTGTTATTTTTAATCTAGATACTCTGGTCTGTAGTCTCGGGTTACTAAGTATAGGAATAAAGTAAACCTTGCCTGCCGTACAAGGCGACTAAAAGGGTTTTTAGGTTCTTGTGCAAATTCCACTTAACCCTGTCTCCCCGCTCAGAAGCAAGGTATTTGAAGAATCCGCTTCGCCAAAAAAAAGGTCTTCAATGCTGCAGGCACTGTTAGTCAGCGCTTAATCCTGCTACTAAACAGTAGTATACAATCATTAGTGTATTTCGGTTTGAAGAGTATTGTAACTGGTGAAATCACGAGTCAACAAATTCACGCACAACTCTTCATGTCTCTAGACGGTTAGACCAATGTAGTGTACACCATCCTATTTTTTTTCGCGGCGGAAATCTTCTTAAAAGATACCTTGCTGTTGAGGCTAGACAAGGTTATGTTGGGCTTCTACCCACTAAAACTCCCTGGGTGGTCACTCTTGGTACATTAGGAGGGGCTCCGGGATCTCCTACGGAACGCACCGGTACCCCCTGCACTCTGGTTAAAACATCCCACGGAAGGGCAAAGCCCCCCTTAGCACTCATGCTGCGCTACGGCAAATACAAGACCATCATGCATTTGTCGTTCTCCTAAGGATAGCTTATTGAGCTCTGATGGCCCCCACCCTCAAAGCCCACGAACCTCAAGACCCATTTAGTCGCCTTGTACAACAGGCAGGGAATACCTTAGTCCTATTCTTAATAGCCCGAGACTATAGGGCCAACGGGTTGGGCGTCCGTTGCCGTCGCCCCGACGTCCTCGTCTATGAATGGAGGCGGCCATCTCCCGTCTTAGCTCGGCGGACTTCTTCTACACCATAACGGTTTCACAGAAGGAAACCAATGCTATCCACTCGTTTTTCTTTGCCACTGCATCCGATATCGCTACTGGCAAAGAAAGATCATGTCCGATCTTGTGGACCAGGAGTTGTCGTTCGGACTCCCACGTAAGGCATTCTGCGAGCGTATGCTGAACGGAATTCAGGTCCCCGCCACAATGATGGCATTGCGTAATCGGTTTGCGTCTGACCCTATTCAGATACCAAAAGACCCGTGTCCGGTGAGTCAGCCTGAAGGTGACATGCTGTCCGGTGAGTACCTGAGTCAGCTTGAAGTGGACATGCGCCACTCCTCCCGATCTACGCCAGGCTTCGAAATTTAGTGTACACTATCCTAATGCCACATTGTTTTAGGCAGGC
Source organism: Ornithoptera alexandrae (assembly GCA_029030555.1). NCBI lineage: Eukaryota > Metazoa > Arthropoda > Insecta > Lepidoptera > Papilionidae > Ornithoptera > Ornithoptera alexandrae. The sequence goes on along the minus strand of JARDVY010000007.1, from coordinate 3,722,961 downwards.
ATATCATTTATCGACAGCTGAACATTGTACTCACGTCATCGCATCAATTAAAATAAAGATTAACCATTTCGGTTAAATTAAACGTGTCCTCAATTATCGATTATAACATAGTTACAGTCTGTATATTTAACAACTGGTCGATGTTTAGTTGTAGTTATTTTCTAAAATATTCAGCATATCACATCGTTATATTAATAATATAACATTACACAATTTGTAAACATAACCATTTATAATTTCAGAAGTAGATGAATATGTTATGTATATGAATATTTTTGTGTACAACCCTAAACAAAATTAAGTTACATTTAAGCCTATGTTGTATATCGTGAATTGGTTGAAATTGGATTCTTTCCCATATATCATTGGCGTCAATAGCATGATCAACGGTTCCTTACGTTGCAACACTGAATCAAATTCTTCTATTTTGTTTACGAATGTATGTCTGGATCTAAATTGACAAATATTTAAAGGGCGCTGTATGTTTCACATATAATTTTTGTGCAATTATTTATTTAAAAAAAAACATAGCGGAAGTATGGGGTAGCTCACAACAACTTATGGAATTCATGGCAATCTCATCTGCTCGTAGTGCACCTTGCTATTAAATGAACGAGGTTCTGACTACCACTAACCCGCATTGGGTCAGCGTGGTGGAAAATGGTCCAAATCATCTCATATAAACCCCTACAAATAACGGTCCCTGGTGTTCGGCCGTACCGGTTACCATGCTGTCTCTGACAGACATTGGCAAGGCGCCGGAACCAGAGCAGCGCACCTCCGATTGATGTGGAGATCTTTGGGGGTGCCTATGTCTAGCAGTGAACATCTATCGGCTGATGACAATGCTTTCTTATAAGTTACTTATGCAAAGAAGATAATAATGAAATGAAAGAAATTAAAAAAAAATCAAAACTTCAATTCTATAATTAACATTATTTTTCTTTTCTGATAAGAAATGAAAAAATATTTAAAAGAAAGAAAGAAAAATTTATTAAAAATAGTTTTAATCTGTTCGCTCTAAATTTATACGAACAAAAGATAGATTTCCGATAAGAAATGTATTCAAGATTTATATGTAACAAAAGTGTAATATCAATTACTATTAGTTATTTGGGTTCATTTATTGCTGGTGGTAGTTCTCTATTTCCAAATGGTAGGTCTCTGTTACCATCTAGGTAGGTACTACCGCAGCGTGAACAGTGGTGAGCAAACATTATAGTGTTCTGGTTTAAAGGGCGCTGTAGCTAGTGTAATCACTGGGGTAACGAGACTCAACATTTTGTATCTGGTGACGAGCGCAACATGGTGCAGTATATATTATCCTAATTAGTGCTACGTTATTATGGGCAGGCGTATCGCTTGTAATCAAATGAACGTCTCGTACGTGTGGTCGTTTAATTGAAGAAAAAAAAAAAACGATGCCTACAGACGTTGGTTATCAATCTGTTTGCATCATTTTTTTACATACTTTCTTTGTTTTACATACAGTAGTGTAGCGACATCTAGGAAGTTCTTTGTCAAAACGGGTGCCATAAAACCTTAAAAGCCATGCGCGGTTTCGTAATAAATGTTTATAAATTTCCGACCGTACCCCATTGGAATAAAGTGCGTATTATACTGCTTCGTATGCGCATGCGCTGTAACATTGATTACCAGTGACAGACTTCACAAGTGTTGTGATGTTGAAGGCTACATATGTTTTTAGATTTTTATTAACAAATTAAAACGAAATACGATCTTTGTTATAATCAAGCAATGAAAGCAGTACGTAAGTAGTTTTTGGTTTTATATTCAAAATGTGTGACAGTGTTTCTAACCGGGTGTCTATAGTTTTTGAGTGACTTCTAATGGATATCTAACAGTATGTGATAAAGTTAATTTTGTAATTATAATAATGTTAATGCTTGTGCATTTGTCACGATGATGAGGTCTTGACCTCATAATTGTAACGAATATACTTATAGCTATAAACGTAGGTTATGACTGTAAAATATTCGTTTTAAAATTTGTTGTTTGCAATACGAACGTCGAGCTCCGTTAATATTTTAATTATTTAATCTGATAAACTTTATATTAGAACTAAAGTAAGTAGCTAGTGTAATTACTGAGGTAACGAGACAACATCTGTCTCAGGCGACGAGCGCGTATGTGGTGCTGTGTATACCTTTCTAACTAGTGCCGTATTGTTATTTCAAATTAGACGTATTTTATTCCCAGGTTGTGTATATTTCAAGATTGTGCACGTATGTACATTTGAAGATGTATACGATTTGCTTTAAATGTATTACAACGTTTAATGTTGATAAAATTTTATTATTTTTAATTTTTAAACCCTTGAAACTTTTCGTTCACCTTTACCTTGATTGTGTTTAGGCGTGAAGACTTGTCACAATAATCCGCTTTCATTTCTTTTTTTGGGTGCAAATGTAACCAAAGCGAAGTGAATAATAAAGGAATCTGTGACCCGTAGTACAAGGGATCCATTGTAATCGCATAGTATTAGGGTGTTATCGGGTGATAATACGATGGCTTGTGTAGCCGCGACTCCCTAGTAAAAGCTCTGTAAGTATAGTTTTGTTACACACGGCGCTAGTGTATTAGAGCAATAAGTTTATCAACCAGTTTTTGTAACAAATCGAGACGAATGTATATGCGTTATAAAATGTGCGTATATCTATTTTATATGTACTATAAATTTGTAATTTTTTTGAGCCCTTTCATACCCTCTCTCTGATATGTAACGCAGTAATATGAAAGTCGTGTTTTTCTATAAAACTATAACGGTTTAAATTTTGATTATTTTTTTTTTAATAAACAAGGCGTATATATATCTACTGTTAAACATAAAAATCACTCAAAAGAGGGATTTGGTTGGCGAATGCAGCGTACTGGTAACAGTCACTAGGAAAACTGGTCTCCGTTGTTGCAATCAATTCGTACATACGTATCACTAATTCCATAGTTGTTTTTGGTAAAAAGTTAGCACGTTCACGTGTTTTTTTTTTTAATTTAAAATTATGATTTCTACAATATTTAGCGGTAGTAAGGATAATATACACTGCACCACGTTGCGTTTCTCTAGCATCAGCGCTCTTTAAACCAGAACATGTCCGGCGGCAGAACATGATGGTGTGGTAATACTTATCTAGCCGGTCTTCGGTGACAGAAGGCTACTACTAGTGAATAGTGTAGTACTATATTAATAGTACTCATCTATCGAGACTGCCAAAACGTCGAGTCCGTGTGTCACAGAGTTGTTCTATACCGCTTGTGACGGACACCCTGACATACGGACCGCGCACTTGTCACTACAGGCGCATAATTTGTCCTCCATTATGGCTTTATTTTATACACTGTGCCCTATAATAAAGTGGGGTCCGATTAAAGATTGGTCTCGTCTTTCCAAGGGAACAACTGTCGTGTCGGGATAGCGGGGGACGCGAGCGAATAAATTATTCATTTGATATATTGAAAATGAACTGTAATAGATTTTTTAAAGGGTGCCAAAGCACCTGCTTCGTACTCGGTTATTGTAGAGTTTATATCATTCTTTGTTATGCAGTAGACTTTGTACTATCTCTTCAAGTAGAATAAATGTTTCTTAGAATGCTAAATCTATTATTAACATCTATTTTTTAAAAAAATAAAACTAGTTCCTAAAAACATTAGCTCGTGTAAAGAGAGTTGAAATTGATTAATTCATCAGATAATTGATGTTTAATACTTTTGGAATTGTTTCTTTGCACGCATAAAAGTTACTCTACATAATTGAAAAAAAAGTTGACTCTAATGCATAGAAAATTAGAAAAAGATTGCTTTTCCTTCTTTTAATTATTGTTGTGTCAGTTTAGTGTTTAGGGACAAGCATGGTCTCCAGTAATTAAGTATAATGAAGAAGAATTTTCGTTGGAAATTTATTGTTTTTGAGTACTATTTATATACATATTCATTTTCAGATATTTAAGTATATTTTTACCTCTGAATCGTACAAGAGTAGAAATATTTCTTTGAAATAAGTAATAAACACGAGAAAATCGATTATATTTCGACATCCCAGCATTTTTTACGGGTGATGACAAATGTAATAGCCGGGGTACTTGTGAAATGAGGTGTGAATATTGCATCTCCGCGGGATATGCTCTCTCTCCGGGCTCCAGCCCCAGGGGATCGCTGCCCCAGCTGTCCACTCCCCTTACCCTTTATAAAGCACTACAATGCCCGTCAAATTACGCGCAGGTACAGCACAGAACGGTTGTTCCAATTGTATCTCTATTTGCCATTTGTTGTTTAAATTGGCGACGCGTGCGCAGTTCTAGTGCGACTAAATAGCGGCATTAACTGTGGTGATAGTTCTTTACTGCCTCTTCCGTTCGTCTAAAAAGATTTTCATTTTAATCAAGGACGAATATTGGTTCAATACTATTACAAACCTCGCGACGAAATGTATTACTAGAGCATTTTTGGTAGGTTTATAAATATTGTTGCGCAGATACTAATATTTTATCCTTTAAAGGGCAGTGTAGCTTAATTCCTGGCTGAATACGTAACTTGTTAAATATCATTTTAGTGGTAAGTGGAATGTGAACATCCTAACTAGCGACACATTGTTATGGTCAGGCGTATCATATACCTTTGATGAACTTTATTCTCCTCTTTTTGTTTAATTGAATAGAAAGGGTGAGAACAAAGATTCTCTACATTTACATACGACGTCATGTTCGATATATCATTTTTTTTTACATAACATACATATTAATATATTACAGTAATATTGGATGTAAAATTTTGTAATTTCAGTAAGTTTTGTATTTCTTCTTAACGCTCTTGCCTTCGGTATCCGACGGGGTCCTCACCACCCTCATGGACAAACACCGAATAAGAACAAGCACTATCATAACAGGCCAAGGGGCGGTGAATCACTGACTAGCGAAAGTGAAGTACTGCACGATACAAAGTTAGTAGATTTTCTAACATTTGAGGTTATTACTATTAGAGGTTATTACCAATACAAAATTAGAGGACTGATATGTCAATGCCCTAATTTTGTATTGGTAATATTAGCAAAAAATAATCTTATCTATATATTTTAGATATGATTTCCGCCATTTTAACGCTGTTTATCATCACCACTATAGAATTTTGCTCGGTAAAACAAAAAAAAATTATATAATAAATTATTTTTTTAATAGACACCTGGAGGAGGACACAAAAATATTAACCTCGGAAGCTTTAGCTAGCATGACGCCTGAAGAGTTAGAATTTCACTATTTTTCAGCTCATGACTTTGATAGAAACTCAAAACTGGACGGGTTAGAACTATTGAAGGTAACAGAAACTTTTAAAAAATCGATGTTAATTTATGTTGATTATTCGTATTAGTTTTTTTTTTTATCTTTTGGTATCTTCTATACTAAAGGTTGCGTCTGTTAAATTCTAGTTTTGTATTAGTATTAAAGTTATATCCTTTCATCTCATCTTCTGCTTCTCTTAAGGCAATTATTGTAGACAGTGAGCACCGGTACTGTGGTGATTACAGCAATCCAATGGTGATCGCCTGTAGGTTTTCTTACGCAAAACAGCCCACCACTTTTCTTCAAAATTATCTAGGTGCCGACAAACAGTATGTCCAACAGTGAGTTTATAAAGTAGTTAATATTTGTTTCCTTTTCTTCAGGCCGTATATCATACTGTAGAACACGAAGATCACGATTCAAGTTCAATAGAACCGGAAGCGAACGATATAGATGCGTATATAGGTAAGGTTATAAAACTAACATAAAGATAAAATATGTGATTTGAACAAAATGACGATGTCGTGATAATAGCGTCTGAAATATTAATATGGCGTTTAAAATTTTTACAAGTAAAGTTGTTAATGTCAGATATTTAGATGAAGAAGTCTTGCCAATGTATATTTGTCTAAGAATGTTTAAAAACCGATGTAATATATAACATAAATGAGATTAAATCTCAGTGAAAGTTTGTATCTTGCAACTTGCCATCAGGTGGTGAGAATAGAACAAATCATATAGCATAAAAACCTTTTAACTCCTATCACGATTAAGGATCTCAAACCTTACAACATTCATTTTTAAAATAAACAACATTAAGAGACTGTTTTTAAACTTTTTTTTATATGTTCAGAACTGGTGGACCGCACTTTGGAATTCGATGATACCGACGGCGATGGCTATGTGTCATACGCGGAGTACAGAGCGGCAAGGGCCAGGAACCCGGCGGAGCGCACTCCTCGAGTGGTGGCAGCGAACACGCCGCGATAAATATTTTCTATTGTCTATTTGTAGTAATAAGCATTGTGTAATTAATTTTTAAGACTTAGTCGCAATTAGTACTCGATCTGTTGAAAACAGGCAATCTTTGGATGCAGATGGAATTAGGCCGGTTGCGCTATGAATCGATTAAGGGCCTAGTATTAATAGAGATAGTTTATTAGTGGTATGTCTATGTTGCTGGAGACCGCTTAGGTAGCTAATGTAGCTGCTATTTCTGCCGCCAGTGTGCAGTGTGGTTTCTGGTTTGTAGCCAGTGAAATTACTAGGGTAACGAAACCTAACATTTTAAGTCTCAAAGCAACGAGCACTGGATGGCACTGGCTACTCAATGGCAGGCGTATCAATCAGCTTCAGGTGAACCTCTTACTAGTGTCGTCCCTTTGTCGCATTAGAAAATATCCAAAAAATCTAATAGATATGATCATTATTCGAAGTGATTAAGTTATTCGATAAAAGATGAATTAGTTGTATATCTATGTTGTTCATTATCCACGCTCTTATCACTATTATATATACAAATGGTTGTTTAATACACAAAAAGCTAATTGCTGTTAAAATTTGTTAAACGGTTTAATAATTAAAAAGGCTGCGCTGTTTGGTTGGTGGACTAAGTATAAAAATAAAAAAATATCTTTTGATAATACTAACTGTATCTGATCGCATATTTAAAACTAATTATAAAGTTGATATCTTTAAACAAATAGCTTTGTGCTATATTGTTTATTAGAGTAAATTATAAAGTTTTAAAGTTTATTTCAACAATAGTGTTAATTATTCACATTTGTATAGGTTTCCGCACGGTTTGCCTTCTTCGCCCCATTTCGCCGCCTGTTTTATACCATTAGAGATATCTTCGTATTCCTCTAATTCAACGCTATTTCTGGAAACATAGAAGCATTTGTTATGATAATAATTATAGATAGTAAATAACGGTTTTTTTCGATGATGTTATTGCTGTTAGTTTTGCTGACAACTTTGACATCTTCATCAGACTGAAGTAAACATCCCTAACATAAGACAACTATGTGACATAAGATTTTAAAACCTAAATTCGTTTTTCTTAGTATTCAATGAGGTATAAAATTAAACTGTAAATAATACGAGTATTTCTGTGCGTGTTCTTCTTTCATCATTGATAATAATAATCTTTGATTGAATGCTGTACCATCAGATGAACGTTCTGCTCGTCTTCTTCGTTATGATTAAAAAAAAAGCAGTCATTACTTTTAATAGTTTCATCTCTTTTCTACTTTCATTTAACTAATTTTCAAAGGTATTTAAATTCGTACAGGATTTTTTCATATTGTTTATAAATATTATTAAATGCCTATGTAAATTAATTTAGTTATAGTGGATTAGGACTTATATAGTATTCGGTATATCCATACCCTTGCCAAAGCTTAGTTCCTTGTAGCATCATTTCAGCACCGGAGGAGTAGAGGGACGCTTGATGTGGTTTCTGACAGGAGAGGCGGTACAAGCAGCCGTAGTCCTTGCTCTGCTGACCCATCAGATAGCTCAGGTACAGCATGATTTCGTCTTCGGTAAGGTACATTGCGTTTTTATTTTCTGTTAAAAATTAATTTCATTACTGTTATATATAATTTCTGTAAATGTAATATATTTATTATAGATATTTGTCTTTTAAAGATGCATTTCAACAAATGAATAATTATTAAACCGTTACCCATCAAATATGTGATTTTGTATATTAAACAATATTGGTGTTTATTAATTTTATACTAATTATTGTCATGAAAATTTTGTGAATTTCGTTTACTAAAGCGCTTTATGAAGGAGAATTTTACTTAAGTGGATAATTAAAAAAAGTTTATAATGAAAAAACACATGCACATGCAAACACCCGCGATACGAACATAAGTTTGTTTAGGAGATTATCGTTTGCAAACAGTTTCTGCCCATTATTTTGTATTACATAAATGTAAGCGACAACTTGAAATATTTCTTTATTAATCACTGAATTTATATTATTTGTTAATATCCTAACGGACTATACCACCAGTTTTTTGTGGTTGGTCATTTCGCGAATGTGGCGTGGACACCGGGGACGGATTATCCCGTCCAATAGGATTATAATGGCCGGACACGACAAACGCATCTCGAGGTGTATTGGATTAGCTGCAGCCTCACCAATGGTCAGCGGTGGCGCGTGCCGGTAACAAAGGGTTAACGGTCCCCAAGTACACGCCGAAGCAGATGGGTTCATTGTTTATTTCACGAGACGATAATACTTCCTGGTTATTATGGAGACAGTTTAAGGGTCTGATTACAAGGATATTTAGAAGAGAGTTCAGTACATTGAGCGGTGAAAAATTATCACGGGGATATTCACATGGCTAAATGAACAGTAAACGCATTATCTTATAAATTGTATGGCAGATATATCAAAATTTTGTGTCAAAAAATTTTGTAGTCTGGCACAATAAAATAACAAAATCTCTCAATTCTCTTTGTCATCTTTTGCATGTCTTTACCAAATTAGAGTTACAATTAAAAGCATAAAATATCGATTTTACCATCAATACTTCTTCCATAGTGATATCCTTTCCAGGCACCTGCACCGAAGAAACCAGCAGCGAGAATCAAGGCTTTTAGAATGACTAAGATTACTAAGTTGGTCAGGTTCAGACTAAGTACCTGCAAAAAGGTACATATTACGATTTAAAAACTTTTGTTATTAATGAATACAGACTGGTGAAGTTATATGAACTGTATTTCATGTATCCTTATTGAAATCCTTACATGATATGTCGTCAGCATTGGAGTAATGTCTGAAATCTATACGGGAAGTATGTATGTATCATACTAACATTAGTTAAGTACCACTTTTTGTCTGCAATAAGTTACATTCAACGTCAATTTCATAACATACTATGTGATAATGGTCGCTCTCTTAACTGTACGAAGCGATCCAGTTATGCCGGCACAATTACAATGTGAGTGAGGTACCACTAGTCCGTTTAGAAAAAACCCGTGGACTTGCATGTTACACGATAAGTGGTTAGCCGCAACGACCCTGAGATAGTAAAAATTCTTCTACGAAAAAATTAAGTGTTCATATTTCATATGGAATCATTCTATTGCAAAATTCTGAAAATATCAAGTTGACGACCGTCCCTTCCATTTTGTCATTCTTGTGTTATTGCCACACTTATGATAATAATATTATAGACTAAATAAGATAGCTTTTAAGTGTTATATTTTGTCTACTTATTCATTATTTTTATTTGAAGCTCATGAGTAATAGTTTATTAAAAAAGCGGCTTGAATAGTTCCAGGAATTGATGACTCACAACAACATCGCAAACAACTACAGACCTTTAGAAATGAAGCAAAAAAACCATGCTTGATGCGTGCCATTTTACGATTGAAGGTGCGATACGAACCTGCGTAATGCAGTCAAAACCAACCTGACTGCTTCCTGTCGACCTCGCTATGAAGTCCTTCGCCAGGCTGGACATCACCTGTCCACCAGCACTCGAGAGCAAATTACCGGCCGAGTCCAGAAACGTCGATCGCCCGTACTGGTTCGTCTCATTCGCATTGGTATCAAATTTGTCTATGGATGCTTGATTATGGAAAGGTATTGGAGGTTTTTCGTGTGGTAATAGAGGGATGGAGTCGAAGGACCTCTTTGGGTACATCTTCTTAGCGTACTGCGGTGATGAATACGCTCCAGAATGTTCCGCGGCTACCGCAACAGCGCAGAAGAGCAGCCCGTAAATTGCAACCATTTCGGGACGTCACTAAGTCACAACTGCGGTACTGTGGTGGTAGCAGGTAGTGTTCACAATGGATTGCGATAGGATTTGCGACGGTTTGGGTGCGTTGTGCTATTTTATCTCTTCCGTAGCGCTTTTGTTTGTCTCACGCACGATGACATCTCCTAATGGCGCTATTGTTGTTACCTTTTAGTGGCAATAGTTCTGTAGTATTGTTTTCTTTATGTATTTGAGATTCGTTACCTTTTTTCTTTAAATTATGTACTTGTTAGAGTAGTAAATAAAAAAAAAAAACAGTTTTGATGGTGTTAGCGATTAATACAAAAGAATCAATGACTAAGAAAACCTGTACTACTAAAGTAATAGAAAGAAATGTTGATAAAATAATTGTATAGAATTTTTTTTATTCAATTAAACGATTAAACGAGCAGGACGTTCAACTCATGGTAAGTGTTACGTCTGTCCATAACAATGTGGCGCTAGTTAGGAGTATATTTACTGCACCACATTGCGCTCATCGCCTAAGACATAGGATGTCGAGTCTTGTTATCCCAATAGCTACCGAACTGGTACCGCTACCTTCAAACCGAAACATAGTAGCAACAGAGACCTACCTACCACCAGTAAATATAAAATGAAGGATGAAACTAAATTGTGGATTAACATTAGACGGTAACACTGAAAAAAAAAAACACTCGTTGATGACGGTAAAGATAAACAAAGCGGAAGACGTATATTTAATGCACGTCACTTTCAGTTCCGTAACACAAACGTAATAGTTATGTGGAGCGACGAGAATTGGAGACAAAATGACTGTGTAACATGGTAATTGTCTTTGACCGAGATTCCATAGGAATTTGTTTTAAAGTGTAACATTATGAACCAAAACAGGTTGAAATTGTACATTAAGATTTTAATTTTTACTAGTTACAAAATTCATTTATTACATGATAACGCAATCGTCTAAATATATATTTAAGTTCTCTGTAACAGATTCCTGTAGATGCAATAACAAGCCTGGTTTATAAACTCTGGATTCGCGATTGGAAATTTATGATTCCTCTGTAGGCCAAAGACCGGTCTTCTTTAATCCTGGTCTCCTGATTAAATGCCTAGGATTTAGTAATAATAATATTTCGTTGTTCTCTCTCGTAGAAACACGTAGAGAGGTTAACTTTTTATTATTTTTTTCTTTCGTGTCTTCGTTCATGTAGAAGAAAGTTTTCCAATTCAATACTCATTTCTGCAAAATGGTAATAACTAGACAATTTTCTACATGGTACGCGTTTTCGCTCTCCACTCGCTTTCGCGTAAACAATCGGAGCAGGTATTGGAAATGATTTTGTATTACATAATCTTATCAATATATTTTGCGTTAAAATAATTACATTTTATACTAGTTTATGTTCAGATTTGATTAACTGTCTTTGCTTTTATATAAAGTATTGCAAAAATCTAAGATTTTCACATAATGTCCGTAGTTCACTGGTGGTAGGTCTGTGTTCCGGTTTGAAGGGCACTGTATCTAGTGTAGTTACTTAGGTAACGAGACTTATATTTTATGTCTCAATGCGACGAGCACAATGTAGTAATATGTATATCAATCTAACTAGCGCCACATTGTTATGGACTGGGGTATCACTAACCGTCAGGTGAACGTGCCGCTCGGCTCGACGCTTCGTATACTAAAAAAATTGAGGTCTATGAATGTATTGCTAAAAATATTTTTTTTTTGGGTCTTCGGATCTATAGAAAGTGTTTGAATTTATTTTATTTTATTTATTTACTTTATACACCTCTTGTAAAGGCGGACTTAATGCCATTAGAATTATCTTCCAGTCTACCTTGGGTAATGCAGAGATGATGAGGTAGGTGCATTAAATAAATACAATATAATACACAAATATACACACATACAAAGACACAATATATATATATATATATATACACACATACATGATATTAACTAGATATTAAAAATTATTTCAAGGAGCGCTCAGTCCTAATGTCATTAAAGAGAATTTCCCCTACTTTCTGCTAAAAAGTACACCGATTAGTTACTGTTAATATTTAGAGGGAGTGCATTTCAGAGAAGAATAGATTAGATGGAAAAGGAAGAGATGTGTGAGCACGAGTATCAGAGGTGTGAGCACGACACAAATGAAGCGGGTTGTTAGAGCGAAGATCTTTGTCGTGGTTAGTACCTAAGTACTTAAAACAGGAAATAAGATAAGGAGGTGGTTTAGGGGAAGTCAAAATAGAAAATAGGGTGTTGAGAGCACGCAGGCTTCGACACTGACGGATGGGTGACCATTTTAACTGTGAACGAAACGTATATACATGATCATACTTACGAAGGTTGAAAATGAATCGAATGTAATTATTTAAAAGACGGTCATATTTATTGAGAAAGTATGCATTCAGATCGAAGTAGCACACATCTGCATAGTCGATGATTGGGAGAATTAAAGTTTATACAATCACTTTTAGTTCTTGACGGAAGAAAGTTTTTCAAGCGGTAGACGTCTCGAAGAGTATCGGATACTTTCCGGCTAACAGCCGCCACTTGTTGTTGTCAACTAAGTGTTGCGTCGATGTTAAGACCAAGGTCTTTAACAGAGGGTACCAATTCAATTATATTATCATCGTATATTATCGTCGGTAAAGTTGTTGAATACAGTTTACGGATAGTTCGATGGTTCCCCACTGTTATAGCTTGATACTTGGATGGGTTAACAGTTAGTCCAAACCTCTTAGACCAATCCTTAATGAGATTAGATCCTAGATCTTTGTTAATCTCGCCTATCGCTACATCTGCACTATCCACACTAGACTGTGCATATTCAAATTTCATTCGAAACCTTAACAGATAATGTTTTTACACTTAAACATTTTTTTAGAAATAACTATTTCCCATATATAATGTTACTTAAAAGTTTTTGTCAACGCCCTCTCTCGGTAAATAATAACAATAGAAGTAATAATGAACTTGTATTACTTAGAGTTTTGTTGAATTTCAGAGATGGCGTGAGAATGAAGTTTTTATTTTAGATAATACTTTAATAAAATTTTGATAATTAAAATTGTTGGGACACAATATTAAGACTTACAGCAATACAAATTTGATTTTGCATGATTTGGTAAAACAATTTTTTATCTAGGTGACATCTATAAAACTATTATGAGAATTAATGAAAATAAGTAAAGTCTATCTTATTTGTTCTCATAGAGGGCATGAACGACGATTTCAAATATTACATATTTAATAATTTTTTTTAAATGCATATCTGAAGACAATAAGTCCCTAAAAAATCACATGTCAATTTTATAATGATCGGTCGTAAGAAGTTTACCATACTCAAATTCCTTTCATTGGAATATTATAAATATGATTGATTATAATCTCTGGATGTTGATATCATACTAACATGTCCTGGATCTGGGTCTACGAGCCCAGTATCAGATGAGCTGTTAGAGTCAAAATTACTACTAAACGTTACACTTCATCGAATAGAATATTATACACGTTTTGAAATAAATTTAAATTTTAATGATTAACTCGACGACATTTTTAATGATAGTTATAAATACAAATATAAGCTCCCGATATTAAAAAATTTTAATTACCTTTCTATTGCATTAAATTGAATAATAGAAAAAAAAAACATCTCAATTCCTAAGCAACAAATGGAAAGCTTAAGAAAAGTATCACTGCAGTGACGATTAGAAACTGGGTCGTTATTTTTTTTTTCGTTTATTTCTTAGACACGTTAATACATCTCGCATAGTTTTCTGCTGCACTGAGTATTGAAATCGCGGGAATTACATCGATATTTACGACGTTGGTGTAGATCACTACTCAAAGGCAGACGAATGATTTCATTACATCCATCCACATATATTTTAAATACATATTTTGTGTATAAGATGGATATAATGCCAAAAGATATTCTCTGCCAATCATTAATAGTCTTTCGCAACTTCTGCAAATTGTAACACCAAAGAAATATCCTTAAGTAGAATTAAGTGATGTTTTAACAAAAAAAAATTCTTAATATTTATCTATTTTTTAATGTCTTCTTTAGTATGAGTAGCTACTGTATTCTCAGTTAATGTTTTGACAAAAATAAAAATAGAAGTGAAACAAGTTCATGGATGTGTGTAGGTTTCGTCACAATGTTTTCTTTCACCAGAAGATTAATATCAGCAGGATCGAATCTGCGTTTTCGCGACGTATAGTGCATGCTTTACAAATTGAGTAATCACCGTTTTCTTGTTCACGGATACTTGTGTATAATTAATAAGAGAAAAAGGTAGTTTTTTTGTTATGAACTTGGACTTTATATACACCATTTCGACAGTGAGCCTTGCATCATGGCAGTTTGTAAAAGCGTTGCTCGCCACGCCATTTCTCTAAGCTTCGTGAGCGGCGTCGCGTCGGCGCGTGAGAGCGGACGGTGAAAATGTTTTGGTATCAGAAAGTGAAACCGGGCCTTGACCGTCACGGCGAGAAAACCGCAGAGACCTGTTGTAACTAAATTTATTTCATTAAAAATTATTCTAATTTACTACTGGTAGGTCTTTAATGCCGGAGACCATCTAGGTACGTACCATCGCAGCGCCTATTTTTACCGCCAAAATGTAGTGTGCAAAAATTGTATTTCAGTTTGAAGGGCGCTGTAGCTAGTGAAATTACTGAGGTAACAAGACTTAACAGGAAGGTGACGTCTTGAGCCGACAAGCACAATGTGGTGCAGTGTCTAATTTCCTAACCAGTGCCATGTTGTTATGGGCAAGCGTGTTTCTTACAATGAGGCGAATGTCCCGCTCGTACCGTCGTTTCGTTATATATATATATATGAAAACGTTGACGGCTCAAAAATTTAGGACTCGAGGACCTTCTGTTACAAGGACAGTACCATATTCTCCAGAGCTGTTGTTCTTGAAATATATCGGTTTTCTTCTCGATATTTTCCTCCACCGAACGTTAGGGGATCGACCCCGTGTCTCTCCGAGTCATAGCGTGTAGAATAGCACTTAAACAGGCACATATTGAGCGCCATTTTACTAATAGATCATTTAAATTGGAAACAGTGACCAATCGATAGTGAAAGCATTAGATAATTAACAAATACATTATACTTAAATATGGGTATTATTAAAAATTATGTAATTTTTTTTTTATATTTTTTTAGCAATTCTTTGCGCAATGTATTTACGGAAGGCTAAAAGCTTTTCTCTTATTCACTTATTGCTTATTGTTCTGCAACGTTCGACTCCATGGAAGTTTTGTTCTAAATTTTGTTGGTTGCTTTTTTTCGATTGTTAGGAAAGTGCTTTTGTCTTGCTCTTATAACATTTGCCATCAATTACGCTTTCGAACTTTACTGGCGTGATGCAATTTGTATTTGGTAAGTGTGACGGCATACGTAATGGTACTTCCGTCATGGCGAAGTCCCATTTAAAACACCATAAAATATTACCACGACTGAACTTTACCGTCTGAATATTCTGTACCTAAAAGTGGCGGTAGTTATGATAGTATAAAGAGCACCACATTGCGCTCGCCGCTTTGAGACGTAGGATGTTAAATCTTGTCCCCCAGTAATTTCACTAGCTACAACTCTCTTCAAGCCAGAACACAGTGATGTTTGCACAATTCTATTTGGCGGGATCTGCGGTGGTACCCACCTAAATGGGCTTCGACCACAGAGATATACCATACCACCAGTAACAATTTAATTAGTAATTGCTGCTATGGCTTGACTGTAATTTCACATGGTATTAAGTGTCGAGCTCGTGGATATAATATGACCATTTAGGTAGATACCACCGCAGTGCTTCTCTTTACCGCCAAACAGTACTGTGTTCCGGTTTGAAAGGCGTTATGCTGTAGCTAGTGAAATTACTGGGGTAACTAGGTCTACGTTCTTATATCTCAGGGGACGAACGCATTGTGGTGCTGTATATATCATTCTAACTAGCGCCACGTTGTTAGGGGCAGGCGTATCACTTACCATCAGTTTATATATATATATATTATAAAACAACAACATATTTAAAACTTACAATTAATTTCCCTAAGCTGCATACTTTATTATAGTCTTTATCAAAGAAAACCTATTGTTGGTTTGGATATTAATTTTAAAAGTGTTTCCTTTGTAAATTTTACAGCGGCCTAAGATATAAGTTTTCTTGTAAAACTGAATCGATTAATGTGAACAAACTTCATAAATTATTCATTGTCTTTGAAGTATCTTTGGAGATTTTATTACCTTGTTTCGTACTCTTAATTATGGTAACATTATTAACTACCGTTGTACTCTTTGTTACTGGAGGCCGTCTAGATAAGTTATATAGTACCGCCTATTTTTGTTGACAAATAATAGTTTATAATGTAATGGCAGTTAGTGAAACTACTAGAGTAATCACAATTAACATCTTACGTATAAGGAACATCTAAAGTGATGAGGACAATGTGGTATAAACATCTTAACAAGCGCTACATTGTTATGGGCGCGTCTCGATAGTTTCTTGAAAAAAGTCTTAAAAAATAGAATAAAATGATTAATAAAAATATGAACAATACTTAATGATCCCCGAAAGTTAAAATAGTGGAACCAGCACTGTCAACTGGAGCTGACGGTGCTAGTGCTGGAGCATTTTATCAGTATGAGTCAATAGTTAATGGAACGGTAAAGTTATACATTATTAACATTGACTGTTTCTTTGTTCTCTTATAATAAATAAAAAAAAATAGATTGTTATTGTTAGTAATTACAAAACAATATTGTGTTTTAGTATATTTTCTGGTTCACTAAGAATTTTTATATTTTTTATACTAAAGCTTATATTTATACGTCAACTACCTGTTCCTCTGTCGCTTTGATGGTCGTAATATAGAATTAGACTTGAAATTTGTCAGAAATATTCCCGCTTGGCGACAACTGGCTTCCCGTGATAAACACACCAGCAGCTCTCTTTATGGAAGGAATTTTGTAAAATCCATTCTTAGCTGACCTGTAAACGGCAGAAGCAATGTCTCTACCAAACTTTGAGCCTTCACGTATAATATATGTATAATAGTTTCGGAGATGTCGTGATGATTCAATGAATCTCCGGATATCTCCTGTATTTATATAAAATAAGAATATCAACATAGTTTATTATCGCTTGAAAATCAAAAGTAACATGATTTATTAGTATTAATTGCAACTGTAGTTAAATTATTTAAAATTACGTTTAAAATAGTAATAAGTATTTGTAGATAACTTATCAAAATTCTGTAATTTCTGTTGTGGCAAAACGATGTGATCTAAAGTACTGTTCATTTGTAAAAGGGATTTTAAGTGAAATCATGTTTAGAAATTGTCAACGAATCCAATTTAGCGAAGTTTTAGAAAGCATAAAGGAATCGGTGGGCGTTAAATGAGAGTAGTCGACAGCAGTGTGACATTGTAGCAGAGGTATGACCGTGACCGACGCCTCTGTGGGGATACTGTGATTTAATTTCCACTTTTATTTACTGTATTATAATCCTCGGATATAATTATTTATACAAGTGAACTTTATCTTCCAATTAGAACAGGTTTACGTTAATAATCAAAAATCCAGGTTTGAAAATATTATTGACGGATAAATTGTTACAAAAAACGAAGATGCGCAAAAAACTTTAGTTGACACTACTCTATAGCCTGATAAATCATCCACTTCTGGGCATAGACATCTCACAATAAGCTTCACATTGATAAGATCTATGATGCCCGTATCTATATAGCAGTTTCCAGCGACCTTCAGCAGATCGCTGATCTATCGTTTGCAAATTGTTTTTCTTCAGAAACAGGTTGATGGTACTTTACGTATATACGACAAAGTAAAAGGTATAGCACAGGTATACGTATACCTAGTATACGTATACCTGTGCTATACCTTTTACTTAGTATACGTATACGTATACTAAGTAGTACTTAGTATACGTATATCTAGTACACACTTCCAACTGTTCTATTACTATAAGTAGAAAAAAAAACTCAATTTCTTTTAATATTCAAAAGTAGGTTAATGTTAAATTCGAAATCCTCGAGAATCGTGAACCTGTTAGCCCAGAAAAAGTTCATTCAGTCACGACTTGAAGAGATCTCAATTTTATAGGTCAGTAAGCAGCCAGCCCTTAACTGGGCGCATTTGAAAACTGAACAAACAAGCTCTAACAAAGTCGTTGGATACTTTTTATACTTACTCAATTGTATATTGCTACTTAGATCCACTACTTAATTTTTATATTCTCTCTTTATTTGCCAAGACAATCATTCGAAAGAAAGTTAGGGACAATTTACTGTTAATAGCATTCCTTATAACTTTGCAAGTGAAAGATCAACTTCTTAAATTTCACTTCCATTATTAAATATATTTATGTATATTTGTAATTGGCTATTAAAACGTTTATATTTATAACTTTCTAAAATAACAGTAAATTCCGACTAAATATAACTTATACTTAAACTTTAGACCGCCATTATTTTTAATATTGTTAATACTAATTATTCCATAACGATCTGAAATACACTGTAAATATAATATATCTATATATTTTATATGCATGTTGTAAGTAAATTTTACAATATAAAGTAATTTACAGTTTATACTTTTTAAAAGTGTTCCTGTATAAAGATTCAAGTCATATAAGCAATTAAACGAAGTTAAATAAATAACCACAAGTGATAATGAGTGTTAAGCACTTTGTGCAGCTTTTTGTTTATTGGCTTTCACTTTAGCTTAAGTTTTTTATGAAATAGAAATTGAATTCTGTAATTTGTATTATGAAAACAATAGAAAGTAACTTAAGCAACTGAGATAAGTATTACAACACCAATAATTACAGTTATGGGAACATCATTTCATTGTTTTTTAACTTGTGTCACGCTATATAATATTTAGCAAAGGCTTTTTAAATATCAAAACGTAAATATTAAATAAGTGATGCAAAGTAATTTAAACAAATTTTAGAGTCCGTTTTTTTATTTGTTGCATATAAAAGTTACTTCCTTTAATAACGACTTTAATAGCAAACAAAACACGAGAGAAATGGTAGGAAGAGGAAACACCGGCTGGTAAAAGCGTGTGCCATAATTAGAGCAGAGTTGATCGAGACATGATGGAGATAATGAGCCAAGTGAAGATTACAGAGAGAGCTGACTCAATAATACAGAGTAAAAAGGAAATAAAATGATTTATATTGCTGGGTGAAATCGTATCTTGATCAATAATATTGAAAAAAAAACTTCACTTTGAAAATAACTAAAGATCTATTATTATCTTTTATTTTTCATTTATGATATTAACGGTCCTTTAATAAGTATTTTTTGGATAAATACCATATTTACACCACTAATCCACGCCATCGCTGAAATATATGATTTAAAGTTTTCTTAATCTATCATATTACCTAACTCTACGTCTTACAACTTAGTTTACATAAATATCAATCGGTTAAACGTATAGAAACACGTCTGACCCTGAGAAATTTTTCGTCCATTATTCGTCGAGAGAAAACATTTCTCATGAAGAAAAATGTTTTCACCTGCTCGGAGGTCACGGCTACGAGATCTCTCGCGATCGTAAATTATGATAAGCTGTCGTCAAACCACAATCGCCACATAATTATATCGTCCATTCGTCGTGACTAAACTGAAATTACCATTGCATTAGAGAGCAGGGAGGGTTATTGTGCATCTACAATCAAAACTATAACAGTAGGCTGCAAGCGACGCCGGCGCTCAGTACGCGTGCGTCTTGAAAGCGCACAGGCACGCGGATCACAGAAAGTGAAAATAATTCGACGAAAATGACAGTGTTTCTACTTGCTTTTTGCATTTTTAACTTAGCCGCATCTAGCCCTAATGACCATAATACACAAATGGCAAAATACAACGATAAAATAAAATACAAACTGGACGTTCCCGGAAAAGAGCCGATTACGATAGTTGAGACAAGGCCTATCTCAAATCTGAAACGAAAATGGGATGCTTCTGAAGAAATCAGTGATAAAGATGTTGAAATAAAAAATCTTATGACGCATATCATTCACGATTTTGATGGCAATCGTCCTCGCTGTTACGGCCCGTCGTGTCAAGAGGGATACGTTGGAAACGAAGGACCACAGGATGAAACCGAGGACATATTCGTGACTGAGAATTTAGACAAGCTTCGGGATTATCGTGATTTCTCTAAAGATCGTCTTCAGGCTATAAGTGCTCTAGTTGCAAAATTAAAAAAGGACAAATTAAAGACTGATCGTTATACATCTATAAATGATGAAAGTACCGATGAAGACAACAGTGGAAAAGTATTTACATCTTGGAATAGACTAAAAGTAAAAAGTCATAAACATCCCTTTGACGATAAAAATGGATGGGTAACTTTGGAACCGGTCGCATGGTCTACAAGCAAAATTTCAAAATGGAAACCAAATGTAAAAAAACAAAAACCTAACTCCTGGGATGACGATGATGATAACTTTTCTAATGATGATGGTTTAAATTCCAGTCAAGACGCGGAAATGAATTTTAATTTCCCACAAAAGAAGCCTTCTTCAAATCGGCCAGGATATATAAATAATAAGTTACATTTGCCACCTGATTATGATACAGAGTTGCCATCAAAGCCGACTTGGATGAGGCCACAACAGTCTACCACTAATTTCCAATCTTCATGGGCACCTGATGAGAGCCGACGTCCAAACCACCATAATTGTGAATCTAATGATAATTACCCAAGTGACGATTTGAGTTACTATGATATTTCTGATTCAATAGTAACTGATCCTCGCCCATCAAAGTTTCCGTACGATTACGAAGCACTACATCAAGCCACCGTTCAAAAACGGCCGTATAGAAGGCCTACAATGTACGGTGGTATGTCCAATTCTGAAGATGATCGTTCTTCAAGGCCTCCGTATGGTGACGGTCAATGGGTACTACTTTCAACTACCAAAGGGTATAGAAATAAAAAACGTCAAAGATCACTAAATCCGACCGCAAGCGAGAGAGATGATAGCGAAAATACGGTCATACCTATGGTTACGGCTCATAAAGCAGTCGCATTAACAGTTCTACCTGCTGACAATTCCAATACAAACATGACAACATCACATGGAGGTTTACTAGAGGTAGAGAGGAGCTTTCAGACTGTAGAAGAGTCAAAAATTGATATGGACAAGAAAAATGATTTAGATATATCAGGATCGCAGAATACACCTATTAGAAATAAAATTATTAAAAGAAAAGTTGTTCCAAACAATTCACCTGATAGTTCAACTGTTTTCGCTGCAGTCGGTGCAGGCATGCTTCCGGCAACTATGGCCATGGTCGTGCCTATGATGCTGGGCCGACGACGAAGAAGGAGAGATCTATTTGAGATAACACAGCCGTTAGATATAAAGGATTACATCCGAGTCTATAGACAATAATAATAGATTCATGATAAGTTAACTATTAATTTATTGAAAATAATTGATATTTGTTGGACTGTGATGTTTTTCCGTTATAGGACGAAGTTAAAACATATTTTGTGGAAGAGACCATTTGAAATAGAAAAATTTGTGGGGTCTTGTTACTCGGTTTGTGTTTTTATTTAAATTTATATGTACATTTATCGATTATAGAGATAAGTATTTATTTATGTTATTTTATATACGAAAGAAAATGGGAGTAATACATTCTGTTTGTATTATTCTTTGTATAATGAATAAAATTTTTCCCACCAAGTTTTAATTCGGAAGATTACTAATATTTAGAAAATGTGTCATTTAGGATTTCCAATTCTAATGACACCTTATAATATTATTATCTCTATGATATAATTTAATTCTTTTAACAAAAAAGTATTAATAAAAATTACAGTTACAGTTGCAAAGTATTATCAACTGGAAACGGAATTTTCAGACATGATTAGATTAGAACAAAGATGATTTTTTTTCTTTACGAAGACTTAACATACAAAAATATAAGTGAACATAATATATAAGGATAGATAAGATACATTGTTTGGGTTGAAATTAAATAAATTAAAAAATTAATTACTCTTTTAATTTTATATCATTCCTTATGCATTTAAAAGTATTCATGTAGTTTATTCTATTTAATAATATAGATGCATATGATTTTGATACAAGCGGTAACAAAGATGTAATGTATACTAGGACAATTCGTACAAAATAGTAATAATGAGCCGGACAACGCCTACAGCTGAGCATAGGCATCCTTCAAGGATCTCCACGCTGATCGGTACTATGCTGCCAGCGGCTTCTCGTGACCTGCACCAGATCATCGGTCCACCTAGTGAGTAGCCTTCATCTCCTACATTTTTGTATTTGAATTCCAAATTAAGTTTTCTTTATTATGTACAATTTCTTATTAATGATAATATATTTTGGCAATTTTAAGTACAGTTGTTTTTGAATTTAAACATAAATCTGGATAATCATGAAATAAAAGTTGAATTTGTCTTTTATTACCGTTACATAAAAATTACATTATGTTGCATACTAACACCAGATAGAATATCAAAAACATACGAATTTATTGTCATTGATATATATTATAATTTTTAATTTCCCGGATATGGTTTTTTAACGTATTCTGCTACAACGCTTGCAGGCAAACGCTTTTTAATCACAACTTCATTATTTTTGGAACATTCAAGACTAATGACTTAAATGTATTATAAAATCTAATTACCATGTTAATCTTTTATAGATATTTGAAACAAACTGAAAATGACTCCTAAATAGTTACAGCAAGTATTTATTTTTAGCAGAAAGTACGACTTGGGATATAATAAAATAATTTAATCTTAATATAGAATAATTACCAGCAGAATACCGTAGAATCTTTGTTAACGCTTCACTGATATTGTTTTTAATTTAAGGAATTCGAAATATTTTTCGATGTTTTCAGTTCAAATTCGTATAGCTTGAAATAGATCGTGACGGGGTTAAATTTCAAAAATGATTTTCTAAGTTGTTAGTACCATTATTTTTTATTACTTTTTCACTCCACTTTTCTCCGCGTTTCGCTGTTTGAAAGAAATATAAATGAAAGAAACATCATCTACTTTGTTACTCTTTAAAAAATCTACATATTTAATTTACAATAACATTAATATGATCTCTTTACTTATTAATATCGCACAGTACAAATTATTATATGTTGAATGTTCTATATGTATTTTGTATGTTATTAGTGTATATTTAAATAAGAAAGTTAATATGAATCATAGAAGCGGGAAATATCGTTTGTATAGGGTGGCGCAAAAGTAATCCTCCTATCAGAAAATGCTATAAATTTTGCCTTGATGTAAAAAAATTAAAAGACCAAATAAAAATAATCCACAAAAATAATCAAAGTTTTTGATATTTTTTTTTAAATTACAGCCAAAAAACATCGGAAGGTTATTTTTGCGCCACCTTGTATACAAGGTATATGGTATATATACAAGGTATACAAGGTGGCGCAAAAATAACCTTCCGATGTTTTTGGCTGTAATTTAATAAAAAATATGAAAAACTTTGATTCTTCTTGTGGATTATTTTTATTTGGTCTTTTAATTTTTTTACGTCAAGGCAAAATTTATAGCATTTTCTGATAGGAGGATTACTTTTGCGCCACCCTATATATATACAAGCTATATGTCCCATATAATGTAATAAATAAATTTATACAAACAGTTGAAGTTTTCTTTTGTACGTTCGTAAACTTCCATCGTATCAAGTCTATAATCAAAATAGCACCATCAATACACAATATCAATCATCACAAATCGTGTCTTTAACTTGGTTTCGAATACAATGCGACTGCGTGTCATCCGTCACGAACACTCCAAAGTGTTTCCTGTCACATTTTCAATATTTGCAGAGCTCTTCACCCGGCCTACTGTAGATGTTGCCGTTCCTGATTGCCTCCATCAAGTATTTGACGCTGATCATGCAAATAATGAGAAGCACTGAAACAAAAAAAAAGAATAAAACATACATATTGAAACAGAACAAACAATACATTTCTTTGTGTGGATCAAGCTTTACGAAATTATACCTAAGTATGGTTGCTATATTATATGGAACATCTATTATATGAATATTAGTTTGAAGGAAAGTTTTACGTAAAATATTTTATATATTTAATAATAATTATTTTTTTAAACTATTTCATTTCAAAGATAATTTTTGTCTAGGAAGATCATCAAAAGAAAATAGTTTCATGGTTGTAACAACGCTAATTGAACATTTAAAACATTAAAGTACTTTCTTATCAATTATTACAGCATTACAGAGAATCCCATTATCTCAGAGACTTGCAATGTTTGAATGTTTGTGTTGTGTTTTCTTCATAAAAAGTTTTATATGTTTTCTAACTTTAATGAGCTAACATTTGATCTCATTTTCATCAAGTGTTAAGTGACAACGAATCAGTTGATAGTCCAGCATGATCGTCCAGAATCGTCTGGCTCTCATATGTTGACAGCCGAAATATAGTACATCCTTAATAGCTGCACATTTTCAATATAAGAGTTCAACAAATCTTATCACCATCCTACAGCATACAAGAAACATTAAAGTAAGTCAATTTAATAATTTCTTTAATTTATATATCAAATTATATTATACTAACTTTCCTAACGCCAGAAAAAAGTTGTTTACAGACGATTTGTTTATGTCATCATCGCGTTGTAGCGACTTTCTTGTGTTCACTACAAAATTACATTTTCGCCTATCGTGTAGTTGTTACTATGCGGCGGAAGGAACTCGGGTGTAAATACTGATAAAGAAAAGAAGGTTTGTATATTTTCTTACCGGTGTATCAATTACGAAACCTAATAGAACTAATTTTCTAAATCCCTAAAAAAACTATTTTACAAAACATACAACTACATATACTTGTATATAACCTTTTTTACTAATCTTTAATATAAACCTTTTAATATTTAGTTCATAATTATTTGAAAGTTATGCTCAAATTCATATTAAATTTAGGTTTTTACAATAATATATCATTAGTCTCTTCACCACCATGTTATCTACCAATCCAACTTGACCAACGTGCCCTGGGTCTTTAGTAATGACTACAACCAAAAAGTTTTTATTATCAGTCAGTTTTGAATCCTAATAAGCAAATTCATTAACTTTTTCGTTATTTATTTCTTCTTCATTTTCTATCATACTTCGGCTTAATAACATATATTATTATTAGTAAAAGTATTTTACTTACAATCCGTTATAAGAATTAATCCAAGTTGAATCCATCCGGCTGTAATAGCTTCCCACGCAATAAGTCCAATTGTGAGGAATAGATGAAAGAAACTGTATACGAAGAAAGTAGTGACCAGACAGTTGTTCACCTGAAAATAACATAAAAAAGAGATTCGTTATTACATTAAAGTTTATGGTTAATATAGGTACATAAAAATACCATAACTTAGTTCATTTTATGTTACAATTGTTGGAACTCTGTCCCTCCCCGCTCAAAGAGAATGAAGGTAGGTGCTTTAAGTGTATGAGTAAATAAGTGTTTGTTTCTGATTTAAAATACTTCTATTTAGGTAATTCGTATTACTGTATTCACGATATTTATATCAAAAATCAATTCTATATTTAATGTCTGCCTGTTTGTTCCGGTTGCTTATAACGTCGATTATTTGCTGCTAAAAAAATATTTAATTTGCATTGCCATTCCGGAGATTACTCGGAACAGAGGAAATTAATCCCACATGCTTACACGTGCGAACACATTCATATAAAAGAGTAGTTAAATTGATATTATATTGCTTCAATTTCATTTATAGAGTTTTAAAGCAAGAAGAATCAACAAAAATACTCTATTAATATGAATTTACTTTTGTTTATCTTCTTCATTTATATCGTAGTTTAAAGCAGCTAGTTAAGCATTAACGACAGTAATTAAAAATTTAAATAATATTAGTACTAAGAGCTAAAACATATGATTATATAAATAACATACATTTTTACCTATCTATCCCTTATATAATGGAATAGGTATAATTAAAGAAAATTAATAATCATATAACGAATTGATAATTTTTCTAATATTTAATCTTAAATTTAGTCTTGATCTGTGTACAATTTTGTTTATTTAATACGGAGGTCCTTGGTTTGATTTCACATGGTCAGTTTGGATAAAGGCAGAATTAGCCACCAACGTCATATTGTAATACAGTGCTGCTGTGTTCCGAAAGTGAACTTAAGAGATACATTTTTGACGACTGCGATTTGTTATCTTTGACCTCATAGTCAATATAATACAGAATTGTCGTCAAGTATTAAACCATAGGCCATAAAAATATGATTACTTATTAACAACAAAAATATTTGGTATTAAAAGCAATAATTATTACATGTAGTAGAATGTGTTAAATACATTTGCTTTAATGTGAAATTACAATAATATATAATTCTGAACTGAAATATTGAAGACTTTCCATAAAACACAATATCTTTCAAGCGCAGACAAAATGTAAACAATTGCTTGACAAATCTTATTACATTTCCTTTGCAGGTATACATGGATATACAAATTTTAAGTACATTACGTAAAATGAACATGCCTGTAGAGAGTCCCGACATTACTAATTTGGATGGTAATTGGTTCAAGTAGTCAGTTCGCCTTGGAAACCATTCTCGTAAATAATTACCTTATATTTGTTCGTGCGACACGAATGTTGTCGGATATATCGAGCCCAGACCTTTGTAAATAGGGCAGGGCTATACATAAAAATGTATCGAATACATCACCATCATTATTATTGAACTGGTCGTGATCATTGAAATTCAATATTAAGGTAAAATAACATTAAATGAGCAAATCGATATATATATATATATACATTTGTGTTGGTAAGACATGGAAACAAAGTATGTCTTACATTTAATTCATATTATATTTTTGTAGTGTGATAAATACGTATGGTGTTATATATTTTTCAATACTTTGGATGGCATATTTAACTATTAGTGGACAGTGAATAGAGAAGACATAAATACCTTATAGGCGCCACAAGTAAATAGCGATGCGAATAAGAACGACAGAATTCCTATTACAGCGTACGTCAGATAGTATATTTTCACTATTAACCTAACAAGTTCTTTCTTCTCTACCCCGAATATGCTTTCCAATTTGTCGAAGTTAGCAAACTTGGCCTCATATTCATTATCGTCCTTTGAAACTACAGCCAAACCCAGTTCGTAAAGGTTAAATGCCACCACCCCCATACTTATTATCTGAAATAAAGAAATAACAAACGTTTTACAACAAATAATGTTTATTTATTATTCATGTATTAGGAACAATTTACATTTTTCGTGTTATATGACGTTGGAGTGATTGCTTTTAATTTTTTTTATTATATTCTGTCTTGAATCAAGTAATATTTATAAGAAAAGGAAATTAATATTTTTTATTAGCAATATTTCATGCGATGTTTTAGTTTAAATGTTATAGCAGTATGTGAAATTTCTGGTGCAAATGAAACCTACCATCTTATGTTAGTTAGACGAGCGAGACTTTCACCTGATTATAACATGCTGGCCAATAACAATGTGGCGTTAGTTAGGATGATATACGGAGATATGAGACATTATCTCGTTACCGCAGGAATTTAACTAGCTACAACGTTCTTCAAATCAGAACACAGTAATGTATGCACACAGTAGTGTTTGGTGAACTTCTACCACGAGTAAGTTTAGCTCTGAAGTCATAATTACAACTGTTATAAAATAGTAGTATTATTACTACTAATAATATTTTTTGTTATAGAAATATTTATCTATAAATTAAATATACATAGTAAATAATCAAAATTATTAATTTGTAAACGGTTTTAACAACTTCATTACCTTATATATTCTTAAACCATTATAAAAGATAATTTACAAATTACACGCCTGTAAAATTTGTTATAGCAACTTTTGCTTCTATCAAAACTTGCTAACAAGATTCAAAAGGGTAACTTTGCTATTAAAATTTCTTTGAAGAAGCTTATGAATGAGAGTAAGTACTTACTATAACAATGTATCCAAACACAACATTCCCCATCCGTAACGGAAAGCAGAATAGAAATTTTCTCGTCATTTTTTTTGTCATCCGTGTTCCTGAAATTAAATTTTTGCTCATATGTTTATTTTATGTATTCACTAAGCAGACGTCAGGATAAATAACATTGTTATGCCAGGCACTGCGCAAATCGAAGTTCGTTCTTGAAGATAGATTTTATTCCTCGTTTTAAGGTTCTTAATATCGAACCGACAACATGAATGTTGCAGGTTATTATATTATAATTATGAATGTATGCCTTATAAGAACTTGCATCATATCATTATATAAAATATGCTTTCATATAGCCATGGTTTTTTATATTTTTTTTTGTATTTTCAACTATCTACCTTATTTTTGTAAGATTTGTGAGATTTGACATCCATACTTAAGCATCCATAATATAATTTAACATTGTGTAATAATTTCATTTATTGTACAATTACAGATATATACATATATGCATAGTATGTACAAAAGAAAATTACTGTTGCGTCTCTGTCTCTCGGTGATTCTTCAGAAGATTTTATCCATTGTCTTTACATGGGAATATTTTCCACTTGGCCCGACCGTAAATCCAATTGTTTAGGGTTCGATGCTCCCAACACAAACTTATGGTAACACGACACACTCATCTTCCAACCAAACATAGTTGTAGTATGCTACGCGAAAACGATGTGCTATTTTTGGGCACTTAATTGGCTAGAGGGACCAGAACGTAAGACCTTTGCGGTTGTATATCTAGGAGGTTGTTGAAAAGGTACAATGGGTCATTGTAAATTGGTTGAGAGGTAACGTAGTCATGGTTCGCCGCGTCGGCGTTTTGTTAAAGGATAATGTAGGGAGAGGGTTTCAGGTTAATAACTCTAAGCGAACGGGCCAAGGACAGGAGCGGTTTATAAAAAGGTGGGATGTGCGCTCTTAAGTTGAACGTGAATGTGTACTTCGGACGAAGTAGACTTAAAAAATATTTTCATCGTAAATTTAACTTATTCAGACCAGATTCTCATTGCCGTAATGACGTACGCAATTAACTATTCATGCTACATAGACCCGATATAACTCCGAATCATCTTGAAACTTAATTAAAGGTTATTTGAGTTGTGTGATTTTGTCGCAAAGGTTCATAATAAAAGATTCTTTTTGTTTTCAAGGAGTGTGCGCTAACAAAATTATTTGTTCAGATACTTTTACTATTCACAAAGATTCTGTGAGAACATGATATACTATGTATTTATTCAAATTAAATATGAATAAAAGTAAGTATAAAATATAAAAACTTTATACTTCATGGTATCATACCTTTGTAAATTTAACTCTCGAGACACCAAGGTCTTCAGGTACTGTACTAAGAATGAGAGGTATAGCGGATTGGCAGAGTATAAGTGAATAAAAGAAAACCATATATCAAGTGATCACAAAAGTTTACGTAGTACAACAATCCAGACACGAATTTCTTGTCCCTTTAATTCTTATTCCTGTTCGTCGGTCACGAGGAAACTTAATTTGACCTTTTTTGTATTATGTCGCTAATGTGGACGACAAGGGACGTTTGTTTGGGACAGAGTGAGTAGAGCCATTGCTGGTATGGATATTATGCTCAAGTATTTACTCGAAAAAGTAAATTGAATAATCGTTTCCTCCGACTTTATTAATAAATGTATAGCTCTAGAAAATATTAATTATTATTATCAAATTTTATATCTAGTTTAAATATGATGCCTAAAAGTGTAGAGTTTTAAAACAGGACATAATAATAAGTTCAAGTTGTAAGTAAAGGTATTGTTATATTGTAAATGTATACTTTATGTGGGTCGAAGAATTACAAGAAAATGTTTCAAAATAAAAAAAATGTAATTGACAATGAGTTTATTGTTCTTTTAGAGACAATAGCGTAGTGTCAATGCCCCCTTTCTTAACAAAAAGATAAAAGATAAAATAGGACGTGAAGGCAAGTGTACCGTAAAGTAGTATATATATATACTTATAAAAAGTATCACTCTCTTTACTTTATATTAAGAAAAAGTATCTTAATTTTTCTTTGGATAATTCTTATGAGAAAATCATTACATCTTTTAAATGTATAGAAGTTTATATCATTGACAGAGAAACGTGGAAGTCGGGTTAGATTATGCTAATCTATTCTTTGTGTCGTAAAAAGCGAGTAAGGAATGATTTCAGGGAGAGAAGAGTAGCTTCGACTGACATCACGTTGAGCCGGGTGACTATGACTCTGGTGCCTCCCGATTAGACCAAAAGACACTTCGTCTACAAAGGTTTTAACATCTAATAATTACAATAAAGTATTTTTCTTTAATCTTTCGAAAAATTGTTACTTACTATTTACTTTGTCCTCGAGACGATAAAGAAAGTTATTATGAACAAATAAAGTCTAGCTATTATTTGTTTACTATTTTATATAGCTAAGAAGGAAATTTGATATACTTTGTAGATATTAAATTTAAATATAGTAGCGTACTTACTAAGTACTTAACGTCCTAAATATAAAGCGATGCGAAGTTCTTTTATAACTTTTGTTACCACCTTGATGACATAATTCGGCGGCTAAATTAACATATCTTTGTGATACCGTGTCACCTTGAAAATTAAAAAAAAATGACTCGATTGTTTGCGAATCTTTAGTCAATAAGTGAGCATTTTAGTAAACGGCGACTTCAGGATTATTTGTTATAATGATGTAACACATCGATATTATTTACCTGTAATTAAAACCTAGACTTTTCTTAATAAATAAGTTCGATTTTACATTCAATATTATAAAGTAATATGTACTTATACTTTGTACCTTCATAATTCATAAAAAATCATATAACTATTTAATAAAATATATATACAAAAATGTTGATTGTTGAGTACAATGTATATGAATATTTTTTATACAAAATTAAAACCTCTATATAAGCAGTTGATTGAGTTGATCAATATTATTTTCTTTCGTTGTACTTTGAACGTTATAAAAAAAAGTAACCTTCAGCAAGTGATATCATTTCAGATAGTAGTGTAAGACATTAAGATTCAGTGAATATATTTATCGTTCACAATATTAACATATACAAAAATATAATAATTTTGCGAGGCTTACAAAAACTTCCATACAAAAATAAGTGTTGACGATTTAGTTAAAATTATTTTAAAGTATACTCGTAAATAGATTCATATTAAGATATAAAATACAGAAATAAACACCCTTTTTGTTTTCAATCTGCATTGCTACAAAGTGACGTAATTTAGTTGCTTTTTAAAGTTTCAAGTTTAAAATAAAACATAGGATATACCTAGATACTATTCTGACTAAAATATAGTTTATTTATTATAGAGCACTGAGATTTTAAACAAATAGACGTAATAAAGTTATTCGTAAGAAAATAACGTACGTACGTCCGACGTAAGAAAATGAATGACACAAATATGAAGATATAGTAATTTATACAGCAAGTCTTTATAAATTTTCTAAATTGTAATAACAATAAGTAAAATCGTTTGTTATCAATCTACAACCGATTGCTATTAAATTTTATAATGACACTTTTGAAAATGTATAGATCTGCTTACAACAGACAAACATGTTTACCGTGTTACTGGTAATTAATCCCTGCTCGTAGTAATAATGATGGTAGATGATATTGTGGTGATAATTCTTCGTGGTGCTTAATGATCAAAATTGTAGAATTAGGTGAATTTTAGATAAAGCAATCGCAAAATTATTCTAAACCTTATTAGTAGGTGCTGCGTTTTCTTTTACACTATAGATATCTTAATGATACTTACACCGTTTTCAACTATACATGTCAATAGTACTTACATTATTTTCATTATCTCGTTAAATATAACATTGTTTTTTTTTATTCTGTACCTTTACCGTATTGGGGATAAACAAATGTAACATTTACAACGTAAATCCGTTGCCATTTTAACTGTGCTTTTTTGTTTCGGATACTTGTATTATTGGTCGAAGGTTCTCGACATTCTCGATATATTAAACCAATAAAAACTTACTTTTTTTTATAACTAAGGTAACGACTCAAGTGATGGTAAGTGATCACCGTCGCGAAATTGTGTTGGCGACCTCAAATTACGGTATTATTTTTTACGGTATTATAAACTAAATATTTATATACTATAGTAACTGATTTAGAGAGCTCTGTATAGTATTACATATTACCTTGGATACATTGGCAACTGTATACTATCAAAAGTATCTAATTTATATGATTAAAACTACTTTAATATTAGTTTAAAATAAAAGGCATTGTTTGGTATATGTTTAGTAAAATAATGGTCTAAAGAAAATATTAACGATTCTGGCTAGACTTAAATTTATATGAGAAAAAGTTTAGGTTTCCTTTGGTGCAAATTATAATTTAATTATTATGAAGAAACCAACGGCGTTATTATTTAACAAATTTTTTAAAGTATTTAAAGTTTATAGATAAAGCTAACATAATATAAAAAAGTACGATAATTTAGCTATAAATTACATAGTACAAGGCTACAATGGTAAATGTGGAAAATTAGTGCCAATAAAAATATTTAGGTAAAGAAAACAAAATTAAAAGTAATTAATGCTTTCTTGGGATGGTCCCTAACCAAATAAAGCGGAGGTCCTGGTTGGATCTGGAACCACGTGTTGTGCCGTTTGATTGGTAGAAGGGTTTTTTAGAACTTGATTAGCTACCACCATATATTACAAATCTGTCGCCATAGCAGCATAGCAGAAACAACCCTGCTTTCAACTTATGCCAGCTAGTGTATTCTGGGTTAACACGACCTCATTGACAATTAACATGATGTGTAATTCAAGTCAACTAAGTAAAGCCCTTGGAAATAAATAAATACGAATGTATGATACGTATGCCGAGTTGATAAATTAATTTAAACGCGTCATAAGATTTGTGTCAATAGGTCATTGATGCACAATAGTTGCCTGTGCATACAGAGTCGTATATCAATAGAAGATATGAAGAGCTGCGTATTTATAGAGAAGATAATAAACCACATATTCAAAAATAATTTTGGCTTCATCGACTAGGACTGAAGGCTTTCTGTATAGTGTCAAGGCTATTTTGTCATACTTGGCCATCATCTATAAAGCTAGCCAAGTGCTGGCAGGTTCACTATTGTTACGTAATTCTTAAAGTATTCTCATGTATTTTTCGGGATAAATAAGCAAATTCTTGATTTGCTTCATCTGTGACTTACAGTTTATTCTACCGATCAATTTGTTTACACATTTTAGCTACAAATCTGTTAAACTTGTGTATGCTTTTATTTATAAATGTTTATGTATTCCTATGTGTATAATGTAAAATAAATAAATACAAAGATTTAAATATATTACATCAATATTTTCATGTTATATTAATACTAAAGTATGTCAAAATGGTTTTAGTTTAATAAAGGAATAAATATTTATTAACATTCTAGTTAATAAATCAAGAAAGAAGATATGTTAAATTTAGTTTTATTAGACTTATTAGGTGTTGAATCTTAATCAAATAATAAATAATCTTTATATACCGATAGTAATGATTGTTCTAACTAAATAGTTCTAATTTATAATATTAACAATTAATGCCTAAGAAAGTAGTATCTAATCTCACAATTGTGTTTTTTTTTTTCAAATTTCTTTATCGATTATTAAACTTATTAACTTCAAAAGTATTGCTCCTGCCTTTAAGAAAATAAAAACATATTCTCAAATACCAAGTACTGGTCACCCCTTAAGGTAGCAATTTATAGTCATACCTTTCTACACCTGCCGCATAGGAATTATTTGAAATGCATATACATACACGCACCTGCATTCAAACACTTGCATTTAAATTTCACAATTAATAACCCCTCTTTATATTAATTTAAATTAAAAGTAATATAATGCAATAAAAGATCAAATGCGTATAAATAACCTCCGTATAAATTATATATTACAGTCATGAACGTTATAAAATTATTACAATGTTCTTAAGGAAACTCAGTGAGCCAAGTGAACCGATAAAAGTTGGTACAGTACAATGTCTGATGTTCTGTCCTAGATCAAAGATTATAAAGAAACGACAACTAAACAATACTTTGTTGTTCAGGTAACGAAGTTTCAATTTCAAATCAATTTTTTTAAGGTAACAGACATATTCTCTAACCTTCTATTCATTTTATCATAGATTAGAAGAAAAAAGACGACCAATACAGATTTTTTTTTTTAGTATTTATGTAATAACAAAAAACAAGTATTCTATCAAATCTTAAATGTAACAAAAGCTTCTATCTAAAGCTGGAACAAACTTATAAAGAAGCTGCATTTTACACAAGTTTCTATATAAGAAATCTTCTAACTGCTTTCGCGAGCGTTCGTGTTTTAACGGTAAAGAAAACCATTTTTAAAAGATGTAACGGTTGTACATTTCAAGGAAGAATCGCGTTACAATTGATTTTGTCCAGAAAAGAGTATTGTCAATATAAATTTGAACAAAGTCAAGGTAATTAATAATTTAATATTACGAGTATTTACGAGTACAAAATTATTACAATGTTTCAATCTGAGTCCCTTACCTGTCTCCATTTCCTACAATATTATTGTATTTATAATTATCTAAATGATTTCTATACATCTTAGGTATTTCTACCTAAGTGACAAATGAAAATTGTTAAAGACTACTGAATAAATAACTATGACTGATATTGCAGCATCTTTAAAAGAAAGATTCCAACAAAAGAACACAATGAAATATGTCTGGTTCAGATTGGTATGCGGGAATTGTTTATTTGGTTTCCCTATAACCCGTTTTGGCTTTAACGTTAACCTGCTATTCCCTAGCTGTGTTAGTTATTTTTTATAATGATATCAATGAAATAATTCGTACATTAAACAAATAAAGTTAGGTTTGTTAAGGTATTTTACACCAGGAGAAACGTGTTCCTAGAACATGCAACATGTTTAACTACAAATTCCAAACAACCCACACATTCTTCAACAATGTCCATAGAATTATGTGAAGAGTACGAAACTACCAAGTAAAACGAATGAATACTGTGAGAATATTATAAGTAGGTCTTTAAACATATTTGTCTAAGACCGTTTAATCGTCGTGGAAATTAAATGGGGGTAGATATTTTTAAATGTATTTTAATTACTTGAGTATTTTACTTACGTAGGTAGGAATTTAAAAATTGATCCTCTTTGATTATAAAGTTTTGCTTTTATAATCCAGTACACTTCCGTCTGTCACATCGTTGTCGTTTTTTTTAAATATTACACTTAACACAAACCACTGTTTAAAGGGTGTAAATTTCTTCATTTATTATTAAATACAATGGTGGTGGTATTTATTTAATATATAGATAAATAATATTTATATTTCGGACGTCAGTATCGGCGCGGGCGCACGAGCGATGGCTCAGTCAGAGTGAAGATCGAAGGTACAACCGTTACGTCAGAGAGCAAGGACGCAATGACTGCGTCGCCATCTTCCGAGCACCAGTTACTATGTACATTAATTAAGGACATTCCTTAAAATTAAATAAGTATATAGTGATAATTTTATAGTATATACGAGAAATTAAAAACCAAAAAACTTTAATTTGGTTGTTTTTATTCTCCATTGTAATTGGTAAGTGTCTATTGTCAGAGACCGTCTAGGTAGATACCACCGCATCTGCTATAGGGTGGCGCAAAAATAATCTTATAAAAAGTACCTTATAACACAGGTAATAAGGTACTTTTTATAAGGTTATTTTTGCGCCATCCTATATTTCAGCCGTGAAACAGTAGTGTGTAAACATTACTGTGTTCCGGTTTGAAAGATGCTACAGGGTAACGAGACTCAACACCTTAAGTCTTAGGTGACGAGCGCAAACGAGTCATTTTACAGTTAAAAGAGAAAAATGATTCTATCGAAACAGTTGTCTCCAGGTCCGAACTATCTTTAATTATGTTGTATAATTGCCACCATAACTCGATGACTCGGGTGCGAATAAAAAAATAATCACTAAGCAAGGCCATTAAACTAAAGAGCGTATGACAAATTAACGTGTTGCTTTTAGTTACTAGGTTTTTAAACCGAAAAAATCAATAGATCATCCGGTCTAAACCAGACCATAGTTATAACTAGTAAATAGAAAATGTAACGAACGGACAGACGAGATAAGCATTCAAAATATTTATGCTTTATTCGAAAAAAGCCATGCTAGCCTCTACTACTAACTAAGGAAGAGGGGAGGTTTCAAACACTTTGTGCTTAAGGCCCATGGGAAGAAAAACGTGAAAAACCGATATATTAATTTTACCAACAATAGCTTTCGTTGAAATGCCACATATTTGATTCCCTTACGTGAGAAAGCTCACAGCCCCAGCTATGGGAATATTAGCTAGACCGGTTAATATTTTTATCTAGAAACCTGAAACCTGGTAACCTTGTTATATATGTGTTTTATTCCTATTAATTTTTGTGTGCCATTATAAATGATGCGGAACCAATTACATTATATGTACACGAACAAGGAGTCTAATCAATTTTAGTTTCTTTCATCTAACTCGACTGAGTCATCAACTTGGGAATGGCCTTTTATGTTTCCCGTGGTACAATAATTTATTTTATGACGTACTATCTGTAGAGACACGACCGCCGTGACGTCATTTAACGACCTCACGAGAATGAAACTCCGAAGGGGGAAAAGATTACAGGCCTCCGGAGGAACGATAATGACTAACACAGGGGTTGACTGCCTCACTCGACACGTTCACCATTGCGAGTAAACCCACGATAACTCTACAGAATTTATGATTTTGTTTATATAAAAACGATATCCGATGATACATGTTACTAGAATTACCGTTATATTCTCTCGAAACACTTCTATGGTATATTATATTAACTACAAAACTATACACGGTGCAAAGTGCTTGACTAAGTCTTTCTCATTAATGCCGGTACACCCACAATGCTTCATTATCATTAGCCTGTACCATACTTGGATCAAAGCGAATTTTACTGTAAGCTAGTGAATTCGATCCTGGTCTTTCTCATTCAGTTCTCACTGAGAAATCTGAGTAAATCGTTGCACCACATAGTCTGAGTGCGTCTTAAACTACGCTCATCGATTCACAAGGAGCTCGTTTGCCACTCCGATTATTAGTACCTTGACTAAAATGATATTAATGTAATAATATTTTAATAAAAACAATTTTTTGTTTTTTATTTGTGTTTATTATTTTTTTTATTTATTAGTATTTGATCTGGTGAAGATAGTAGAGTGTAGTAAATTGGAGAACTGTGGCTACGGATAAACCGAAGCGGATAAAATTGTTATATTAAACCAACGCCTATAAAGAGAAGAAATCCGCTGGGAATTACGTTGCGCTGGAAATCGATTAGAAGGTTCATGTGCAGCAATAAAATGCTAATGATCTATAAAAAATTTGAGGGTTATGTAAGAATAGTTAAAATTTCTTAAAAAGAAAATTTTTAATTTCAAATCAAAGGATCAAAATTAATTATAACCGTTTCGTTTCATTGTAATTAAACAATGGAAGTGCTCTGGTTTTAAATAATTAATTTACGAAGATAATGTTCTTTGAATAAATAATTGAATAACGAAGATGTTGGCAATCTAAAGCTTTTCTGATATTTCTCCAATATTGGATGAATTTTTTTATTTTCTTTTATATAAATCGTTAATTTACTAACGTTCTTTAACAACCTTATATATTGTAGACATTTGATTTGATGAACTTATTATGATGTGTGATACTGATAAATAAAAACATTTTTGATAAAAGACATATGTAACTTTAAAGATTATTAAATTGATCTTTATGTTATTGTGTTTTAGTTCTCTTATAATTCTTTTATCGGCTATATATAACTACAAGATATCCAGTGTTTTTCGGAGATGCGTTAAGTACTAGTTTTACTATTTCTATCTATTAAAATTTCTCCGGTGGTCTCGAATTGGTATATGTGCGAAGAGATACCTTTTTAGTACCTCTACTACTCTCATTCTTAAAACAGGCTGGTTCGCAAATCTTTTTATAATACCTAATATCTTTGTTCCTCTTATTTAAATGTAAAGGTTCTAGAAGAGCAATTATTTATTAATTACAAATGGTGCTCACATTTATTTAGCAGGCGCAGACCCAAAGATTTAATAAAGATGTAATAGTTTAATCTCGATATTCTTCTTGAAACAGAATTTTCTCTGAAGGTAGACCAGCGGAATATAAAAATAGTCTTAACCCATAACCATTATACAATCTGTATTACTTATGTGGTCGTGGTAACAAAGGATCTTTGTAATACAAGGCAAGCGGTTAACCGGATGAACTACGGAAGCAGTTAAGTTGTTAAACGATTCAGTATATAACTATTCTTGTACTTGTTAGTTTTTATAACAAAAAAACTCATGAGAAATGTGAGAGGTTGGGAAACAATAGATGGGGCTTCTCTGGTGAAGTTTAACTACATGCTACGTGTAATTTGTGAACAGTGCATACTATACATTCTAGACTATCTAGTCACATACAATAGCAGTCTTATAACGAATTAGGTTCTAGAAATCGTTAGAAACAAAGGTAAAGCTAAGTTGTGTTTGGATGAGACAGACGAGCGTGTAAGAGAGGCGGAGTGCTCTTATGTCGAGGGTCTGTTGAAGTTAAAAAGATATGAAAAGGTCCGTTGTACGACCCGCTCTCGACTTACGTCTTCCGACAAATTACTTGCTAAAGAAATTCATTGTGTAGTTCTAATTATAATGCTAATTACGTGAGACTGAGTTAGGGTATTCAATCATTTTAATGTACAATATAAATTGAGTAGTATTTACTGTTCGTTTTGTAACACTAAATTTTTGTATATTTATTGATAGTTGTACACACCTTAAAAAATTTCATCTGCATTGACAAATTAGTAATAGGTTGTTAATTGTGTTTGTTGAGTCAGTAGCATATTTAATATAGAGATGTTTTTAATTAGTAAAAATAACATGAAAACTTTATAATAAAATTTATGTGGGCTATAATTATTACTTTAAAAGGTTAAATTCACAGTATTTTTTCATAAGGCAAATTTGATTCCCAATGGCAGTCTATCGGTCTACTTCAAGGTTGAACAGACGTAAATGCAATCGAAAGCCAAACATCTATAAATATATATCTATTACTAATATAAAATTTACGACACGAATGCATATGAATTGAGAATGATAAATGACAAAATATGACTTTATTAACAACAAGCTATGAAATGTTTTATACCAAATAATGTTCACCAAGTATAGGCCACCAAGGGCGCCCGTGTCTACATTAGCAGTTCATTTCAGAGCCTGACACCGGTGGGACGGTAGGATTTGTAGAGGAAATTAGTTTTACTGAAAGGTACGTGAAAATTAAAGGTAACAGAAGATCGAACGAAGCACGCACTTGTTTAATATTTCATAAACTGTTTATAGTTATAACATATAATAATAAATAATACAAATCGTCTGCTCATAGTGTGTACGTTACTCATCGCTTAAATTTTTACAAATGTGTAATGCGGTAATGAGGTAGTTTTTTCTGGTAAATGGTAACCAGCTACCGTTTATTAGCACCACTTCGACACGAGGTTTTAAAGCTATTCGAAAACAAATTTAGTTCACGTACCAACTCCACGATATTTCGCAAACATATACGATTTTTCTGAAATAAAAACTCAACACGATGATTCATCAGCCGTTTTGAAAAGTGTAACTAAATTGCAATTACTCATATGAAGTGATAAGTTTTTGAAAAATAAAAGAAGTTATATTATCAAGTTGTTAATTACGAGATTAACACATACTTTAATGAATTAGATATATTTCAAAAGTTCAAATAATTTTATATCTGTGATCGCGATGAATTTAATAGAGTGATTTTCGTGAGTATACAGGGTGAAATAGGCTGAAGTATAGCTCGTATCCTATCTATACATGTAAGGAATACCCCATCCAAAAACAATGGTTCTGGAGTTATAAATTTTTTAAATATTTTTCAGAATATTCCCAATTTTCTAGGAAAAACTTCGATGATTTTATCTTTTACTTGTTTCTACACAAATTTTAATGTAATAATCGTTGTTTTATTAAATTAAATTGATAATCATCACTTAGAGGCTAAAACTTTTAAATTAGGTTCTTTGAAAGTCGTGACAGTAAACAATAAGGCGTTATACTTACATTTTTATCTAATCTTAAAATAAAATTTTATTTACAAAAAATTCGTATAAATCACATAAACAACTACCTGACTTCAATACCTATCCGACAAGGTATAAGAATATACATAAAGTTTCTAAAATTTAAAAAAAAAATAAAATAAAACCAAGCACCATGAAATATCAAACTATAGAGACTCATAACAGTAGACGCCGCGCCGGACCTTAATTTGTCCCTTTTGTTTTTATAGATATTGAGTTCATTGTAAAACATGTGCAATGTCAGTTTTAAGTAATGAGTCAGTGCGACAATTAAAATTTAATTATTTTCGTGGGCGGACATACGTTATCGTTGTCTTCTTAATTCTGAATAGTTTTTGTTTTCCATACAAAATAAATTTAATTTTAATGGCGGATTACGGCAATGAAGAATACGCTGACATTTTCTATTGTTATGGTCCTGATTTAATACCTTGCGATTATTACTTATGGGGTCACATGAAATCTTTAGTGTGCACAACACCAATTAACTCGTTAGAAGATTTAAAGTCACGCATCATCGTCGCTGCTGACAAAATAAGAGAACAGCTCACAGGGCGAGTCACTCGATCTGACTTAAGAAAAAGGCTTCGTGCTTGTATCAAGAACCGTGGCCGTCAATTTGAGCAAAAATGAGTTTTTTTTTTTTTTCAAATTTTAGTTACTTTATGTACTTTCTTATACCTTTTCGGATAGGTATTGAAGCCAAGTACTTATTTATGTGCTTTATGCATATTTTTTATAAATAAAATTTTATTTCAAGATTAAATCAAATTGTAGGTATGACGCCTTATTTTTTACTGTCACGACTTTCAAAGAACCTAATTTAAAAGTTTTAGCCTCTAAGTGATTACTATTAATTTAATTTAATAAAACAATAATTATTATATTAAAATTTGTGTAGATTTCTACATTAGTACTTTCTTAAATTTCTTATTTAAGAAAGAAATAAAATCATCGAATATTTTCCTAGAAAATCGGGAATTTTTTGAAAAATATTTAAAAAATTAATAACTCCAGAACCATTGTTTTTTGGTGGGGTATTCCATTCACAGTTAGATAGGATACGAGCTATATTTGAGCGCCTCCAGATCTTATAAACCTATTACCTTTCATCCTGTATAAACTATGTAATATTCGTGATCGGACCTTTAAAAAGAAAGACTCGTGTACATTTTAAAAGAAACTGTAAGTTTCATTATGAATTCAAAATCATGAATATACAATGCAACAAAAAGAACACATTTCAAAAAAATTAGATAGGGCACGCTTTTGGTCGGTGGTAAATTGGTCAGAACGAAGCTTTTCATTCGGGTCAAGTGTAGAAAGAAAAGGACGGTTATTTGTGATGGACAAGAAGACTTTAAAGGAATAATAAAAAACCTAACCTAAACTTTTTAAAATTGTAAATAAGTTGATCCTATCTATTGTTATTTATATGAAAAATCTGTTATTCTGGCCACGTTTCCAGTTTAAGTTTAATCGAAGTCAATAATGTGTACCTAACAAGCGTAAACTTTATGTGGACTAGAAAGGCCAACAGGCTAACTTCTGAACAAGTTTGAAGTGCTTCACAATGCTTCTGACATATCAGCTAATCCGTTCTGGGAATAATAATTGACGAAGTTTGATAGGTTGCCTTACTGTAACAGTAGTTTACAAATTTGATATGCTTATGTACTTTAAAAAGCTAATATCTTGATAGGTTCTGATATCGTCGGTTATTAGAATAACGAATATGTTTTACTTTTATATGATGAAACGAAAAGATAAATAAGACGCCTACTTGATAGCAATAAGCTCGCCCATAGCAATGTGGCCTTAGCATCATAAACACTGCACATTACTGTTTGCCGACAGAAATAAGCGGTGCGAGTATCCTACCTACGTGCCTACCTACCTCCTACTTAGGGGTTCACCGGTTACGGAGACCAACGGCCAGTATATCATCAGAGTATTATTAAGACTCGTGATATATCCTTTGGCACAAGTGAAAATTAGTTATCGGTAAATTCTGTAAAGTTAACACAAGCCTACGTTCACTATACTAGTATGTACAAAAAATCTTAAATCAAAAAATTACTGGAAGGAGATTTTCTTAAGCGAAGACCATGAAGACCATTAAGGTAGTTACCATCGCAGCTTCTATCTCTGCCACTAAGCAAATATTACGGTGTTATGGTTCGATCGGTGGTGTTGTTGGTGAAAGTGTTGGAGTAATGAGACATATCAAGCCGACGAGCACAATGTGGTGCTGTGTATATCATCCTAACTGGCGCCACGTTGTTATGGGCAGTTCTATCACTATCAGTTGAACATCTTGTTCGTCTAGTTCATTTATTATGTTTGATTATTATGCTATAGAGTCTGTTTAAATGATATAAATTAATTACTTGGTGATACATCACATATCTATTGTCTATGCTAAATAATGAACATTTTTGGAATAAAGGTAAGAATTGCGGAAACTTCTTAAAATATGTCTAAATCTCGGGCTATCGCCTCTCGGAAATGGGCATGTTTACTCAGCAACAAGATATTGAATTCTCAACGGTCGTGGATATTTCTACGTGAACGATTTCATTTCACGAGCCATTAGATCTTCCTCGTTTTACTGTAGCAACACTGAGATTTAAAATTTCTCATAAAAAAATATTTCTTTTGATTATTCACTACCACCTTTTATAGGAAGATGTCTCATTCGCTGTTTCGTGAATATAAAATGTATTAGAATTTTTATTACACTTTGCCTTTTGTAATGTGCTTTCAACAATACAAGTAAAGTGTTTTTACCGCAAAGTTTAAAAATTCATTACAAGTTAGCTTCGGCCATCAATAAAATTGTCTAAATAACAAGATTAAAATTTTAATGTTTACTTTTGATTATTTTCTTACATTCTTCACATGTAATTAGAAACTTGATTGCTTATGTTGGTTTAAATTAAACTAAAAATTTTTTACCCGCCATTGAAGTGTTTATTCATCATCAGGTATATTATATATTATTCGTTCATTATTGTTGGTTTTAGTAATTGAGTAAGAGGTTTCGGGATCGATAATGATTATTGTCGTGGTCGATAGCTATCCTTTTGTGAATAGATAGAAATTTACTTCACATTAATAATATAAAGTGGTAATCTTTTCCTACAGTGGTTCTACCAATTGGCTGTACTTACGGTATTCAATTGGCTGAATTGATTACTCCGATAGACGCGAACAAATTGTTACACTTCCACCGTTCCTACAGCGGCTTATAGATAGAATCATAGATTATCTCGAACGTGTTTCGACTTAATAAAATTTAATTTAACAAATGACTTTCCGTTTAACATTGAGCATAACTAGAACAAACTATGTTATTTTCTATCAAAATTCATTGCCGTAATAATGTTAATATCAGCGAATTAAAGTCGTAGGAACGTTGTTTTTGGATAAGATTTCGTCTGCAGTATATTTGCAGCATTACTTATACTTTTGACCTTGGCGTCTTTTTGGCAACCCCCTGGCTAGTCGATACGGGACCGTTGAGTCATAGGGCTGTTTCGGAACTAACTCGGATATAACTTAGATATTACTATAAATTTTACGCGTATATATTTCATATAAATACAGTAGCTTTTTGTATGTTATTTTGGCATATAATTTCTTTACTCTGTAATATATATTGATAATTTTCCAAGTTCTAAGTAAGTTTCAGTTTATATTATTTTTAGTAATAGTTTATTTTCGATATTTATATAAGGTGATATTTTGAACTTTAATTAAAAAAAAATTGTTTTCTTCTCTTTATTGCAACTTGATTTGAAGAACACACCAATAACTCGATATTTATACCTATGGTAATGCAAAAAGAATTGGTATGTCTGTCATCTATTTTGAAGTTCATATTAAAGATTTAAAAGAATTACACTATTATCGTTTAATAAATTAGCTAGTTATATATAATATTCAGAACAGAAATCAGCCGAACTTTCCTTCGGGGAAATGGCGATATCTCGATAGACGCCGCTCCGTCGCGACCTCGCGGCGCCCATCCCAAGCATTATGTTATATACTACCCACGTCATTTACTATCTCCGCTTTATATTGGTTTAATATCAAAAATTTGCCACGTCCATTGCAACTTTACATTTACATATTTATTTTATTTAAAACATATTCGTAATTTTTTCTCGGCATTTCTGTGATATCATTGCTAAGGGGTTTATTTTTCCTCTCCAGTTATTCGTTATCATGAACTGATAAACACCTACTGCTGGACACTTCAGTTATTATTTTCAACATTTATATATACATCA
Source organism: Ornithoptera alexandrae (assembly GCA_029030555.1). Taxonomy (NCBI): domain Eukaryota; kingdom Metazoa; phylum Arthropoda; class Insecta; order Lepidoptera; family Papilionidae; genus Ornithoptera; species Ornithoptera alexandrae. Next base: position 3,678,299 of record JARDVY010000007.1, on the reverse strand, counting down.
TTACTTTATATTTATTCTTACATTACCTTTATTTCGTCTTACATATCTATACTTTAACTTATGCTATCTTATTATCGATCATTACTTACAATACTTTTGTATACATGTGCATATATAAAGTAATATATATTACACTTTATTCCCATTGTTTAATATTATATTTTTTTAAACAATGTTTGATAAACTTATTTGTAGTTAATTAATTTTGTGTTAACTTGTTTATATTATCTCTTTTTATCGTTAACTCTGTCTTGCTCAAAATATTATCTTCTTTACTTTCTATTTATTGGTAAATAAAAAAATATGCCAATTTACATGTAAGAAGTAAATCCAATAACCTGAATTCAAATATTTAATAACAAATCATTATAAAAGTAAACACTCCCCTATGCAATTGTCTAGGTGTTTTATTTTTATCGAGGGGTTAAATTGGTCAGTGTGTAGTGGAAAGATCGATTTTTACGTCTGGCTTTTATGTAAATGTGAGTGCAACGTTTTCCTTGCACTTCAATCTATAGATACTGAACCCCTCTCATTCATTCCTTGAAAATTTTTAATGAAATAAGTGTTCGTGTTAAGTATATTTAAAATTGTAACAATGAAACAGTAATTTTAATTGTCATAAAATAAATCTCACTTCGCGTTTTCTTATTATCTATGTCGGAAGTATCCAAAAAAAGTTGGTAACATCTTTGACCCGAAATCATTAAATATATTCAACAAATGAACGAACTTCCGTAATTTACGTTCGGGCCCCGAATTAAGTACTCTTCACAGAATTGCCTTTTGCCCGTGAGGAAATGAATTTTATTATGAAAAGTCTTCACGGCGAGAGTAAAACACTTTTCCTTAGATTTTGTAAATATTACAATGATCACCGAGTTTGTTTGTCTCGTCCTATCGATCTACGTTGCTATTAGGTTTTTACTTAACTTTTCTATTAAGACGACATTTCGGCCATCGAAAATGAAGTTTCTTAATTCTTTTATATATTTTAATTAATAAGAATCTAATATTTGTAAAGTTTAGTCCCTCAAGTTTCAAGTTAATTTTATATTTACCGTAAAATATACTGTGTAGATAATTGTTTAAATTTATATGTTTCTGATATATGCAACACATTCCCTGGATCCCGGGAGAATTTAATATTGTTTCGGAGAAACAACATATACATTATAATTACTAGTAATCTGAGAGGGACACTTAAACGTTATGTAATCGTTAAACTATATTAGAAAATATTCAATTGTTACTATCAACATTTATCAGAACAAATTAATGATGTAGTCTTGGTCATAGTTTAGGCTTTGGTACAAAGCCTAAACTATGACCAAGTTATTCTATTATATATTCTATTCTATATTCCACAGTTATTCTGCGTAACATCAACTGAAATATATAGCTCATGAAGAAACATTATGAGTACATTGATGTTTAAAAACAATTTAATTGTTGAAAAGGATAATATATGTTTTAAATAAAAATATTAATTTCCTTATTATTAAAACCTAGCAACTGTCTACCTCACGAATGAGATACAGTAACTATCTCAGGAAAAGAGACAGCAGTTTTTCCTTGTGAACTTCACCAACACACTGTGGTTGGAAGCGGGACGAGTAAGCCAATTAGCCTTGTATAAGGGTGGCTTGTGTTCAACAAAAAGCATTAATATTTTAATAGTAATCACTAGGCTAAAATGAATAATTGAATAGTGACAACAACAAAGTAGTCGACTAAGAACAACATGTTAATAGGATTTTTTCTTGAATTATTGAGCTACTGCTACAATAATACTAGCTGTTCCCCGCTCGCTTTGCTGGCCGTAACACAACAATCCATAGCTGACCTCTTAAAGTGCAGAAGCAATTCCTCTACCAAATTTTTGAGTATTTAGGTCTAATAGTTTCGAAGATCTCGTAATGACTCAATTAATCTTTGGATATCTATTATTTATACATGATTAAACTAAAGTCTGTAGCTTTATTGGCGAAAAAGGTGAAATGTATATAGATTTTTTGAATATAACTCAAAATTTCAACATAATGTTTATAACAGATACAATTTTTTTTACCTCAATGGTAATTTATTTGAGTTCAAAATTTTTAGTTAAATCTCTTTTAAAGATAAAAATAGCCTTTATTGCTAAAAATTTACAACACATTATTATCTCTTTTATTTAAACTTAATTTCTTATAAGATTTGTTTTATTAAAGTTACATTTCACCCGGTTATAATGAGAGACAGAATATTTATGTTACTTTAAGTAAAGTCCTAACTTTAGTAAGACGTAAACAAAGCCCGATTTCATAAGCATATCAAAATACAAAGATTGCGATACAACACAGACAGACTACAGACTTCATCTAATTTTACGCTCATTTGTTATTTAACAAAATGTCTTATTATTTGACAGTTTCTTTTCTCTGTACTTAATAAGACATTGGACCAGTATTTGTAATTAAGAAGTTGTTTACGTAATATCCGATAAGATGTTGATTTTATCCACGCAAGCATAGTTGGTGGAAAGTCTTTTTCGAGATAACCTAAACAGGTACAGGTTAGACAACTACTACCCTTATACTGTAAATCTACTGTTATAACAGGTTGTTGTGTTCCCACTCTCAATAGATGAAAGTCAGAGTATTCTGGGCGAATACTGACGGTAACGCCATCCACGCCCTTGTTCTCCAAATTTTAGCCCATTTTTGATAAAAAAAAGAATTTCAAGAACAATCAAAATATTTAAAGATGAATACACAATATAATACAAAGAACATTTTATAAGGGAACATAAAATATACGAAAGAGCCGGTTATTTATTCCAATCAGTTTCAGAGTACTGACGTTCAATTATGTAAAGCCAGGAATCAATACGTATTATGAATGAAGTAGATAGGAAAATTTCCATAATTTTGTACTTGTATGACATAATATCTTAAGTTTTATACATAAACATATATTTTACTGCTGATCTTCTAAAAGACACAAATATTATTGCTTCTATTCAAAATTTTGTAAGCTAGTGTTAAGAGAATGAAAATACTTGGCTCACTGGATGATCTTACAATTTTCCACCTTACCTTGATTATATAGAGATGATTGCTGTTATTATTTAAAACGTTATTACAGAAGGCAAAATGAAAGTGTAGAGAAGAATAACTTTTCAAAGGGCCGATTATGATCATTCTTTCTTGTTGAAAAGAGTTCATACTCGGGATGTAGTAAACGCTTAAGAAAATTAAGTTTATAGATGGATTAATATGAAATATTGGTTTTTTCATCTTTATTTGAACGTGGAGGTAGAATGTAGATTATTATAAAAAAAAAATTAAAGCATACAAAGAAAAATCTAGAATGATATTTTTGTAATTTTATTCTCTTGAAATTTTGTGTTTTTATTCAGTTTCTCTCTTTATGTCCAATGCTGTCACATGTCCTCAAGTTCAGTTAAAGTTTGTTGACGACCTAACCGCAGATGTTAAAGTGTGCACGCTCAGAATACTTTCGCTCTCTTATATGTAACTGCCAGACCACAATATTACTATTGACAATGAACTAGCGAGCTGATGAGGTTTCGAATCTTACTATAATTTAAATTCCCTTACTTATACGTCGTTGAAAAGATGGACCTGAATGTAACAAAGTAAGCGATTAGCCATTGAGTCACGGAGAGAGTTATTCATCACCGATGCTGATTTTGGTGAATATCTTCTATGAAAATATAAATCCTTATTCAAAACTTTATGGTTATTAACGTTCACTGTTATCAATGGTATGCTTTCGATGTTTGAAGAATATTGGAACTGCGATGCAATATTTTGTAGACAAAAGAAAGAAAATAAATCCTGATTGAAAATTAATCGTTTGTTAACAGGTAATGAGTTTAAGGATCGATAAGTGATACATAAGTACATTTAAGTTAAAGGTTACATTATGAATTTGATGTCATAACGCACAAAGCGATATTACAGACTTCAATAGGTCGTTGTTGACATTGTGTTCATGAACATTGATCAGTGCGGGAGTGCTCCCGACGCAATATCGTCCCCAATCGAGATCATTCCGACCCACTACTTTATTGGAGCATAAATTGAACTATCAACGAGTTTTTGATTAATCGTATAAAGCGATACAGAGTATCAAATTTCGTCATTAACTATACGGTAGGTTAACAATTTAATCAATATTACATATGTAAGGCCACCTGCCCATATAATAAAAGGTGAAATAATTACAGAGCATTAGCTTTCCCTGTAACTGTAATCAGAATACTCTTAAAATCTATAATATGAAAAATGTATTTAACTTCTGTATTTGTTTTTTTTTATTCAACGAAGCTAGAAGACGAGCGGGTAGTTCACCTGATGGTAAATGACACGCCCGCCCATAATAACGTGGCGCTAGTAAGGGAGTTATACACAACATCACATTTTGCTCGTTGTCTTGAGATATAAGATGTTGAATCTCGTTACCCTAGTAATTTCATTAGGTACAGCGCTCTTCGAACCGGAACACAGTAATGTTTGCAGAATACAGTTTGGCTGCAGAAATAGGCGCTGCGGTGGTATCTACCTTGACAGTCTCCGGCCTACTGGGTTCTAAAGTTTTCTTCATTCACAATTTCAAATGAAAATATTAGAAGATTGTTAACATAAATGGACGATTTAAAAAAATCGTACACTAAATCATTATTAAAATCACTGAAAGCCGCTGGCAACACAAACAGCACAAACTGTTTTGTGGAACACATTACAAAAATCCTATAGCCTATATCCAGCAGTAGATGCGGGATGATGATGATAAACTATTCTTTGTGATTGCTATTGTTCTGTAGCTGCTACGGAACCTATGTATCCTTGTAGCTACATAAACAGTATTTGTCGTATTTTGTAGTTAGATCCATGATATAATTTACATTATAATGCCACTCCGTAATATTTCAGCTCGTTCTTGTATGTAATTACTTACGACCGGCACGTTTAATCATAAATTACCTCAGCAGCACGGAAAACGGAATAAAACCCACCTTTCGGTTGATTTGCATGCCGTTTGTATTTATGATGGATCTGATTTTATACTCTTTATATAGAAAGTACTTTCGCTTTCAACATTTCCATTACTTAGAAATAATATTCTGCTTTTAGATTTGTGTGTGTGTGTAATCTTAATTATAATTTCGTTCACCTCTTGGTACTTGTTAAAGAGCAAAATTGAACCGGTTTGTTACATAAAAAAAAATTTATTTGTTATAATTGTTTTAAATAATTGATACATATAATCACTCTTTGGTTCTAAACAAATTAATAAAATATAAGACTTTATCTCCAGTGAACTAAAACAATTTGTGGTGAATGGTGTGGTATTTACCGGTGGTAGGCCTCTGTTCTCGGAGATCGTCTAGGTAAGGGCCATCGCAGGGCCTAATTCTACCGCCAAATAGTAGTGCGCAAGAATTGGTTTGAGGACATAAAAGAGTGGACCGGGTTCAAAAACCATCAGTTAAAAAGAATAGCTGAGGATCAAATTAGTTTTCTCAATCTGATCGCCAAATTTCAGTTTGAAGAAGGCACCTAATGATGACGATGATGATGAAACAGTAGTGTGCAAGCATTACTGTATTCCGATTCGAAGGGCGTTGTAGCTAGTATAATTGCTAGAGTAAGGAGACGCAACATCTTATGTCGCAAACGAGCGAGGTAAGCGCGATGTGGTGCAGTGTACATCATCCTAACCAGCTCCGCGTCGTTATGGGCGGACCTATCACTTATCATCAGGTGAACATGACGCTTCTCTCCGTGCTTCTTCGAATAAAAGAATCTTATTACTAGAAATATTCCAGGTGCCATTGCAGTACCTAAAGTGCAGTGATAAAAAAACTAGTCTCAAGATTATGAGTGTTCTCTGAGGGTGTACTATCATCTTTACTAGCGCATGATGCATATTTTAAGTAGACCATAAGGTGAAGCATAGCGTCGTGGTCCGTGATCAAGTTCAGTTATAACGAGGGTAGAAAAATCAATTATAAAAAGCCTCTTGATACAAAATTCCATCAGGCATTTGAACGTACTTGCCGTTTGTAAATAAACACCACCCTCTACTGAGGGTATTTCTGTCGGTATCATTCCGAAAGATTTCACGTGTTTTGTTTCAATCGGTGTACAGAGGAATTTAATAAAAAAACAGTTTGTAACATGAGTGTCGTAGCATAAATACGTAGCATCCAAATTGTATGTACGTGTATGTACTGGTGGTAGGTCTCTGTTGTCGGAGACCGTCTAGCTAGGTACCACCGCAGCGCAGCGCCTATTTCTACCGCTATGCAGCAATGTGCAAACATTACTGTGTCCTGTTTGAAGGGCGCCACAACTAGTGTAATTGTGGGAGTAACGAGACTGTACATGTTATGCCTCAGGCGATAAACGCTATGTGGTGCTATGTATATCATCTTAACTAGTTCCACGTTGTTATAGGCAGACGTATCACTTGCCATCAAGTGACCATCCCGTCTCGTATTCTTGAATAAAAAAAAACAACCATACCTAAAATCAAAGTAACAACGCTAACATTATTACAATGTGTTTACATCTACCTTCCAAAAAAATACGTCTAGTGAAACGGAATTAAAAAAGGTTCCCCCCGCAGCGATGCGAAACGTTTGCGTAACCATGACAACGAGACGCTGCAGTGCCTACGCTGCCCGCCCTTCGCCGCAGTAAGCTCCCGCACCTCGTATTGTAAAGTCGTTTTTATTAAATTTCTTAACGATTCCACGATCGTAATTCATATTTAGTATTAGTTTTTTAATAAACAAATAACCGTTTATAAAACCAAAATTAAATTTTATTTGTAAAATAACAATTTCGAAGGCAAGCCACTGACGTCATTTAAAATGGACATCGAGAAGCAGGAAACTTTCGAAGGGCGAGTTTGGATGCAGTTTGAGTGCTTTTCGGAGTTGGAGGGTTGTGTGTTGTGTGTTTGAGCCATGAAGTATTGTTTTATATATTGTGTGCATAATACGGAGGTATGACTACGCAGGACCGTGCGAATATCTTTTCCGATGATGACGAGGACTTGGTACGTATACTAATCATGCCTATTTCTTAACCGCCGGATATAATTAAACGCGAAAACACCCTTGAAATTGATGAAAATATATATATATGAAACCAATTCCTTAATTCTAGTATTATTGAAGAGAAGTTTAATTTAAGTATTTTTTTATTGATGAATTTTTCCTATTTGTGAAGTAACAAAATTTTGTGCTTTATATTCAGTACTCTCATTAAAATACATCTAAAAAAAGCAAATTTATTTTAATTTTGTATATGTTTGCCAATTATACTTTTAAACGTTATTTATAATAAAGGCTTTGAGAATTACTATTTTTTCATCGATATTATGTTAACATAAAATGTTTCCAGGTGTTATCAGGTGTTAAATTCTGTTATGCAATAAACTTTAACATTATATAATTCTAGTGCTATTGGATTCAGTCCAAGCTCCGTTATGTAAAAGTATATCTGCATTATTCGAGATGAGATAATGAAATGAGTAACATAAATTTTTTTATAAAATTTATTTATTTAGCTTTAAATTTAAAAAATGTTTTCATTATTAGATCAGTAGTCTGAAAACTCAATTGAAACTGATTTTGTGTTATTGAAAATAATGAAAATCTTAAGGCGCCTTTGATACCTTTTTCCTTGTTATAAAAATCCTCAAAAGGAAAAAGACATAACTCTTTTGTTGGTTCACCTGCAGCTAAAAGTTACGCCAGTGCTTGTAAATTGAACTTAATTTTGTATTCACTAAGTTACAATAATCTTTAGGCTATGGTAACTTAAATATGGTGCTGGGATTTGTTCAGATCGGTATACATCAGTTACGCAGTTGGATTGTAATTTATCCTTTTATGTTTAATTTTTATATCGTATATTACGTATAGTTATTGTAAATTTAATAGAATAAAACATTTTTACACTTGATGTCGATTGTGTAAATAATTTAGTTATTTAAATATTTTTGCATGTGACTCTTTAATAATGTTAACTATTAAACATACTAAAGAAGTATGTTTATAATATAAGAAATGCAACAGAAAATTGTCCGCAAAAAGATGCTGTGGACATGCTTTCGTTATTTTTTCTATAAAGACATTTGTTATTAATATTAAAAGCTTGGTAGAAATCGATTCGTAAGCAATCGGTTGATCTTACGAATGCGTTATATTAGTTTCAGTTCCGCTCTCTACATCTGCATTGTATTCACGTACTGGTCGTATCGTGTGTACTCGTTACTATAGAACTGCTCCGCCGTACTCCCCAACGTGCAATATATTAGGTATGCTGAACCATTCCCAACCCCTGCAATATTAACGTGTTCTCTTAAAACTACCTCATAGCCTAGGGGGACAGGATTAAACCATTAATAATATACGGATATTACTTTGATAATATTTATATAAGAGACTAAAAAAAGAAACTTTTATTCACCATATGCTCAAAAACAGTGAGACTATTAGAAATAATTATTTAAGAATTAAAAAAAATAACAATTTTTTTCTTTCCTGTAAAATAAAAACCTAAGATCTTTAATAATGGACAATTCATAAACTAAATGTATCCTCTTTTAGCCACAGGTTACATTTGAATATTCTTTCATATCCTTTCACTATGTAGTTCACATATAGAATGATTTTCTTGCAATTTAAAGCATCGATAATTTCACCACAATTGAGTTATTTCTATACGAAATAACGCTTGTATGCTTTCGACAGAGAAATTAATAAACATCACTGGCAAATAACAAACAAAATAAGTCTTGTTACTAACCAAGTATAGAATAACATCAAAAACTAGATATGTTGAAGGAATAAAGAAGTGAAATAATTCTTTGTACTATTCTATAAGCTTACAGCAAAACTATTCTTCGCTTTAAATTTCTGAATAAGGAAAAAGCTTTTGTCTGATAGGGTAATATACAGATAGACAATAGAGACAATTTTTGAAAATATTTATTTACAAGTACGGCTAGATTATCCAAAAAAAAAAAAAAATGTAGAACAAAGCAATAGTACGAATTAAGCAATATTAATTAAATATATGCCATAAATGTTATAAAACTATTAAAATTTGGTTATCTTTTGTAAAACATACAGGTACTAACGTTAAAAACATTTGTGCATAAAACCCCATGTTATGTTAGGGCCACACCCGAAAGCAAGTTTTTATGGTGCGGCCAGAACTGCCCTAATTACCGGGCACAGGATTAAAAAGGTCGCTGTGATTAATGAATTTGAAAAGTCAGAAAATACAAACATTGACAAAAAAAGGTCACAGACCATGAAAGTGACGGCTCCTACAAAAAAAAAACACTAAGGATTTTCGCTCTCCAATTTTCTGGAGGCTATTTAAATAGACATACTTTAACCTAAAGGGATTTTTAAATATTAAATTATATTTATAAAAAATATATACATTTATAATGTCTTAGATGAAAAGTATTTTTTTTTTTGTATTGTTCCCACTGCTTGTTAGTATAGGGCTTTATATTATTTTTTTTTATTTTCTACTCATATTAATTTTCCTTATTACCTTCTATCATTCCACTTCTCTCCTCTATTCATCTTTCACACTCTAGTCTATACATTCCATTCCGTCTATGATTTGAATAGTCGCTGTTTTATTTCTCTACTGTTTCTTATGCTAATTAAATTTCTTATTTATGGTTACATTTTTCTTATTTCTTTCTTACACTTGTACCCCCACTACATGTTGAATAATCGCATTTAACAATTTGAAAAGAATTAGTAATTTCAGAACCAGCACTCGAAGGTATTGCTAGCGTAGATTATCGGGTGAGTCAGATCGCATCCGGCACCAGTTGGAAAGTCATTGTGTTCCGTTTGGCTATTGTGAACGATATCTTTGTTACATGAAAGAGACTCAAGATTAAAGGCATCCTTTCTTCGGTTGCGATCGGACGATATTTTCTAAGTAAATTCATAGCATATCATTTAGATGTGCTGTGAAAACCTCTACTCGAATGTTGTTAATTTTATCTAAATTTTAACATCTATTTATACCGTAGTATTATCAAGTAAAAGAAAACTTTTTTATTTATATATATTTGTATATCTGTGTATCTACGACAGGATGTAATTTTTACGCAATTTATTGTAATCACACACATATAAAGGACTCTATGTTGCCTGCCGGCTTTGCTGGGCGTAACACCCTCGCATATCCATTTACGGAAGGAATTTTGTAAAATCCATTCTTGGCTAATCTCTAAATGGCAGAAGCAATATCTCTACTAAATTTTGAGTGTTTACGTCTAATAGTCTCAGAAATCTCTCGATGAGTCAATGAATCTGTATATCTCCTATATATAGATTAGTATAGATGTAAACCCCGATAAGTTAATATTTTATTGAGAAATATGTTTCTTTTAAACATATTTTGTATAAAAAGTGTATTTCTTAAATTAATATTAAAATAGTATATTTTTAAACATTTTCTTGGCATTGTGAAATTAGTTTAGCTTACAAGTTCTTTACTACCTACCGTGCATTAATTTCTACTCCTATATCTACGCATATGCTCTATGACGTGGTTTAAACATAGATTTATATAAATACCTTGTCTTATATTTATATAAGTATAGTACTAATAATAAATTATATAGAATATATTATATAAAATTAATAATAAAACACCATTTATTACGCTCCCTTCCCAAAGCCCTACCGAACGGGCTCTAAAGGTTTAATAATGACTCAGTCGATATTTCACTGGGGAATACGTGCTGTACCAGAAATAAGTTGGGGAGTATGGTTCATTGGACTCATTCCCTTGAAATTTGGTAGTTAGTTTCATAAAATGTTCGTTTCATCAAATATCTGGACCATTTGGTAGCTGCTAAGAATCTACAACCTTATAATGGTTTCTTATATTTACGCGAACACTAACATTAACACTCTAAGAAAATGTTCGGACTGTGACTATATTTTGGATTTTATATTAGGTTTAATGGACCATTAATCTTTGCAAATGAACACCGATTCCCACCAAGAATGATTCGCGATGCTATCGAAATGAAGAACCTGCTAACTTCAATAGAGAAGTTGAGATACCATTATTAATAATATTAAATCAATCGCAAAACACCACTAGACGACTTCAAGACAGAGACCTCATTCTGTGAAGAGCGAACTATAAATAATAATTAAAATGTTTTAGGTACCCTGTGAGAGCTAAAACATCGGGACATCTGTCACCTCAGTCCTCCCGTGACTATGACCGCTGTTAAGCGATCGAAACGTCGGGATAATAAAAATATTCAAGATTATAAAATAAGCGCGATAAAATTGCTAAAATTTAGATTTATTAAATATCTACAGGGTGTAAGGGGTCGCGCACAACAACTCACGTGGACTAATCTCATCTGCTCGTGGTGCATCCTGCTAACCAACAAACGAAGCATTGATTTTCATCAACGCATTGGGCCAACGTGGTGGGAAATGGCGCAAATTCTCCCATATAAACCCCTACAATCGACAGCCTCTAGTACCTGACGGTGCCGTAGGCCATGATGTCTATGTGAAGGTCGCGGGAAGCCGTTGGATGCGAGCAGCGTGGGAATGATGATGAGTGTAGGGATCTTTGGGGCAGGCCCATGTCTAGCAGTGGACGTCTACGGTTGATGATGAAATATCTAGAACCATGAAAAAAATTTACATCATTAGACCTAAACAATGATAGAGAAAGCTGAGAGTTTACCAGTGACATGACTCTTGTTACCAGAAAATGTCTAGATTAGTACCACCGCAGTGACCTTTACTGCTGCCAAAAAATAGTTTGCAGAGATTACCATATTCCAATTTAAAGATCGTTGTAGATAGTTAAACTATTGGGGTAACAAGACAAGTACTAAGAAGAGGTGCAGGGAGTGGCACTTCTTCTTGGTTCGTTGAATAAAATGTTATTTTTGAATTTGTATGAGTTTCTTATTTAAATTCCATTAATAGATGATTCCAAGTTAAAGAAATCATAGAATTAGGAATGATTTTGAATTCATTCATTCAAATTTTAGGAATTGCATCGATAAATAAAAACTCTACAAATGTAATACACAGTTTTGAGACAATTTTGTATATAATAATTATTTTGCATTAAAATGAATGTGCATAATATACGCTGCACGCATATTATTGAAATGTATCTATACTCGTATATAATGAAAATGGGTTTTATTTGTTCGTCAATCACGTGAAAACTTGTTAATGTATTGACGTGGGAACATGACCATACGACTTGGAATAATTTCTAAATGCTTAAAAGCATATTTATTTTATGAATTTCATAGATCCTTCATCTTATAGCTAATAAAATTTAATTGACATTTTCATTTCGTAATATTTATGCGGTTGCTACAGTAACGGTTGCTATAGAAAGTCATTTGCGGTCTAATTTTATATCACGGCCGGCAAAGCGAACAGGCAACAGTTAGTATTAGAATAAAAACTAAGGCATAAAGTAATCTTTATAACTTGATCTAATGTACATTTAAAACATAACTTATATAAAATTTATATAGTATACAGTATTACAAGGTAACGGAATATTAAATTAGTTTACTGGCCTAATCAACTTTGTTAACTTGAGTTAATAAATTGAAAGCTTAAAATTTGTTGTAAGCAAAGACAATACCATTATTTACCAAAGAGAATGCAAAACACAAAAGTGATGATAAATAAAAATGCTAAATCTTCGATAGCTCTGTTTAAAACTTCATTCTTTTGTAATAATTTCGGAAGATTGTTTGTTGAATGGTGAGCACATTACTTCAATTGAAAGAATGAGGAACTGTAAAGGACCTCTTCATAAACAAATTTACAGTAAAGTGGATCTTTAAAAACTTTATCACAAAGGCGAACTTTGTAATTCGGGTCTACTTAATGCGGAGAGTAAAAAGTTTGACAGATTATATTTAGTGAAAAATTACGCTTTGTGAATTTAATCAGACGCGGATAAAGTTGGTAGATATGTTTTTTCACAACGCACAACAAATAAAATTTTAAGTTTTTCTTTTTTAGTACCAATTTCAGAAAAGATACAAAGCTTCACATAAAGTTAATTCTTTGACAGTCGAACACTTTGCGCGCCAAAAGCTTGCATAAAATTGCAAGTTGCACATATCAAGGAACTTTTCTGCTAGAACTTTCTTCACCGTTATACCTTTTTTTCGCTGAAGTTAGTGCCATAAGTTTATTTGACAACTATATGTGCTTCGTTGGCAAAAGAAAATAAAATTATTTCAAATAAAACAAACAAAAAAAAACATCCACATACACGCATAGACAGAAACAGAAACACTAAATATATGCATATATATGCAAGTATTTTTTTATGTAAGAGGGAGGAGAAAATATATAAATATTAAAAGTAGTTATTGCTTTTAAATAATATATTCATTTAATGCATATCATTTCCTGGACACTGTCGTCATCTAAAGGTTTGTTGTGATAATAGCAAGCATAGGTTTCCAATAGCTTTTTGCTATATATTATAGTAATGTTGCTAGTAACACAAAAAGCTTTAACACTTGTATTTACAGTGATTGTTACTGCCCAGTTCTGTGAGAAGGAGTACTGTGTATTGACCATTAAATGTGATTAATACAAATGATCATATTTCGGAATTCAGTTTGATTTCCTTTACAGTAGTCATTAAGTTTGAAATAAACGTTTGAATATTTTAGTATCTAAGAAGGCATAACTAAATAATTCAAATTATTCGTTAATCGATCTTGCGAACTACCTGCTGATTAAGTTGACTATGTTATTAACAAGTTCCATGAAGTTAACGTTAATAAATTAATAGTTTGAACCGAGTTCTGTGGAAACGTTAGGACAAACCCAGCGATCAACTATGGTATAGCTTAATGGAAAATAATGATCAACAAACTAAATATATATTATGTAATAGATTATTTTTAACAAATACCTTTTTAATAATATAATAACAAACGAATTTGAGACATTTAGACAATGAACCATTAGTGTATGAATTATTTCAATAACTCTAAGAACATTATGAAATCTTCGTGGATTAAGAAATAAGTTTTTTCACATAGCCTGTAATATATACTAATATCAAAAAATGTACAGTAATAAGCTCTTGATTTTTAGTTTTGTCAATTAAATTTGTTTAGTTTGTTCTTGTTAGTTGTTTAAGGTACATTTATAACTTTAAATAATAACTGTTTAATTCTTTCTATTGTAGTAGTCTTTCTGTAATGGCTGTTGCTGAAGGAAATGTCAAACATTATTCATATTTTTTAATATAAATTATTTTAATGAGAACATTTTAAATCATAGTATATAGTAAAGTTTAGCTTATAAAATATTTTTCATAATTAATACATTATGGGACCACTGTTTTGTTATCTTAGAGAGGGATATTGATCATTAAAAGATACCGCCGATTTTTTTGGAGATGTATGAAGGGATTCCTAATCATTAATACTCTCAGTCTCTTTATTTTATCAATGTCGTACTTTAACACTTTTATTAACTTTATGTTAGGGTTGTTTAATTTAATGACATCCTTACTGATCAATCCGTAGCAGCTATCCATGACATAGTATCGAAGGAACCTTGACAACGTAGCAGCTTGGGAAACACCCCGGGCGTACCGCCTCCGTGAAGTATACTATTAATGCCGTAATGCGAATGTTATGTTGTCATTTTTATCTTTACTTGTTTTACATTTTACTATATTTATAAATATATTATAAATAGATAAACAAATGTTAATGTAGTCACATAAATATGGTTACTTATAAAAAAAATTGTTAATAATTTCTTTTATTCTGTGAAGCGTTGAGACGAGTGAGTCGCTGCCATTATAGTTACTTAAGATAATTTTCACTGCACCGCATTGTGCTCGTCGACGTAAAAAATAAGATGTTAACTCCAGTAATTTAACTAGTTACAGCATCCTTCAGAACCATAGTAATTTTAGTGCACCACTGTTTGGCTGCAGAAATAGGAGTTGCGGTGGTATCTACTTAGACGGTCTCCAGCTACAGAATTTTACTAGTCGTAGATGTCATTATTGTAATAACTACATTAATGTACCATAACCATAAATACAAGGTGATCAAGATGATATTATTTAAAAACAAACAATTACTTAATAAAATAATAAATAACCCACTTACGTTCCTGCTAATGGAACTCGGAGACTTCTGTTATGAGAAAAGAGTTAAGGCCGTTTAACTACCACGCTGGCCAACTACGGGTTGAAGAATATGACATGTTCATGATAGCTGTTAGATCATAAAACATTTCTATTCATTTTTATTCACGATGTTTTCATAACCGAAAGCTTAAGCTGGGTGGGAATATAAGCAGAGCCTCATCGAGTCCCATCAAAATTACGACCGTATCTACAAACTGAGCCATTTTAACTTTACACAAAACTTTATCACAAAATAAATTTACAAAATTTTATCATATTTAATAAAAAAAAAAACCTTTATTATTGTCTATTTATACGGCTGTGGGAAACTACGATAGAGATAATGAGCGGAAATAATATACACTAACTGCTTCCTAGGTTACTAAACTGCTATTAGCACCAGAAGTATTACTTAACCTAATTTCCACATCACTCAAACATGTTCTGTAACACTTAGTAACAGCAATAAATTTTGCGATTTTAGTTTAAATATTTTTCCTGGTTATGTTTACAGAGAAATTACCATTTTATTAACATAATATTACAGGAAGCTCAGTTTCTATTTTTTTTTTCAATATTTCTACAGCACTACTTCCTACGTCAAATAGGAAAGCCGGAAAATAGTACCTAAAAGGCATAAAAGAATCTGTTAATAAACTTATATAATTATGTTTGTTTATAAAAGAACTCTGTACTTTTATTATTCATGTTTCATCATACTGTTTAGTACTACATTTGGGGAAACATAAAGAATTCCAATTTTTTTAAGTCAGATTTGAAATTGAAAAGGACTGGCTTTTAATATACTGAATACTAATAAGGACTTCTGCATCGAAACAAATAACACCAAATATTATTTTGCTACGCGTACCTCTAGACTAACGAGACTACGAGACTAACTTTCTTCCTTAACTGCTTCTGCATTAGTGGTGGTTGGTTGGTCTGCAGGTTTGGGAATTAGTCTCTGTCCTAAGTCAAATAAAACAGTTGCTTTGCACTAATAATTCCACGCCACTGCCTAATGATTTGTAGGCAGGATGTTTTTCCATATCTAATAAATCTTTTTTTCCTTGAAACTTGCCGGTCATAATAAATTGAAGCAGATAATATCTATCGTACTTAAGAACGGGTCCAAAATAATCTTTCACTTTTTAAACTTCTAAAATTTCACGTAATTTATATTGAATAGAACTAGTATATCTTATGGGTAAACAACAAGCTGTTGTAGTTAACTACACAGCTGTAATAAACGCAATAGTTTACCAAGACAAACATGTCCAATAAGGCTAATGCGGGAAGACGTATTGATTTAGGATCGTAAAGATCATTTCACATATGTTCGTTCATTCCATTTTCTAAATAAATATAAAAATCTTTGATCGACTCTTTTCTTGAAAATAATTTTAAAGCTTTTAGATTAAGGTTTCAAAGTTAAAAATGCTGTTTGAAATTAATTTTAAGTCTGAATAATCATAGACGGTGGGTATAAGATTAGCTAGTACATTTCTTAAAACTTGCGACTGTAAAAAAAATTCGTTACAACTACCTACTAACATTTTATTTTGAAGTATTCCTTAATAACATTTTAACTATAATAAACTAGCTGTTCGCGGTCGCTTTACTAGCCGTAACATAGAATTAGACATGAAATTTGTCGGAAATATACCCGCCTGCCGACAATCGCTCGTTCCCCGGGTCTTTTCTCGTTATTAACACTTCCACAATTCCTTTTGGGGAAGGACTATTGTAAAATGCATTCTTAGCTGACCTCTAAATGGAAACATCAATATCTCTACCAAATTTTAAATGTTTACGTCTAATAGTTTCGGAGAACTCGTGATGAGTCAATGAATCTCTAGATATGTTGTATATATGTATTAGCAATCTAAATTCGTCCCTTTTGTCTACGAGTGACACTTACCTCTAGAGCACTATTGTATGATGTGAATCTTTGAAACTTCTTCATTGACCTGTATCGAAATTGTCTCTAATAGTTTTAAACTCCTGTTTAAATTAACGTGTATTTAATTCTATAATAGATATCGGAATAACTAATCTGTACAAAATTCCTATAAATATAAAACCTTCATAAATACTATGTAGTATAACGAAAAAGGATACCTTTATCGAATTCCATTGCGTCTGTTTATATCGAACAAAGAACACGCAGGAAATCAATAATGTATGAATGGAATCCATCTATCAACCTTGTTATCTTATGGTAAGCAGGTTTTCTACACACTTTTTATATTCGTGTGAGATACCAACTTTATTCCGTTTACCTTACACGCAAAATATTAGATCCTTTATGTATTCAGTACTTGCCGTGTTGTTTTTATAGCATCTTACTTATAATTTTTTTTTAATGTAAAAATTTTGAGTAAAGGTGGTCCTACCAATCGACCGGTCCTCGATCGATTTCAGCAACAAATAACTAATGTCGTAACTTTTCTACATCCACAAACATATGCGATATAAATTTCAACCGATTCATTTTTGAATACATTATAAACAGTAGAAAAGCAAAAGCTAGTCTCTGATTGGTCTTTTAAAATTTACCGACTACCTAAAAAAACCACATCACTATAGTGTTATATGTCTATACATATGTATCTATGTATATCTTCGTATTTGTGTTTATATCATTATTGTTATTTATAGTATGTATTCGGTTTATATTGAAGGTGGAATATCTAATACAACATCTCTCCTCACTAAAGTTTGGCTGATAGAGAATGCCCTCAGGCATTAAGCTCGCCTTTTGTATATTTCTTTATAAGGTTTTACAATAACATATACTATTTTTAAGAGCGCTGTGGGTAGTGAAGTTATTGGGATAACGAGACAAATTCTTATGTCAACATTCTAATTAGCATCACATTGTTATGGGTAGGCGTATCTCTTTATATCAGGTAAACGTCCCGGTAGCCTTGTCGATTAATTGAATAAAAAAAAGTGTTATGCTTTGTGATATATTCTTAAAAGCCGTGGATGTTTCGCAGCGGCCTCGTCAGCAGAGTCTCGGCGGTGTGCTCAGACGCGAGGGAAACTGGAAATGTTTCCTGCTGACGCTGATGATCGCAGGGTGCCTCGGTTCAGTGGCCTGGTGCAATACAGCGGAAATTGACCGCGAGCTTATTGACCTTAACACGTGAGTTCACGAATGTTGCAGTTAATATAACGATATCGTAATTTCAAAAATTCCCAAATAAAAAACAGCTAAAGAGCAACATTCTTAAGTTACGCTAAGGTTTGCTGGAAGAGAAGTTTAAAGTTATGTTCACCTTTGTACATATATTTTAAGATCACCATGCTTTTCATACGTTATATATAAAAAGAAAAAAATTAATAAATTAAATAAATTCTTGATTCCTGAATAAGTTAAAATGTACCTGAAGTTATGTGGTTATGACTTTTCGTAGTACTTTCGCAAAGAATTGACTAAACGAGCAATGTTTTACAATAACTAATAAAAATGTATAAGAAAAGTCTTCCTATATTTAATTATTTTATAATCTTCAACTTCGAAGTATATTTGTCTTAATTTAGCTGATTATTTCAGATTTCCTATAAAGCGAACTGTCCGCGAGTCTCCGTGTGATGTTGGATATGCATACATCCCCATCGCATTTGTACTGCTCCTTTATTTAGTGTATTTAGTAGAATGCTACCACAGCACTGCCAGGATTCAGTTAGCCAGGAGGGTAGACGTTGCAGCAGTGAGTGCAAGAGTGCACGCAATGAGGAACGCTACACCAAGAGTATGGTATGTTATAAAATAATAATAATGAAGTAAATAGTAAATAGAAATTAGTACTTAAAAATTGGTATTGTACTTATCATAGTTAAACTACATGTTAATCAACTTGATCATGATAAGATTTATATTCTGACGTAATACATTACCGTTTATAATTGACTGTTGAAATGATACAAAACACTGAAATAAGGTCTTTTTTTTACTATACAGGTGGAAGGCTATATGTTACCATTACGTGCGACGCAAGAGGCAGGTTACACGATACAGGAACGGGGACGCCTACACCACCACTCAGGTGCGTGATACAAACTTACGTGCATGCAAACCCTTTTGTAGATCGTAGATTGAAAATGTTCCGCGCTATAAATATACATTAATCGACCATGTTAATGTCCATACATGTATATTGTGTTGTCGACGTTACAAACTACTGTACAAACAACTGTGATTACGAACTTTCACAAATGTACCACGTTCATAATTTTTTGGAATTTTCTAGTATGAATAAATTTAACCTACCCTAAATCTCTCATAAATAATCAATATTAATATTGTTTCATTTTTATATTATAGTTTGCAGCTTTAACATGTAAGCAATTTTCTTTTATCGTGCGTGAAATTGTGAAATGAGTTATTTAGGATTTGTACCCACTAAAACCCCTTCGGTAGTCTCTTTCAGTGGGTAGAGACTCCGGGATTTCTTACGGAACGTACTGGTGTCCCTCGGCAATCTTGTTATAAACGTACTAAGGAAGGGTAAAGCCCTTCGCCGTACCCTCGCTCTGCTACAGCAAATACAAGACTACCTTGTATTTGCCGTCCTCCTAGGGTTCCCACGCTCAAGACTTGCGAACCCGAATACCGTTTTAACTGCCTTTTGCGACTGACAGGGTTTACCTTATTTTTTGACTAGCCCGAGACTACAGTGAAAATAAGTAAGCTGCTTAAATCATGATTTTTGCATTACGTACCATTTTGAAATATTTTCATGAGTGGCTTATAATATCGTCGAATCTTCTGTTATCAGTAACATTGACGTCAATTCAATATGAATTATTTCTGTAGGTGTACTATGAGCGAGTTAATACACATAGTGCTAGTACATCATTTGCCCACGCATGCTGCGGTCAACGCGATGCCTCCAGGAATTTAGTGCTAGATTCTAAAACACCAATCACCAAAGTCAGATTTAGTAAAGGATTCGCTTTCGCTAATATTGAAGCTGCAAGTGGTGAGTATTTTATATTTCGATAGTTTTGTAAAACGACTTATTTGACAACTAATTTATTACTCAATGGCACAAAACGAGTAAAAACTGATTTAATTACTAGTAAATAGTTTTGTCGTCCTTCAATTACTGCAGAACGGTTTACGGGCCAAGGTGAAAGAGAAGCGAGCGTAATACCTTCCTTTTTTAATATACATTTTTAATAACATCGTACGAGCATTACATTTAAATAAAAGAGAATGATGAAACGAAGTATCTATTTGCATTCCTAAAATTGTCTTTGTTCATAACTGAAATCGTATGGATCTCATATGTATCTGCTGAAATCACGCTGTCATAACCTCAATCGTTGAACTGATCAACAATCGTGAACTGAAAAGCTAAAATTATCTGGAAAGTTTGTAAATTTAAAGAACTGTTTGGTAGATGTAACCTAATATCTTATTTTATAGAATTTGAAGACCAGAGGTCAAGATTTTTTGCTGAACATGAACGTTTTGACGACTTTATGGAAATGAGAGAAGGTCTAGACCTCATTGGGGTCAGTTCCTTTAAAGAATATATGGTGGCGTACAGGTTAGTTCCTAAACCATTTAAATCTTATAAATAGGCCAAACTGAAAAAAACCTAATTTACATACTCATTTTGTTTTTAGAGAAGCTGACCGATGCCCTTGGTACTCTTCCCAAATATTATTTTGGACTTTATCTTGTTTATTACTATCTTGGCCACTTCGAATTGTAATAGAATGTAATACTGCCTACGTACACTATACGGTACATATTATATTGATTTATATAATGCTTTTATATAGCTTTACATATTTAAAAAAATAATAATAACGTAATTTTTCTTCCAGATTACTAAAATTTTTGGTACAAATTATGAATTAGATCCAAGTCGGCAACTTGATTTAGATACGCACTTATCAGATACTCTACCACCAGTGCCTGCCACGAATTATGCGTGGAATCTAGCCGACGAGCAGAGTGCAGTACTTTGTTCAGCACCCCGTCCACCCCGCACACTCCCTCTATCTCACGCTTCTACTGTAGATAGTTTAGAATTATTTGCTGCAATTCGTGGTAATTGTGCAATGGTACCTTCTTATTCAGAAGCAATGAGAATAGATGCCGCCCTTAGAGAAGACCCTGGTGAAAATACGACTAACACGGGTGTTCTTGTTGATATTGAATCTGAACAGAGGCCCAGTAGGTCGACTATTAAAGCGGCTTCTTTTGATGAAGCCCCGCGTAGACCAAACGCTTTAATAACAAGCACACATTCAAGCAGTAATATAGCCGCTAGTGCTCGATCACACGAAATCAAACAAAATCGGCGGTCTTGGGCAGGAGTGTTAACAACAGCAAGGAGCGCAAGGCAAATATTAGACGACTTCACCAACAATACTTCAGCTAATTATCAATTAATTACAGAACAGAGAGTAGGACGTAATCGAGAGGGTACGTTGTACTACTCCAGGGAATTATCACCTACATGTTCACGAGATCCTTTTGGTGGTCGTGCGCAAACAACTCCCACAGATGAACCCCCTCCCTATGAAGAGGCATTAAAATTACCTGCCTTACGGAGGATTACCAGGTCGATAACAGGTACAGATTTGGCAGGACCTAGAAGAGCATTTCTTAGAGACGTAATAGCAAACAGACGGTCGTGTTTAGACGGTGTTGGAGTGTTGGCGGGGACTAGAACCATAAGATTGCCCCAATGTGAATCTGGCGAAGAAACGCCTCTATAACATTATCCAAAGCGATGACAGTATAAAATTAATATTAATATTAACTCTTTGTTTTAATCCCAGAACATGATAACGCTTTAGTATTGGAAATATATTTTTTTGATGCTGAAAAAAAAGCTTTCCCAATCTCTAGTATACTCATAGACAAATAAAAATGGAATTGAATAAACACAACTTGGAACCGATGTAGTTAATCGTCCATTATTGTTATTAACAAGTATGTAAGCTGAGTAATGTTGTATATTAATATATAAAAAATAATGTAAATAACTGTTTTGTATAGATAGTTATTAATAAATGAAGCTTATTGCTTTTATATTTATAAAGAAAACAATACTCCTTAGTATGAGAAATGTTATGATTTCTTAACAAAAACTGATTCGCTGTTTATGTATGTCTCATCATTTAGGAAAGTCAATTATTACTCTTTGGAGAGTTTTGTATATTTAATTAACTAAAATTATCATCTTAACGCCAATGTTGTGCAATCGCAAAAGTAAAAACGCATAAGCTTAATAATATTTTTTTTGAAAATTGTTTCTTTATTGCTAATATAATATAGGGTGACGCAAAAGTAATCCTCCTATCAGAAAATCCTATAAATTTTGCCTTGATGTAAAAAAACTTAAAACACATTTTGCGCCACCTTATATACCTTGTATACAAGGTGGCGCAAAAATAACCTTCCGATATTTTTTGGCTGTAATTTAAAAAAAAATATGAAAAACTTTGATTCTTCTTGTGGATTATTTTTATTTGGTCTTTTAATTTTTTTACATCAAGGCAAAATTTATAGCATTTTCTGATAGGAGGATTACTTTTGCGCCACCCTATATATATGTTCGCTAATATAATAGGTTATCGATCATTGACGTAGTTATTATATATAAGGCAGTGCCTTGTGATTTTATTTTAAGACATTAAGGAAATATTTGTATATCGCTGTAGCCACGTTTTGTTTCCGTGTTACAAAAGGACTACGAAGCAAAATTAGGGTGATTAATGAGATTTTATAAGCATTGAAATAACGGTGCACAAACGACTAATTTAAAAGTTATGAAAAAAAAAAAAGGTTTATACACCAAAAGTGATATTAAATTAATTATGATACTTCTAAGATTGAACGCATTTGAAAATCGCAAAATTCATATGATCAACAGAGTAACAAAAGAACCAATTATAATATTAAAACTTTATTTTATTATGAAGTATATTCTTGTGTTTGTACCCAAAAGGACGCAATAAAGCAGCAATAGTGTATGTACGCTTGTAAATATTATTTATATAAGCATGTAAGATTAAATAACGTGCCAAGAAAATTACTTATTTCAATTACTTGGAAGTACTTATTTTGGTGGCAACTGTAATTAAATTAATAGGGACCTTTAATTATCGTTACTGTAGAAATAGTCGATAGTGTCTTAGGAAGTAAACACAGAGACTTAATCGTATTTTTTTCGTGCAGGAATTTCTCCTGCTCCTATATTGTAATATAGTACCTTAGTAATAAGAAACCAGAAAACGTTTAATGTCGAAATATTTGACGGCAAGTGTCCATTGCTTTTTAACTATCTCATTAAACCAAGTATTATAAACCATAATATTAAAGTTAAGTTAGATGGTCATTTAAAAAAATATTCTTTGACATCAAAGTTTGTTAGCCTAAAAATTATCTAGTGCTTCATAACAGAACTATTTTGAAAAGTAAACTTACTACTGGTATTATTGGCTTTTATAGTTTCACATTTAATATTAGTATAGAAGCTACTAATGGGGTTTAAATATTACAAGAACAGTTAACAAATGATGATGATTACTTATTAAGAGACAGTAATAAGTTCATGCATAATGAGGCATGATAAATATTCTAATGCATGCGACGGCAGAGGTTGAGCTTCGGGTTTTACTGGGAATATGCGAAAGCGGATGTCAATAGGCAGGTCTGAAAACAGTGCGATGTACGCAATTTGCGTTGATTTCATCGTACTCATAATGTAGGTCGACCCGACCACGAGATGGAGCGACGAGATTGCGGGAAGCCTCTTAATGCAGTTCGGTTAGAAGACAGGACGGTGCCAAAGTTTATAACTACATACATTCACGTCCTATACAAGTTGTATTATTGTACGACACTGAAGAAGCCTTCGCCATAAAATATATCAATAATAACTTGTTTTCAGATACTATTATTAATGAATCTTATTAAAGTAACAAAAATAAGAGTTGATACTGATTTAATCTAACTTTAGATTACAGTGACCTAATCAAATAACATGCGTATTTAAACTCAGTAAATTTTTTGTGAACCTTATATATCGAATAAATCTTAATTATTTACAAAAACAATAACATACATTTTTAACATACAACGTTATTTTAGATTTTTTTTTTTTTGTGTTATATTGCTTGATTTCTCGTGGTGTAAATTTGTGATAAGGTCTATAATTATAGCATGCACTTCTCTTCAGTTATCTCTTCTACCAAAGACTTAATTTGTTGGTCAGTTATGTAAAATTTTATTTTAAAACGTTGATTGTGAAACCAAGTTTAAAAAGTCCACGTCTCATTAACAGTGCGACTAACAAAAGCATAGACTTTTATGTCATGCGAAGGACATAACTTTAATGAACGTTACAGGGTTTAATATGCCCTGTACCGCCACGTTAATGATTTTAAAACCAGGTATAAAACATCTTTTACTGCAGGATTAGAATAAATAGAAAAGTCAGTGTCGCTGCGAACGTTTTGAAATATTCTTTGTTGTTTATAATTATTTCAATTCAATTACAGAATTATTTATGTAATTGCAGAATTCACTAACAGATGCATTATTTTTAATTTTGCTTTTGATATACAATGAAAAGATGATCTCAGTAACAAAACTAACTTTAAAAAATATATTTGTAATGAGGAAATTTTGCTATATTATATCCAAATACTGCTAAAAATTTCGTAAGTTTCGTTACAAAAGAATGTTAATTATTGTTTACTACGTTTATTATAAGTCAAAGAAATTGTGTATTACATATACGTATTATAAGATCCATGCTTCTAGTGTATATTCTACATTTAATTATTAAATATTTATTTATTGATTTCGGTATTAAATAGTCATAAAATTAACATATTTTGGATTACAAATTGTAAGGAAGGGAAAAAAGTTTATGATTTTCAATAAATTATGTTATAAAGTGTAAACGAAGTTTTTCTTTAATAGAAATAACATTAAGACATTAATAATTATGCCTTTTAAGTTTTAATTGCTATGCCTAGTAATATGAAGTTTGAATTTCATTGAAATGAAATAATATATATTCTATGGAAACTTCATAATAATATTTCTCTAGACCTGTTCATACTTTATTTAATAATTTTATAAATTGATTATTTATATTTTATCATATATATATATTTATAAAAAGTTCTGAAAAAATATATTTAACAGATTCGAATATTTTTCACGTACCATATCATTTTTATGTTAACCATTTTTACTACGGAAAAGCTGTCAAAAGGAAACAAATTGAATAAATACGCACGGATCCGCCATTTCATGATTGAAAACCGCCAGAGAATAGGCGAACAGGATTTTTTTGGGAAAATGCCTTTTGTTTTACTGTTGACGTTGTCAGAAACAATGTTACGCTGTTAATATATTTTTTTTTTCATTACACACAACGACTGGTCGTGCTGAAAATTCACGTTATGACATGTACCGATTATAAAGTGTACCAATTTGATTTGTCTCTATCTAATTTGTCTCTAGATTAAATGATATATAGTAAGTCTAGTAATTTCACTACCTACAGCGTCTTATAAATTTAATGTACTGATTTTTGTATGTTTCTTTTTTATTCAGTCAAGTGACGAGACAAGCGGGACGTTCACCTGATGTTAAGTGCTATAACAGCCAATTTACGCCCCCAGTGCTGGAACACAGGCCTACCCTCAATATGAGGGCGATGGGGCCATAGTCACCACGCGGGCCCAATGCGGATTGGTGACTTCACACACACCTTGATTAAATACTAAGTCACGTGCAGGTTTCCTCACGATGTTCTCCTTCACCGTTTGTATTTCGCTATTGTAACTAAAGTTCACAAATGTACGTAACTTAAATATTAAAGTCATTGGTACATGCCGAGATTCGAACCCGCGACCTTCTAAATGAAAGCCGCACGCTCTAACCAATAGGCCAGCGAGCTACTAGATGTTAAGTGCACCTGCCCGTAACGACACGAGGCTAGTTAGGACGACATGTGCTGCACCAAATTGTGCTCCTCCTCTGAGACACAAGCTGTTGAGTCTCGTTACCCCAGTAATTTCACTAGTTACAGCGCCCACGAAACTGGAACATAGTAATGTTTATACCCTACTATTTGTCGGCTGCAATAGGCGCTGCAGTAGTAACTACCTTTTTTATGTTAGAAAATCCTGCATGAATATTTTTTCGTTGCAGGGGCAATGAAAAAGTTATGCCAGACTTACTGGCTAAAACCCCACGGTTTCCTCGCTGCGCCTTTGGTCGAAGCTGCGGGAACGCTTTCGCACAATACCACGGTTCCGGTAACATTAGCCCATTAATGGGCCTTGACATTATATGGGGTTCCTTATGGGGGAGCCAACGCACAATGGTTCTACATGGAAAATATTATTCGCCTCTTCTTATGGCTTAATGTACTGGGTAGCGGATTTCCCCGTATCTACCACTTTAGCCTATGTTAAGGGGGTTGACGGAGGGCACGATCCCTTCTACTTCCATGCCCGGGTCTCTAGCTACAGATGGCGACGTTAGATACACTTTCTCTTACCCGCTCCGCAGCCTATATCTGCGATATAACTTTTTCCCAAAAGGCAACACAGGCGTTCCATAACTCTTCACTTTCTACCATTGCCTTCACGAAAGCGGTAAGAGAAACGTCGTTGTTAACAATAGGGATGAGGTCTTGACAAAGCTCTGTCTAACTCAGATATAAGTTCAAGGTACGCTGCGCCGAGTCCACAAATCGAGTCACCGTTACCGTTACCGCAATGGTAGGGTAGGATATGGCCGTTAGCTATTTTCTTATACAGTGCGGGTACTTTCCGAAACATCCATGCCCTGTTAGCACCTGCATGAGTAGGAACGTCAGTGCGCCATGCCGCATGTTTATCCAATCTATCAAGACTGGACAATCAAAGTCAACAATTTTGCTTCCTGCCCTGGGATGGGCCAGTTTGTCAATCCCACCCCATTTCCTCAGTGGGAGCTGCTCACCCTGGGTTTGTGATTTTAAGCGCTATTCATAGATGGCTGTAAGGAGCTCCGTTTCACGCTAGTAACTACCTAAACGTTCTCCGGCAACAGAGACCTACTACCAGTATGTTTTCGTTGCGGATGTCTCTATATGAAATAAGATCTACTATCACAAAATAAAATGGGTATTATCAGAAAACTTTATATTGTAGGTAGGAGTTTAGTTGTTAATATAGCTACGTAGGCGCCAGAGGTATTTCTGGCAAAGAATCTGGACCTTTCTCAAAAGGTCAACAATACAGTTGCGGCAGTCTACAGGCAACAGTGATCAAATTAGCTAATAGCTCATCTGCTTAAACCTGTAAGAAAAAAAACATTGAACTTTGCTTAAAGGTAAACCTTCGATCAGTTTAATCATCTGAAATTTCTATCTATTTGCGATGGGTAAAATATAGAATATGCTTATGTAGTACAGAAAATAGGGTGGACTGTAGGAATAAAGATAGAGTAAATAAATGGGGACAGACCTTTTTAATTGAATTTACCTTGAACGGATCCTTTTTACTAGCAATTTGTTCCCTAACCACTAGACGGAACAAACATCTTCTGAAATTGTTTCTTATTTACTTAAATATAGCAGTTTTGTTTAAGCGTAATAAAAATACTGTTAAAAATAATAATTGAGATTTCAACCAAGATATTTTTAAATTTCTTTGTATTGAATCAAAACTATTCAATAGCAATGAACCGTTCATTTTTCACTATCTAACGAAAGTCATTGTAAGATTAATTAATTTTTTTTTTTCATTATTTTATCTTGTCTAAAATATACAAAAATGAAATAGGTATAGACCTGTACGTGTGTATATTTTATTATTTAACTAAACAGATATAAAAAAAGTAAAAAAAAAAACGAAAATTCACAAGCTATCTTTACATGAAAAGAATACAAACACATATCAAAGGGTATTATTAGTAAAAAAAAGGATTCATATGAAAAATAAACACTGTCACCTGCCCATTTAAAGGATGCCTTATTTCGTTTTGTTGTCTTTTCATAAATAAAATTTAGGATAAAAGGACTGGTGTGAAATGTAAACTTAGAGCCGATATAGTGGAGCTTCATAGCATGAACTCCACTATATCGGCTCTTTGATATTACGTCAAATCTATATATTTGTATATATATAATTAAATTAGGTATTCTTTGTTCGCAAATCACGTGAAAACTAGTAAACGTATCGACATCGGAATATGAGCATTCGAGGCGAAATGATTTGTAGATAGTTATAGGCTATTTATTTTTAGGATTTCATAGATCTTTCATAGTTTTATATCTAATTAACTTTTATAAACATTTTCATTTCGTATTAATAATACTGTTGCTATAGAAAGTCATCTGCGGTCTAATTCTATATTACGACCAGCAAAGCGGACAGGGAACAGCTAGTATAACATAAAACGAAGTATTACATAATAATCGTGTCTTGTAAAGTTTAATGAACATTTTAAGCTTTTTTATATCAATATGTAACTATTTATCATGACAAAATTGTATTGAAAAAAGGTAAGAGTTTTGTTCATGTTATAGGAAGATAAATGATAAGTATAATAACAAAATAAAACACTTTTAATATGGTAATGTTAAATATTATAAATAGTTTATAATGTTTTCATCGAAGAAATTAATGCAGAGACAGAACAAAGGTAACCTTTACAATATACCCGATAAAACAGGCAGGACATGTACAAACTGCCAATAAATTATTAACAGAATTCCATGGCGGTTACCTAGGACAGCCTTTTGTCTGATGTGACATATTTTACAGGAAACTCGCTTCTATATCCTCGTAAAACTTTTTTACTGGTAGATTTCTGTTGTCGGAGACGTTTTGAGTTTATTTCTTTTTGCCGTAATGTTTGCACACTACTGTTTGACGGAAAAAATAAGCGCTGCGGTGGTAACTACCTAGACAGTCCCCGGCAGATACTTACCACCACCATTTTACTAATTATCATCCTCAAATGTTGCTTCGTCCTATAAAAAAATTATCTTGTACCTATTATTAAATAAATCACATAAATTCCTCTTTAGTGAATTAATTCACTTTATCGAATATATCTACATTAATGAGATTAAAGGCTTTATAATACGAGTGTTCATTTCATGTTACAGTTTAAGCTTTTGAAAGGCGGTATTAAATTGATGCTTTGTTGGATACTGATTGTTGTAACAGCGGTTGTCTATGTACGACACATTTTTGTCACATATTAAATAACTTTAATGAAATTTATTAAATTTGGCACGAAATTATATATTTAAGTATTACATCTTCGATCATATTCTCTTTTGAGGGCAAGTATAATCCCATTGTAGTTAAAGTTAAAAAATATTAACTTTTTATGACACTCTTTCACTCTCTCATTCGCTTGCTGACTTGTTCAGTTAATGAAGAGTTTAAATAAAAACCTAGGATTATAAAGTTACGTAGTTCGGATCGTGAATCTATATATCTATATATTTAATAAAAATGGGTTTCCTTTTTTACGTCAATCACGTGAAAATTAGTGAACTTATCGACATGGAAACGACCGAGCGACCATTCGACTCGGAATGATATGTAGATAGATGGTTATAGGCTAATTATTATATGAATTTCATAGATCCTACATAATTTCATTTCTAATTAACTTTTATAAATATTTTGATTTCCTATTATTTATGCGGTTGCTAGAGTAACGGTTGCTACAGAAACTCTTCAGCGGTTGCTTTCAAGGAATATTTCAGACATTTTCAAGTCTAATTTTATATTACGGCCAGCAAAGCGGGCGGGGAACAGCTAGTCTAGTATATACAATATCGTGTTAAAACATGACAAACGGATGACTTTTTAATGTTTTATAACAAAAGATATGTTCCTTGACACCAAATATACATGAAATAGGACAAACCGCAAAATCGTCTCCTATTTCATATATTTTTTAAAATGAGTATGCTGTACGATCAACCCGGTCGGTACAATGCCCGCCTGAATAACAACTTGAACTCTACCGATTGAGATAAGCCACGTATTTACTGTAACAACTAACGTTAGTTAACTAATGCTGACAAATGGGTACACCGTTTGTTCTCACTACACATAAATCAAAATCAAATTAAGTTGTTTATTTGCAGAAATATGGTACTGATGGTGTAACAACAGATCACAGAACATAAAGTTTCCGAACCACTAGTTTACTCACCTATATTTACAATAACAGTTGTTATCGCACCTCTAATTTATGATATATACATATTTATATTAAAACAATACCTGAACCCCTTACACTTTATTTGACTTATATATTTCAGCTTTATTTATTAATTATCAGATAAATAAAGGTATAATGAATATAGGTAACAAAGAACTGCTTCCCGTAGTTCTGTTAGCAAAAATATAAATAAAAAGTCAAATTATTTCAGATTTTTATTTTTTGGTGTTCGGTCAAAGTATCTTTTAGCAGAAATGTAAATTAGTTAACAATTGTAACTAGTGTGTTAATAGTTTTAGTAAATAATAATATTTATATTTCGTTAATAGTGGAGATCTTCGGGGGAGGCCTATGTCCAACAGTGGACGGCTATCGGCTGATGAAGATGATATTTCGTTAATAGTATCTACCTTTCCTCTACGATGTTATGTAAATTACCGCAGTGTTTTTAAAAAAAATCCATTATTCAGTTTGTTATGCTATGTTAGAAGTAAAATGATTTGAAAAAACATACTGTTGGTTTTACGATCAACAGAAATGTCGCATGTTTTCGAGATAATCCCGAAGGGGGGAAACACCTGGAAAAAAAGAGCCTGAAGCCGACGAAGGTGAGTGTCTTAACAACGTCAAAGGCAGAATGAACCCTTTCCACCGCAACTTCAAAGACGCTCCTAAACAAGTTTTCGCCTACTGACCTCAAAAGTAAGTAACAATGAATTTTTTTATAACCCATTGACGATTATATTATATATATTATATTTAACATAATCTCCAATGCACAAGACTTGTATAGTATAAGTAAAGCTTGAAAAGATTTTTTGATAGTTTATGATTGATAACAATTTTATTTTATTTTACGAACCGATGAGAAGTGAGATATTAAACTGATAATAAATAATATTTTCACATTCAAATATCGTTTCAGATTTTATTTCTTACTTCAATTAGATACTTAGTTCCGACGAAATAAAGTAAAAACAATAAACCGTTGTAAAAACTGTTGAACATTTGTTGTCAAAGTAGGTTATGTATGCTATCCTCGTCCTTTTTTGTATTCGAAGGACGCCATGGCAACGATTATTCTGGGTCAAGTTTCTTGGCAGGCATCGTTTCTCTTAAAGTAAATTGACAATAAACATTAAATAGAGTACTCATTGTGTTTATTAATCTTTTATATTCATAATCATACTACTGAATTAAATGAATGATTAACTGGAATGGCACAGTGTTTTATATTTCTTGATATGATGACTTTTGCCATATTTTTAAAATGATGAAATATTAGGATTTTTTATACGACGAAATGATGAGACGACCGATACATTCACCTGGTAGCACGAGTAAGTAATATGCTTGTCCATAACAACGTGGCGCTATCAGGATGATATTAAGCACCACATCGAGCTCCTCGCCTTGAGACGTAAGATGTTTAATCTTGTTCACCCCAGTAATTTCATTAGTTACACCTATCTCCCTTCAAAGCGGAATACAGTAATTGTTGCACACTACTGTTTGGAGGTAAGACACCTTAAGTTTTAAAATAATCGTAGAGAATGTATGAAGTGTAAATAATGTTGTGGTAAACGTAACGGCGAGGGGTTACAGAGCAGCACGCTTGGCGGCACATCAAAAGGTTTACTCGCTTTGATGGAGCCGACAGCCAGCCAGCCCGCGTTGACCGATATCTGTCTGTATCAGTTTAGAATTTCTAATAAGCAATTATTAGCACTACTAAAGATTGTATAACATTAATTAAAATGCGGATAATAACTGGTGATAGGTCTCTGTTGCCGGGGATCGTCTAGGTGGGTACCACCACAGCGCCTATTTCCGTTGCCAAACAGTAGTGTGCAAATATAACTGTGTTCCGGTTTCGTGGGTGCTGTAGCTAGTGAAATGACTGGGGTGACGAGACTCAACATCTTGTCTCAGGCGACGGCCGATGGGGTGCAGTGTATGCTATCTTAACTAGCGCCATGTAGTTATGAGCGGACGTATCATTTACCATCAGGCGAACATGCCGCTCGTCTCATCGTTTAATTACATAAAAAAAAATTAATGCATTAATTGATATCCAGCTGTGGATGTCCTTCGGCTAATGATGATGATGATGAATGAAAATGCGAGTTCGATTGTGATGAATATGAATCAGTCTTTCATCATGAACTTATGATTCAAATTAAAAGACAGAAAAGAATTTCTGTAGAGTACTCCTCGTTTAAAAATATGATTTTGTTGTGGTTATAGTGGATGTTAATATTTTCGTATATTCAATGGATAAAAATAGAAAAAGTGAACAAGGTAGCTGTGTGATAACAACTAGATAATATATTCTATGAAAAAAAATATGTAGTCGTTTCAATGAGACTGTTAAAATGGTTTAGCTTTAAAGACGAGTTTGCCTCAGGGAAATAACGAGAAGGAATTTCCCCTACCCGTGGGCTATGGCCTATTTTCAACGTGATTGTGATTAAATCTCGATCGACTATCGAATAGTTTTATATGAAAAACTATCTACTCGTTTAGTTTATTGGTTGTTAGTCCCTTTTGCCGGGGACCGTCTCCATAGGTACCCCCGCAGCGCCTATTTCTGCCGAACATTACCGTGTTCCGTTTTGAAGGGCGCTGCTGCTAGTGAATTTACTGATGTAACTGTGAAATGTAATCATTAATC
The DNA here is from genome assembly GCA_029030555.1 of Ornithoptera alexandrae. Lineage (NCBI taxonomy): Eukaryota > Metazoa > Arthropoda > Insecta > Lepidoptera > Papilionidae > Ornithoptera > Ornithoptera alexandrae. The sequence continues at coordinate 3,645,142 of JARDVY010000007.1, read as the reverse complement.
GTAATTCGAACAGTTTTACAATTTTATAACGATGGCAAAGATGAATAGGACAAAAATCTCGTTATATTATAACTAATAGTACAGATGTGTTTGAAATTACAGTATAGACATTGCTACCGAGTATCTTTCTGTATTACTGTTTAAGAGTGGGAGGGACAGAGGCTAAAGCAAATGGCTCTATCATTAAGTAGTTAAGTATAAGTGTAAAGAAAAATACTCAGTTACCAATAAAAATACGAGGCAGTTGCCAAGGTTGCTGCTAAATAAATCGCAGCCAGCATCGATGGACTCCGTCATCGGCGATATGATCTTGTGCAGTTTATAACGGGTAAAGTTTATGGAAAACGAAAGGTGGGGAGAAGGAAAAAGTCATGGTTGAGGAGTATCAGGGAATAGACTAGTATATCTGAGGCGTCCGAATTGTTCCGCCGAACTAGAGACAGAAAGGATTGTACCGCGTTGATCGCCAACCTTCACTAGTTGGAAAGGCATTCTAAGAAGAAGATCGAGAGAAATCACTAAGGGTAAAAACAAAAAAAATATTTCGATACTTGCACCGATTTTTTTTTTATAAAAAATGGAGTCGTTCAAATGATGGTAAATAATACTACTACCCATTACATTGCAGCACTAGTTAAGATAATGTGCACTGCACAACTTTGTGCGCATTGTTTTATGATGTATACTCTAAAAGTACACTAGCGAACAATGTTAATAAAGAAATGCCGTTGTCATAAGTCCTCAGAGTGTGTTTAATTATACTATGTAGGGTAAATGTAAACGCAGATGTGATTTACTGTTCGACGTTACCAAACAAACGCACAGTACTCAGCTCAAATAAGACTTGTGCGATGTTTATAGTCGTACTTAATGAGCGAAAAGGAAGATTAACGTTATGTTTAATGATAAAGTTAATATAATAACTAAATTTACAGATGTCTGTCTCCACATTCATATAAAACATAGGCTATTATTATAACATGAACTTCAACGAAAGATACTACTATACATTGTTTATAATCGACGACAAAGGAAGAGCTAATAATTCAAAGTATACTTTTATAAAATTTTTGTCAAATTATAATAATTAAACAATATAATTCCAAGGCATTACATTTAATATGCAAACTTCTGATTTTACTCATTAATTGTTCTTTATATATCTTATTGCATATTTGTATTTTACTACATCTTTTTTAGTTGTCATATATTATATGTATATACCTAGTCCGGCCATGAGTTCTCTTACAAATGAAAATGCATTTTTTTTTATTAATGAAATATTATTAAAATATATACTTACATATTTATTAGTCTCAGCAAAAAATAAAAAAATATTCTATTCGAAATGGTCACCTTTGGCATTTGTACAGGCCTTTAATTTTTTTGGCCACGAATCTATGGATTCATTTGCGCAGTTTTCAAGGGAAATTACCATCACCGCCAGTGCTTGCTCCAAAGATGTTTTAAGAGACTCAATATCGCCGTGTCGTTTAGAGCAGCAGCAGGCCATGTCCTCTAAAACTGACCATAATCTGAAGTATAAAAGGGTCGAGGTCTGGGGTAGATATGGGCCAGTCTTCAGCTCTTACAAAGTCCGGAACGTTGGTTTCAAGCCAGGTTTAGGTAGTTCGTGCCTTGTGACCAGGTGCAGAGTCCTGCTGGAAAGTCCACGGTATATTTTTAAAAAGTGTATTGCTGAGAGGTTTCACAACATGATCCAAGACTGCATCTTGATACACTTTGGCTGAAGTTTTCACTCCTTTTCCCAAGAATGTAGTTTTGTGACTCTTTGATAAATTACGTCCACCAAACCATCACTGACGCAGGACCTTTCCGACCACTTGAGCAGCTTCTTTATAACTGTGAGCGTACACTTTATTATTTTGCTTGTTGTCGTGTTCTTCAATCGTGAAAATTTTTTCATCGGTAAAGAGGATATTTCTGTGCCTTTCACCTGCGTATAGTTGCAGAAGGCGTTTTGATCGATCCACTCTCTTTAATTGTAAAGATCGATTTAGGGCATGTCCTGTATATCGACGATAAGCACCGAGCTTCAGGTCTTATTTTAATTATAAAACAAGACCTGAAGCCCGCTAGGACTCTGTCGCGTATTAACGCGTGAATATTCATTTCTCGCGAGAAGATTTTTTGCTTCGTAATGGGGTTTCTACGAATTCTGGCTTTAACAGCATTAACAGCCTTTGTAGTTTTAACAGCACGCGGCCACCCCGATCTATACTGGTCTTCGACAGATGAAGAGGACACACATATCTGTTGATAGTACGCTCCGCTCGTACCCATTTTGTGTATGACGATCACTGCAATCCTATTTTCCTTACTACCCCATTCTATATTGTAATTTGATTATGGATACGAAAAAATATGTGAAGTAGCGCAAAATCGAAAGAAGTTTTTAAAATAATATACCTGTTCTAAATTCAAATTAATTAAAAAGTTGAAAAAAATAATAGTTTTTTATGTAACAGCATTTATGGCCAGACTAGTTATATAGCCGAGTTCAAAATGTCAAAAGGTAAAATTTTATTTTCTGATTTTAAAGCGAAAAACAATGTTTTAAGTTAAATTGTCTGTCCTCATTTACAGTGAACTATAACAATCTGACAACTAACCGCAGAGTTTCAAGCTACTTTAATTAAATGTCAGCATTTTTAAATGACCGAGATTAAAGTACAATTTAATGAAATCTGTGCGTTTAAGTTAAATATAATTTGTCGTAAAATATTATATTAACAATGTTCAAGAGTGTATTAAATGTTTAAAATTATCCTTACAAAATTAATCTTTAGATCAATTTTCATTAATATTGTTGGAAAGCCACCTCGTTGTTCCAATAACTTCACCGGCCGCGGCGCCATTCGTAACGAAACAGTAATTTTTACCAATTATTCCTTAATGGAAGGAATAGGTTTTACCATCGTATCAACCTATAACTTTTTTTTTCTGCGTGCAATCTTCTCGGCCTTTTATTCTGACCTGAGCAACGGATTCCCCCCAATCCGTCACCCAGAGGTCTTGGGAGTCAAGAGAGAAAATTCTCCCGACTCCCTGCGGCGAATCTGACTTGAGCTCCGCCGCCAACCATTATACGGCCGCAGAGGCAAGGAAGAGTGGCGAAACACAATACCGACACTCTATCCACTTCGCGTCTCCACCACGGTTGCGAAGGGCAGTGCAAGCCTATCCCCTCAGCCCATCGGCACTCATCCGAGCTGAGCTCACGGGGCTCACCTGGAGCGGCCTCCTCGGGCCGGCTGGATTAAACCACAGCTACTGAGCACTACCGCCATGACAAGGCGGGACCTGTTCGAGAGGAAGTATGAACCTACACCTAGAGTTTAAATACAATATAAAAACATATTATGTATATCCAACTATATTATGTTGAAACTTTTGTTTTATTGTAATAAAATTATTCTTGTATTGGTTATTAGGAACAAGGAATTGCAATAAAGATGTAAGACACCTCCATAACGGTGGACTAAACATATGGACATAACTGGATTCGTAGAATAGGCTCTAGACCACTAAGGATTCATCTAATAAATTCAAGCTAATTCGTATAAGCTAGACTTTTATTGTTGGTTTTATCTAATAATTACACAAACCATACATTCATATTAATAATTGTCTATACCATGTTCCTTCTTGTATTCACAAATTAAAATATAAATTATTAAAATATATGTAAATAAAATAATAATACAAAAAACTATTTACTTTTACTGGTTGTTGGTCTCTGTTGCTGGAGACCGTCCAGGTAGGTATCACCGCAGCGCCTATTTCTGCAGCCAAACAGTAGTGTGAAAACATTGTTGTGTTCCGGATAGAAGGACGCTGTGGCTGAATTTACTGAGATAATGAGGTCATCCTATGTCTCAAGGCAACAAATACAATGTGGTGAAGTATATGGACAGACGTCTTACACTTACCATCAGGTCGTCGAACGTCCCACTCGTTCCGTCGCTTAATTGAATAAAAAAAAAAAATACAGAATTATATATTTTAAACTAAAAATAAAAAAAAAAACAATTAAACGAAAGAAAAAAATGTTTCCAACAGGTTACTTCATACAGTGGAAGCTTCCGACGCTTTACTGCGCATTTACGTTTAAGGGGGCATGCCATTAGGCTAATGACACCCTCGTGTACAGTATTTGTATGTGTACTTATGTCACCCAGTAAAAAGGAATAGATGGCAACATCACCTGTATGCATACTTTTTATTGTTATCTGGAGGGAAATCTTCTAAAAAGATACATTGTTTCGGGGGGAAGACAAAGTTATGTGGGATTTTTACGCACTGAAACCCTCTTGGTGGTCATCCGTATTGCGTTGCGGTACAATGTATTGTGACCAATTGTGGCTGTATACTACTCACAATTGTGATTTATTATTAATTTCGTAAACAAAAAAGTTAAATTTAATACTTTATGTATAACCATAGCAACGAATTTCTGAGACAGATAATAAAAGGGTCTCTTGCTAAATTAAAATTTTACTCGGGGTATAGTCTTTGTTGTTTGAGACCGTCTAGATGAGTACCACTGTAGCGTTTATTTCTGCTAGTTAGTTAGTTCCGCTTAGTTCCGGTTTGATGGGCGCTATAACTAGTAAAATTACTGGGGTAACGAGACTCAACATCTTATATCTCAAAGCGACAACCACCACGTGGTGCAGTGTATAACTAACGCCACGTTGGTGTGGGTAGGCGTATCACTAAGCAGCAGGTGAACATAACGTTCTACACGTTCTACGCTTTTTTGGAATAAAAAAAATTGTAAAATGCTATACTAAACTTTAGTATTATTATTGATGCTTTCCGTTTAAGGGTTTCGCTCTAATTAATGCAGCTGTTAAACGTGCGCCGAGCAGATAGATCGTTCAATAAAACGCATCGCAACTTCAATTTGTGCGAAATCGAATTTGACAAACGCAATTTACTGCGCACAGTCGAGCCGGGAACGGGAACGAGAACGCAACAGGAAAACTGATAAACAATTACATCCGTCGCAAATCGAATGCCGATGGAAAATAGTAATACCGTTGAATTTAACATTCAAGAGTTGCACATTATTATATTATGATCCTCGGTATTATGATTAACATTAAATATTAAAAAAAAGCTCGTATCGCGATCGGTCCTGTCAACGGTGATTATCAAACAGTACCGTGCAAACATTAATAAAGTTGCAGTGAAAATATCGTAACTCTTTCAACATCTTTATGGGCAAACGTATTACTCACCATCAGGTGAACGAAATGTACGTCTCCTTGCTGCCATAAATAAAAAAAAATACTTCTGCTACGTTTATAAAAAACTAGCTGTTTCTCATCCGCTTTGTTGGCCATAAAATAAAATTAGATTTGAAATTTGTCTGATTTATTCCTTAAGAGCAACTGCAACCGGAAATGATTTTCTATAGCAACCGTCACAATAGCAATTGCATAAACAATACGAAATGAGAATATTTATTAATGTTAATTAAAAATAAAACCATAAAGGATCTATGAAATGTAAAAAATAAATAGCCTATAATCATCTACAAATCATTCCGCGTCGAATAGTTATGTACCCGTATCGATACCTTCACTAGTTTTCACGTGATTCGCGAACAACGGAAATAGATTTTCGTTATACGTATACTTAAAGTAAAAATGTGACAACAAAAAATACGTATAAAGCACATAAATAAGTACCTATCCAACAAAGTATAAGAAAGTACATAAAGTTTCTAAAATTTAGATAAGAAAAACTTGTAATAAAACCAAGTACCATGAACTATCAAACTGTAGACACTCATAAAAGTAGACGCCGCGCCGGCCCTTAATTTGTCCCTATTGTTTTTGTTGTAACACGTGCGAGTATATTGTTGTCGTTTTGGATATTGAGTTCATTGTAACACATGAACAACGTATTGAAGTCAGGTACTTATTTACGTGCTTTATACGTATTATTTTTATATAAAATTTTATTTTAAGATTAAATCAAAATGTAAGTATGACGCCTTATTTTTTACTGTCACGACTTTCAAAGAACCTAATTTAAACGTTTTAGCTTCTAAGTGATGATTATTAATTTAATTTAATAACACAATGATTAAACAATAATTATTACATTAAAATTTGTGTAGAAATAAGTAAAACATAAATTGATTTTTTTCCTAGAAAATCGGGAATCTATTGAAAAATATTTAAAAAATGTATAACTCCAGAACCAGTGTTTTTGTATGGGGTATTCCATACATAGATAGGATACGAGCTATACTTCAGCCCCTCCAGATTTTTTACACCTATTACCTTTCACCCTGTATATAGATAACGCATTCAAATGTTAGGTTACTTTATAATAGCCGTCTTTTTTTATAACACAGCAATTATTCTATTGGAAACGGAATTTCTTGTACTATATAAATCTTATATAATATTTAGTTAATTATTTATTAGCGCAAGCACTCAATAAATTATTAAACAATATCGCTTGAAATTGAAATGTATACTATGATCTTCGGGGTTCTAACCAAAACACTTTGTAAATAATATCTCATTCCTCGCAAATTTAACTTTCATGTCTTTACAAATGAAAGATACATTTCAATTGTTATAAGCAGAAGTTAGTAATTAATGTAAATTAATAGGAGTTCTTTGATAAACTGTTCAATTAAAACTATATTTACATCGTTAAATATGTAGTAGTTTAAACAATATAGCAATTAAAGATGTCATAGCATAATATCCAGAGAATATTTCATATATTATATATTTTCTATACAAACACCCTACTTTCAGCCTTCTCTGTTTTATTAATATTATTAATTTTAATGATTTATATGTTATTAATATTTATCATAAATAGTTTTCAATAATTGATTAAAGTGAAAATAAAATACGCAAAAATTTCCACAGTTATAAGCAATAAAGAAAACAATGGAATTATTACTTTTGTTTCCCTTTTACACATTTGTGAAATATTAAGATTTTCTTGCAAGGCTGTAGTCGTCAACTCACCGGAAGTCGCTCTTATACTCATGACTTTCCTCATAGTTTGCCACAAAGGTTTCCCACACAGCGACGAACGCGGTTTAACAATAAAACGAACGCTACACGCCGTTTATGCTTTCAAAACGATCTTCTAATAAAATTTTACGGTTTTTACAAAGGTTTTTTATATTCATAAAGTATTCTGTAAATTTGTTGTTAACAGTTTTTTTTTTTAATCAATTAAGCGACGAGACGAGCGGAATGTTCACTTGATGATAAGTGATACGCCTGTCAATCAACGTGGCGCTAGTTAGGATGACATACGAGTGTAATGCACTACATTGCGCTCGTCGCCTGAGACAAGATGTTGAGTCTCGTTACTCCATTAATCACATTACAGCGCCTTTCAAACCGGAATACGTTTGCATACTTCTGTTTGGCTGCGGAAATAGGAGCTGCGGTGGTATCTACCTAGATGTTCTCCGACAACAGAGACCTGCCACCAGTAAATTATATATTAAAGAAAGATATTTTTATATACAATTTTTTTTCTTGCCATTAGAAAGATCCGTCACTGCAATGAGAGATCTGCCGAAGGCCGTCTATGTAGGTACCACCGCAGCTCCTTATCTCTCCCGCCAAACAGTGTTATGTAAACATTACCTTGTTTCGGTTTGAAGGGCGTTTTAGCCAATAAAATTACTGGAGTAATGAGATTTAGAATCTTATGTCTCAAGGTCCTAACTAGCATTATGTTATGTAACCAAGCGTATCACTTATCAACGGTCCTGCTCGTTTTCTAGCTTCTTGAAATTGAAAAGAAAACTGTTAATCATTTAAGGGATAATAATTAACAATCATTGTTCTCATTACTAGAATTCTGGACCTTCTCTCAAAAGGAGATAGTCAAGGCTATTTATCCTTCATGATGGCCGAATGCGGGTAGATGTCAGATGTCACCGAAAGCTGTTGTCCTTGAAACATATTTGTATCTTTGAGATGGATTTTGTTTTTTATACTGATAAAACATGATCATGAGTTTACATGGATAAGAATTTTTTTGATATACTAGAAGTTTTTCTCTGTCGAAATTTATTTTACAACCCGCAGTAATTTGATGCTTTTTTAAATAAATACATTTCTTACGTATTATAGAAATATTATCAGCCGATAGACGTCCACTGCTGGACATAGACCTCCGCCATTAATCTCCACACTGATCGGTTCTGCGCTGGAGTCAGCATGGCCTGCGGTACCGCTAGGCACTACGGGCTGTCCGATTTGAGCCATTTCCCACCACGCTGGCCCGATGTGGATTGGTTGGAACCAGAGCCTCGTTTACGGGGTTCACCGGCGAGGTTGACTTGGGTCCCGTGAGTTGTTGTGCGGGACCCCTTACACCTATTATAGAAATAAATCGATTTTAATTCGGTCAATTGTATAGGAAATTTAATTAACGCCGATCTAAAGCGTCGTGGTCCGTGATCAAGTTCAGTTATAACGAGGGTAGAAAAATCAATTATAAAAAGCCTCTTGATACAAAATTCCATCAGGCATTTGAACGTACTTGCCGTTTGTAAATAAACACCACCCTCTACTGAGGGTATTTCTGTCAGTATCATTCCGAAAGATTTCACGTGTTTTGTTTCAATCGGTGTACAGAGGAATTTAATAAAAAAACAGTTTGTAACATGAGTGTCGTAGCATAAATACGTAGCATCCAAATTGTATGTACGTGTATGTACTGGTGGTAGGTCTCTGTTGTCGGAGACCGTCTAGCTAGGTACCACCGCAGCGCAGCGCCTATTTCTACCGCCAAACAGTAGTGTGCAAACATTACTATGTTCCGGTTTGAAGGGCGCTGAAGCTTATGTAATTACTGGGGTAACGAGATCCAACATCTTATGCTTCAGGCGACGAGCGAGTTATGGTGCAGCGTATGCTATCCTAATTAGCGCCACGTTATTATGGACAGGCGTATCGCTTACCATCAGGTACACGTCACGCTTGTCTCGTCGCTTAATTAAATAAAAAAAAATATAACATATATTCCATGATATTTTCACCCTCTGCCCACTATAGTCATTGAAGTATTGAAAGGGAGTTCCATTGTCTTTTAACAAACCAACGTTGACTGAGAATTCCGATTTGTTATCATTTTCTTATCTTTCTGGTGGTTTTTACCTCAAATGTCTAAGAGGAAAATTGATTGATTATAAAGACAAATTTAAGATTTACGGCTATTTAAATAATTATAATTTATATATATTATCATTTCAACCGATGGATGTCCACTGCTGGATATAAGCCTCTTGTAACGTGTTCCACAAAGCACGTTCTTGCGCTGTTTGAATCCAATGGTTTCCAGCGATTCTTGTTATAATAAGTTATATATATTACTTAAAAATACGAATCAATAAATTTAAAATCTTTTACGCAAATGACTAAGAAAAACGATGTCTGCCAAGAATCTTGACCCAGACTGAATGTCGCCTAGTTGTCCTTGGAATGTTGTACTTGGAGAAAGAAGAAAAACATGCGGCAAGCTCTATTCACTTATGCTATGTTATTTTCAAGTAATAATAAAAATATTTCTTTATACGTAACTTCATTATATACGCAATTTCTAAAACAAATTTTTAATCAGCAAGTATAATTTTTTTCATCGTGAAATGGTTTTGTTAAGTTTAAATTAAGCAATTACGAAAGATTTATAAGCTATTAGACTTGCGATGGCGAACAAAACGAGATAATTCATTATTCTGTATTATAATCAAAGAGGCTTTATTACGAGCGTTATATTTATTAACATTGCTGAAATTGTTTCAAAGTAGATAAAAACTATAGTTCCTTATTTTTTTTTAATATCTGTGTAAGTTTCTACATAAAAATTACCAAAAATGTTCAAAACATTAGAATAGGAAATATAGTAACGAATATAAGACTCATTTCCTCTAGATTAGCAGCATAGTGGTCGCCAAGTGGTGGTCCGCATGAAAATTTCCCTGATCCGCATAGGAATATGAAATATACTTATTCATTACATTACATTAATAGACATCCAACATTTATCCAATCATTCGAGAATCCGCGATAATTGATGCAGGAGTGGGCGGACTGAGGGCTACAGGCTGCTGGCTCTCCATGCAGAATCATTGAAACGTTTGGGAGTATTTGAGCCATTTTCTATCACGCTGGCCTAATGCGGGTCGGTGAGAGCGAGAGCCTCGATTATTGATTAGCAGGAGAAGCACTGCACAACAAGCATTGCACAAATGCACCACGAGAAGGTGAGGTTGACTTGAGTTCCGTGAGTTATTGTGCGGGACCACTTACACACTTTTTCTTCCATACTTAGATTATCAAAATATTTTTAACATTATTAGCGGTCTTCAGGATTTATTGCTCTATGAGATAAAAAAAGTTTGGCGGCTTTTGTTTAGCAAATGTTATTCATCATTCTGGATGGCACATACAACGTCGTGACGTCATCACACTACTATAAGAGAAGGAAGACGGTCCGAGTTTAATCTAGGCCTTACTTTGTGAAACAACTATATAGGATATTATAACTTTACTATATACACGTAATAATAAGTGACATAGATCATAACTCAAGTAATAACAAAGATCAATATTGTAAATATAAAGAATATAAAGTTTTATTATAATATTTGTTATTAATAGTGAACATATGTACATAATTTATATATAGTGAATAAGATGGGTACGAATGAATAAATTTTATTTTTATAATACATTTATAAATCTGGAAGCTGAAGTGGTAGTAGGCCAGCGATATCTGGCGGTCGGAAGCGTGTGGATGCGAAAATGATGATGAAAATCTGCGGACCACATCTGGTGTAAGACATCCAGCAGTGGATTGAAAACAGGTTAATAATGATGATGATAACTATATAAATCATACATAAACTCACTATAAAAGCGTATAGCATTGAATAAATTTGTCTTACATTTTAATATTACTGACAGTAAGCAGTAAAAGTGATCGATACATAGTAACCAAATGTAAAGCAATTAATATACGACGTCTTTATCTTGAAAGGTCTTTAGGGAACGTTTATTCAAAGCAAAATGGATTTGTCGAATGTAATTTAGCGAACTCGATGTAGCTACATTTCCAAATTAAAAACCGACGCGGATCGGACTTTTGTTATACAAAATTATTTAACAGTAGAGTCCGTGTGATTATAACTCTCTTTTTTAGTTCATGTTGCTATTATTAAATTAAAAAATATACACATTACAGCACTAATTCATTCATAATGTTATGTCTGATAAGTGTCTTGTTGACATTTTACCAAGTAGTTTCGACTTTAAAGTGAAAATTCAATCGTTGTTTGCAAGAGCCCAAATCTATTTGTAAATAAAATACAAACGATAAAAGTAGTAGAAGTAAATATAATATAACATGAGTATTAAAGTAACGCATAATATTTAAATTTAATACGTTTTAAGTCAATACTAATTAACTATGTACTAACATAGTTAAAATTTCCGTTTATTGATACCTTAATACTTAACTGAATTAGGTTAAGAGACCCTTGCAAAAGAGATGAAAGGAAATATCATTAAAATTTATTGAGAAGTTTCAACAACGGAAATCGATGAAGATGTCGGATTTATGTCCGTTGTCGAAATAGGAATACTTTGAATATATATTATATACCTTTAATACAGTCGCATTAATTTTCTTGATTACAACATACTTTAATAATCGTAGTACCTATGAATAAAATGTCACAAATTTCTGAAAATATTTTTTTATGTTTTCCCGTCTGAACTAACAGTGTCCTTTTACTGTAACTGTAATTATGGTCATAGAAATGTTTAAAATAATACGTAAAGGTATTGGGTTATTATAATATACCCTTCTCTATATCTTGTATTTTTATATGATAAATTTATGTTGTCTTTACAAATACTTCAGAAGGATCTACCTATTTTTACAGAAAAAGCTATTTCTTTAATGTATTCAACGTGTAGAAAAATAAAATGATTTATATAAAGCTTCCATTAACTTAGTAAGGTCCATGCAGAGCGTTGAAATAAAGTTATTGAGGAAACAGGGCCCCATGTTTTGTAAAGTTAATTTAACAAACATCGTGGCTTTGTTGCTGACAAGCTTCAACTCCATGTGGAAACTAACTTAACAACTTTAAGTTGCTCTTGCAGCATACGTTGTGTTTAAATGAACTGGTTGTTTAAATGACTCTATGTATCGGTTCGGCGTTAATCTTTAGTATCCATATGCATGCACTTGACTAAAAACTATTGGAAGAAACTTGCTAAAGATCGAAAAAAATATATATTAATATTAGCAAAATACAATTAATTTAAGAAATAATTACAGTTTCAGACAATTAAAGTGTGAGCGAAGAGTGAGAAAAATTCAATCTTCTTTTTAACTTCCGTGTGTCGTAAAAAGACTAAGGAATAATTTCAGAAAACTATTCCTTGGAAAGTTATATGTACTCGTTAGTAAGCACTGGACTCGATTATTTCCTATTAGAAATGCTTAAGTTGAACAGTGGACATCAGTATCCTGAAATTAGCCAGTAAGATCATTGGTTTACTTATTTATTCATTCAGGATGTGTATTGCAATATATGGTCATAAAAGGAATATAAAAAAAAGTTTTAGTACATAACAAACTTAAAGGCTAACTTTTGTTCACAATAAAGTTTTAGTAATAAATATTATACAAATATGAGCCACAACATATGAGGTGATAATATATCTATTAAAACAACATTTTTTTTGAATGTTTAAATCAATTGGCATATGAATACCTAAATGATTGCCACTTAATTTAAATATCTATCTTCTTCATCGGCATCGCTCTTGATAGAGTGGTTGTGATCGTCTATAGATATTTCTAAACCTCATTTACTTGGTCTTACTAGATATAACAGTACAGTCATAATTTTATAATATTTTTCATAAATATAAAGCGTTAAAGAGAAATCATTATTGTTGCTTTTGATTATCGATCAAAAGTTTGCTTTACTTTAGATCCGCTTTTTATTGTTTCCGCTTAATGGTTTTCCTTCCGCTACGTTTCTCACGCCTTCTTCGGGTATATCTAATAAATGTTCCAGCAAAATTTACAATTAATATATAATAAATAAAATAAAATATCTATAGAAATTACGTATTTCATAAGAGGATAGTTACGTGTCGAAAAATAAGGGGTCCGTTTTAATTACAGCGAACTGGCGGAAGCCGGACAGTAGCGGCCTAAACAAACACAGAGCCCTGCTCGTGAGTAACCATAATATTTTCGGCTGTAATGAGTAATGGACTTCAAAAAAGTTTTTAACGACTTTTTGTAATAGGCTTGGTTAAATCAATTTATTTTTATTTATTTAAATCTTTACCGCGAGCAACCATTTTATTAGCTGGAGGCAGACGTTAGCGCTCTCTTGTGACGACGGCAAGACTCACTTTGATTCACTGTGCCAGAGGAGTAATTAAGCTGAGGATACGGAAGATTGACTTATATTCATAAAAACATATTTTCCCAGTCAACTCAGATATGTGTAATATTATCTAGTACGTGTTACAGAAACAATGAGTAAATTAAATTAAAAGGCATATTAAAAATATATACATAAGAGTACATCATAAAACTAGATCATATTATAATTTTTTTTAATAATAAAAAAGAAATTTGTTATTGTTATACAGGGTGGCGCAAAAGTAATCCTCATATCAGAAAGGTTATTCGGATTATACATCGGAAGGTTATTTTTGCGCCACCTTGTAGAAACAATATGTGAATTAAAAGATAAATCATAATACACACTGATGATCCATTTAAGATATCAAATTATTTAATGATTAAATATATCGGCAAATATCATATTATATTGCATAATAATATTCGTTATAAAACTTACTACACTTCAGCAGTCATTACTACTAAGTTCAGACAACAGTCGTCACGGCATCTGAAGCTCGAATCTGAATATTATTTTATTACTTTTATATCTGATAATAAATTAACAAAATAGTCTAATAAATAGTTTGTGCAGTTTAATTTAAAACAATCTATCGGTTTCGTTAGATCCGAAATAAATAATCTAGTTATCTAATAACCTATACAGTAACAGATTTTGGCTTCCACTCGCTTTGTGTTATTATTCGCCACGTGATCTCAATACAGATGCGAAGATTTCACGTTTTCGTAACATTTCAGTTCTCCGCGCTTTGGTAGTAAATAATTTGTTTGTATGACTCAAATCTATATATATATAATAAAAATAGGTTTTCCATGTTCGCCAATCACGTGAAAACTAGTGAACGTATCGACACGGGAACATGAGCAGTCGTAACGGAATGATTTGCAGTTGGTTATAAGGTATTTATTTTTTTAATTACCTGAATACTTCATTATTTTATTTTTAATTAATTTTTGTAAACGTTATCATTTCGTATTATTTATGCGGTTGCTATAGTAACGGTTGCTATAATAAGTCAATGCGGTTATATTACAGCTAGCAAAGTGTGCGAGAAACAGCTAGTTATGATATAAAATAGTAATTAAAGTGTTCATTGCCACATCTGCTTCGAATAACACCCCTATTTTACTGATGGTAGGTCTCAATTGCCGGCCCCCCGAACAAGTTACCGCCTTGTCGTGGCGGTGGAGCTCAGTAGCCGTGGCTTGGTCCCCCACGGCGAAGCGAAGAAGAATCGGCCCGAGGCGGCTGCTCCAAGTTAGAGCTCCGTGAGCTCACCTCGGATGCGTGCCGGTTGGCTGCAGAGGCAGGTAAAAACTGCCCTTTGCAGCCCAGGTGGAGTCGCGGAGGGAGAAGAGTGTCGGTATTGCGTTCCGCCGCTCTCTTTATCCTCCGCGGCCGTATAACGGTTGGCGGCGGAATCTAAAATCAGATCCGCCGTAAGGAGTCGGGAGAGTTTTCTCTCTTGGCTACCATTGCCTCTGGGTGACGGATTCAGGGGGATCCGTTGCCTAGGTGACTATTGGAGGCCGAGAAGGGGGCGCGCTGGGTTTTCCGGCGTGCCCTTACAGAAGTGGAAAGAGTGGGTTCTTCCCTCCCTCCCGAGGTGGGGCTGCATTGTGCAGCCGGCGCTGGCGGTGCGCGGATGTGTGCGAGAGCGTTCCCGTGTCTCTGCCATAAAGCGACGACGTGGAACATCGTGGGGGTTTTAGTTTGTGCAAGTCCGACATAATCCGTCTTTGCCCCCGCGAAGGCAGGTATGCGCAGTTATTTCCCCCACGTGAAACAAAAATAAAAGATCTCAATTTCCGAAGACCCTCTAGGTAAGTATCACCGCTGCTCCTATTACTACCGTCAAACAGTAGTGTGTTAACATTACTGTGTTTCGGTTTGAAGGATGCTGTAGCTAGAGGGTAACGAGACCTAAAATCTTATATCTCAAGGCCAAAAGCGCAACGTGCTGCTGTATATAACATCCTTACTAGCGCCCCGTTGTTATGAGCGAGCATATCACTTACCATCAGGTGAACGTCGCACTGGGTTTGTCGCTTAATTATATAAAAAAAGGGACAGACAAATATTTCACTTCGTTACTTCATTATAATTCACCAATAAAAAGCTTTTATTTTGATATTACAATGAAACTTTGATCCCGTTTGTTTGTATAGGTTAATAGCCCAATTAGCATATCTCTATTTGTGACAGATAAATGTACGCGAATAAACCGCAATACATACAAATCCAATTGTAACGGATTTCATAATATGACATTATCTGAAGCTGAACACATTACTGAATGTACATGATCGAACAAATACTGTAGTTTTGGTAAAAACAAAACTAATTTAATACTAAACATCACATAAATACTATTTTATAGATGAATATACTAATAAAAACGCCTAATAATTATTTTGAATATATTTTTATTATCCTAATTTTAAATCCTAAAAGTTCTAAAAAGATACCCTGCTTCTGGGGGTGGAGAAGGTTATGTGGGATTTTTACCCACTAAAACCCCCTCGATGGTCATCCTGTGTGTTACGGAAGGCACCGGGATTTCCAACGGAACGCACCGGTGCCTCCCGGCACTAAACCCTAAGCATGTCCCAAGGAGAGCTCTAACCCTGCTCGGCATCCTCGCGTTGGTACGACAAGCACTAGACCACCTCGCACTTGTCGTTCATCCCGGGTTTGCTTCATGAACAACGAGGGCCCCCACCTTCAAAACCCACGAACCGGAAAACTCTTTTAGCAGCTTTCTACGACAGGCAGGGCTTACATTAGTCTTATTCTCAATAGCCTGAGCACTATAGGGCAACACCAGCTGACTCCTGCAGGTTTAATTTGATTGATCGGAGACCGGACGGAGTTCGGCTTTGTAACAACAATAAGCGGACGTCGATCAGCTATTTGGTATAAGCTAACCTAACGGTTATAATTTTCTTACACAGTTTGATATTACGATAGCCTTATAGCTCGTGATTATTTTAATATAAATTTATTTATTTAAGCTACTATATATGTACAGAATTATTTTGGTAACTACTGTTAAAGATATCATAGGTCAATAGAGTTAACTAAGCTGAAATTTGACTAGCATTGACGCAAAACAAAATGTCGTAGTCTCCAAGAAAGAAATTAACGGGTTCAATAACATGTCTGCTTATAACAATAAGGTCATAATTATAAACCATATTATTCCTCTCCACGCATTCAGTCTATATTAAGTCTTGTTACCCTAATAAGTACATTAGCTACTGCGCCCTTCAAAAAAATATAGTAGTTTGTTTATTACTTAGACCAGGTAAATTAAAACTGAAATCAGTAAAATTTTAGAAAAAATATTATTCTTTCCGTTTTTTTTTATTATTTAATTAAGCGACGAGACAAGCGGCACGTTCATCTAATGGTAAGTGATACGTCTGCCCATGATAACATGGCGCTAGTTAGGATGCTCACGGCGCCATTACGCTCATCGCTGGGACAATCTTATTTTCTGTTTATGCATTAATTAACAAAGTTTTTAATTAATACTATTCCAAAAGATTTTAAATTAATTTACCGAGGTACTTGAAATTGTCAAAGCGTCACTTATGTGACAACTGAACATATAGAGTACCATCAGACTCCATATGAGGACACTTGAATGTCCAATGTAGTAATCAATGCGACAGATTGGTTGCAAATTGTGGAGTTTGAAAAGTATGTGTTCAATGCAGATTATAAAGGTTTTTTAAGGTTTCATACTAATAGTTACTAGTTATTCCCCGTCCGGTTCGCTGGCCGTAAAATAAAATTAGACTTGAAATATTCCTTGATAGCGACCGCAACCGCAAATGACTTTCAAAAGCAACCGTATAAACAATACTAAGTGAAAATTATCATAAAAGTTTATTAAAAAAAACAATAATGAAGGATCTATGAAATTCAAAAATAAAAAGCCTATAACATCATCATCTTAATCTACTTCTGGACATACCTCCATTGTAATGTTTCTAACATTTCCGGATTTTTTTTAATGAAGACAGACAAATTTAATTCATTATTTATAACCTCATATAATCGTCACATGTTAAGAATCACTGTACTAATAAAGACAAAAATTTATTTTTAGACTAATTAATTATTGTATGTTGTAAATGAGTAAAGCTCTTTATCAACTTCCGAAGGTTATCCGTCTCGAGTGAAGAGAGACCACTTTATGTCTTCTGGTAATCAGTATTATAATATCAAAGGCTTTAATATTCGTATAACAAAAGCAATTAAAATTGTTAAAACTTCAACGAATTAAGACTTGATTAATCCAAAAATATTTTGTAGTATCAAAACCAAGTATTTTTAAACAGGTCATATTAAATAATATATGTATGTAATGTTTTTCTGTAATAATATATTTTACGGTTGTTATATATTCTTAATAACAATATATTGTGCTACATTTTCTTCCACACTTAAGACAACATCTTTACTTTCTAAATTGGCTGGTAGAGAATGCCTTAAGGCATTAAACCCTTCCGTTTGTTTCGAAGGTTTTTAAATCGAAAATTAATAAATGAAATACCTATAAATATTTTTGATTTTATACCATTTATTATTTAATAGTTTTATTTATATGAATGATATGAATCGTTAGTGTTATTCACAAAAACATTTTTAAGTTTTTTTCAAACTGCTCTTTAATGATTAATATATTCTGAAATATACGTAAATAGGTATATATATATATAGGAGAAATTCACAGATTCATTGACCCATCAGTGTAGATCTCAGAAACTATTACATTACAAGAGTAAAAATTTGATAGAGATATTGTACCTGCCATTTAGAGGTCATCTAAGAAAGGATTTTACAAAACTCCTTCTCCAAAGGGAGTTATGGGGGTGTTTATAATGGGAAGGGGCGGAGTCGCAGCGAATATTTCTGACATATTTCAAGTGTAAATTTCAAACCTAATTCTATATTACGCCGAGCAAAGTTAGCAGGGAATAACTAGTATTTTATACTTGCTACAAAATTTTGTATTGCCAATGATATTCCTGACGGTAGATCTCTGTTGCTCTTATTTGTGCTTCTAAATAGTAGTGTTCCGGTTTAAAAAGCGTTGTAGTTAGTGAAATTATTGCGGCAACGAGACTACATTTTAGATCTTAAAACAACGAGCACAATGTGACACAGTGTATATCATATAACTTACTTTCCAGTGTACGCCTCGCTGGTCCCGTCACTTGATGATGTTAATCCATATCAATAAAAAATAACTCAGATATAATCACCAATAATCTGCTATTGTAAAAAAAACACTCGTCATTTATGTTATTGATGGCCACTGCTGAGCAAAAAGACCAATTTAAAGCGCCTAGGTCTTAGGTACTAACACATTGCGATATACAAACAAAAAATATTGTGGTTCCTGTAAAAAAAAATCCAAGTTTTTTGTGTAGTTATTAAACAGTCGCGACTTTTCGTCGCCAAGTCTATTTTATTAATTTATCGTCTAATATAAACCCTATTACTATGAAATTAAAGATTAATTTAAAGTACGGACTATCGCTGCGAACAAACGACTACAATTTAAGGACATTATGGCGTCACAAAGTCTGGTTCAGTGTCCTTACCAATTTTCGCGCTAACGCAGAGCCTTACAATTTTACTTGTTTTTATTTTTATTTAACGAAGCGACGAGATGAGCGAGACGTTCACATGGTGATACGCCTAGACGCCCACTTGATGGTATGATATACGCTTGCTCATTACGACATGGCGCTAGTTAGGATAATGGGGACCTGCGACCATGAAACCTATCTAATTCTTCCTTTAATACATTAGTCATTTGCAAGCAAGCGGGCTTTACAGGTGGGTCTGTGTTGCCGGAGATCGTCTAGGTAATTACCACGGTAATGCATATTTCTGCCGTCACACTATTGTGTGCAAGCTATTACTTTGTCGGATTGAATGGCGGTGTAGCTAGTAAAATTACTGTAGTAACGAGGTACGACATCTTATCTCTGTTTGTGGTGGTTAGTATATCATCCTAACTAGCGCCGCATTATGTCATTTACCACCAGGTGAACGTCTCGCTCGTCCCGTCACTTCGTTGAATAAAAAAACAGACCCTACCGTCCGCGGACTAGGTGTGGCGCGCCGGGCTTCTAGGGTTGGCCTTTACCCCACACATTTATTTTAAATCATTTTGAATTGCACGCCTCTTAGGAAAATATATATTATTAAAATTGTTGTAAAATTAAACTCTCGATCATTTCTATCATAAATTCTTAGAGAATATCTAAAAATAAAAAAAAAAATACTACGATTCTTTTTTATTGGGGCCCGAAACCTACGACTTACACATGTTTGTTGTCCCCATGAAAAGGTTGAGTACCACTGATTTAGACTGTGGCTTGTAACCATCACCATAAGAGTACCGTCGTGACGCCGCTCTGGACAGACGTTCTTTGTTATTCCGTCATCGTCCTCTCACCTGCCACTCGAAGACTAAGCAATCGAATCTGTCGGTTATATTTATACCAAATGCTGAGTTATTAATTTGTTTATATATACAATGCGTTGAAGGGAACAAGAGCGCGGTGTCGAGTGGTGCTTTCAAATAATCAATTAAGTATAAAAGACTGGGTGTCTTGCGGTAGAAATCACTTAGATTCCTACAACAGCCGAGTTAACTGTAACTGCTAATATTTTATTTCTTTTACCATTGTAAATTGATTTTTACTAAATACATGGGTACTGTTCGAAACACGCGATTTATTTACAAGAACTTAACTTTACAATCCCCATATTGGTGACTCGACATCAGCTCCATAAAAGCCTATAATATTTTAAAATAATATAATTGTCTTTAAAGTGAAACTAATTGCAAAATTTAATACAAAAACTTTCGTAAGACAGTTTAGAGGTACGGTTCCGTTAAGTTAAATTAGTTTTGTTGGATAAATTAACTTAGTTTTTGAAAAGGGTGTAGAGGACATTTGTATTTTGGTAATAGTATTTACCTTGGCCTTGTACGTGATAGTTTTTAATGCCCGATTTAAAATGTACGACGAATATCCGTTTTGGTTTAGTTTTTTTTTTAAATGTATCTTTTCGAGGATGATTGTATAACATGTTAAATAAAAATAGCTAAGCTGTATATATGTATGCTATGCATAAATAATTTTATAGACACATTTAGTCTCTGTTGCCTTTAAAGTAACTTCAGAAGCCATGTAACACAGAGGTCTCTGGTTCGATTTCAGAACTACATGATGTTTTGTTTAATAGCAAAGTTCTTTAGAACAGGCCGGGATTGCTACCGTTATATTTTAAATCTGCCGCCATAACAGCATTATTTTCTTCCGGCGGTTAATACATAAGAGCTAAAGCACTCGGTACTAGAACACTTCAACATCCACAACCTGATTGTCAAATTAACACCATGTAATATTGAGGATAGTATTAGTAAATTGTATATTAAAAATAAAACCTATGCCTATACCATTTACTGGTGGTAGGTCTCTGTTGTGCGGTCAAACATTACTGTGCTCCAGTTTGAAGGGCACAGTTGCTAAAGAAATAACTGACGTTATGATACCTAACATGTTATATCTCAAGGCGAGGAGAGCAATGTTGTTATAGGCAGGCGTATCATTTACCATCAGGTGAAATTGCTCGTCTCGTCGCTTAATTGTATAGGAGAAAAATATTGTAGATTTTAAATGAAAATACCAAACCGCAGAAGCCTCTCTGGCGAATTCTTATGAAGCTGCCTCGTATATAAATGTTAGACAGTTTATTAAAGCACTACAGTTTTATTATACGCTGAAAACATAATCCATAACATAAAACGGGTTCATCTGGGATGCTCTGTTTAGTTTGGTAGGTTAATGATACTTTATTAAGCCGCTTTCACGAGATTGTTAGTTAAGCTTCAATGTGTAGAGCAACGTTTCATTAGATAGTGCTTCGGGGTAATATTACATGCACACTTTCTTTATCATGAATGTCTCGAATATGCCAGTTCAAGTTTAAGTCATCATACACATCTACTTCGGTATGATTTTCAACTATAAATGGTAAAACAGCAGTTACAGATTTTTGTATTACATAATGTCTTATCCACTGTCTAAGATCATACCTTTCATACAGACAATGAACTACACTCGCGTGCAACTGAATCGACTCAAGCCGTATATTGATATAAAAGTTAGATTTTTCGGAAAACTGATTTTCCGATTTTTGTAAAAGTTTTTTTATTTGAAAGACTGATAATTTTTTTCATAATACAGTAATTTTCAAATAAACATTGAGAAAACTTTTTAAACAAATACGTGGAAGACATTCTCCTCGAACACTGTACCTTATGCAGGGTACATAGGAGAAGATCTTGTATTAATGCATGACAATGCTCGATGCCATACAGCAAGTGATACTCGCCAGTTTCTTGAAGAGGTGGAAATTGAAACGTTGATGTGACCAGCCCTCAGTCCTGACCTGAACCTCATTGAGCATTTATGGGACGAGCTCAAATGGAGAGTTCGAGCTAGAGATACGGCTCCATCAAGCGTCGTCGAGCTCAAAACTGTGCTAGAAGAAGAATGGAATATGATACCTCAAGATTTTATCAAAAAATTGATAGTCCATGTAAGCTGTTATAAAAGCAAGGGGAGGCAATACAAAGTATTAATGATTTTAACTTTCTTTACTTTTATGAAATATAATTTTTTTATTAATTATGTTGTCGTTTTAATTTTTTTTTAATTTTTGTGCTTTTCTGTCCAAATAAGGTTCTATCAATAAATACTTAACTTTTCTCCTCAGGATGACATTTTTTAGAAAAAAGAAGCGCCACCTCGAGGCTTTTCATATTTGGTGAAAGGTTAGCCCCGAATCTGCCACCATGGCCTATGTTACGGTGTGTGGAAAGGGTAAAGCATTCTTCTTCGAAGCCCCGGTTTCTGCCCGCGAATTGAGAGATGGGTGTTTATTTCTCTCTGCTTCTCTACAGCATTACCTCCTCCCAGACAACCACCCCGGCGTTCCAGAACCTCTCACTACTGACCATGGCTTCGATAAAGCCAAGAAGTGAGAGGTTATCCTCCAATGACGAAGTCTTGGCGCTGGGCATCCCATTCTGAGTAATGGTCCAGGATATACTACGCGGTATCCTCGTTGCAACCACAAATTTGAAACACGCAACTAATACGACTTCTTAAAGTAAAATTTTAAAATGGTCAGCGAATTTGTAAGAATTTTACTCACGGCGAAAGTCTATTACTTCAAAATATTAAAGTCATCGGTGCATGCCATGATTCGAAACCGCGACCTTCGGAATGAAGGCCGCACGCTCTAACCATTAGGCCAGCGAGAGAGAGAATTAATGAATATTTAGTAGTATATGAAAACCTTTTAAATATAATTGCATTATATGTACCACACATTGTTGCCTATAGAAACATTCCATGGCGATTGTTTATTGATTTTTGTTGTTAGGTGTCACCTCGCTGTGGTATCAAGCATTAAATCATGATGTAACACGACAAAATAGTAATTATCCACAATTTTACACCATGCTGTCAGTTGAAGCGTGGTCGTCCAAAAAAATCTAACATATGTATGACTGCAAAAACACAGAAATGGTATAACGATAGCAAGTTGATCAGCCAGTGCATAAAAAAATTCTACCACTATCTCCACTTTACCTTAAGTCTCCGTAGTCTGCACAGGAATCCAACTTGGAACCTTCGTGCCTAAAGCAAAGGTTATGCAGTTGCTACTTTTTAGATATAGAGAGATAGAAATATTTGTCGTTTTGCATTATTCATATTTCACGCATCTGTTTCAAAATGTCAGGTTCGAGAAATATTATTAAAAAAAAAATTAAAACATTTTCCGGGAAGAAATTAAAATGAAAACTGGTAACATTGTTAAACCTACGAAGTTGTTCCTACAAAATATTCTAAACGAGATGGACTAAAAAGATACCTTATATTAAATACCTCAATAATATACCTCTTTGTACAGAACTACTTGGAAGGAGAAATAATTACTTTCTCTTACCTGGATAATTTTCGGTATGAATATTTGAAGATAGTCTTTAACTCTGAATTTTTAAGTAAAAGAGGGCTACTGAAAACAACCAACTCAATCTACAAGAAAAATATATAAAAAAACATTATTTCTTTTCAATTCACGTTCTCGTTTCAGGAATCATGCAAGCTTTTTATTGCGAAATTACCGCTCTGGGAAAATTACATAAAAGCTTCAACATAAAATTGTTGCCACCGACGAGTTTTTACGTTTCATTTTGGATAATAAACGCCCCATGACAACCTCCTTGAGACTGAAGGAGCCGAGACCCAGCAATGAGAAGAATAAGGAAGCTATTTATTTAAAGACCTATAAATATTCAAATTGTGGTAAATTTTTACTGTTTCAAAAATATTTTGTATGTCGTCTCTGCCTATATGCCTTCAATGTTTTGTTGATTTGGAAGTCAAAGGTTTGAATCTAGCCTGATTCAAAGCCGCTTTGTCGTTTTCTCGGATTTTTGATAACAAACATGAGTGATCTATAGTGTGGAGCAAGAGGTTAGCGTGGTACGGCATGTGATGCGGAGGGATGAAGGACATATAACAAAGAAAGTAATGAGAATGAACGTGGATGGTTATAAGGGTAGAGAAAAACAGAAGCAAGTGTGGATGCATTGTATAAAAGATGACATGTGTAAGAAGAGTGTGAATTCAGATATGACGGCTGATGGAAGGATATAGAAGAGAAGTACGTACCGTGCCGACCCCACATAGCTGAGAAAAGGGCATGAGGAAGAAGAAACATGAGTGATTTATAACAGTGGATTTTTTGGACACGATTGTATTAAATCTAATATTCATGTATCTATTCTTTATTGTACTTCTATTCCACAAATAAAGAATTCATTAATTAAACAATAATGTGCAATGGATGGTCACATTGCTTAGAAAGCAATCGCTTCCAATCAACCTACTGGAATAGAATACAGACTGAAAGCAAAGAAATAGTTTAGTTTAATGGGAAAATAATTCTAAGTATATACTTATATTAATTAATGCAAATATGCTTAATACATATTAAGCGAAATAGAGGTGACTTGTTCGCATTACGTTGAATTAACCGCAAACGACTTTGTTCTCGTGGCGACTTGGAGGCGGCGGGATGCTGAAGGACAAGACGGCGCCAGTAAGTCTGGGTCAAGATTGATTTCTCTAGATACTAATAAAACCTTGCACAATAAAGAAAAAACACACACCTTTTTAGTTTTTTCTTTTTTAAAATGTACGAGTTAAATAATATAGAAATCAGTTCTACAGGAGCTGTAGGTACAACCAAAGCATATAGCCCGTTTGGGTTTGAGTAACTGTCAAGGCCACCAACAACAAAGGTATTGATTACGTATTGCCTAGCCCAGAGACTTTAAAATACGCTTTTTGAAGATTTTTTTTTAGTCGACGAAGGGACGAAACGAGTAAGACGTTAACCTAACAACGTGGCGCTAGGTAGAAAGCTGTACACAGCACCACATTGTGATCGTCCCCTTGATAGATAGGATGTTATGTCTCGTTACCCTAGTAATTTAACAATTATTTAAAAACATTATGTCAAAAATAATAAAATTACGTCGGCATCAACGACAACAACAACAACGAAAATGATGATGAGGAAGAAGTAAAAGAGGAAGAATGATTGATTTAGAGAAAACTTTAACACAATTAGTTTACGTTCATATTGTTAAAATAAAAACAAATGAAGAAAAATACCTGTCTTTTATTGTAGGCACGCAAGGACAGGTGACATATCATCTTGCCAACGCTAATTTAAAGTAAAAATAAATTATTACCTATTTTTATCATTGAACTGGCGAACTGTTATGCTGATGCTCACCCAAGTGTTAAAAAGTACGAAGCGTTAATAAAATCATAACTTTTATACTTGAATTTAATAGCTTCCTTGGAGTGATATAGCCGTGTAATAAAAAAAAAACGTTTTGTACAAGTGAATCTTGGCATTGAAAAATAAGCAACATAGGTGCTTATAATATTACACCAAGGTACGTATTAGAACAACAACCTACATACATATCTTTAAAAAGAAATTTACGTATATATTATTTAATAACACACCACATGTGTATATTTATATTTAACGGTGTATTATTTGACCAACAAATATAATGCCGGGTCTATATTTGAAACGGACGTATATGCCTTTACAATTACACCTCAAATATTTTCTACGTTGTGAGTATTAATTACAATAGAAATCCTACATTTATACATACATGTTTGTTTAGCCTCGGTCAAAAGCGTTATCCGAAAATCATATATAACGACCACGGAGCAAAAGCAATTTAAATGAGGCACCGGTCCCTCTTTTGTAAGAGGCTGTTATTAAAATCACTTTAAATAAGGAATTTAATACAGTAAAGATAGGCAAGAATTTAATTTATACGCTACAAGGCCCTGGACAAAACTACAACATTCTTGTACGAGATTTTGGAAATAACTAAAATTAGACAACTTTTTTTTAAGAAAAAAGTAGTAAGAATTACTACCATCCATCCTTAAGTTTGATAAGATAAAATATTCAATAACAGTAGCTGTATCTTTAAATACTTATACTTTTATAAATCATACTTCCTTTTTATTTTCATTATACTAATATTAATTAATTGAAAAAGTTGTTTTATTTATTCTAATCAGTATAAATTGAATTTGATCAATATTAGGTGAACAAAAGTTTATGTACATAAATTTTGTTTACGAATAATTCTCGATAAACTTTATTGTTGATCCATCCCAACTTGATGATAAGATTCAGTTCAAATAATTTATATTTAATAACGACAATTTATTTCAGCAAAACCTTTCAATTAAAGGATGCAATTTGAAACTTTCTTCTATAAAGGGATCTATTATGAATTTTTTTTAAATTAAGGATATATGCCTAATACTAATTGAGCTATTTCATTGGGAAGATTCGACTTTTTTATGTATAAATTTATTTAAATGCGTTGAACGAATATAAAACTTAATATTCCTTAAAAACATAATATACAACATAATTACATTAAAATTTCAATATCAATCCAATGAAATAGTATCATAAAAGACCGTGACAAATTCGTTTTATTTTTTTAACACATTTAAGAGCTTTTTACTAACGTTAAAATTTCCAGAAACAAATCATTTCTTTTATATAATAGAGAAAAATATTATAATTTTTCACACGTAAATTTTTTGTAAATAACGGTTAATCAATTTTCTATGATTTTAACATCTTTTGCTTATATTACTACTACCAATTTATTATAATATAATTAATAAATGTTAAGGTATTATTACAAAACTTTTACTTTACTAAAGAAATTCTTTGTATTTGATTTATCAAACGTAAGGTAAACTTAAGAAATTGCACGAAATTAAGTAACAACAGCACTCGCCGCCTGTTGTTAAATTGCAGTTTATAATATAAAATACTGTTTATAATAAAAAACAAAAAATTATATCACTTAACTCATCCGCTACTAACAACGACTTTAATCTTTTTTCAAATTACAAATATATTTGACCGAAAATATAATGATGCTCGAGTCTCATCACATGATTCATAAATGAGAAGCAGTGAAGAATTAAACGTGGCGAAAGTTTAAATGCAAGGTGGAAACCGAAATTAATCTTTTCGTTTTTATTAGAATCATAAGATCAATGATCATATGGAACATGATAAAGATAAAAGGAGAGAGAGAGAGAGAAGATAAAGAGATATAAAACCTTAGCTGTTGTCAATACCTCAGTTAAAAAAAAAAATATTTTTATGCATGTACTTTATTACTGAAAAAGAGAATCGACGTCCATTGTAATAACGAAACAATTCTCTGTTCGGTATATAATATATAAAAAATATAATATTACCTCAAAATTATTTTTTAAAACCATATCATGTCATGTGATATTAACGGTACTATTGTAAGTAAAAGAAATAGGTAATTACTTAAATTTTGAGTTTTTATTATTAATAAAGACGATTTTTGGGTTTGTCGATAATAATAATTTTATTTCATTGTTAATTTATCTGTACATTGTATCTGAGGATAATCTGTATTTATTGGTTATGGTTTTATCACATGACCATTTATTTGTCCCCGTGACCAAGTGGAGAAATTCAAAAATAATTACGCGCAATGTCCAAAGTAGAAATTAACATAGACGTAAACGAAAATTCACTTGATAACAGGTAAAATAATATCTGTGCAGTATGTTTAGGAATATAGACAGACGTCTTATGTAATAACAATTATCGAGAGCCAACGAAGGTCGTCATTTTAGTTTTCCAATTTGCCAAGTTTTCTTTTTAGTTTCAAGACTACAAATTCTCTTAATATCTAATTTTGCTTTTTTACAGTGCGGACAGTGAACTATTAGTTGTAATGGAGGATGCAATATACGGTACTATTTATATTTATTTTCATTGTTTCCTTTAAAACAGTTGGCAATATCACATTGAGAAATACTCGGCATTTAATTTACATTTAACGTTTTTGGTAAAAATTTGTTACCGAGTTATAATTAGAACAAATTGGCCTGTATTATAAAAATAAATTACCTCCTTTTCAGAAGATACGAAAGAAAGCAGCCAATTGGTGTCACAAAACTTTTTAAACAGTCAGGAAGAAAATGACACACCTTACAATTTTAGAGAATTGTGTAAGTAACTTAAAAAATTTATAAACTTTTTAACAATTATATTAAACATTAGTTTCATGTATTAAATTAACAAGAATTATATTTATTTATTACCCATCCAATCTAAAAAATCATAATCTTTAATTTTGCTATTTAAATCATTATTCAATAGTTATACAAACAGTCATCTTAATATTCTTACTGTTGAGACTTGAAGGCCTTCTTTCACAAGGAGAAAGTCAAGATAAACATTAATCTATAATATAGGCTAAATGCAGATAGTTGTAGATGTTAGATATATATACTCTTCTGCCAAGTTTATTCTAAATTCTGATAATTTAGCACTAAAACTTCAGTAAATTGGTGAATGTTTTCTATAATTGCCAGATTATTGAAATATGTTACCATGTTTCATGTCAATTGTAAATTTAAACAATAGGCTTATTATCAATGAACAACCTTTGTTAGATGGGTCATATCTGTAACTCTACAGCGAAGTGCACATACTATATATAAATGAACAATGGTATTCATTATATTAACCTTTTTTACTTGCATTGAGTATGATGAAAAAATTTTAATGTTTATACATTTTATACTTCAGCTGGAGCGGTAACATATAAACTAGTCCATATGACAGGAGAAAAAAGCAACAATAATATTCCATCTCATTCACCAGCCCATGGTAAGTTTTATTAGTTATAATAAAAGTTAAACTACAAAATTTTACTAACATTAGTTTCATCAATAGCTTGATACAGAATGGAAATAATTTAATTTAATATTTTAGTTATACCAAGTGGAGAGTTTTATGTCATTACAAATCCAGATGAGGTGTTCCCAACATCACAAGCCCAAAAGAAGACAATACGCAGGCAACCATTACAAACCAAAGCTGTAACAACTGCTAAAAAAGTAAGAAATCTATTTATTAACATTACATTTGTATACTCAAGCTATTTTATAATAAATTTAAGAAATGAGTGTGAGTTTTTTGTAATGCTAAATTAGATTGGTTAAATCATTTACATAACACAATTACCCTATCCACTATTCAGCACCAGATGACAATGCATCTGTTACTTGTATCTTTGTTGTGAACATTCTTAAATTTGAAAACAAAGAGATTTAACACCTTGTTCTAAGTAAAAACAGCACAGTGGAAATATTTTCTGGCAGTGGTTCTGTCCAAATATGACAATAGTGTATTCAAGAAACAGGTATAGCGTGTTACTGTGTTTTACTATAGACTACAAACCTACTTAACACCAGATTGTGGTTCCAAGCACTATTCTATTTTATTTAAGACAAACATAAAAATGTATGTTATGAAAAATTATTCATTATTTAAAAATGTACATACTTGTGGTATTTACTGAAAATATGATAAAACACATGAATAGGTACTATGTGTTGTTAGCTACATAGCTGTGTTCTAAAGTGATATGTACATGTACATTATGAAGTACCCACTTAGTTGACATTATTTCTCAATAACACATATAAGTCAAATACCCACATATATAACAACTTGTACCCTATTTATTCCCATACAAATTTCTTTACAAAGCGGGATGAAAAGCGGCGTGCCACACACAATGAAGTGGAACGAAGACGTCGGGACAAGATCAATAGTTGGATTACTAAATTGGCAGCTCTCGTACCTAACTCTGGTCTACCTGATGCGGCAAGCAAAGGTGGCATATTGGCCAAGGCATGTGATCATATTACAGAGCTAACAGAGAAACAAAAGAGGTATACTACTAGTAAATGTACATGGGCATTATTTTAGAAAGTAACAAAAACAAGTGTCATGATAATCCTAATTTAAGGAATTTGCTGTTCCAAAAGTATATACATCTAGTAATTTCACTACATACAGACATTAGAAACCCATTTTATATTTTCTTAATCAGTTAATGTACATAAATATGATTATTATTTTCACTGCCTTGGCGCAGTCAATAAACACCTACACTGGGAAATTCTTCGGTCACAAATTGTGGTGGTCTGTTGGTGGCAGCATTTTTCATTAACCAGGTTTCTTACCACTCTTATATTGTAATAGCGTTTTTGTGTTCCAGCTGTCAACGTACCCTGGCTTTTAAGCCAGGGTAATCTGACTGGCTGTGCATGTTTCATCCATACCATTACTTATTATTGCATAACACTAAAATTGAGGTGAAACCCATTGCAAATAAAAATATATATATATATATGTAATTTTCATAACCTTTTACTATTTTTTTAAGTCACCTTTCGATATTAAAAAGTATGCCACTGATTTTATTTTTTGCAGGCTTGAAAAACTAGAAGTTGATAATGATAAACTAGTGTTAGAGATTTTAAGACTAAGTCAAGAAGTAACTGATCTGCGTAAAGAGAACACCTCAATGCGGCAACAACTTGCAGACAGCCAAGCATCATCACAAACTTATCACCGGCCCAGGGGCCAAAAGTCCTGAACTGAGGACTTTGTGATGAAACTTAGGAAGTATTTAGGAAGGACTTGAACAATTTGAAATTAGTGTTTATGCAGTGGCTCTGTGTATGGATGTACTTCAATATCACAGAAATGTAAGAAAAATTTGGGTACAGTAAACAAGGTTAGTTTCTATATTTATGTTTCTTTCCATCTTTATTGTTTAATAATAATTTATTAACGATAAAACATGATTATTGATTCCTTTAACAAAACACATTACTGGATTTAGTATGGGTGTTAGTACTGTTTTATGTTTGTATATCATTATCACAATCAAATTGTAATTAAGTTTTTTTAATTGCTTTGGGCTAACAGTTGAACTTGGTTTCACATGGTGTTTAGTAACAATAGAGCCATGGATAGTAAAGAATGATCATTCAGAGTACTCTGGCTGATACGGTGCAGATTTACAATGTGAGGGTAGAAATTCATTCGATAAACTATCACCAACGAAACTTCTCAAAAAGTGACCTTGTCAGTTGAGCCAGTGACCAATGTGTTACTTGACAAGGGGATAGCCACTGTTCTATGAAAACGGTAAAACTTCAGTAAATGTTGTTTAGTTACAATGTACACTGTCCATTAGATATATAAGTATCATTTCACATTTATCAAAATTAATAAAAAAAAAAATTATTAATATAGTAGAGAGTTTAAGCGTTGTCTATGCCTTGGAGTAGAAGAAACCTCTTAAGGCAACCAGGTTTTGCCAATGATGATATTAAAAAAAATAACATAGAGAATGTACATTAACTCATTCCAATAATGAATTAAATATTATGTTTAGATCCTGTAGATTATAATTATTACAAATGATAGAAATACTAGATAAATATATGTAACTAAAAAATACAGAGACCTATAATTGTGAAGATCTCTGGAGTAGGCTTATGAAAGATGTCTATTGACATGACGTTGGTGGTGGTGATAAATTGTAAAATGATTTATATATCATCACAATGTACATCGGTTAGCAATAAATTAATATTGTTCAGTTAAAAATTTATTGTTATAGTTGTTTGTTGAAGTGTGACCTTGGTTTTCATTATATTGTAAATGTAGGCTAAAGGTTTAATCACTGAAACAAAATGTATCTTATGAAATACCGGTCGTACTAGAGATATTTATATTTACTCAAGTTAATATAATCACCATTCTGATCCCAGTGGTATAGTCAACCTGTTGCCCACAGGCAGCATCTGGCCACTTCAAACCATTTTTAATTTCGCGCCCATCAGAAATGTTAAAATGTAATATATGTGATGATATCTTTAATAATTGTTTATGAAATTCTGTAACTCGCAAAAGAGCAAAGAAATCATTAAAAAATCATTTTTTTGTGGCTCGCGATATTGTAACTAAGATCTGTTTGTGGTCTTCCTGAAAAAAGATTGAGTACCACTGCATTAGTGGACTCACATAAAAAAAAAAACTTGTATAAACCAGAGATTTTTAGTCAGCGGGACCACAATATTCTTTTTTGCTACGTTAAATTTTTTGATTTACAATTGTCTGATTGAAGACCACTCTGGTAAGATTGAAGTGACCAAGAAGAGGAACTGGAATCATATGGCTCAGAAACAATGTTTGGATGAGGTTTCCGGATACAACAGTTACTGTGATTTATTAGGAATTTATGATGGCCCTAATGTTATTTATATAAGGCTACATTAACTAGAGATTATGTTAAGGGTTTAAATTTAGTATATATAGTTATATTTTATTTACTAGTATGTTTTATTTCATATTAACTACTAGAATTAATTTAAAATTAGGTTTATGCAGGTAGGGATGTGTTGTGTTATATTTTATATTAATATCGATAAATTCAAAATTTCATTTTCATTTTGTTCGCATATATCAAAGCACTCTGTTATTAACCTCACAGTGTTTTTTTTACTTAGCTGAAAGTTTTGAAATATAATCAAGTGTTATTCAATACAATTTTTTTTATTTAATCCTTTTTATGTCAATTATATTAAACTAGTAAAAGTCCTGCAGTTGACAGAACTAACTGCTATTCTAATTATATTAAAATCTAATTGTTATCAATTTTAATTATTATGCAAATTGAATTTAACAATGATAATCGCATGCATGGTATCAGTGTATATGGACTATTTGAATTCCGCGCCAACTTCACTCCATTGGCTAGCACTATTATGGAAAAAACCAATAAGCTATGGACAAACTGCAACACACTTAAGCTGCATATGAATAAGATTTCCAATGATTAAAAATAGCAATAATTACAATTAGTAAGTTTTAAATAGTACTATATATAAACAATTATAACTATATAAAATATTTTTTATAAAATTTACAAGACAGACATTCGCTATAAGGTATGCCTACTGTGATGCTAGTTAAGATATATACCACATCACATTATGCTATAAATACAGTATGTCATGTTAACTCTAATTTCATTACCTCCAGCAACAGTAGCCCTTCGAACTGGACTACTGGTGGGAGGTCCTTGTTGCCAGAGACTATCTAGGTAGATACTACTGCAGCTCCTATTTCTGCTAGCAGATAGTAATCTGCAAACATTACTATGTTCGAGTTTGATAAGTGTAGCTAGTTAAATGACTGGTAACGAGACTTAACAGCTTATGTCTCAAGGTTATGATCTAATGTGCTTTATAAATCACTTACGATCAGGTGAACGTCTCGCTCGTCTTGTAAGATAAAAAAACAGTAATGTCTACTGTAACAAGCCTACCACGGAAAGAGCTCATTAGCCTCCCAATTATTATTTAATCTCTTTGTTGTAGTACATTGCCAGTGGACTGGTCTTCCTGATTGTTTAAAAATATGTGTGTGCCAACAACGGTCGCGTAAATAACGGACACGGTATCTTTAACGGGTTCAGCTTCCGTAACCTTTTGGCTGCGTTTCTGTAGACACATCTTGCCCCTGTTCAGGTGCGCTCGCAACTCCGTCATCTTCGCATACCGCACGTTGCAGAATTTGCACTCGAATGGTTTCTCATCTAAAATCATTTCATTAATATCTTATAATTACGTTGGTGGTAGGTCTCTTTTGCCGAAGATCATCTAGATAAATACAATTACATTACCTATTTCCGCCGCCAAACACTAGTGTACAAACATTACTGGGATCCAGTTTGAATGGCGCCATAGCTAGCGTAATTACTGAGGTAAAAAGACTCAACATCTCAGGACTAGGCGACAAAGCACAGTGTACATCATCCTAACAATAACCACATTGTTATGAGCAGGCGTATCACTTACCATCAGGAGAACGTCCCGTTCGTCTGGCCACTTCGTTGAAACACAGATTCCGTTGCTAGGGACCGTCTATGTACCACCACCACAACACCAATCTCTGCGGACCACAGCAACGTAATTTTTTTATTGTAATAAGCGAGATGTTTATCTAATGTCAAGCGATACGCCCGCCCATAACCTGGCGCTATTTAGGATGATATACACAGCAACCCATTGCGCTCGTCTCCTCGAGACATGTTAAATTTCGTCACTCTAGTCATTTCACTAATTACGCCTTTTAAACCGAAACAGTAATATCTGCATGCTACTATTTAACGGTAGAAATAGGAGCTGCGGTGGTACCAGAAGTACTCTTACCATCAGTAAAAACAAAAATTACTTTTAATTTGAAGGACGTTACAGGCTGTGAAATCACTATGATCCATAACAGCCAATTTACGTCCTCCCCACTGTTCGGGCACAGGCCTACCCTCAATATGAGGGCGATAAGGCCATAGTCAGCACGCGGGCCCAATGCTGATTGGTGAGTTCACACACACCTTAGAATAAATTCTAATTCATGTGCAGGTTTCCTCACGATGTTCTCCTTCGCCGTTTGTACGTCGCTGTTGTAACTAAAGTCACAAATGTACGTAACTTAAATATTAAAAGTTATTGGTACATGCCGAGATTCGAATCCGCGACCTTCGGAATGAAAGCCGCACGCTTTAACCATTAAGCCAAGGAGCTACTAAATTACTATGGTAAAGAGATTTAATATTTTAAAACGAGCACAATGTAGTGCAGTGTTTATCATCCTAACTAGCGCCACGTGACGACGTCCTATTCGTCTCTTAGATCTGTGGTTTAAAAAAAAAAACTTATTTCTTAGACTTGAAAGTACCAAAAAAAGGAAACCAGTTATATTATTTTCGTATTACATACCAGTGTGACATTTCATATGCCTATTGAGCACGTCGCGTCGAGCGAAGCTGCGTTTGCAATATTCACAAGGGTACGGTTTCTCGCCCGTGTGGTGTCTAAAAATAAAGTTAAATTTATTTTAATATATAATATTAAATATAATGTTATAACATAAGCATAACGAACGGCAGAAAATATAAAAGAACTGAACGTCTTCAGGAACTGGAGATCGTAGACACCGACAAATATTTACATAGAGCTGATATGTAGAAAGTATATTATATAAAATAAAAGAAAATAGTGAACTGTACTAAAAAATAAATCATATATGCACACTAGCCCAAGAGTGGGAACAAGAGTCACCACAGTGTGAGTAAATGAATGTAACGCACCATAATTATTGCTCCTATATATTTTAAATAAATTGCTAGACATTATTTTAGTGTCGGAGAAAATCTTCAAATGCTTTGCGTCTAAATTCTGAGAAGTCAGGGTTATAAGAGATTTTCACAAATTAAACTCGTCTCCCTCAGTACCTTAGGAGAGGCCCCAGGATATTTTAGACAACAATATTTTTATAGGCGTGCGTATTACTTATATATAACAGCCAATTTACGTCTCCGCTGTTGGGGCACGGGCCCACCCTCGATATGAGGGCGATGGGCCATAGTGACCACGCGGGCTCAATAAGGATTGGTGACTTCACACAAATCTTAGAATAAATTCTAATTCATGTGCAGGTTTTCTCACGATATTTTCCTTCACCGTTTGTATTTCGCTGTTGTTATTAAAGTTTACAAATGTACATAACTTGAATATTAAATCATCGGTGCATGCCAAGATCGAACCCGCGACCTTCGTAATGAAGCCCGCACGCTCTAACCATTAGGCCAGCGACCTACTATGTGCGTATTACTTACATCAGGTAAACGTGTTACTAGTCTCGTCGCTACATGTAATAAAACATACATTTCCGTCATCCCTATTCTTTTTGCTTCTGGTTAAATAAGTTTCTTCACCAGCATTATGATCAGAAACATGTTTTGATACGATGGTATGAACACCCTAACTAGCATCACGTTATTGTCCGCAGACACAACTACTTCGCATAAAATAAAAATTTTAAATGTACCTGTAATGCGTTGTGAAGTCCGATTTCCTGTAAAACCCTTTTCCGCACTCCTTGCAGTGTATGGTGTAGTTTTTTGAATGTCTCCTGAGGTGTGTTTTCAAGTTGGTAGCCGAGGTACTGTATGCACCGCATATTGTGCAAACAAATTTCTTGAAAAAAAAAAAAACATTACTTCTTATTCAAGGTTATTTCAGATGCCTTCCAACATAGGGGTCTCTAGTTCGATTTCGGAAGGCACATGGTACTTAGGTTAATGGCAAAGTTTTTTAGAACAGGCCTGGATTGCTACCATTATATTTTAAATATGCCGTCATAACAGCATCATTACATTCCGACGGTTAATACACTAGGGTCAAAGCACTCGGTGCAAGAACATTTCAACATCCACAATCTGATTTTCAAATTAACACCAAGTAACATTGAGGACAGGTATTAGTCCATTTTATATTAAAAATAAAACCTATTCCTATACCATTTAATGGTGGTAGGTCTCTGTTGCCGGACACCGTTTAGATAGGTACCAAAGCAGCACTTGATTGTGCGGTCAAATATTACTGTATTCCGATTTGAAGGCCGCTGTAGCTAGAGACTGAGACAGAGCTTGAGACAGAACATGTTGTCTCAAGGCGACGAGCGCAATGTTGTTATGGGCAGGCGTATATCTCTTACCATGAGATCAAAGTCTTGCTTGTCTCGTCGCTTAATTGTATAACAGAAAAATATCGTAAGTTTAAAAGGCGCCCAAAGCGCAGGCGCTTCTGGTACCGGAGACCCTCTATGTAGGTATCATCGCTATTTGTGCCGTCAAATAGTGTGCAAAAATTACTGCGTTCTGGTGTGAAGAGCGCTGTAGCTAGTGTAATCACTAGGATAACGAGATTCAACATCTTGTCTCAGGCGACGAGCGCAATGTGGTGCAGTGTATCCATTAAAACTAGCGTCACGTTATGGACCGGTGTATCACTGACGTGAACGTCCCGCTCGTCTCATCGCTTAATTGCATAAAAAAATTCATCACTACCATGATTTTAATGCTCAACATTAGGAACCTTTTGATAAAGCTGATAATGTTTACTGGAGAACAATGACCTTCTTAACCAATATACTGCGGCGTTACTCTTTTCAAGTTATTGTATACCTTTTTCTCTTTATCAGGGCTCCAACTTGCTTTTCCTATGTGTGTTGTCATGTGCATTTTAAGTTTTGATTCGGAGCTAAATTTCAATGAACAATACTTGCATATGTATTGCTGTGGAGGTTCCTAAAAAGAATATAGCAAATGGTAATTAAGAGCTTTTTTGAAGTTTCCACTGCTGGCACTTGAGGTCCCCTCTCTTACAGAGAGATAACTACAATCGCTCATCAAGTGCAGGTTGATGAATGTCACATATCAACAAAAGCTATTCTTCTTCAATTTGTCAGTTTTCTCAAAGTGGTATTCCTTTATTCACCAAGCTGAAGGTTCATTTGATGGTAAGTAGGCCTACTCATAACAATGTGGCGCTAGTTAGAAAGATATACGTCGCACCACATTGAGCAAATTAGTTTAAGAGCTGAGATGGTAAATCTCTTTTGCTCAATATTGTCACTAGTTACAGCGCACTTCAAACTGGAACACAGTAATGTATGCACACTACTGTTTGGTAGAACAAGTTGGTGCAGTAGTTCCTATAAAGAACCTCTGGAGTCGTTACCTACATATATCTACCTAAATAGTAACTGTTGCCAGAAACCATTTAGGTAGGTAAATCCACAACTCATTTCTGCCATCAAATATAGTGTATAAACATTACTGTGTTCCGGCTTGAAAAATGTAGCTAGACATTCCTAGAGCGAAGAGATCCAACATCTTACATTTTGTGGTGTTGTGTCATCCATATTAGTGCCACATAGCTAGGGGCGAGCACATCACTTGCAATCAGATGAACATCTTGTTCGTTTCGTCGAATAAAACAGATGTAGTGGATTATTTTTTTTTTTAATAAATAAGAAAATTAAACCTATGTGAACACTAGATCAAGTAACATTTTTTATAATAAATAATAACAGTGATGCACTTACTCTGTGGCTGTTAATGTGTTTGATAAAATGCGCTAGGTGATAATAAGATTTCCCACAATGGTCGCATATTCTTATTTTCCGTATGTAAGGCTTCTTGTAGTTTATTTTTAACTTGTGCAACCTTGAACAATGTACCTTTAACGCAGCGAGACTCTTAAATTGTTTATTACACATTTTACAATAAAAGTTCGTTATGCTGAATTTAGCTTCATTTGGTGATATGGGCTTCACTTCATTTTTTATTTTAATATTATCATTATCATGGGTTTCCTTTTTTATGGTTATTTCTTCTTTAACCACAAACTCGTACTCTTCTTTCAATTCCTCCTCATCCAATTTGGTATATTTGTTATCTTCAGCAAAGAATTCTTGCAGAATTTCATTGTCACTTTGTAATGGTTTGAAATTTTCAATTGACTGTACCATTTTCTGCATACTATCAACATCTGTGTCCAATTTATCGCCAAACAATATATTTGTGATCAATGGTGTTGGTGGACCTGATATGTTCGTGCATACTGTAAATAAAATGTTATATTTCAAAAATTTTATTTTAAACCTGTTAACATTTACATATAGAGCAAAAATGGTCTGTTTCTTCAGTAAGATTCAGGTAAATATGAATTCTCCCATAAACATATGAAAAATACCAATTGTACCCAAATTATAACCAATTAGATGGAAATATAATATTGTGTTAAATAGATATTTGAAGAATATTGTTATTCCCGTACTACCACATAGGTAATAGATTGAATGTCTACTTTTAGTAACCCCAAAGTTCACAATAAAGATAACTGCTGAAGAACAAATGACCACAGCATAATTTACTTTGGCTGCCTAACAGGTCTGTCCAGATATTACTGTAGAACTCTTTCTATTAAATGTACAAAGACCTCATTAGGTTTGAGAACAATTACATTATTGCACCATTTAACTTTTAGCATGAATGTTATCACTTACATGGAGGTGTAACAAGTAGATCGTGTAGGTAAAAGTTTTCATTTTTCTCATTCTGCAAAGCCTTTTCCAAGTTTCTGTCTATGGTACACTTTTCTTCAGAATCTTTTATATTAACAAATTTCTGTTCTACAAAAGGCTTATCATCATTTTGCAGAATCAAAGATTTCTCTAATAATTCATCCCCCAGTTTCTTTGGTGTGTAACAATGATCCTCATTTATGTATTGAGGTGTTAGAAAAGGACTAAAACTGCAATCGTCATTATTAATTTAAATACATATTCAAGTAGGGCAAAATTTAGTAACACCAACCATATTATTTTTTACAAGGCAAAATACCAAATAATCAAAAATATGAAGTAACATTTGTGCAGAAATAAATATATCTTAATTATTAATTGAAGTAAAAAATTTATAACAAATCACCATAACAGCCAATTTACGTCCCCACTGTTGGGGCACAAGCCTATCTTCAATATGAGGGTGAAGGCGGCCATAGTCACCACGCAGGCCAAATGCAGATTAGTGACTTCACACGCACCTTAGAATAAATTCTAAGTCATGTGCTGGTTTCCTCACGATGTTCTCCTTCACCGTTTGTAATTAGCTTTATTACTAAAGTTTACAAATGTACATAACTAAAATATTAGTCATTGGTACATGCCGAGATTTAAATCCGCGATATTCGGACAGGAGGCCGCACGCTCTAACGATTAGGCCAGCGAGCTACTATAACAAATGTGGTAGTTAAAATAATTGCAAATGTTTTACCAGAAATCAAACCTAAGGTCTGTATCTGCGGAGTCTTCATCTTCTAGCCAGTGTGAGTCTAACGAGTCATCTAAAATGTCCACTTCCTCCTCAATTACTTCTCGTATAATGCAAGCCTCTGTGGTTGGTATTTCCTCAGACCCCATAAGATCAGTAATAAAGTTTTGTATACTGGTACAAGTTGATTCTATAAAAATAGAGTTTAAAAATGTATTATTCCATTACACAAATATTTTCTTTATATTTTTTTTAATCCACTTACAATCAAATTATTAGAGTGGTAAGTGACAACGTGATTACATAGAGAAAAGCATGCTTTCATAGGATTTCATCTGGCTCATATGTTGGCAGCCAAATCACAGAAACAGTGCTAGTGACAAATTTTCTGAAAAAACTAAGTTGCTAGCCTGGCAGCTTGTTCGGAAAGCCATATTACTAAGAAAATTCCATAATATGTGGCATTGTGTTTTAACGCAAACATCTAACTACTATGCATGGCAGTTAGTTAAATAACTAACTACCCTGCATAGTGTAATTGACTTTAGCCAAAAATTTAAAAATGAATATATTCAAATTGCCACTCAAACTTAAGATAAAAAAGAGAAGAACCACCAATAAGTAACTACTATAGTTTATAGTTTAGAAAAAATATTGTCCTTGTACTATATCTTCTTTCGCTTGTGAAGTAAAAAAAATCATAAAACAAAGAGTTAAGCAAAATATTCAATTTATTGTAAATTAAATGCTTGCTCATACCAATATAGCACTAGTTAGGATGATAAGCACTACACCTTATTGACCTTGTTGATTTAAGAAAGAATATGATCTCTTAATAATGCCATTTTCACTAATTCATTATACTACAAAATTTATATTAAAATAATATCTCACCATTATCTTCATCTTTTATTTTGTT
The DNA here is from genome assembly GCA_029030555.1 of Ornithoptera alexandrae. Classification (NCBI taxonomy): domain Eukaryota; kingdom Metazoa; phylum Arthropoda; class Insecta; order Lepidoptera; family Papilionidae; genus Ornithoptera; species Ornithoptera alexandrae. Next base: position 3,604,459 of record JARDVY010000007.1, on the reverse strand, counting down.
AATCCCTGGAGAATTTCCTAACATTGGTAGCCTGAGAATAATGCAATTGTCTTATTAAATAATATACACACTAGAAGTTGCATCATGTGTTTAAAAAAAGCATATTTAGAAAATTTTGTTTAAGCAAATGTGTCTTTTTGATGTTGTAGAACAACATGAAGTCTTAAAAATTCTTCTATAAAATATTGCAATCAATAAGGTTTAGGCTTTATTAATGAATATTAAAATAAAATATGCTTATTATAATTTAAACTTTCTATTTCTTACTTATATTAAATGGATTAACTTTAAGATAGTCGCAATATCTATGCTACAATATAGAAAAAATTACTTAAATAAGGAATCATCACTATTCTTCAAGAAAGTGGTTAAGTCAACATTTTCACCAGCACCTTTAAAAGCCAAATAGTTTCTGAATTTTTTATCAGAACTTCTACACATTTTCTTGAATTTAGAACTTATTTTCAAGTTAAGGTAGCATTGTTTGCATAACTGTAATGCAAGGGTGTCATTACGTTTCACCTACAATTGGAAAGATAGTGAATATCAAATTAATGTTGTATTAACATTACACCCTAAGAAATAAACATATGGGAAATAAGGGTTATTACCATTGTTACATCACTTATTCTTTAACAATTTTTTGCAGTAACAGTGTCCATCTTTATTTTGTAAAATAAAAAAAATATTCTATCGCAATATGCTGAAGTACAATTTAAACCAAACATATTTTATTAATTTTTCCAATTTTCGGTTTTCATATTAAATACAAATTATAGATATTTAGTGTAACATAAAGGTAATAATTTAATTAAATGAAAATTAAACTTTATCTTAATTAAACATAAAAAACTCAATAAACTTATGAACATCAAAACATCCAAAAACACTCATAAGTAATATATTAAAAATTAGTAATGATCAAGAGAAATTACAGATTCTATTAATTTGAAAATTAATTTTTAAATATTGAGAGATCATCATGCATTTTATTACTATTTTATTTCATCATCATTTCAACCGATGGACATCCACTGCTGAACATAGGTCTCTTATGTGTTCTACAAAACACCCTAAGCTTACCTTTTTACTACTTGCTAACTAAAGTACTGTTAAAAGTTGGAATTTATTAAAGTAATATGATCGTAGACGTTTGCAATGTTTAGTTGAAAAGTATAGAAAATAATAACTAAAAATACACAAAATATTTATTATTTTACGTTATAACGAACCTGTATACCAGTGGTATAAATAAATAATCTTCGGTTTTTCTCAGTATATTGTAATAATTCTGTGGGTTCATTGTATTGAATTAAACATGCTCTACAGAATCCCTCCATATCCCAATTTAAACATATAAGCAATAATTTAGTTCATGGTTCATTTGACTGCATTAAGTTGGATAAACAATATTGATTTTCAAAGGAGCGGGCTCTTGTATCGATTTTTAATAGAGATATTCTCTCTGTCTTATGTGTCAAACTGAATACCGTAAGCGTCACACTGAGGACTTAGTATATACAAAGTACTCTGTTCTGAGAACTAAAGTTTCAGTTATCAATTAATGGAAATTAATAAATCATTGAATATATCTAAAACTATTTTTTTTTACTATTAATTAACTTTGTAAATATAATAAATTGGATACCATAAATTATAAATGCTATAACCAAATTCAGATGTTCGATTACTATAAAATACTTAAATTTTTTTTGCTGTGGTTTTTACAGCTCTATTTTTTCAACTTATCACTAGATAACTCGGCAGTTTAACAACTTTAAAGGCTAGTTAAATGGACTATTTATAATTAAATATAAAGATGATTTATGTATTACACGATAGTTAATTTATAATACGGATAAAAAACATTAAGGGGACATTATTGTTGATCTAGGCCACCAACACCATCACTTTTGTTTTTTGGATGTTACACGAATTATTTCTAGTCTTCAATTAATGGTCCTCATTTGTGAAAGAATACAAAATAACTTTAAAGCATTAAGTATTGCAAAGTTTTTTGTTTCGCCACTTTGCATCCATACTCTGAAGTAAATACCTGGTCGCGTAAATACGCCCATCCCTAAAAATTGATATACAAACGGTTTGACAGCAAGTACATAAACAAAAGCTATGAAAATAGCATAAACCAATGATGCAATTATTCAACGTCAAAAAATATAATATTGTTGATAATTGAGGTGTACTGTTGATATTTATTAATTAATTACTTCAAGTATGGAAATACCAGAGAGTGAAACATCGGATCAAATAAATGTAACTATAAAACGTCCTATTAAAATAATACATTTTAGTGATGGAGTCGAAGAAGAAATTGAAGAAGTAAATGCTGATGAATTGGAAACTAGACCTAAAAATAATGACAACATTGATCCGGTAAGTAAACAAATAGAAAACATAAAATTATATCTTGTTTTTTATCTTTTTAATTGAATATACGTGTATAATGTGTAAAATCGTCGAGAGTAATTTAAAAATGTATAACATAGTCTATTTAGTGTAATTAGCGATATAATTTTTTCCAGTTGTCTTTAATTTTAAAATTGCTAAAAGTTACATAAACGAGGACTTTTAGATCATATTTAAATGAGAATGTGTTATAGTTCTATAGTGAACACATGAAGAAGAAAACAAGAAATCTGTGTAGATTATACAATAAATAACTGATTGTAGATTAGAACAACGAAATAAAAAATTGATATACTAAAGAGTACTTATGAATAGCAGATTAACACATGCATTAATATGAATGTTATTAAGTTTTTAAATAATTGACATGTGGCATATGTGGATTATTACATCACTTTTCTAAAAATCTTGTTTTACTAAATACAAATTTTGTAATTTTTTTGTTGTAGAGAACCTTACAGTGGGGCCCATGGTTTTCACATTATGCCAAAAAATCTGGAACCAAAGTATTAAATGTAGTAGATTATGCGGGAGAATCCTTAGCAAATTTTTTTGGTATTACCACTCCAAAATATCAAATTGAAATTGATGAGTATGAAAGAGTCGAAGAAGAGAAAAGGAAAATAGAAGAGGAATCTGCTGGTTGGGTGCCAAAGAATAGTGGTGGTAACATACCATTAGTATTGAATGAGCCATCACGAGAAGCACATCAGAACTCTGCTTAATAAAATTAATGTTTTTTAGATTTTAGACATTTAAATAGATTTTAAAAGATATCTCATCATTTATAGTGCAGAGGCTAAAAGTCTAAGTTATTAAAGAGATAAAATTGTATATGATAGACTTTTACACAAAGTATATTTGACTTATTACTTTTACTAACTATTAATAATGTTTAAGTAACTAAACCTAAGTTATATACCCTATAATAAAAGTTTGTGATTAATATCATTAAAAGTGATGTAAAAAAGGTACAATTTTATTTATTGCCACTAATTACAGTTTTTTATTTTTAACATTTTTATATTACTAACAGAGTTTTAAGGTGTTATCTAGTTTATTGTCTTAAACCATACATTATGTTTTATTATAAAATTGTATTTAGGAAAATAAAAACAACTTTTGAGTTCCTTAGAAGTTTGCAAGGCTTTTTATGGATGGAGTTTAATAATGAATGACAGATTAAAGTTATTATAATTACCTTGGATTTGTGGTGACAAATAAAATTATTTTCATTTAATTTCTTTATTTATTGTAAATAAAAATGTATTTGGTAAATTTCACATGAGCGTTGGAATTATGTAAAACCACTGTTCATGTTTCAGTCCAAGCTCATGCAGTTTTAAAATGTTTAAGAAAGTTTAAAGACCATTTATAAAAAAAACATTACACAATATTGAATACTTTTTTATTGTCTCCACCCAAATATTTTCTGAGTGGATCTTAAAACAGTACATACGGAAGTTGATTTATTGTATTTGTTTGATTTTGGGTTTTGATAAATGCCGTATCATATAATATATTTTGCTACATAATTTCATTTTTAAATAAAGTTTTTTGACGAGTAATACGTAATTTTTTTTTTATATTTGAAGCGCCTTTAAAATAAATCCTTTGCCTCTTGGAAGTTTTTTACTTAAGAATCTATTTTCTTTATTACAATTAATTAAGTTTACAGATACAAAAAATCTAAATAGTATACTAAACTGCGAGCTGCCGAATAATGTTATACTGTTTTTAAATGTGACGGGGCCGTGCCGGAAGAGCATTTTCTTAAGAATATTTCTCATGACATCTATTCCAACATATTATAAACACTTTCTGATGTAGATACATTTGATCACAGTAATAGGGAATATTCACGTATAGATGGCAATTAAATCAAAATATATTTGGAATATATTTTAAGTTTTACTTTTCGGGGAGTTTTATTATTAACACTAGGTGGCATTAATATTAGCTAAATACACGTTATTGGTTCTAAATAGAAAAAAATGTTTATTTCTTTAAATTTTAATTGGGCATCAATATCGTACGCCACTCCTCTGTATTGTAACACCTATAGACGTTATTGCTTAAAGCATACTGAAGAAGTAGTTATTATTTCTCCCATTATTTACTTGTCCGATAAAATTATTAAATCTGTACCCTAACCATTATATTTTCATAAAAATTACGGTCTAAGCCTTTGACTTAAAAGTTCATCTTCAGCTGCGATGAGTAAATAGTACATTACTTCCTAAGCAAATAGTTATATGTACCTTTTCCTGCTGCATTGAATGGTGTACTCTAAATTACGGTGTTAGAGTTGCTATTACGTTGAAATGTACACATATGTTTTTGTTTAGCGGTGTTTGGTTTGTGATATGTCGAAACGTAAACTGTTCGAGCGGTGTCCGCACTCGGCAGATCGATATGCGTGTTGCGCGAGGGTGTTCAGCGAGATGCGATTGGCCGCCATATGTGGGGCGGGGCGCGTACGTGAGGCGGTGCGCGCTCCACAGTGCGGCCGAATTTTGGCGCCAACCTGAGCATTACGCTCTCTTACATTTGGGCGTATGCGTACTATGCGCGTTGCGTTGTTTTTTTTAATCAATTACGCGGCGAGACGCGCCGGACGTTCACCTGATGGTAAGCATGGCGCAACTTAGGATAATATACACTGCACTGCACTGTGCTCGTCGCCTGTATTATTTGCACAGTACTGTTTGGCGGTAGAAATAGGCGCTGCGGTGGTGCCTAGACAGTCTCTGTCAAGAAAGACTTACCACCAGTTTACTAGTCAACTAAATAATTTTTTTTAGTTATTTTTCAGTATATTTATTTGTTTTTGTACTATATTCCCATTTAACTATAATGTATATGTGATCATTACCCCATAAAGTTATTTTGGTTAAGTAATGTATCTAGTGCATAACCAAACTTACTGTTTGATTAATCATAACAAATATTTATAATAATTCTAATGAATATAATTATAATATATTAAAAATATATAAAAGAGATAATTGTGAATAAGAAATCTTTCTCAAGTCACACAAAATAAAAAAAGACTTTTTTCTATCATTTTAGTACGATTATTATATACAATAAGTGAAAAAAAAAAATGACACAAACGCTTAATACTTTTTGCTTATTATTGTGGTTTTTTTTTAAAAAAACAGAAAGTAACAAAATTAAATTTTTTATTTGATTCTATAAAGTTTTACCATCTGTACGTTAATTTAGAAGAAGAAAATTATGTATTTCCATACATGAGCAAGTATTCAGAGTGATACTGTAAAATTAAGATCATCTTCTTCTTAAGGCGCCTCTCCGACTAGCTAAGGTTTGTGGCCATGCAAGGCAGAATATAAATGAATGTTAATATTGGTTTTTGTTTTAATACAACGAAGCGACGAAACGAGAGGGACGTTCATCAGGTGGTAAGTGATTCTCCTACCTATAATAACGTGGTGCTAGTAAGCGCGTTATACATCCACGGTGCGCTTGTTGCCTAGATACATAAGATATTGAGTCTCATTACCCCGTAATTATACTAGCTACAGCACCCTTCAAACCGGAACGCAGTAATATTTGCAGACAGCAGTTTGGTTATAGTATTAGGCGTTGTAGTGGTATCTACCTAGATGGTCGGCGGCAACAGAAATATACCACCAATGAAAGAAACTTGTTATCAGTGAAGTAGTGATTTTTATACGTTTTCAGTAATTTGGCAACTCTCTGAATTAATTTAATCTCGGAACTATCACGTTAAAATACCAAGAGCAAGATAAATCTATTAATAATTATTTTGTAATAATTCCGTAATTTTGAAACAATGATAGTTCTTCACATGACAGAGGTGTAAGGGTTCCTGCAGAATAACACGGGATTTAAGCCAAACTACCTGCTCGTGGTGCACCCTGCTTATCCACAAACGAGGTTCTGGCTCCCAACAAAACGCATTGGGCCAGCGTGGTGGGAAATAGCTCAATCCTCACATATGAATCCCTACCCGATCGTGTGGGAATCTTTGAGGGAGGCCTATATCTGTAGTTTGAATGACATCTGTCTGATCCAGCTGATAAAAAATTCTTCTCACAAATGTACACATAATATTCTATAAAATCTTGTATTTATATAATTCGGCACTACTGAACCCATAGGTGAATAAATTATCAAGTCTTTATAATGTCAATTTATAATATTAAAACTTTATTAAAGTGTTTTCGGGTAAAACGAATGATATATAATTCTCAAACGATCGTCAAAATAGATATTAGTGAGTACATATGTTAACGGACTCCATTCCCTAAATTATAATAGCCTTAATATTACATAGATCAAGACCATCTGCCTAACATTGGTTTGAAATGATAACAAAATATTTATTATACAATCAAACACCGTGAATATCAGTCGAATGTGCGGAACAATAGCGGACATTCAAAATCGTTATGTTTAGCAAATCCGCGCAAAATAAAGCATGCGGCTTTTTTTTAACGGTAACCAGTATTTCTGGTTCATTTGCGAACAAACGGGTTTGACCACGCGCCTTTTTATAATTCGCAATATTCCTGCATAAACCACCTATAAAATAAGGGGAACGGGACGTGTGCTGGCAACACTGGTTCTACATAAAGAATGACATTGTCCGGAATGACCTGCGATGTTAACGAATTATTGAATTTGTTAATAATTACAGCACGCGCTCAGGATAACGGCAATTTCATATAAAAACTGATTTATTGCACGGGAGGTCTTGGGGAGAAGTAACTTCAATATATCGATATTTTTTTAAATGGCAAGGAGTTACTCTATCAACAAAAAAACAAGAATATATATATGTCATTAATGTAATGAAGAATTATAAGAATAAAATCTACACCCATTTTTAAGAAAACATATATTTACAAAGTACAATCACTATATAATAGTAATGACTTGTCTTTGTTTCCGGACAGCGTCTAGTTTAAGTAACAAGGCAATTCCTATTGCTGCTGCTAGCAATATGCAAACATTACTGTGTTCCGGTTTGAGACTTAACATGTGTGAGTATATATCACTGAACAAATGGTGCAGTGTATATCACTTTAATTATTATTATAGTTCAGTGAAGACAAACGCTTTCGCTCGTCACATTGCTTGGACAAACAAAAAAATCTTTTAAAGCAGAAACGTCAACAAAATAAGATGATTTAAAATTAAATGAATACTAAAATGACTTCTTTTATGATAATACATTCAGGTAGCAGTTAATGTGAGTTAACTACATCTTAATCTATTGCCGGAAGTTAATAATAGCCGGTAATGAAGGCTAAATTATTCAGATGGGATATGCAGTGATACATTTGCAATATTTAAATTTTAGGCACACGTGGACTGGAAGGCTCAAAGGGTCTACGCGGCAGATGTTCCGCAACGTAACTTGGCGCGCATTCGCAATGTTGTTTATTAAAAAAAACCTTTTGTGGCCATTTAAAAAGTAAAACTTCCCTTAACAATGCTCCATGCAAATTAGATCACACATCGCGTCAAAGGAACTTATGTCGAATCAACTTGTTATGCGAAACGTAACATTAAGTTTATTATAATTACTGCCATATTCCCGTGAGGGGTTTCATAATGCAAATATTATTTTTATTCCTTAACGATACATTTTATAATGATCTTTGTTATAGGGAGGTAATGGCGAAAATTGCCTGAATTGTGAATGGAAATTTGCATAAGCGATATCGCACACCTTTCCTTCTGATCCGTTCTATGGCAGTTTGACTGACAGGGTTTAGGTTGAATGAAACATAAATCCCGGATAAGAAGGCGCCATGTACTTTTTATGTATTTACTTATACAACTATTTAAATACTGTGCTGTGTGAGAAGATGGATGTCTTATTTTATAAAATATATATCTACTTTAGTAGCATTTTAGTTGTCATCATATATGCTAATAGAAGTAAAGTTAGATTAAAAGTATATACAGGTACTATACTATTTCATAACCAATAAGAAAACTAGCAGACATTAAAAACTTTGTTGCCTTGTGTAAATGCAGTACATGAAAATCTGGAAAGAAATACATAAAAAAAAAATATTTCATGTAAATTTGTATTATTTAACTATATCTATATACGTGCTGTAAGTAGCATAAATTGAAGGTGATTTTTGTAAAACATTATGTACTTGATCTATAATCAAACTTTTGTTTTTAATTAACCATAAAAATATTTATAATAATTATAATATATTTCATTGTTAAAATTCTCACATAAGTCAGAGGAAATAGTGTTTGAAACAGAAACTATCATCTCATACTTATCTCGATTTTTTTTAAAAAGTATTAAAGATTTAGAAACGAAATGGTTTATATTTCAGACGAAAATTTACCAACGTTTCTAGAAAAAATATATGTGCGATATGTATATATGTGTATTTGAAATTTTATTTTATTTATTTACTGAGATAAATATCTTATGTGATCAATCAAAAATCGCATGGCTTATCCCTCGGTGATTCTGTAGTGATGGTTTAGAAGTAACAATTTAATGTATAAACCAATAGATGAATAGATATTATTCACTATTTTTTTTGTTTGTAATCGGAGATTGAAATTTTACTAAAACTATTCTGCATCGGAATTTGCATTGCGCTTTGTCACCTTACAACGTTCAGTACTCATACAAAACCGAAATGCAGTTTGCTATAGTTTAGTTACACACAGCGGTATCAAGCTACGTATAACACAATTAAATGCATGTGTGTTAGTATTTTTATGCAAATTGCGAAGGGCCACACTTCCGGTACAATAAATTGCGTCTAATAATAACAAAAGTATTTGCAGAGGGTGTGAGCTGTATGCAAAACAGTTATGCGAATGCATAATTTGTTAGAATGTGTTTCACGAATAATAATTCGTTTCATATGAATTATATGATATTCAGTTGTATTGATTTCTGAGACATTACTTAAGAATTTTCCTAGTACATAAAATGTATAATTATCAACAAAATTTAACTTCATGTTTGCACTACCAGCCTTTTACTTTATTCATAAGAATGTCTGTTTGTTCCAGTTAATCTTCGAAATAGCAGCACCAATCTTGACGGGTGTTTTCCTGGTAGATATCTGAAAATATAGAGCATAAAAATGTCTTTATATGCCCATAATGTATAAGAAGCTAAAAGTGGTTAAAAATGAACCTTTATTACAAGACCAGTATTTAACTGTTTTTCAACTGTTTAATTCAGAAATAAAACTATAATAACTACTGTTGCTAACTAAAAAGTGACTAAATTTTATCGATTTTTCTTAACAGGACTTTAGAGTAAGCTTTAAAATAATTCATAGCAAACGAAAAAAATGTAAGAATTCGGTTTTATGTGATACGAAATATAAAAATAAAGTATGAACCACTGTTCCGATTATAAGAAAATTCGCAAAACCGTTGCCCGCTCCAACCCTTAACAGCCGAGGGGGACACTTAAAAACTTTTAATTCGAACACAATGAGGAACGGACGCGTATAACGGGTGGGCAGTGTCCACTACAAAGGCAGACCAGCCGATTAATTCCCTTAACAATGACCAGGGGCCAGGCCTAAAGGTCATATTTAGGTAGGCAGGGTTAGGGGTCAGTTAGGGTTACTAGTAAATAGGAGCGTGTCCAGCCAATGCCAGGGGAGTGACGGCGACACCGAAGTTTGGAAAACATGTCGCACATGTCGGGTTAGGATGAGATTTATGTGTTTTTGCAACTTCCATTTGCTTTTGGGATTGTCCGCGGTCAGTGGTTGTGATTCTGTTACCATGTTTGTTTACACCTTAAGTGTACAAATAACTTAAACAAAAATATTATACACTAATTATTCTTTTACTTACTATTAAGATACAGGTTAATATCTACTTTTTGTATGTACTGATTATATACCGGATGGTAAGTGATACGCCCGTCCAAAACAATCTGGCATTAGGAAGTTATACTGTATATATATACCAAGTCGCGCCTTCACACATAAGGTGTTGAGTCTCGTTACCCCAGTAATTACACAGAGACCTATCATCAGTGAAGACCTACTCTACTTCATGGTTTAGTCTGTAATAATTATTAAAAGCTAAGGGATAAATAAAATCAACGGTAGTACCGCCCTTGGCGATATGGATAGAGACGAGGAGATTCAAATTATTGTATAATGGTGTACAAAAATAAATAATAACAAAAGACACTGACAATAGTCCTGAGCAATGGAATTAAAGAGAAATATCAAATTCAGAACCCAAAGACTTCATATATTTGATATTTGTTTAATTACAATTAAGTATCTTATTACATTTTTACAAATTTCATCATTCGTATTATTTTATTCTATACAAATATGTAGTTTTGCGGCAACAGTTTCTATCTTCTTTATATCTTATATATATTTAATGAAAATGTGTTTTGTTTCTCCGCCAATCACGTGAAAACTAGTGAACGTATCGACATGGGAACATGACCATTTGACGTGGAGTGATTTCTTAATGGTTATAGGTTATAGAAAGTCATTTGCGGTTGCGGTTGTGATCTCTACGGATATTTCAGAAAAATTTAAAGTCTAATTAATAATTAAACAACAGCTAGCTATTTTAAATGTGGTAATTAATCTTTGGGTATAATAGGTAGTAATAAGGCATCGTCGTGAATTCGAGTCATATATCGTGAATGGATTTACTGCCAGCGGAAATACACAAATTGCCGCTTAATATTAAAGTATAATCTCATTCAATGGATGGAAGATCATCATCATCATCATTTCAACCGATGGACGTCCACTGTTAGACATTGGTCTGTTGTAATGTGTTTCATAAGGCAAGGTCTTGCGAATGGAAGATATTGTTTGAGAAAGTATATTTTGAAAACCATGAACATGTATTTATTTGTTTTTCTATGGGGAGAATTCTAACAACATTTCGCTTGTCATTCATCATCAGAAGATTCTTCAGCATATAAACTTTTTCCAGTGTTACCAATAGCTACTAAAATTAATAGCATATAAATTTGAAAATTAACAACACATTAGGATAAGGATTTGCTATAATTTGCCACTAGATATAGCTGCAGAAATGATATTTTCATAATGTTTAACTAATTTTCGAATTTCCAGTTCCAGCTAATGTATATTACTAAATGATTAATTATTTAGCTGCTTAGATTAAATTTCGTCTAATTACTTCCGATATAAGCTTTAAGTATCACCAAAAAGGACAATGAACATACCGTACGTTTTTTGTTGTACGAAGCGACGAGACAGGCGAGAGGTTGACGATGGCGCTAATTAGGATAAGATATTAAATCTCGTTACCTCGGTAATTTCACTAGATAACGCCCATCAAACTGGAACACAGTTATGTTCTCACACTGTTGTATGGCAATAGAAATAGGATGTGGGGTAGTAGTCACTTATACGGTCTCCGACAATGGAGATTTATCACCAGTAGGTATGGTCCGTCAATGTAGTAGTGTTAATGAACACAACACACTACTATCAAGTGTTTGAAATTCACGTAACAACACCCTTGGCAATTAATTAAAGTTTTGTTTTCGATCCTGAACGCAGTGGAAGTGTATCGAGATGTCATCGACGTAGACACCTAGACACAAAGGCTACTTTTTTTTTCTAAATGAACGTACAGAAGTCAATGGGCTCTCGTCTACAATGCCGATGTGACGCCGTGTCGCGGGCGATATTATCGGCGCAAATAAAGCACTTCTAGCGAATTGAAAAAAAAAAAAAATACTCACCGGAGGTACCAAGTGTAAAATTGTTGATACTATCTCCCGTGCCTTTGTCTGTACTTTTTGTATGGATTCACAATGGGTCCCTAGAAATGTTCCATTAAAATGTGTATTATCAATTAAAATTGGAGCATTTTGCATAATGTTCACATTTATGTGTACATCGATATTCCAGTTGTTATTTTTTTTTTATTCAATGAAGCGACTAGACGAGCGGGTCGTTCACAGTATGGTAAGTGACACGTGCGCCCATAACAACGTGGCACTAGTTAGGATGTTATACACTGCACCATATTACGCTCGTCGCCTTGAGACAGGATGTTCAGTCTCATTATCCCATTAATTTCACTAGCTACAACTCCCTTCAATCCGGAATATAGTAGTGTTTATACACAACTGTTTGGCGGCAGAAATAGGAAGTGCGGTGTTACTTATCTAGACGGCAGTAATAAAGACCTACCATCAGTAAATACAATATAACTATTTTATAGTAATACAAATATTCAGAATAGATATCTATTAGTTTCTACAGTTATTACTTATATCAGAACCCATAGTAATATAGATAGGATTTTACTGGTGGCAGGTCTCCGTTGCCGGATACCGTCTAGGTGAGTACCACCGCAGCTCCTGTTTCTGCTGCCAAACAGCAGTGTGCCAACATTATTGTGTTGCAGATTGAAAGGAGTTGTAGCTAGTGAATTATTGAGGTAACGAGACTTGTCATCTTGTCTCATGGCGACGTAATCTGGTGTAGTGTATACCATCCTAAATAGCACCGCGATGTTATGAGCTGGCGCATGACTTACTATAAGGTGAACGTCCCACTCGTCTCGTCACTTCGTTAAATAACAAAGAGATTTTGTTTAGTTATTAAAAACAGAAAATTATGTAATTTTTATTAATAATCAAAGTTGATATGTATGAATAATATAAATTATAAATTTCAATATGTTAGCGAATACCTTTAAGTTTTTTTTTTTATATACCTGAAGCGTTTAAAGTCATTCGGTGTTTGTTTGTGTAGTCGTGTTCCTAAATTACGTTCAACTTTAACACGGAAATAACGGACCGTTGCGAACCACAGTAGCAAAGGGTTAAAATTCCACAATCGGAAATTAGAAAAAAAAAAATATTCAATGCACCCATCCAACGTGTCTAACCCTTTCACCGTGCATAAAAAGACCAATTTTATATGCGGACCCGGTGTCTCATTTCAATATGGCATAATAAAAAAAGATAAAACTTTTTTACCCACGATTCTTTGGGGTCACATTTTTTTTTTGTTATGTTTGAATACTTAATTTGCAACAAGGTGCATCGGGCAGGGGATGCATCGAGATGTTCAAATGAGTTCTATAGAAAAAAAACGAAAGGGTTGCCAGGGTGAGACTTTCCCAGAGCGTTCACAAAAGATGTTAGGTTTGTTTGACGTTGATGGGCCAGGAGTCTATTGTTGATGGTTTTGAGTCTGCAACTTGTAAGCTACGATATATTCCTTAATATGTTTATAATTGCAGCGATTAAATTCTAGATATAATAATTAGATTCCTTTCTCTATTGCAGCGTTGTATTAGAAGTATTTAAAATAAAATTGTTTCAAAAGTAGAAATATCATTCCCTCGCGAGGGTAGATATGAGTGTGCAAAGGCTTCGCCAGGGAAAACAAAATGAAATGTACAGTAATAGAAGCAGGAAAAGAATATGGAATAGAATGAAAAACGTAAAATAATTAGGCCGGAATAGAACTTGAGATAACAATCGACGTAGTGCACATTTTTATTAAAAATACAGACACTGTAAGCTCAGCGTTTACTTACATAAAGTGTCTTTCTCCAGCCGCGGATATATGTGCGTCGTTGCATTTTAATCTGCGACGTACTCTCGAGTAATCAAGATCGTAAAATCTCATCTTTGCACGGAGAGTTCGCGGTGAAAGGCTTCTTCGTGAGGTTAAAAGTAAAGGTAAACACCGCAGCCTACGTTCGCAATCAGAGGGTAACCGTTACTATAGATGGGGGACGTGTGGCCGCTCCATCTCTACTAGCCGGGTACGGTTTACAGAAAAAAAAACGCTATAACTGTCTGTTTGTACAATGTTTTTTTTATCCTACTAAACGAACAGATGAACGGGGCGTTCACGTAATAGTAAGTGATACATTTGCTTATATCAACGTAGCGCTATTTAAGATGATATGCACAGTATCACATTGTGCTCGTCGTCTTGCGACCTAAGATATTGTCTCGTTACCACAGAAATTTGACTTGCTACAGCGCTTTCAATCCGGAACACAGTAACGTTTGCACCCTACTGTTTAGTGGCAGGAGGCCCTGCGGTGGTACTTACCTAGATGGTCACCGGCAATGGAAACCTACAACACCTTGTTGTATTATTTAATGGCGGTAAACCTTAAAGTAATACAACTCCATAATTCCAATCCATGTATATATATATATATATAAAAGGTTATACAACCTAATTCAAATCTTTTCATAAATATCATTATTTATTATAAAATAGGACATCAATAATATCTGTTATTTTAGACTTTTTTCCACCCCAGGATTTTAATAAGCTTTTGCAAGCGGTATCAACTAATAAATCGGAAATTGTAGGCAGTTTCAATTAGGTCATTTTCACTCTAAGAGCGAGATATCATCAGTAGCTGAAGCGCGAAGATATTGCCCAGTCAGTGTATGATTAGTACACACCAATTACCGCCATGACTTGTTTAATAGTATGAAGGTATATATACCATGTTGTGATTAATTAGAATTATGAATATTTACTAATTTTTATCATACTTATTACACTAATTATCCATATATTGTAAAACTCTTCTTCTTAATCGCAATATTGTCTCTCGTGGTCGTTTTGCTATTCTTTTTCGTACGGTTCTCTACTTTTCTGATACGTATATATATAATGTATGATTCTATAACCAATGTTATATATTATATACATTCTGTTACAGATATGTTTCACACTGTAATTTAGTATTTTCTTTATAACATATATAAAATAACAAACTAACGTTGTCAAAATTACAAGTAAGCTAATACGTTTGGAGATGGTTCAAAATAATGGATAATATGTTAATCTCTTCAGCATTATAGAAAAAACTATTTTTTTATAATTGTACCAAAAATCACCTTAAAGCATTCGATAAAATATATCTCACCAGATTATTGATATCGTTCGCAAGCTGTGGGTCATGAATAGGAAGTTAAGATATATTAATTAAAACCAATAATGTAAGAAGTACATCATATCCCGTCCAGCATCTCCCATCGTCTTTTATCGCTGGCTTTCAATACAACTAATGAAACACACTTTTCAATTTGTATGTAATATACATCGATTTGATAGTAGTTCTGGAAGAGGCCTATGTCCAGCGGTGGGCTTCCGCGGGCCGGTGATGACGTTAAATGGATTTTTCCTTTTTATTGTATTTCTTTCAAGACACTGCTTTTGTTAACAGCCGTGGCGATAAGATAATATTATTTACCTATGATTAATATAAAATAGTGGAATTTTCTTATTAAAAAAAAAAAGGTTGATCTATGGCAACGATTTCGCTTTAAATTGTAATGTGATTTGCGCTGATAAAAAGTACTAACCTAGTAACAGACTGTAACACTTTTCTTGAAGAAACCCTAGGCATGAGTTATGTTACGACGCCATGTTTCATTATTGTAGGTGACGTCATATAAATGTAAACTAGATATTGGAAAACGGGTTGAAACAACAAAGATTTACATTTATTTGCATACAGTACCTACTACGATAGGAAGATATCTGCGTACCTCTATCACAAGCGGGCAATTTTAGAGCTCTGTCCTGTACAGGATTTCCCTTTGCGACGTGTGCCTTCAAACAGGAAAATGTAGCCTCCCTCTTCGCCCTCCCACCCACTGCTTAGTTGACGAGCGAACGTAACCGGACAAGCGACAAGCGTTTACCGATTTACTAAAGAATACTATAAAAAAAAAATATAACACTTTGATTTAAAGTGCATGTTTAAATAGCTATACTATATTTAAAAATGAAAGGTTATAGGAAAAGATTATTATTTTGGTAATAATCTGCTATCGAGCTATAATAATAAATAAAAAGTGATACACTATGAATTTTAAATTCATCATCATCATCATCATCATCATTTCAACTGATGGACGTCTACTGCTGGAAATAGGTCTTTTGTAATGTGTTCCACAAACCACGGTCTTGCGCAGTTTGAATGCAGTGGCTCTCAGCGATTTTTTTATGTCCTCTGTTCACCTAGTGGGGGGTCTGCCAACGCTGCGCTTTCTGATGCGGGGTCGCCATTACAGCACTTTAAGACCCCAACGTCCATCGGTTCTACGAGTTATGTGCCCCGCTCATTGTCATTTTGGCCTCGCGACTCGTAGGGCTATATCGGTGACTCTAGTTCTTCTGCGGATCTCCTAATTTTTGCTTTTATCACGCAGAGATACTTCAAGCATCGCCCTCTCAATCGCCCGCTGCGTGACTCTGAGCTTTCTTATAAGGCTCATAGTAAGCGACCAAGTTTCGGAGCCGTACGTCATCACTGGCAACATGCACTGTTTGAATATTTTGGTCTTCAAGCACTGAGGGATTTTGGACGAAAAAACCTTGCGAAGTTTCCTGAACGCTGTCCATCCTAGTTGGATTCGGCGGGTTATCTCTTTTTCAAAATTGGATCTACGTAATTGAACCGTATACCCCAGGTATACTTATTCGTCAACAATTTCCAGTGCTGAGATCTCATCTATCTCTGGGTGGCGCTGAACATGAGTATTGGTCATGATTTTCGTCTTGCTCATATTCATATGAAGGCCTACCTGTTGAGAGACTCTGCTGAGGTCACCGGCCATTACATTGAGGTCTTCTAGAGTCTCCGCCATGACGACTATATTATCGGCAAACCATAGATAAGTGATGTACTCGCCATTGATGTTGATGCCAAACCCGTTCCAATCCAGACGTCAAGACGTCAAATCAAGACGTCTTCCAGTACAGCGGTAAATAGCTTAGGAGAGATTACATCTCCTTGGCGCACTCCTCGCTACAATTGGATAGGTCTCGGAGCCTGATTCTGTATACGGATTGACATGGTGGCGGTTTCGTACAAGATCTTCTACACAGACTTCTTCAAGACAGATTCTGAGTATAAGGTACGCTACCCTACTCGAGACACTTTCGACTTTTACAATGCTGATAACGAGGTGCTTATGGACGATGAGCTCTACATCGCCCTGGAACTGTTGATTCCCCCCCCCCCCCCGGTGATAGAATAACTTGCCGGGTTCAAGGATAGTCGTATTCTCCCCCTCTCTTCGGACTTCTGACAACCCTATAATATCCCAATGCAACTTGCTCACTGCTTCTTTCAGGTCAATACTTTTTTCGTCGGTCTTCAAGGTGCGTGCGTTGTGCGTTGCCAGGTCCAGTCGTCGGGATTCGCAGCGGAATCTATTCCGGTGATTCTTAACACCCCATACCCCGCCATTGCCATAACCGCTGCCAGAACCAGAAATAGCGGGGCTGCCGGGCACTAGGGGCTGTGTTTGTGTTTTGTGTAATGTAAGGAATTTGCCAATAATCAACACGCTTGGCAGGCGGGTTGGTGATCGCAGTGCTGACTTCATCGCACCGATATCGCTGCTGCTCGATTACGGTGTGTTTGAGTCAGCGAGTGAAGAATGATTACACCGCAATTAGTCGATCGCCAGAGCCTCGTTGGTCAATCTGCAGGATGCACCACGAGCAGGTGAGGTTGGCAATTGAGGCGATTAGCTGGTACTGAATCTCCTCTTTACACCCCCTGAATTTGAAATTATAACCCATTATTTATACATTTGTCGATATATACTTATTTATCTTTACAACTTAAAGTGACGGACAATTTATACTTAATTTGTAGCTACATTTTTTTAATTAATTAATTACAATACAGTATGGATTTCGCTATGGTGGTAAGACAGTGCAAATCCCGAACGACTAGCCATAACTGAAGTTTGCGATGTAAATTATTTCGCTCGACGCCTTGTATTTAAAATCACATTACCATAGTAATATAGTTAGCACTAGTTAGCGTCCAAACTGGAACACACATTTGCACATTACTGCTTGACAGGAGATACAAACTTTGTTATGGTACAGACTTATACAGCCTCAAGAAGTTTCTTGTAAACTTACGTTTATTATAAAATAGCCGAAATAGAGTAACCGCAGTGTACATGATCGTACTCTAGAAATGAATATTAATGAATGTATTCCAGTAAATCGCTAGTGCCTTCAGCCACCCGACTAAGCCCGCAAGAGCCACCCTGCTTAGGCGACCAAACAGCAGGGTGGGCTATGTACCGTCGCATGATATATAGTGCCCCTTAAACTTAAACGGATTACCTTTGATATATTTCGTGGATTCGCAATTCAATCCGGATAGTCGATCTCTCACAGCGCTTAGCCGTGATTGGTTTTTGAGTTAGTAACATCTACGTAATTACCAAAGAGACATTGATACGTAAGGCGACGTACCGTGCTGAAAAATAAAACTAAAAAAAAAAATGCTCTATTAAATACGTGCAGAGATTCTTTAAGGTATGTGTTATTCTACGGAGCTACAAGACAAGCATGATATTTAGGTTATGGTATGAAAAACTCTTGCTCATAATAACGTGCAAGACATTATGCTCGTCATCTTGAAACAAAAGATCTTATTACCCTAGTAATTTCACTACTGGCAGCTTACTTTCCCGATTTTCTTTACTCAGTAAATTCTTGAAAATGGTACTGGAATTGAGTAACAGTGTTTATTTAAAATATGTATACCACCAGCACTTGTAGGCGATAGACATAACTCAAAATAGATTTATGATTAGTTTTAATTTTTTTTTATGTAATCATTTATATATAGGGTGGCGCAAAAATAACCTTATAAAAAGTACCTTATAACACAGGTAATAAGGTATTTTTTATAAGTTTATTTTTGCGCCACCCTATAATATATAATTTTTTTTGGATGGTATCTTTTAAAACACGGAATATTTTCTCAAAATTCCATTGATACCAAATACTTTGGAAACTAAAATTTTAAAACAATATTGGAGTTTAGAAGATTTACTATTAAAAAAAAATATTTATTTAAATGATGTATTGATGATATTCAGATTCAAAAATAGCGCTTTATTAAGCATCTCTTTAATTTTGTTACTCCATTATAACCCGGAAAGTTTAATTAAGAATAGATCAAAAATACAGAGTAGGAGATCAGGGTTTTAAGTGACATGCAGATAAGCAAATACATGAAGTTTGTTCATTAAAATATACCTTCGAATCTTGGTGTGTTTTTTAACAAAGCGCGGGGGTGAGTTTAGAACGGCGACGTTTCATCTATTACAATTTCTACACCATTTCACAGCGTCAGGTGGGTGTGCTCGGTAATGGCGGACCCTCCCGGCCCTCAGCAGGTTGGTTGTCAAGATACAAACCACAATAGAGGGGTACGTATCACACGTCCTTTCATCACTTGCCAAGGAGCGAAGGGCATGCGGTGCCAGGAACTACGATTATATATTTTATTGGACGTGGCTTTAGTTTATACAGTTTTGTATTCTTTACAGACTTTTATTTAATGAAATAAGTTCGTGCTTGACTATCTCACCTGATTTTAAGTGGTGATGTGATCTGTGGTCGTAAAGTGTATTGATATAGTACCATATTATTCACTCATCTCTTAAAGACTTCTACGTCAAATTTGGACGCGAACACTGATGCCCGCAAGTTATTCCACTTCTATGCTATTCTTATCACAAACGAGGAGCTAAATCTCTGTGTTCTCAAAATGCTGATGCACTATCTACTAGCTTATCTAACGTCGATGAATTCCTATTCTCTCTTTCTCTCTCCGTGGCATTTATTATTCCCATCTGATGGTGGGGTCTGCCTTTCTGGTCTTTCTCTTCCACTTCGCTCTGTCGGACGGGTCCTCTTCGGTGACCTTGCAGAACTTTAGATCTTTTTTGACCACATCTGTCCATCTTGTCTTTGAATGATGAATGTCTATGAATTCCTATTAATAGCTGTAAAACAATCTCGACCTTTTTTAGGTACAATGGGTTAACACATAACTTCATATAACGTTATGTGACGTTAGGGCTGAAAGAAATAAAGTGTGAATAGAATACTTTCATTCTTATATTTTGACAACCGGAAAGGCGTAAAACTTTTAAGATTTACAATATCCTTCCTTGAATTCTTTCCATCATCTGTGGTGGTACTCTCTCACATGAGGCACCGGGTTCGTACTAGGTACTTCCAAGGTAAGAAGCCCAAAAGTTTAAACAATTTGTACGAATTATATATTTTTTTACTCTTGATATGTAAACTAATTAAATACCTATTCGTATAATTTTCTTTGCAATGCTTTTTCTAATTTCATTTTGCTTAAAATCCTTTCTATGTTTGTCTATACTTTAATTCATTAAAATACCTTAAAATTTTCATATCTGTTAATATGATATACTGTAAAACTGTATAAGTTTTATTTGATTTTTTAACTTCTTTCCAAAATTATTCTTGAACAAATGGATCTTAAAGTAGTATTTTGTTAAAAACCTGAAACGATTTACTTCTTTGTAATTAAAGTTAGGTTTCTGTTTAAAACTCTGGAAAAATATTTAATATAGATTAAAATAATTTTCTTGTCATAAGTCATGTGATACACGAACACTCGCCTGACTCTATTAACATAGTTTAGTACAAATAATGCATTGTCAAGTTTTAATTTATACTATACCACATCCAAAACTAGAAGACAAGTTTGTGCTTTACTTCTGCGATGCAGGGTGTGTACATGCGAGGGTACGGGAGGCGGCGCGTGGACAGGCATTTGAAATGAAGAGTGCTTTACAACTAGTCTGTCTGTCCTCCGGGCTTCAGGTGTATGGAGACTGCTTTAATGAAATAAAACATTGATATATACATATAAGTTTATTGCCGACATACATTTATTCCAACATTTAAAAGAATAATGAAATGTTTTCTTTTTGAGAAACATGCTCTTCAATAACCTGAAAAAAATCATCTTTTAATTATCCAAGTAATATTAGCTTTTTTTATGAATATATACATTTACTGACTACTTCGATTTAGATGTTTTTTTTTGTTTTGAGAGAAATTCGAGCTTATTAAAGTAATAAATTCACAGTATACAGTTTAAACCAAGACAAGAGAATACTATTTCGCATTCCAGTTACATGGACTAAGTAACTGATGAGATCAGCTCAATATATTATATATAGTTTTGCTCTGTGTAAAACAATAACAAAATCAACTGTCCATTTCCATACTTGGCATGCTTTTAGCCGTGAGGGTAATGTAGTCCTCATATCTTGAGGTACCCGCCCGCGCTTCGCTTGCTAATGGCGGACCGGCGTTTATATTGAAATACTCAGCCGAATTGTTATTTATGCCCAGTCGGCGCAAAAGGTATGTTGACCCCAACTACTTGGGACCTCAACCCTAGCAAACACTGTTAAGTTTATCGTTCAGGTTATAGTGAAAAATTTACTCAACATGTACGATACTTAAATTTGAATAATTACTGTAGATACATATAGTAATTGAAAATTATACAAAAGCTATTTATGTACTTGTTCTTTGAATTTATATTCTTTGAATACATTTGATAGTAGGACATGAAGTTTTTAAAGTTACCTTGTAATGTAAATACATTTTTATGGATAATTTTTTTTATTAATTCAAAGATTTCCTTTAATAAAAATTAAAGTTTATTCGAAAAAAATCGTTACAATTTCCATTTTAACCAAGAGACAATAATAATTTAGCTTAACAAAATTGTAAGATCCTTTCCGACAATTCCTTATTTCTGTTTTAGATAGCCTCTGAAATGGGATAAACAGGAATACGCTGAAAATGCACGAATATGCAAATATTCATCTTTTCTTACATCTCCTTTCTAGATTTGGATGTTTCTTAATCTAAAGTTTTATTAAATGAAAATGGACTTTAGGCGGGAAACGTTACAGTTTTCTCGTTTCAACGTAAGTTCCGCGACAAGTTACTCTCGTAAACAACGTAACAAAGTTATTTACATTTCAGGTGGTGAACAGACAATTCGCGGTTTGTTACCATGGCAACGGCAAGATGGCCGCCGTCTGCTGCGGTTTCCAACTTCGCCTCTAGTTCCAAATTGTTCGGGTATTTTAGGAGACTGTATGTACGAGCGTGCATAATTACATTATGTACGAAGAACTATACACCTATGTTCTTTGCTGTAATCACTTGTACAGACAGCATATCCTCTCATTCCTTCATGCTTCAGTTTCCTCAATTTTTAAAGCGATGAAAATGAGGTGGTTCTCATTTCTATGCTTTTTTTCTTCTTTCTTTTTCATGAAAGACTGCGTTTAATTTGTTAAAGAGGGTTCTGATTTTGGACATCCTTTAAATATTGAAAATATTTGGTTCCTTTAATTGGGTATATATCAAAGTTTGAGGGTATGGGGTGATTTTAGATCTTTTAATAATTTCTATTAAAACTTTGTATCTATAGTCGATTTAGTTCTATCGTCAATTTTTTATTTCTGTCTATATTTAGTAATTAATGGGCTGTTTGTAGTATCTGATGGTAGCAGAGTAGTTACTAGATACTGGATATTTCTTTTTATTAATAAATATTAAATATTTATAAATATAAATGAACTTTAATTATACGTGAACAATTGCATATTTATGGAGCTTTCATTTCCTTGGTCGACCGTACAAGTCTTTCAGGATTAGTAAGGGAAGACTTTAATAAAAGATCTTCAGATAGGTGTAGTGTAAGTGCGAAATTGCAGAGACATAATATCTAATATGTTTCACTTAATGAAGTTTCATTACTATTACATATATATCTATATGTCTCTCTGATACAATGGCTTAACGGATTGCCTTGTAATACAGAGAATCGTGGATCAATTTCAATATCTGTTGACATCATAATACTGCGGTGTTCCGGTTGTCAACGTATGTGAGATAGATTATTCGAGGCGAGCATCCTTCACTCTTAAAAGCCTCATTGTCACTTAACACCATGTCAAATACAGATGAACTGTAAGTGTAATAGGGTAGTATTTATTTTTTAGAATACCACTACTCCTATAATTTCATCCCGCTAACATAAATCGTGTTCCGGTGGCCATATCTATTAGAGGTAGCGTATTCTTAGAGACACACTATATACTATACCTTGTCTGAGGACCTGTAGATATATATTAAATTGGGATAAAGTGTTAGCTTAGATAATTTGTTAAAAGAGTCATTTACCACGATCTTACTTGTCTTATCAGGAGACTAAAATAATGGAATATATCCATCATGTGAAAGTTATTAAACATATACAGAAGCGATACGTGCCGGATATTGGTATCCTTTATCCGTCGATCGGCCAGAGTACGAGCGTGATAATGACGTGGGTGTACCAAGTGAGCATATAGGGATATGTAAAGGGCACGTCCGTCGGATATTGTCGGGCCTTTGGCGTTGTCGAACCGGATATTGCTTGACTTTTAATATTATATATCACAGTCACCAGGAAAGTTTATATTGCATGCTTACAGTTGGCGTAACATTTAACAGAATCTCAATGATAAAGCAGTTAATAAATAATATTTAATAATTTGATATCATGCGGTTTTCATATGTATTTAATATATTAAGAAACCACCTTGCGATTATTTTCATCAGGTATAACTAGTGTCTTTCATCAGGTATATCAGGTTGCTAGTGTGCTTTCTACAAATAGTTCTTCTTAGCATATAAATAATTTTAGCACAATATAATAAAGTCAAGAAAGCATTTTGAACCTGTTTTTAGTTAAGAATTTTTCAAAATAGTTTGTATGTTTCTACTTATAAATAAAGTTGACGTTAATATATGAATTTTGATATATTTAACTTCCATTTGTGTCATTTTAACTTAGTGTCGACGAATACTATTATGGTTAGAACTTTACTACACCAGATATAAATCTTAAATTTCCTTAAAAATAGTAATCACCGTTTTTAAAGGAAGTTTCTTACTTTACATTTTTAAAAGGGCGTAAATTAATAATTCGAATACATTAAACGTTGATTAATAAAATCGTTACACAACAACAACCAACACAATTACTCGTAAGCGCAACCGGTCCCACCACAAAGGTTCGTCTAAACGCCGAATTTACCCGACACACGGCCTCGTGAGGCGCCCACTCCCACCATTAAGGGAGGTTTGGGAGCCCCCCCTTGCCGAGCTCACGTCTATCCATTTGCCAGCTAGTTCCGAGCTAAATTAATTTCAAAGCTCCTTATGTTACGTGCCTTGCGGCTTTACTGTGTATGTGTGCGTTCCTCGCTTCCAATGTATGCTGAGATCTACTTTCGGAAGGCTTAACTGAATATATACAAACTATGTACGGTATATAAACCACCTTTAATGCTACGGACAGCGTCTTGTTAAGGGTTGAATTAGACGGGATAAATTAGTCGGCGAGTAAATGAGCGTTTCGTGTCAATTGGTTTGCGGGCGAGGTATTTCGCTAAATAAATACCGACCCTATTTTATTGTGCTCTCTGAATCCATTTTGTATTTTCATTGAGAATAATCAAATTCTGAAGTTAAAACTAATATATTTTATAACGTTAATTATCTTGAGGAAATCAATCATCAAACGTTTTTTTATTTCGTGGGGAAATCTTTCAACCATTACCCTTCCGCGGAGTGGGAACAGGAATATTATGCCGGGTTCTTACCAGCTAAAACTCCATGGTGCCCTTCAGCGCAATTGACTGTGATTCGATCTTTTTAAATTGAGAAAATTTCTATTAATTCTTCTGAAAATTCATACATTTGTAGTTTTTTATTAAACATAATTCATCATCATTATCTTGATCAGCCGATAGACGTCCACTCCTGAACATAGCCTTCCCTGAAGGTACACAAATCGATCGGGTAGGGATTCATATAAGGGATTTGGGCCATTTGTCACTGCGCTGGCCCAATGCGGATTGGTGGGAGCCAGAGCCTCGTTTGTTGATTAGTAGCATGCACCACGAGCAAGTGATATTGGTTTAAATCTCGTGAGTTGTTGTGTATTAAACAATAAGACTGTGATCTTTTGTGTTTTTTTAACGTAAAGCATTTATACGAGTAAGTGATTCAAGTGAGGATCACTGCCACACGTTATCACAAATAATCTTATCACATACAAGTACACAAATGTACGGTGCAGTATATACTTGTGGTAATGGTGTAAGTAATATCTTACCGGCTATCTCTACCGTCATACAGTTTTATGCAAAAGTTAGTGTTAGAACAAAAAGAGAGCTGTAGGTAATGAATCGATTGGTCCAATAAAATTCATTATGTAGCCTGTCAATGCGTAGAGTGCAATTTAATGGTTATAACTGTAAAAACAATGTCATTAGAATCCTGAAAAAATCAGTTCCTGTTATAAAAGTACCATTTTCTATTTCACAGGCAGCTTCAGGTTTTTTTTTGACCTGAGTCCGATAACGGTGTAACGTAACTAACACTCATCGAAATAACTAGTATATCTTTTATATTATTAATAGTTTATATTTTCTGTGTAAGCTAAACTAGTTCTTTGCAATGATGTCATGTAATTTAAAATTTTATAATATGTTACAATAAAGACTATTGTTCATGATACCATGTAATCACAAGCAAAAAGATTGAGCACCGTGTTCATGTTTGTAAGTTAATTTATACGTCGAGTAACAAGCCCCAAGACGTTTATTAGTGTTCCCGCTCTGCGTTTCAGCGGCTTATATTTTATTACTGTTGTGAATGAGAACAGAATATCTTAGTGAGACTTTAAATTAACGTGTATGAATATAGCAACAAAGATTTTTTATTTTACTCATAATAAAATGAGTTAAGATGTTTACACAGCCGTACGAAGTGTTAAAAGTAAGCTGTAAAATTCTGGTCACTTTAGCGTTCGTCAAACCGGAAGGCCATCATTTAATATTCATACCACACTTATTATATAATTTAATAAATTGTGAGTGTTTTCTAATAATTCCGTTTTTTTTTAACTTTTACCAAGCAATACGGCGTAACTTAGAAAGTATATACAACGTAGTATGGCCATCGCTTTGTGATTTAAGCTGTAAAACAACATCCAAGCGATTTTACAAGCTACAGCACCTTTCAAACCAAAATATAATAATGTTTATACAACTGCGACAAGTAAAAGGGTAGAAGTTAAAATGTTGTTGCATTAGACGTATTTCAATGGCGTATTCATTTTATTCCGTTCCTCAAGTTAAGTAAATTTTGAAAAAAAAAAAATTATTAACGTAAAAGAAAAATAATCTTAAATTGTAATAAATGAAACAATTTTGTATATACTTTACACAGTAAATGTAGCGTTCATCGCGTAGTATCCCTTCTTCCTACCACCCCCATAAATCTCCACATGTTAGGAGTATAAATAAATTGACAGGCCCGACGATACGAAACGGATATTACATCGCCTCTGGTAATATCGTACAAAATTGATGAACAGGGAGGCTCTATCGTTTTATACATAAATATATTTTTTTTAATTAACATCGTAATAGAACTCTTAATAATCTAGTATTGAATTTTAAAACGAAAATCTGTAATATGATATATTATGTTGACGACTGTGTCCTCGTATGGCAGGACACCCTCCTCCACTCCTTCCCTTACAAACACATAAGCTGAACTAACGATCTGGTCAAAGCTGTAAAGAGCTCCTGAAATTTGATGATATTTGAGGAAAGCCTGTGATCAGCAGCGAACGTCTTCCGGCTGTTCTTATTTATTCATAGAAACGACGAGTTCAGATAGACGTTCACCGGAAAATAAGTAATACGTCCGGGTATCGTCGTCTCAGAAGTAAGATAGATAGTATCGCTATGGTAGTAAACTCACTAGCTATAAAGTCCTTTAATTTAAAACACAGTGATGTTTGGACACTTCTGTTTGGCGGCAAAAATAGAAGCTGCAGTGGTACCTACCTACACGATCTCCGTGAACAGATATTTACGATCAGTAATCAGAGTAGTACATATTATTTATAAAAAATAAATAGAAGTTGGATTAATGTAAATTCCCACAGGATTTTTATAAACAACAACAGCTAGTGCCCGGCAACAATACATTTCCTGCCATTTGCATATCCATCACTTGGTACCTGTCAGATGGAGTCCATTATTCCAAACATCACGATCAAAGAAATTATACTGAGATTAATTTGCGCCCTCGGCAAACAATGCGGGACCGTACGTTAATAGAAAGGGTTGACAAAGGCTAACGGAGTTTAGTCTATAACTCTGCATGTGACTGAAACTCATTGTTTTACGGGGCGATTGTGACCAAAAACAATGGCCGAATTAAACCATTGCAACGCCATTGTTCACGAATTTCGAATTTCGAATTTTTGCTTTGTTTTCCGTGTCTATGTACATAGCGACAGTAAACAAACAGTAATCATGAAAAGTTTTGACTGAATATAATTCACCTTTAACCTTCCTTTAAAAATTTCAGTTTTTTTTTTTATTACTCGGATCGACGATATGAATAAGACGTACTCGACGGTGATAACTGTCCATACCGTGGCGGTAGAGTGATAAACACTGTCCTTCATTGTAGTCGTCGTTTTGGGTCACAAAATGAGTACCCTTCAAACCGGAACACGGTAATGTTTGTACCCTAGTGTTTGACGGCAAGAATAGGCATGGCGGTTATATGTACTAGTTACACACATGGAAGTTTTTTTAAGAAATATTTTTAACTATTAAAAGCTTGTATTTTACTCATATGAAATTAATAACTACATACTACAGCAAGTAGGCAAGTAGTCATATATAGAAGATATAGAAATTAAAAACATTGTGATGTGATATATAGAGTCTGTATCTTAAAACTTTTAGATAAAATCTGTCTGTTATACCACTACAGAAATTACTAAATATATTTCAGCATTGCAGTACACTTTCTTACCCTTTCCAGACATGCTTTATTTATTGTATAACAAAAAATAAACAATAAAACCAAAAAACCTTACAGCAAAGACTTATATTTTACATAATTTTCTCTAACATGTTGTGAACAAATCGAATTCATTAATAATACATAAACCAGTAGTAGCTCAGTTTGCCACTCGCGCGACCCTATATTTCTGAAAGAGATGCTAATTCAGTGCCAACCGAGATTTAGTTTCCGGTACAAAAAAATATCGTGAGGTAACAGCCATATTCCAAGAACTACATCTTTCTTGTATTTCTGACATCCACATTCGGCCAGGGTGGTGGACAAATAGTCTTGACTTTATTGTGGAAACAAACTATTAGCGACTATTTATGGTTGTATATAAAAGATAATTAAGTTCTAAATTTAGAAGTTCCACTACCACTTGGTCAAAAAGTCGAAAAATTCAAATAAAAAAAATGGTTAATAGGCGGGCACAAAGGTAGCGGCAATTTCTCCTTTTTTCCTCCGCATCCGAGTACGCCATGGCTTCAAAAAGTCTATCGGAGTGGAATATTCAGTTCGTCAAATGTTAATCAGAGGGAGGCATTATACATTATGGTTCAAATATCAAAAGTGTGCCTGCTATGAGAATTTTTGCTTGATAAATGACAAAATAATATGTTGGAAATGTGAATTTTTGAGGAGTGAATATGACGCGTACATTGTAATATGGTAAAATAATCATTTGAAGATACGTATATACTAGCTGTTCCCTGCTCACTTTGGTGGCCGTAATATTGTATTAGACTTGAAACATATCTGAAATATTCATCGAGACCAACCGCAACTGGCTCTCTATAGCAACGGTTACTATAGCAAACGCTTAAATAATACGTAATGAGGATGGTTATAAAGATTAATTAGAAATAAAAAAATAACCGATCTATGAAATTAAAAAAAATAAATAGCTTATAACCATCTGCAAATCATTCAGCGGCGAACGCTTAAGTTCCCATGTTGATACTTTCACTAGTTTTCACGTGATTGGCGAACAAAGGAAATCCCTTTTTCATTATATGTATTACAGTAGTGTATACTTGTGGATAATGATCACTTATTAAGTAATAAGTCATATGTATTACCTTAAGCAGTGTGGAGTTGTTAAAACCTGTATATCTACATACTGCATTTAGGATTTTCATCTCAATATATACTTCTTCAATTTCATTAGCTTCAGCGTCCTTTAAATTGGATCATTAATATACGTTGCTATTGTACCTATGTTTAAGCTCTTTTATAGAATATTTATAACTCATGAACTATAAGAATTGCGACCTTTTTTTTTATTATATTTTATATATACAGATACATACTAATAAAAGTTACCAAAACTCTTCCATGAAAATATAACTTTTTAACTAAAAAATCTTCTGTACTTTCGAAAATGAACATCGTAACCAATTAATATAACTCTCATTTCTCTGTTAAAAAATATATTTTGCTGCCTTTATAAGCGCAAAATCCCGGAAGTATTCCGAGTGGAAATGAAAAAAAAAATATATAGAGTTATAACCGCTAAAACCACATTTCACTTTTTGTGCAAAGAGAAAACACTTACAAAATCCCAAGCACGCGAGCCTACTTGAAATTATTTTATTCTATTAAACATTCCGCCGTTCGATAGTGAGACTTAACCGTAAACGTTAAGGTTCATATTTGATTGACGTAACCTGACAAAGAGTTAAAGATTTAATACACGTGTAGAGCGCTAGTTGGGAGTCGGTTGTAACAAGGAGAGGCATCAAAGGAGGTTTTTCAAAGCGAACGTGATTCTCGACCGATGCTTCTAACAAGTCCTCCTGAGGCGACAAGGGAGATACGGTGACGTCTTACTGAGATATATTTTCAATAGAATGTATTTTATAGTACAACGGGACCTAGATTGATGTCAATAATACACTAACGAAAAGAAAACAAGTTAACGAAGCTTTGATAACATTTTTAAAAGTGTTATAGATGCTTTGAACTTACATTTAACCGAAAGGTTACATTTATTACATTTACCTTGGATTAATATTACATTATTAACAGCTTTCAGATTTGGTAAAATTGTATGGAAAATATCAAAATCTGTTTGATATTTATGGTTTATTTTTAGAAGTTAAAAAATTATTTCACTGATCGTAGGTCTCTATTACCGAAGACTGTCTAGGTAGGTGTTACCGCAGCTCCTATTTCTGCCGTCAAACAGTAGTGTGTAAACGTTACTGTGTTCCGGTTTGAAGGTCGATATAGCTAGTAAAATTGCTGGGGTAACGAGACTGTGGTGCTGTATATATCATCTCATGGGTGTAAGGGGTCCTGCATAACAATAACTGCATAACGGAATCCAAACCAACCTCACCTGCTCTGCTAATCAACTAACGAGGCTCTGGCTCCAACCCATATTGGGCTAGCGTGGTCGGAAATGGTCCAAATCGCCCCATATGAACCCCTACAAACGACGGTCCCTGGTGCCTGGCGGTACCGGAGGCCATGCTGACGGCGTGAAAGTCGCGGCAAATTGCTGGATATGGGCAGCGAAGGACCGATTGATCTGGAGATCTTTTGGAGACGGTAAGCCTCTCCAAGCGTTTAGTAGTGGATATCTATTGGCAGACGTCATCATCATAACAAGCGTCATGTTGTTATGGGTATAATATGTACCATCAGGTGAATGTCCCACTCGTTTGGTTGTTTAGTAAAATAAAAAAAAAGATCGATAGTGAGTTCAGTTGAGTCTTCTGCCAGTATGTACCTCTTTCCGCTTACCTCTTCTTCTTAAAGTGCCTCTCCAACTAGTGAGGATTGACGATCAGCGTGGTACAGTCCTTCCTGTCTTTGGTTCGGCGGAAAAATTCGAACGCCTCAGATGTGCCAGTCCATTCCCTGATGCTCCTCGACCATGACTTTTTCCTTCTCCCCACCTTTCAACTTTCAAATTTCTGCCTTCAATACGATATAACTGTGTAAGAAGCTATCCATCCGGTGATCCGTTACTCAACAAGGCAGGATTGTTACATCTATAATACAGGCAAAGTTAATTATTATGAACAATTGCAAAAGTAATAAATACAGTACATAGCAGATTCGCATGCGATTCATAATTCTATATACAAACAGTGGGATAGGCCAAGTTTAGTTAAGTATACCAAGCAATCCCAGTAATTTTGATACAAGCGCGTGGGATTAAAGCTGGGAACAGATAGCGTACCAAATGTGTGTCACCATGAGCAATAGTGGCGCTGCACAAAGGTGTTGCCTGATTGAAAACGGGAAGGCGGCCGCATAAAAAATAGTGATGAATAAAGCAAGAACAAGAACAAGACTTGGACAACCATGGTCTTGATGTTATAAATTCAGTATTATATATTGAATATAATTCTTCCTTTCCAGAAGAAAAGGAAATGCTATAGTTATGATATATATTTTAACTCATAATTTCAATAGCATTTTTATTTTTACGTTTAATATATATACGTAGTAGATATAGGTCTGTCGTGGTCTTGCTTTTTCGGAAGACCAAGAGCAAGTTTACTCATCACTAGTAAAAAAGCCTTCTTTCCACAGAACGCGCACAGTTCCCAAAGCATTAAAGATTCACATATTTCTTTAAAGAAGCGAAACGTTATTTCTCACGCAACAAGTTCAATATTATTCCCATAACCTTAAAAATTACTTATATGCAATATGATATATTATACATAGTAGTAACTTAATTAATTAAATAGCTTAGGTTTAATTGTTTCTATTGTTAATATTTATATCATAAATTATTTAAAATTTACATACATTCAAATATATTATGATGTAAAATTAAGTCTTGGTCATTTTAAAACATTTCACCTTTTACCTTATCTATATATTTTCGTTTTAGTTTAAACAGAACAAAAAAAAAAATTAATTGTAATTATTAGAAAATTACTATTACATTATTCATAATAAAATATATTTACTAACGTTTTTGAATTTTGTAAGGTATATTATGATATTAATATTATTTACTAGTGGTAGGTCTCTGTTGCCGGAGACTGTCTAGGTAGGTACCACCATAGCGGCTATTTCCGCCGCCAAACAGTAGTGTGAAAACTTTACCGTGTTCCGGTTTGAAGGGTGCTGTAGCTAGTGTAATAACTGGGGTAACGAGACAACATAGTACGTCTCAGGCGAAGAGCGCAATGTGGTGCAGAAGAAAAGAAAGAAAAAGATAATGTAATTCAACTTGCAATTTAGTATTTAGTTATTAAATTTTTTTCCCGTATAAAAGTATTATGTTCATAGAGCCGTGAAAGTTTCAAACTGAAAATATTTATGTCATTGATTTCATTTATTTTTTAAATATATGTAGACTACTAAGAACAGCCGTTATAACATATTTGATTAATTTAAAAACATTTCGCGTACAGTCCAAATTAAAACACGTCCTCTTGATATTTAACTATAAGGGACCTAATTTAGTTACTTTGAAGTACACCCTGTGTTTCAGATGGCGTGTGCGTGCTGCTGTATATCTATATGTAGTGCACATAGAGGCACGAGCCCCGGGGCCTGTCAAACGCTCCCGGAGTCATGTACGGCTGGTAGCCGCGCAATGTTATTATCCAACACTTACGCACGAGCCGTACGCGTCTACCAACATATATATACATATACATCTTTATATGTGTAAGTGTAGGCAGGCAGAAAGCCCGGGCATCGAGGCCCACACGACCCCGACCGAAGGGACAAAGCGAAACGGGTTTGTCCCAAGGGAAATTCAATATTCGGGACTAAACCTTAACTCCCCTTAAGACACCCCGTCTGCCACCCCCGGAATGCTTATATGGCCACGACGTGTATCGATTTTCTTGCCAAATGGAAGATTGGTGTCGAAACGTTCTCAGCGGACGAATGAATGATGTATTGGAGTGGCGAGTGATTTTACACGCGCGCCTGTGTGTGTGCACCTTAGGGCTTTGTGTTTAGTCGCCGTGTCGGTATAGATGGGAACTCCTTTGGAAATTGAGGTGAATTTTTTATTTCGGTAATGCGTTCCGGCGTCGGCGTCGGCCTCGACGGGGGCGGGGGCGGGGGCGGGTTTTCTCGATGCCAATTATCTTTGAAATGCTCTTTGAGGTGACTGATTGGATCTCACTAAGCTATTCGGCTGTTTGTTTGTTATATATTTATTTTTGGTAACGGATAGCATTATGATTGATTTATAAACAGGATATACGTTCTACGATAAATATTACACACAAAATACGATTTAGGTTAAAACAAATGTTAATTATTATGCAAATTTTTAAAGCAAATTATTTACATTTCTAACAGATCTCCGTACATCACAAGGCGAAAAACTTTTAGTACAGCGGTTTTAATTATACATATTAAATGAAATCATCGTACAACAATACCAATGTTCTATTTTATTGTTTTGTTTTGCCATTTGCCCTGGTGAAAAAAAGTTATTTTAAAATAAAAAAAAGCAACAACATCGAATACATTCTTTAACTAGAGATTATAATCGAATGAAAAATATCGCCCAGGACGGAGTATATCATAGTTCTAAATATTAAGTTATTCATGACAGTATGTTTTAACGGCAAAATCTCCACTTTTATGTTTGTAACGTATCATAAAGCACCGCTGTAAACCACTGTCGTAAAACTGTCATAACAGTGTTATTATAAATATTTAGATGATACAAATATTATATTGAAGAAACAACCCTCTTACAATATTTATCAACACGACGAATAACTTACATTTTTATGCACCTGAACATATTTAAAAAAGCATTGTTCTATTGAATCGCTGTGCTTTTAGCGCTTTCTATACGAAAATAAATTATATATAAATATATTATTATTAACATTATTGTATTTAATTAAACTGTGTACAAAACGAAATAGATTTAAAAAGAAGTCGCAGCTAGGTTTACTTACAAATCATTGTTAACCTATTTTTAATATAAACGTATAAAAAAAATTGTAAGCGACATAATATATATATTTAATTAGTGTAACTTAAATTATTATATATTCATCTATGTTTCAGTGTACACAAATGTAAGATCAATGATTTTGCGCAATTAATGCTATAGAAAATAATTCTATTAATACTATTATATATGATATTACTTTTTGCTGCTAACAATGGATTATCGTATAAAGAAATTGTTTGTAAAAAAACAACATATTCAAAATGTTTACCTTAATTTGATTTTATTTTAATATAACACTAAAAATGGATTGTTTGTCTTTAAATGAGTACATTTTGTTTAATATGAATTTAATAAATGAATATCAGATCGAGCGCGAACAATTTGCGACACGGGCTGTGTGTTACACGTAACACACGCATACATAGAGGGCATTAGTATTAGTAGGTTTCGGCCTTTCAAAGGCCCCTTAGATCGAGGGGGCATGTTTGGGGTAAGATTGAGCGTGGGCGGGAAGCGGGGAAGGGGAAAATTCCAAGATGGCTGCGGACCGTGCCGGCCATAAGGGTAAAATAGGAGTCTTTATATATTCATCTGAAATATGTACTTGTGTTGGTCAGCTCGTCCTTGTCCGGTGCGAAATTATTATTAGTCCTTGTCCATTTTTATAAAGACTACGAGTGCAAATATTTGTAAAATTCATTCGTCGAAAATGTTATAGGCCTGATCTAATACAAAATATTTAAAGCTTTAAAGCGATATTCATTTCATCAATGTAATGATTTAATTATTTATAAAGTATTATTCATTTCAATAGTAAACACTAATTCAGTTTAAAATATTGCAGTTTGTTAAACGTTTATTTAGTACAGTTTGCAATATCTCAATGCGTTTTTCCTCTCTTACTATTTTCGTAGTATGGATGTGATATAGAAAAGAAATCATCATCATTTCAACTGTCAGAGGTTCACAGTTGTACATATTAGAGCTTTAAGAAAAATAATGCATAACATATGTTTTTTTTTTCCAAATAAAAAGGATTTAAATTAAACATTTAATATCCGTAATACAATAGACTATGACAAGTTTTAATACATTTAAATAGAATGTTGTAGTAAATTCTCGTAGAAGTTCGTCTAGTAAAAACGATTTTAATCCACCAGGGGTATTTATTATTTTATATACTTATTACTTCATATTTATTGTACATAACCGTAATAAAAATATCCGAAATTCCAGAAAGTTGGGTCCATCCGGGGAAGGGTTCTAGGTGTCATAAATTACGACCCTGTTTATCAGGGTGGGGGGGTGTCTGCCTCCCGCGGTTTAACAGTTTATCGTCCCTCTGTATGAGCCCTCCTTACGAAGGGTAGTGAATTACTCCACTGTTATTTAGTGAACCTTTAAACTCACCCTTAAAGTTCCAGTTTCTCTTTGCTTGGACACGAGTAACAAAGTTTTTTTTCAAGTTATAAAGTTCAAAATATAGTTCATGTAAAAAATATATTCGAAATTTTGAGATTTATTGCGGTATTAAAGTGTATATGGTACGTAGGGTAATACACAAATTTTATAGATGTCCTGCTAATCAAAGAATTTCGAATATCCTTCGAAATGTATCGCAAGAGATTAATCTTAACTGAATAGTCTAAGCGATACCTTTTTTATTTCTTCGTCGTAAGGTACATTAATATTAAGTACAGATGATAAATATATTTTTATGAAAGCTATGAATATTTGTAAGCTTAGTGGCAAAATTTAATTTCTTAATATAGTTTAAAGCTTGACATTGCTGATGAAAATGACCATTATCATCTATATAAGTCAATAATCCAGTGTGTTAGACGTATTCCCCGATCAAGAAAAAAAATAATTAAAAACAAAAAGTCATAGATGAAATTCTATGTATCATAAAAGCTATAGGTTTGTGTTTTTTGTAAGTTTATAAGTTCTGAATGAAAGTTTCAAATGATAAATGGTAAAGTTTTATTCGTTGTTTCAAAATGTTTGTCCACCCTTTAAGATTGTAACTCCAATAAACTATACAAAATTTAAAAAAAATTTTGTTATTACAAAACAATAAAATTTACTCGAGTTTGTACTTCCCTGTGTAAGTGTTACTCTTTTAAAAGTTCGGAAAGTATCAAGTTTATTCGGGCGAAGTTGTGCTGCGCTTTCCATACGCGCGGTCAAGCGGATTTTTATCACAGAGTAAAAATTTACAGAAATCTCGCTGTAAAAAGGTTTGTAATGAAAAAGTTTTTATATACTAATAATTAAAATAAAAGTTATCTTTGGTAAAGCACTTCCGAAGAGATTTCTAGTATATAAATGTTAAGCTCAATTATTTTGTGATTTGTGTTATCAGAACAGTTTATAAAATTACATAGCTGATTTAGTTTTTATGAAATAGATTTAGTTTGTATGAAAATTAAAAAAAAATTAACCTATATTTAACGCAAATTTAAAACAAAATAATCATATAATTTTGATCAAATTTTTTTTTTATTATACAAACGTTCATTTTTTTATTTCTATGGGATAACACTTTATATAATGTAAAATGATAATGAGGCTGTTATAGAGGAAGCGTGCTCACGAAGAATATTCTAGCTTTGTAGTCCCGGAACCGAACCAGGATGTTTCGTGTTACAAGCTCCTAACTACTGTACAGGGGGGCAGTTAAATTAGTATGGATTATACGAACATAAAATTTCGTATATATTATGATCTCCGTCAGCGTAAATTTCGGCAACCTGTTTTACTCTATGGCGGTTGACAATGTAGGTAGGAGGCGTGCGGTCTGTGGGCCGGGGGGGGGGCGAATTTAGGGGAAGGAGGGTAGTGACACAGGCTACCGGTCACCACCGCTCGTATTGATTTGTTGTATCGCTCGTCCTGCAACGGCCGTCTCTCTCCCACACCTTGATTGTGTACACCGTCTCGCTTACACACGTGTCCCTCCCGCGCACACGTGGGCACATACGGAGCGTATGTGGGCGGGCGTGTGTGTGTGTGTGTGTGTGCGTGTACGGTTATGTGTTACACGGTTGTGTGCGTTGGGGTCCGAATATTATGTATCTACGCAATGTGCGCACGGCTCCTTTGTAACATTTTTGATATTTAGTTATAAATAAATGTTTTCAGTTAATACACGAATAAAATTATAAATTTCAATACTTTGCCTATTATGCATAAATATTGAAATAAAAAATCGTAATAATTATTTTTTTTGTATTTTTAGAGTGAACATAGATAAAGGTATATTACTTATTTTTAAAGGTTTAGAAATCTTGAAAAAGCACAGATGTCTTTTCTGTACAACCAAGAAAACCGGAATATCCGTTACAAAAATTAATAGATTTTTATTTAACTCATATAAAAGATTACAAAATACATTAATACTAGAAAGTAAATCCTAAAATTTTGTTCATTTCTTCCAGATAACTTCTGAAATAACCCTTTCCGAATTACTTATCAAAAACTGGGTTTAAATTGTTATTTGGTTATATGCATTACAATTTCAATTATATTATGTATTATTAGAAAAACGGTAGCTAACCTCTTTTCAATACATATAAGCACTAAACTACATAATCATAAATAAAATATAAATTTTGATGAATCTGTCTTACAGTGAAGAGATGAATTAATAGCAAACGTTCTTCTGAAGTTTTAAATTCATTGCCATTGTATAATAAACGTTATAAGAGAAAAAATATATTACCTGTTGTTCTTATTGTCTTTTTTACCTGTGGAAATTATTATTGAATATGAATTCGATCATAAAAAAATGTGAGAACAAAACACGGCTGATTGATATATCCTTAAATATAGTAAAACGTCAAAGAGCTGCGTATGTACCAATTAACCCTCTACACCCTCGTGCACACAAAACGGCAAACGTCGGGAGTACTAAGCACTGAACTTGAAGAAAGCACTAATTGCCTGTGTGGAAGCCATGGGAAATCAAAATACTCATACAACGCTGAATATCCTTGTAATATAGGAATAACATATATATGATATGATATATAATTTGTATGTTTCGTGCAGTATTTATAAAACAGTATACGTGCACAGCTATTCAACGTAATGTAGATTAAGTTAGGTCTAATATTTTAACATTACAAATACATTTATTACTTATATATAACTTAGTACACGCGAGATGTCATTTAGTGATGTACGTTTTATTTTGGTCTCGGTTTCCTATGAATTATATTCCTTGTCGTTTCTATAACAAAGATTAGAATTTATTTGAGACTTTAATAGTATGCTTTCCGCATGTTTTAAAGTAATATAAACTCAAAATTAATCACACAAAAACACAGCAACGATATACACAGAAACTTAATATATTTTTTTGTTGGAAACCATAAAAGGATCTTGATCTCTTTGTGGCAGAGAAATGTATAAGAACAAAAACTTTTTCCATCGAGGCGTGTTATAAGAAAAATTAAAGTCGGACGGCTATTGATAGATGCTGTACATACAGATATACAAAAAATACATGCACACGCTATATATGTACATGTAGAATATACATACGTTTATATATATTTAAAGTACAGTTTGAGGACGGAAGTAACTAAACTTGGCTTCAAATATTTGTTGAGTAAATGGGATCCAGACCTCACTTGATATGTATTGTAAGGGAGTAGTTGTTTTTGTTATTTTGACGTTAAAACTGCTGAAAAATATTTGACAAATTACGTTACGTATGTTATTAAAAACTTCGAAAGCAGTAAAGATTAATTAGTCACCGAATCATGATGAAGTTTAATCTGTGCAGAACTCTGACAATATTTCTGTTCTTTCGTATTTAATCGAATCATTTCTAATAGTGAAGTGAGAAACAAAAACAATTCTGACTATCTTAGCTGATATGACATGTATATATTATGTATACAACATAAAGGTCCAAAATTTGATTCAGAAGTTATTAAAGAGTCGGAAATTTGAGTTACGATCTCATACGACCCTTCGAGTCGAAAAACGAGGAAACTTTCCCTCTCCGCGATTTTGTGTTTATTTTTACACTAGTTATATAAAAAGTGAGGGGAGGAAAGCTGTTTTTCCTCCTCTTAGATATTACTTTTGTAGAGTTTGTGGTTGTACGGATGTGCGTGGAAAGCTGATATAAATTTGTATTTTATACAACCTTATAAACATCAAAGTATCTTAAATGCATACGCTACCACTGAAATTTATTGAATGTACTATTTTACTATTAATTAATTGTTAACAATATGGTACGTGTTAAGTATTTGAAGCCTGGTTAAATAAAATTACTATAATATATAATGTACTACGGCTTAGTAAAACATCGATAGGCCTATCATTGTCTCCATGTTAAAAACTCCGTTTTATCATTGTAACTAACTCAGATAAGGTTTCTTGAAATATCCAAAGTATCATCTTAACATTTTTGTTGGTTTATAAATTTTCTTACAATTGCGTAAGAAAGTATTAACTAATCTTATTCGTGGCAATATCATAGTAAAAGATAAATAAATAAAACAATGTAATCATAAACTGTAGTTTATATGGAATAGAAATATTATATTTTAATATTTATGGAACTTTATTATATGCTCTTGAAATAATAGCGTCAATAAATCTACATAACACACAACTATGATATAAGTTATGAAAAAAAAATATGGATTAAACAACACAACAAAGCCTTTAAAATAGTTAACAGTAACTTATATTTACGACCCTGTTGTAATAATTGAGGAACTTAAAAAAGCTAGAAGATCTAGTTTCTTGTGAATGAATTTCTTCGTAGAATTAACCTTGAATTGCTCGCTGACCTTTTAACATCACACGCGTGTTGTAAATTACAAATTAAACGTAAAACTTCAAATAAATCGAAACCCTATACCATGTGGACCGGTCTTGGAGACCCAAGCTGTGAAAATATTACAGTTTCGTACATTATGTAGCGAGGGGTCAGCCGCCCGTCGGGACCCTACGCATGACCACCGCCGACCCGTACGCGCTTCGGTCAACTCCGCGTAATGTTATACAAAAAGAGGATAGGGCCAGCCAATAAACAAACCGTATATCATTACTTATTCAAATATATTTCCGTTGAATGGTTGACCCGAAGTCCACGCGACCATTTCACTGCTAAACATTAACAGTGGGCCTGGGCGACCGCGACCATGATTTATGAACAATAAATTATCCAAAAACGTACGACTTTCATACAAATGTATTTCACAAATAAACTGATAACACGCATTGTAAACATAAATTAAAACATATTAACACTTATAACTGAATGTATCAGAAATATATTACAAGAATAATTTATATTCATCCCTTATAAACATACTTTAAAAAATATTTTGCCGTTGTTTAAAAGATTTAAACTTACATAGTATTAAATGATAGTAAACTGCATCCAATCTACAAACCTACACTTAGCCTCTCTCCTCGCGAGAGAATGCCATGAGTTCCAGCAGTGGGAAAATTAATAAGAATGTGTTTATAAACTACATCATAAAAACATATTTTATATCTTTTTTGTTGTTAGTAGAGATTGATATTGTAGTATAACAGCTTATTTAAAAGAAGGCGTTAGAAAATTATTTAGAGTTTATTATCTGTAGCCGCCCTAATTGTAACGACGTACTTTATTAATAAAATGGCGCGTAATTAGACGGGGGAGAAAA
Organism: Ornithoptera alexandrae; assembly: GCA_029030555.1. NCBI lineage: Eukaryota > Metazoa > Arthropoda > Insecta > Lepidoptera > Papilionidae > Ornithoptera > Ornithoptera alexandrae. The sequence continues at coordinate 3,563,612 of JARDVY010000007.1, read as the reverse complement.
AGACGGGAAAATTGTATTACATTGGCTTTTAACACGACTTTAACGCGGTGTTTTCTTCCCCGCGACCGTAATTGTGTTAATTATTGTCTGATGCGTTCTTGATTTACTGTAATTTAGTAAGAGTTCGAGTTGAAACCGCTGTTTATTGAGTTATTGTTTTTAAAGACTTCGGAGCGGTCATGCTAGCTTTTCTTTATGAAAAGTTGATACTATTATTTCATTACGATAATATTATTTTTTTAATTTCACGAAGCGAGTACAATCTAGCCCAAGTGGTACCATCATAGCTTCTATTTTTGCGCTATAGCTAATATAATTAATAGGGTAATAGAATTTTCTGTTTTATATCGCAGAGCGATGAGAGGAATATCATCATCAGCAGATAGACGTCCACTAATGACCGTAGACTTTCCCAAAAGATCTCCACATCGATCGGCCCCGCGTTGCCCGCATCTAGCAGCTTTTCACGATCCTCACCAGATCGTCGGTCCACCGAGGTATGAGAGAGATATAGTACTACAAAAACATTTATAGCGATTTATTAATGACGATATATTAGCAGCTATAAGAGAATGATTTACGTATGTAGTTGTGCTGTATAAAAATATTATGATGATCTATAACCGTATAGTTACTCACAAGCTATATTGTGTATAGAGCTTTTTGTTATTGCAATTTATAAGTAAAATAGCGACAGATATAAAGCGAAAACTGATTTGTAGATGAAGGGACAGCATTCAAATTAAAGCATGAGACATAAATTCCGAATATTACCTATATTGGAACGGTTCAGATTGTAAAATTTAATTTTGCATGCAGAGCCCGACGGCGAGGGGACGCGACGCTTTATTTGGTAGGCGTATATAATTTTATTGCAGGGACCAATGGTTTGCAAAACATGTCGGGCATGCCTTGACGATATTGAAATATTTCGCGATTTGTTATTACATTATTACCTACAAATATTTTTCAAGAGATTTTAATCAATAAATGATGCGAATTCGACAAGTTATATACAATTTTTACATCGAAGTAATATGGAAACGAGAGCACGAAAACATGTATCATCTCTGTTTTAAACGAATACAATGTAATATAGATTTAATTTTTAGTAATACTATTGATTATTTTCATACTTCCAAAACTTTTAAGTATTATACAAAAGTTAAGAAAGTATGTTAACTAAAACCCTTTCAAGGTAAAATATAAAAAAAGAACAGCCTCGCGTATCCACTCTAAAATAATAACATATTATGTCCCTTCGAAGTGCTCGAGAGAAATCTTCAAACGCGTCACCTCCATTACCCCCCTCTGGAGTAGCCCCCGTCACCCCCAAACCCTCTACTATAACTTCACCCTCACATGGTCATAACGGCCCCCGATAAGGGTCTCGGAGGCCCCCGGTAAATCACTCTGTATCTTCTGGGGCGACTCCCCCACTTTCGGGTTATATACTGTTGCAAACATTTGTATGTAAAGTGAGTTGGACATCGGAATGCTGCCTCGGATTTATGTTAAGTAACACCGTTTAAGTAAATTGGTTTTCGTCATGAATAATCATTAATGATAAAAAAAAACTTTGTGTTTGTTTCTAACAGTATTTTTGTTAATATTAGAGAAAGCTGCTTATATTAGTTCAACAAATAATATCAAGTTGAGCAGGTATCACTTAGTATTTTAAATAGAAACTTAAATAGAAATGGTTAGTTTTTTGTTGTTTATAACAAAAAAATAAGCTATTGTTTATTAAATATAACATAGTATATGATAATATACAGTTATTGTTGTTTATTAAAGCTAGCAAAATTAAACTGTGCTCAGCTGTGAAGTGGGAACTTAATATTGTACTAAATATAATAGATTCTTTTAACACCACATAACTTAAGTTACATATAAACAATGAAATTATTTTCTTGTTATTTTGTTTCTCAGTTTTCCGCGGTTACCATTTTAAGATCTCTACCTCTCGGCCCCTGCGGAAAAATAAAAAAGAAAAACTTTGATGTCCTCCCTCGAGATCTGGCGAGTCTAATGTTTTCTTTTTACTCCATCACGATGCCGTAATCCGTCAAGAGGGTCGAATAGGGGAGTTGAGGTGGTTTGATCGATTTTTCATGGCGTACCCCCGTAAAACTATGGTTATTGGATATTTCGGGACGTCATCTTGAGATACATTTGTTTAGCTTAACTACGGCGCGGAGTATAAAGTAGGTTTAGTATAAAAGGAATATGTTAAACGCATTTCAATAATAAAGACGAAAGATGTCTTAATTAATTTTATGACAAAGTTTTTGTAACGTTAAACCCTTTTTACTCTTCGTACATTTCCAAATGTTTGAAATCATTTGGATAATGCTTGAACTACTTTGATTTATTGTAACTGCTATACTTAAAATTACTTCACTAAACATATTGTTATAACCACTTTAAAAATATTTAACATATTTAGAATTATTCATAGTTTTTATAGTAACGCGAGCGTTAGAAAATAGGGGAGGGTTTTATGTTAACAGGAAGTACAGAAGAGAAATGGCGTACTAAACCTTGAGATACGTTTGTTTCGATTTACGTAAATACACAGCTCGTGTACCGGCGAAGGCAATGTGGGATCTGCATTATTGAAAAAGTCTTATTAATTACCGATACATGTTTTCAAGATGTAACATCTTAAACTTATATTTTTTTTTTATATTCGAAGAAGCATACAGAAACATAACGCTTATGTCTCAAAGCAACTGTGACAATTTAATACTTTATTTACTATCGTGTAAACATCTCATTCGTGTCGTCGCTTCTTCGATTATAAAAAAAAAATATAACTTTAAGATGTTACATCTTGAAAACATGTATTGGTAATTAATAAGAATTTTTCAATATTTTTTTTTTAACAACTTAAGTCTCGATTTACCAGTAATTTTACTAGCAATTACTTTTATATCGGAATACAGTAAATTATTCATATAACTGTTTGGCGGCGTAAATAGGAGCTGTGTTGCTATCTTTACGGTGTCCTGCAATAAAAACTTAATACCAGTAAATAACGCTTTATACAAAAATAAATAAAAAAAATCAGTGTCTTTGTAAAATAAAAATTACAGTTTTGTATTTAATCTGTATCAATGCACATATTAAAAGAAATATTTTAAAATAATTTTTTGCATCGGCATTGATTTGGCGGGAATTTTACTGGCCGATTACTATAAATATAAAACAAATCGTAAGTTACTTTTGTTAAAAAAACAATTACAATTAAAAACACTTACAATTATGAACCAACGTTAGTTTAAATCGATTTTTATTACTGGCTAATGTTTGTGAGAAATATTTAGGTTTTCTTCATTTTGGCACTAACCATTACATCAATGTACACCGGGAGAAAAATGTCTTCCAAGTTTACTTAGTTATATTTTTACTGGTGGTAGCTATCTATTGTTTAAGATCGTCTAGGTGGGTATCATCGTGGCGCATATTTCCGCCACCAAATAGTAGTGTGCAAATATGTGTTCCGGTTTGAAGGGCACTGTAGTTAGTGTAACCACGGGGGTAACGAGACTACTAATGTTATGCACTGCACCGCACTGCGATGAAACAAGATGTCTCGGGCGACGAGCGCAGTGCGGTGCAGTGCATAACATCATAAAGAGCGCCACGTTGCTAAAGGCAGGCATATCACTTACCATTCGGTGAACGTCCCGCTCGTCTTGTCGCTTAGCTGTATAAAAAAATAACTTAAATGATTTTTTTGTATATGGAGGAGTGTGGAGGAGAAAGTAGTTATTGTGTTGGTAAGTGTTCAAAGCCGTTTATGATAGTCGGAATACTTGAAGAGCTTCAACGCAGGTACTTTTCCAATCTTAGAGAAAACAGGCTTTTTTTTTCCTTTAGAGTTAGTATTATAAATTGCCTTAGTGGTTTTAACGGAGCGAGGTTCTTTTTTTTATCACTTAAACATATAGAGCAGTACTATTTTGGTGTTTCTTTTAATCAAGATTGATTATAAAATAATTAGAAAAAATTCTAACCGTTAGGCAACAGAAAAAAGTTGATGTTGCAAGTGTAAATTGCTTGTTTTAGCTTTGTGTTTTTTTTTTCATATCAATTAAGTAAATTAGTTTCAGGTTTAGCTTCATAGGTATAACACAATGTCCACAAATAGCAATCCAAACACAGTCCTCAATAGCCACGCTCAATCCTGACGAATTATCACTGAAATTGTTTCACTTCTCACTGCATCTATTTTGATGTTCACCGTAATAAGCGACTATTCAAATCAAACATCTGAAACACACTAATCTACGAACTACACACGAAGTCAATAGTTGCAACAGCTCGCATTGAAACCGTGAATAAAAACTAACCCCTTCGTTACCTCGGCGTAAGCGCATGGAAATTAGATCAGTAGGTAGCAAAGATTTTACAATGGTTGTCAAACTTATATGTGCAATAGAAAACATCATCTCGAATTAAATAATAAAACTCGCTTTAAGCGGAAAAAGCTTCTTTTGCTACTTTGACTGTACATTTTTTTTACATATTTATGCCTTTTTTGAGGTGCGAAAATGTAGTATATAGAAATAAAATTAAGAATGTAAGAACGTATTACAAAACTAGGTAATAAATTGTCTTATCTCTAAGGGATGGAAATTATTAATATAGTTATAAAATCCTTGTGGGTGTGATTTAATCAATATTTAATAAATGCACGTGTTAAATTAGTTCCTAATGTATTAGGAATATACAATATATATAATAATTACATGTATATATATATAAAAACACTAAAAACATATAAGTACACATTTACTAGAAAATTTTAAATCTTTCACACAGATAAAGTCCATTTAAAAATGATAGAAATAAAAAAATATTTTGCTAATTTAATATTAACGGATGTATAAAGCTTAATTTTTTTTAAATATTAGCTTTTTTCTTATATTTAAGCGACGAAATGAACATCTTGTGCACTTGATGGTAAGCAATACGCCCGCTCATAACAACGTGGCGCTTGTTTGGATGTTATACACTGCACTACATGCACTTATCTAGACTGTTTCAGGCAACAGAGACCTACCACCGGTAGTGTTTTTTTTTTTAAATATATTCTGCTTTGGGTTTTATGATTATAGTAATTTTTTCTATGCTTCAATATTATATCACAATATAATAGTAAGCATTAAGTAGTCATTTTCCCGAATCCCTCATATGAACCTCTACCGTGGATTGACGATCTGGTGAAGGTCGCGGGAAGCCGTTGGATGCGGGCTGCGCAGGAACGAACGATGTGGAGATCTTTGGAGTAGGCCTATGTCCGGCCGTGGACGTCTGTCGGCCGATGATGAAGTAGTCATTTAAAGTACACACGTTATGATCTTTAAGATATAGCTAGCCTTTGTTACACCTGTAATAGTTTGAGAGGCGTAAGGAAAGATCCGATTTCGCGATTGTGCCACATTTTTTGCAGTCGCTCATTAATTTGGAGTAGTGAGTTCAGACAATGGCAACCCTTCCGACGCGCACCGCGGTCTCGGGTACCCATTGTGCCATTATCACTGTATTTGTGTTTCCGGGCGCTTCTTTTTATTATGTAGATTAGAGGCTTTATCAGCGCCGGATTTATATAAAGATTTGGCGCGGTTAAGCTTTTTTATTAGCATAATTTTTTTTTGGATGTTACTACTTAAATTTTTGTCTATGACTGTTAGTATATTTGATTTATGCCAATTTTTTTTCTTTAGTTTAAAAATGCATGCGGGCTGTCAATGTAATTTATTGCGAATCAAATTTTTACGACGCCCCAACGAAGCGATAAATATTGAATGAACGATTCTAACTGCCAATGGACAAGACCGATCAGCCGTAACGCGATATCAATGCAAAAACAGAAGTCAAATAAATCTAACGAGGACTCTTACATCTGCATGTCACTGGAATAAATCAAATCATAGTTCAATGCGGCCGTAAAATATTTTGTGAACTATTTTGAATGCGCTTCGTGTCTGATAGTCACGTTAAAAAAAACCCCGTCCCTCGTAAGTCAACCCGTTCACTGACACGTATTCAGATGATATAGAAAAAAAAAAATGTTACACCCATATTTTGCACTTCGCGATACCCAATAATGGGGTCTATTTATGCAGTCTCGATAAATGAAGAGTGATTTTTTTTTGACTCGTATTATAAATCAAAATGTATTATTTATCTTTAGATATTCAGAATCTGCATCCTATTGTTATTCGGAATGTGCGGTGTGTCTAGGGTGTAATGTTTTGTCGTACATTTCCGTTGTTGCTGTACCGATATTATTATTATAGATAATTTTAAATTTATTACTAATGAAACATTTGTATGCTAAAGTGCGATTTTAGTATCTAACTTGAAAAATTTTCGTTCTCTTCAATGATTTTTTTTAGTTGAAATTCAGAACAGATCGGCCATTTTGAATATTTTAAGTGCCGAGGGTGTAGACCGTGGGGCAGTAATTATTTGATTGGAGTCAAGAGGCTGCATGCCGAGATACCAGACCCGATTGCATTGTGGACCACGATTTCGACCCGACGAGTTCACTCAAGTATTTTATTGTTAGAATTTTCGACGCGCCAGATTTACACCTCCAGGGTTCAAGGGTTAACCGTTGGTTTATCAGAATGCGCATATATCAAATGTATTTGTTAAGAGAAAAAGCATGCATGAATGCAAATGTAACTATTGCAGCTTGCGATATAAATACACGTTATTAAATCTCTACAAAATCGATACAGGATCGGATGTGAAAGGAGTTCCCAAACATCTGACTGAGCAAGGTGACAGGAACAGAAAAAAAATGTCACGAACAGAGGACCTCGTAACCCTTAATCCGTTCCATTATGCATATAATTATTATTTCCGATACTTTATCAAAGAAAATAACATAGTCCTTTTTGCATACTATTGACGGAAGTGTGAATAAAAAAAATGTCACCCTCAGGTAGAGAAAGGGTGACCCGAAGCGTTTTTTAAGGGTGCGGGTAATCCGAGCTCAGATGTATTGGAGACTTATGCGAGATGATTATTATGCACGCATTCTCAGGAAGATTTAATCGAAACGTCGCCAGAGGCGTGCGTTGAGGAGCATGAAAGTACTTCCCGTGAATAAACATCCGTTGGTCACCGTTTCGAGGGTTAACGGAAAAAGTTATAAGAAAGCAATATTATTAATGGAACGAAATATTGTAAATGCGTTATATATAATATAAGAATGATTATGACAAAAGTATTTTTTTTTGTTGCCGAAATGTATTGTAAATTTATTTAAATACTTAATACAGGTTTAATGTAAAATATATAACTATATTTATACGTATACAATAATGTAGCATTTTTACTACAGTATTTTACTATAGTATCTTTGGGGGAAGCCTATGTCCAGCAGTGAACGTCTATCGGCTGATGATGGTGATGGTAGCCTGATGAAAGGTCTCCGTTTGTTTGTTACTGGTTCGTGGGTCTTAAAGGGGCTTTGATTGCCCACTAAGCGAGTTCGGGATAGACCACGAGTACGAGGTAGTCTAGTGCTTGTCGTACGTAAGGCTGCCGAGAAAGGCTGCAGCCCTCTTTGGGAAATGCTTTAGGCGTAGTGGCAGGAGGCACCGTTTCGTTCCGTAAAAGATCCTGGGTCCTCCCGCAACGCACTGAAGATAACCACCAAGGCAATTTTAGTGGGAAAAAATCAGATATAACTGCGTCTTCCTTCCAGAACCAGAGTATCTTATTAGATTTCCTTCTGATAACAAATAAAAAGGTTTCTGTTGCCGGAGACTGTCTAGGTAGGTACCACTACAGCGCCTATTTCTACCGCTAAATAGTACTGTGCAAAAATTACTGTGTTCCGATTTGAAGGGCGCTGTAGCTAGTGTAATTACTGGGTTAAACAGACAAAATCTTATGTCACAAGGGAACGAGCGCAATGTGATGCTGTGTATACTATTTTAACTAGCATCACGTTGTTATCGGCGGGCGTATTACTTAACATCACGTGAACGTCCCGCTCGTCTCGTGGCTTAATTGAATAAAAAAAATCAATTGAACTTTGACAAACTTGGAAAGTTATTCTGTACCCATAATAATATGTATATAGTATCGTTTTTGGAATATAATTTTTTTTACTCACAATATAATACATATATTCATATTATTTAGTAATAGGTTATTTGCTAAGAATTTATTGTAAGTATATAAAAAGTTTTAGTTATTTTAATTTTACTTTTCCGAAGTTATCATTGCTGTTACTCTTTCTAGAAGAGAAGGATAATGCCAAATGGAATTATAAACGCTGCAACTTTTTATTTACAATATACATTAAAGCTGACTCAGTTTGTAAGAAGATCATATTCGTTATACATCTTAAAGAGGTGCGGCTTCGGTGCTTATTGAACACGAGGTGTCGGTGAAGGAAAATATCATGAGGAAATCGGTATATTCCCAGTAACTAACCCAGTAACTACTATGACACCAACTAGCTCTTGAACGGCATGAAGAATAGATGGCTTTGACTTTCTCCATGTTATAGAAGGCCCCGAATCTCAGCAATGGGATTCAGATGACTGTTTAGATGATGCTTACGTTGGAGTTACATTATAACGTATTGTTATGTACCTAAAATAATATTATATTCAATTAATATACATTTAAATAACAGCAAGTATTTAAGAAGATATTTATAACGTTATCATAGACATTGGCATTAAACACAGTCATACATTATGACTACTGCAAGTATTTTTAATCTGTTGAAAAAAACTTCAATTAATCGACTTGGGGTGGGTCGTTGTGTGCAGTGTTTGTTTGATGTTTTTTATGGGCCTTATACCAGGTAATCCCATGTCCTCTCACAGCCGCAGTATCCGTTGTGACATATAAAAGGATTATTCTTAATACATAATTAATGATGTCACGTTAGCACAGTGGTTTGAGAACCATAATATTTTTTTTATTATCAAAATTTGTTTAGCTTTATATATTATAATTAATATATATTTAACATCAAAGAAATTTATCCATGATTAATTTTAAGCGAAAAAGTCCATATTTTCGAAATGGAAGCGATTCATCTGTTCACGACAATGATGTGATAGGAATTTTACACAACAATATATTGCTCTCGCCACCTTTAAATATAAGATGTTATGTTTTATTATCCAATAATAGGTAATCTAACTAGTACATAAACATGTATTTTCATACTATTGCTTAGCTAGTGTAAACCAGTTGCAACATCAATTTCACTCGGTTTTAAATGATAATGTAGCCGTGGATAGTAATCGTCATCACCCAGACTACTCTGGTACTCACATGTTGAAAGCCGGAACACAGTGATGGTGTTATGGTGGCAAATTTATGTGATAATACATGGATGCATAATAATCCCATAATCGAACTAAAGAATTCCGTTCTAAAAGGCGAGTGGTTATCTACTGCGTCACGAAGGCATTTAAATTATTTAGATATGCTTCAGCCAAAACGAGGACAAGCGTTTTAAATCAAACTTTATATATCATACATACTGTTAAATTTAATTGATAGGAGTTGTAGATTCAAAAGAAAATAATTTTTGTGTTACGTAAACTAGGTCCGGACTTCCGGTGGTGACGTCAACAAAAACAAAAGACAGCTGAGAATTCATCGACCTACGGCAACGTGGCCGTAACTTTCATTCTTAAAGCGAAGCAAGTTAGTAACCTACTTTTCATTAATAAGAAGAGCTAAAAAAATGCAGGAAGAAAGTATCAAAGATTGAGCGTGGCGCGAACTTCGCCAACCGTCACCGACAGACCACAGTGGATAAGACTCGATAATATATTTACTAAACATAGTTTTATATATTAATAAAAATCTCTATATTGAAATACAGCATTATCTTTATTAAACTATTATAGACAGATATTAACATCAATTACTTTAAAAGATTAAAAAAAATAGCAACATTTATTAATATGAAAAATTCACGATGTCATTATTATTAAAGGGGCGATATATATAGTTAGTTACAGATATGGAAAGAGCTGTTCCGTATTTGTATGTGTGATCGAATCGGGAATGAGTAGACCCTTAGATCAATACATCGCAGATCAGTGTGGTTCTTTTAGGAAGAAGCTAATGGTATACATTCCGATATTAATATGGGTAAAGCTCAATACTTATGTTCTTTATAGGGACAGGAGAGAAGGTAATTTGTCAATGTTAGTGTTCTTTGTGTGTACAAGCGAAAGCCTCTAGTGCTCGGCAGTAGTGGAGGCCGTGCTGACTGTAAGGTCGCGTGATGCCGCTGGACGCGGGTTGCGCAGGCCCGATCGACGTGGAGATCTTTGGGGGAGGCCTATATCCAGCAGTGGACGTCTATCGGCTGATGATGGTGAGTGTTCTTTTCCAAATGTGTCCTCACGTGAGCTATAGGTTATTGCATTTTACCATTGTAAACAGCATCACTTATAATCAGGTGGGATCGTTGTCAAATACTAATCAATGCGTTAGAAATAAATGTTTAGTGAACAGTAGACATCAGATTGACATAATGATGAAATATTTATAATTTCTTTCATCATGAATGAACTTGACTATGAGTAATACTTAACTAAGTACTTACTTATTATAATATATATACTACAATTACCCGTGTCTCTGTTTACCACGAGCGTGCACAGAATTTTCGTATAGGGTATGCATACTTTTTTTTCAATTGCGCGACGAGAAGAGCTGGATGTTCACCTAATATGCCTGCCCATAACATCGGGACGTCAGTTAGGATGATATATACTGCACCACATTGTGCTCTTCACCTGAGACAAGATATTATGTGTCGTTATCTCAGTAATTACGCTAGCTGCAGTGCTCTTTAATTCAGAAAACTGTAATGTTTGCACATTACTGCGGTGGTACCTATCTAGATGGTCTCCGGCAACAGAGACCTACCGCCAGTGACACTGTGCCCAAAATATCTCTGTTTATTTGTATTTACTCCTCTAGCACAGGGATCCAATGTAAATCTTCGCCTCTGACATAAGACAACGCCAGCGTTTTCTGTCTCGTACTGCCACATGCCAGTCCAAGTACCAGTTACTTATTCATACTTAAAAATAATCTTGCTCATTTGATTTCGGCATAGTTACTTACCTTTCATTTGTGTTAGGAGATTAGATGTAGCATAGGTGGCCTAGGGTATACAGTGCGTATTTGCCTATACGAATTGTTCGCCCCTGCGTTTCAGGGTTTACTGGTAGACCAATGCCTATAGACTTTAATTCCGTCTATTGTAAGCCAATCTAAGGTTTTATAATGTAGTTTTAAAATAAATAAATATAAATGGGGATGTCTGTATAGTTCCGTCGCTGAATTTTTCCCAAGTTCCCGCCAGACGCCGAGACGCTGAAAAAATAATTAAAATGAGCGTCGGCGAGAGTGAAAGCGCGCCGTCTGCCGCGCCCGCGTAATTAGCACAATGGAGCTCCCCGACTTTGAACTTACACTTATTTGCTTTTTTTTATTATTGTTAAAAGTTCGCCCGCACCGCAGCTCAGCGAACTTTTTTAACTTTTTTTTTTTTAAATTAATTCATTCCTTCGCGTCACCTCTTTGCCTATAAGAACTATTTATTTAAATATCAAAACTCTTATCATCAGTCGATAGATGTACACTGCTGGACATTGGTCTTTTCCAATGATTCCCACATCGATCGGGTGTGAATTGTGAGAAATTCGGTCATTTCCCACCACGCTGGCCCAATGTGGGTTGGTGCGAACTAGAGCCTTGTTTGTTCATTTGGAGGGTGCCCCACGAACAAGTTGAATTGTTGTGCGGGAACCCTTACACCCAATCAAAACCAACATCAAAACTCTTGGTTAAATTATACTCGTCTCTATAATAGTATCGCGTTAGTTATACTGGTTATAGGTCTTCGTTGCCGGAGACCATCAGCAGCTCTGCAGCTCTTATTTCCGCCACCAATCAGCAGTGTACAAACATTACTATGTTCCGGTTAGAAAGTTATAACTAGTGAAAGTGAAACTTAATGTCATAAGGTATTAAGTTGTAAGGTAATGTAATTTAATATCTTATGACAAGGCGCCGAGCACGATGTAGTGTTGTGTATATCATCCTAATTATCGCCACATTATTATAAGAACGTGTATCTCTTACCATTAGGTGATCATCTTAATCCTCTTGTCGCTGCGTCGGTTAAAAATCTGTTCTTCATAAATAATTAAAATCCCAAAAAAAAAGTATTTTTCTTCCAATATTTTCTTATGTAAACAAATGCAAATATAAGATATAACAGACCAGGAGCTTAAGTTCGCTTCGTTGAATAAAATAATATAATATGTATGATATCAAAGTTGTTAATAAAAAGGGGGCATACCGCAAAACTAATTTGATCAAATAACGGGAGGAACCGGAATTGCTTTGAAACCTTAGCAACCTTTAATTTGAGTGGAAACCTCACCGATACCCATACGGGCAACGTCATGAAAAATTCCTCGTCTTTGTAGAAAACTTGGAAATTAATTCCGGGGGCCTAATTTCATCCGCGTGAAATATGAGGTGTAACGCGCGCGGCCACGTCAAGCCAAATTTCGTTACGTAGACGTCGGGCTGCCAAAAACTACCCCCGTTTTGTGCCCGTGGCATCAATCTTCCCCCGCGCCACCTACGATCGTATAATACAATAATATATGTCTAAGTTTCGGACCGGCCCTGTTGGTAACCCCACCCGTTTCCACCCTAGAGATAAGCGGCCGATGGAAAGGGATGGAAAGTCCGGGGTGCGTCCTAAAGGGTGTAGGGTGTGTGTAGGGGGCGCTATTGAAATTGAAGCGGGGTTTAGGCGCGGATGACGGCTGGCTGGAGAATGGATGGAAATTTCCTCAATTTAGCGTTTTCGCCAACAAAGAACGTTGTTTAATTTTTGGTTTTTGTTGGTGGCTTCAGGTGGGTGATTCGTGTTAAATGTTTTTTTTTTTAGGTGCCGGGAGTCCATTTAAATAGAGAAGAGCTTAAAGTGTATTATGTCGGAGAAACTAAACGACGTAGGTAGGGAGTTAATTAGTAAGCTTTTATATCGTTTATAGAAAAAGCTCAAACGTAATTTCCGCGATTAAATGGAGCCGTCATAAAAACAAAATTTGATAGAATGTAGTTAATTAAAGATTCACTGTATGCTTAATTACTGGGAGCTGTGTTTCGGTTGGAGACGAAACTGGTGGTAGGTCTCTGTGTACAGAGATCATCTAGGTAGGTCTCGATCTGATAACTTCAAATACCGGGATGTATGAAACATCCTTAATAACTGGTGGTAGGTCTCTTTTGTCGAGTATGTTATTCACCCTGGGAGGCGCAGCAACCCCGTGGGGGTGCACCCGCCCAGCAGAAGCGTGTCGTGTCAGTATCAGCCTTATAGCTTCAGGCCAGTAAGAATAGGACTAAGGTAAGCCCTGCTTGTTGTAGAAGGCGACTAAAAGGGTCTAGGAGTTTCGCGGGCCTTGACGGTGGGGGCCCTTATCGCTCAACAAGCGAACCTGCGTGGGACAGCGTATGGTTCCGCGATGATGCTTACGAGGGTGAGGCTCTTCCTCGGAGACATATAACTCACGGTGTACAGGAACACCGGTGCGTTCTATAAGAGATACCTGTGCCTCTTCGAATGCAGATGCAGACCATCCGAGGAGAAGGAAAGTATCTTTCGAGAATTTCCTCCCCTAAAAAAAAAACAGATTTTTCCTGTCTACGACCGTGTAGGTAGTTATCACCGCAGCCGCTATTTCTCCCCCCAAACAGTAGTGAGTAAACATTACTGTGTTCCGGTTTGAAGGACACTGTAGTTATTGTAATTACTGAGATAACGAAAGTCAATTATTCTAATTAACGCCAGGTTATTATGGGCGAGCGTATCACTTACTATCAGGGGAACGTCCTGCGCATGTCATTGATTTCTTGAATAAAAAAAAAACAAAACAAAAACAATTTTAGGCAATAAATCTTACATTGTTTTATTATGTTAGTTTTATGTAACTACTTCCGCAGTTTCTGCAGCTAATTAACAGTGTACAAACTTTACTGTGTTCCGGTTTGAAGGGAGATGTGGCTTGTTAATTACTGGGGTAACAAGACTTTACGTCTTGTCTTAAGACTACAAGCATAATAGTAAGTAAATTGAACAAGCTAACATATTCTACTTTACAACAAGCATCTAGCTAAGACACAGAACGGGATGGAATATTGCTTGACGGGTTAATATGATGGTAATGCGGTAATTAGGATGATATACACTGCATCACATTATTTTCATCGCCTTGAGACGTAAGATGTTAAATCTTACTCCAGTAATTTTAGCAACTTTTTTTTAGTTCTACGAAATAACGAAATGAACGGGACGTTTACCTGATGAACAATGTGGCGCAAGTTGGGGTGGTATACACTGCACCGCATTGTCCTTGTTGCCTTGAGATAAGATGTTAAGTTCGTCACCTCAGTAATTTCATTACCTACAATTTCTTTCAAACCGGAACACAGTAATATTTGCACCTTATTGTTTGTCGGCCGCAATCGGAGCTGCGATGGCACCCACCTAGATGGTCTCCGGCATCAGAGACCTATCATCAGAAAAAAACTCTTCTGAAAGTTCCTCTCTATTACTAGAGACTGTTTGTCAGTAAATTAAAACTTAAAAATAATAATATTTTATTACTACTGATTGGCAACAGTTACAAGACCTGCGGTTACTATATAACGGTTACTATATTTCAGTTACCAGTAAACTGCAATAGTGTTTTCGCCGTCTTGTGGGATATATGTGTATTTCCTTTATATGTTTAACATATTACGAGTTTTTTTTTTAAATCCAGTTCCATACGAGCCGAAAGTTGAATCGTGGATTTACCGCCGCGGCGTAATCTGAACGCAATTAATTAAGCCGCGCAAACTTTTACTGCACCCATTTATATTCCGGGCCTCTCTCGGCCTCTCGGCCTCCCGGCTCCCGGCGCATTTGTGTACACACCTTTATCTCCTGGCAACTTCGCTTCAGGAGCCTGTTTATTTTCGATTGTTCTGAAGACGATTTGTATAGTTACAAAATTAATTTCATGGCTTGGACGGGAGTAATTATTTTAAAGTTCAGCGTAAAAGATAACAATGTTAGGAGAAAAGAAATTAAAATTTTTGACTGCTTTAATAAACTGTTCAGAAACTGTGAGCCCGAGTCAACCTTACAGGCGCGCAGTCAGACCACCCAGCAACCCGCACTGGGCCAGCGTTTGCTCATTGAAGATCTTAGAGAGAGGCCTATGCCCAGCGGCGAGCGTTATCCAGTTGATAAGAAGATATACAACGACGTCGATGACGATGTATGTATTTTTATTAACTATCTATATCTAATAAATAAAAAAGCAATAATTGTAACAATAACATATAAAAACAGTAAATATCAGATCTATTTATTTCACATAGCAATGAGACGGGCGCAGCTTTCACCTGACGGTAAATGCTCATTACAACGTGGCGCTGGTTAGGATGACATAAACAGCATCAAGTTACGCTCGTTGATTTGAACATGAGATTTTAAATCTCTTTATTCCAGTAATTTCGCTACCTTCAAACCTGAACATAGTAATGTTTGCACCACCACTAAATGACAGTACACCACCACCCACTTTGTATGGTTTTAGGTTATTATCACCGCGGCATTTATTTCCTGTTCTTAATAAAATGACTAATGTCATAAGACTTAATATCTTATTAAGGTAAAGAGCAATTTGGTATTTTATCGTCAATAGCATATGAGAGGGTTTTCGATCTTCAAAAACAATATATGTTTGATTGAGATGTGTATAATAATATATTATTAGGACTAAAGATTATTAAGATGATTAAAACCATACAAATATAATACAATCTGACAGACAATTGTACAAGATATATTTATAAGGAATAATTGTTAAAAGCAAAGAAAACAAATTTAATAGTTAACTATTAAATAACATAGTAACACAAATATATAAAATATTTATAGTAAATTGTACTTTATGTACCTTGGATTTGTTTCTCATATACCTAATTGTTATATTCAAAGTTTGAAATCGATTAGTGCTAGAGCTAAATCAAAGTAATGAAATATTAAAAATAGCTATGGTTTCTTATAAAAAGGTAGAAAAGCTCAATGTGTAATATTGCATAGTAATTTATTACTAACATAAAGAAACCTTGGTAAGAGACACGCGCGACCCATAAAAGCCTATTACTTTTTACATACATGTACGTATGTATATATATTTGTATACAGCGCCTATAGTCGTTAGGGACCTGTATTACCTTATCTACCCCGTCAGGCACATCTTAAGCCTCTTGGGTAACTTCAAATAGGAATAGTCGCATTAGGCCCCAAAATTACAAGCGACCGTCGACGCAGGCTAACGTGGTAAAATGGCTTAACCACCTGGGGAGTTAACGGTCTCCCACCCACAGGCTGCGAGACTTAAAGTACTTTATCGCAAAAAGGCACAAGTACTTTTTAGTTCTATAGTGTTGACTTTAAGGTTTATTTTAGATTGTAACAAATTCGTTGTTAACTTGGATTTATTAGAGAGTGAAGGCAGCCTTTGACCCCACTTCGTATTTCGGG
Organism: Ornithoptera alexandrae; assembly: GCA_029030555.1. Taxonomy (NCBI): domain Eukaryota; kingdom Metazoa; phylum Arthropoda; class Insecta; order Lepidoptera; family Papilionidae; genus Ornithoptera; species Ornithoptera alexandrae. The sequence goes on along the minus strand of JARDVY010000007.1, from coordinate 3,546,967 downwards.
TCCGCACGGGTGTGTGGGAGTGAGGGGTGAGGAATGAGAGGTGGGAGAGGGGTATTTTAGTCATCAATAATGTTAGTAGGTAAGCTCTAAAGAGTTGCACGTATCGTTGTGTTCAATACGTGGCTGTAAGCCTTTGTCAGAGCTTCGTTTAAGTTTGGTAAATGTTTTCGTACATAGATAAGTTTTATAGATCGTTTACTTGCGAAGGGAAATTCGCTTTAAGTACGCAACCTTCAAGATTGTATTTTTATGTTAGACATCGTTGAGAATAAACTTTCCAACTTAATAATTCATCACAATAATTGTATAAGAATTACGAGTAATATAACATGTGATTCAGACGAATTGTAAACAAGTGGCTGCATCGTTATGTAATTGAGTTTACATGGTATTTATATATAACGTATAATATAACACAAGTACAAGCGAAAGATAATCTACATTTTTTTTTAAAAAAAAAGAAGCTATGCAATGAGCTTGTCGTAAATCTAATGGTATACATCATAGTCATCATCAGCTGATAGTACTCCATCGCAAGACACCGGCCTCTCCCAAAGATTGCCATATAGATCGGGATTCATATGGGGGAATGGTATACAGCCTCCTCAATGAGGCGCTTGTTAGGATGTTTACATAAAATATAATTTATTTCATCATCTTGAGCAGCGAGGTGTTTATAGTTAGATTAAAAATGTTATTATTTATATCGTCCTTTGGTGTTGCCGTAGTGTTTATCTAGAAAGTCTTCGAGACACCCTGATTCAATTAATCAATCAATCATCAGCTGATAAACGGGTACTGCGGGACATAGGTCTTCCTTAAAGGTCTTCACATCGATCGGTCCTGCGCTGCCCGCGTCCAACGTCTTCCCGTGACCTTACAGTTAGCATGGCCTTCGATACCGCCGTGCATCAGGGGTCGTCGCTTATAAGGGTTCATATGTGGGATTTCGGCCATTTCTCACCACGGTGGCCCAAAGCAGGTTGGTGAATGCGAGAGCCCCGTTTCTTGATTAGTAGGGCTTACCACGAGCAGGTGAGGTTGCCTTGAGTCTCGTGAGTTATTGTGGGAGACCCCATACTCCCTTCCCTTACGCTCATTACCGATACTGTTATTAAAGAAAATTGTAAATACAAAAACCGAGATCAAAATTGATTCTGTATTAGGAACCTACGTATACCTATATTCCCACTACACTATATTGGGCCAGTGTGATGGAAAATGGCCCAAATCCTTTCATATGAACCCGTACAAACGACGATACTGAAGGCCATACTAACCGTAAAGTCGCCGGAACGATCGATGTGGCGATTTTTGGGGGAGGCTTATGTTCAGCAGTGGACGTCTATTGGCTGATTATGTTATGTATACCTATACGTGTATCCTCATATGTGAATATGTATAGAAATTTAAATATATAACGACACTCTTTTTAGGTATGTGGTTGAAAATACTATTGATATGAAAAATGAACGTGTGTAAGGTAAAGTGCTTTATTCTAAAAGCATTGTCACGTGAACACTTGTTTGTGTATGATAGATAATGGTTAGTGTTGGCATTACATTAAGAAAACGTCTTTGACAATGTTCCTACAGATAAACATTAAATTGTTTATAAAAATAAGTTATGTTATTTATTAAAATATGAATAGAAATCCTTAGTTATCTTTTACATAACTATTACTGAAGCTCATATAAAGTATTATTAGATATGTAATAAACTTCAATTGTCTCCTTTTTTTAAATGTCTTATGAACATCTTGTTGTTCTGAGAAAAGTTTTTGGGAGGGTGATTTATTGGTGTTAGGTTTCTGTTGCCGGAGATCATCGCCGCAACGAGCGGGGTGTTCACCTGATGGTAAGTAATACGCCCGTCCATAACAACACGGCGTCAGGATACAGCACCCCATTCCGCTTATCGCCGGAGACATAAGATTTTGAGACTCGTTACCCAGTAATTACACTAGCTAAAACAGTAATGTTTGGCGGCAGAAATAGACGCTGCAGTGGTCTCCGGCAACAGAGGCGTATCACTAGTGTCTAGATAGGTACCACAGCAGCTTCCATTTTTGCCGTCAACAGTAGTGTGCAAACATTACTGTGTTTCGGTTAAAAAGGCTCTGAAGCTGCTGTAAATACTAGGTTAATAAAACTCATCATCTTATCTCTTAATGTACATAACGTGATGCTGTGTGTATCTTCCTAACTAGAACCACGTTGTTATGGATAGGCATGTCACTTATCATCACGTGAATTACTCAGTCATCCCGTCACACAATATCATAAAAATTGTCTTATGTTATAAACTTATTCTCCAAGTATATTCGCTATGGTAGTAGTAGTTTTAAATTCAATTTGCCCTCTATTCCTCAAGACCTTTACAGCGGTCTTGTTCTTTGTGGAGTTTGAAAACATAATTAAACATAAAAAGTTAATTCGGAAGTATCCGTAATTAAGCCTAAAGTACTGCTTTGACTTTGGTTTTAAAGCTGTAAATTTTAAAATTTGGTTTTAAAATATCTATTCCTTGTATCATGAGACAACGAATTTAAATCAACGATGATTTTAAAATATGTTACTAAATCATTGCGCCTTATCATTTACATAGTATAATTTTTTCAGTAATGAAAAAAAAGATATTAATTTAATACCATTATATACACATACACTAACACTTAATAAGAGAATTATAAAAATATAAGTTGAGACTTATAGAACATAGGCGTGCTTAACCCTAAGAAAAGATCTCTTCCAGGAAAATCTAGCAGAGGAAAACCAATTATAAAAACTAGTGTAGGTGTGACATGTTTTAGGGCTATGGTTGAAAATTAATATAAGGCAAAGTTACCGTACAGTTTCAAGACTGACGGATTGAAGATCTTATCCCGGCATTAGGCAGACAAGTGAGCCTGTAATCTGGACGCTCGTATTATTAATTACCTCTAATGGAACAGCCTACGCTTTAGGTAAATTCACCGGCTGTTATTTAATTTTAAAACTATCTACATTACTCCAAATAGCTTGCTGCAATTTTTTTTGTAACATACATGTTTTAAGTTACATATATATATAGATATTGTTATTATGATTAAACCTTTTAAAACTTAAAAAATACTGCACTATGTTGTACTAAATCCAATAATTTCGTTGAAGTGCTACCATCTATTGTTAGAAGAGGAAATAGTTATAGATTATTAGATCACATTGACATATTAATAGTAATAAATAACAGATGTCGCTAAAAAGAAACGAATTTTAATTTGGCAGGGTTATAATCTTGTTAGACACTAATACAGATACAGCTTAAATTTCTAATATTTATTACAACGTATGAAGATTAATATCCAAATATCTGATCAAGTGTAGAAAATTATACTTTAAATTATTAATTCGATATATTACTGCTTTATAATAAGGTTTATTATCGTGATACACAATTTGTAAGAATGTATTTAGGAAGTGATATTTTCTAATATACTTACAAGTATATAATATAATACCTTAAACATTTAATATATATTAATACAAAATTTATTTCTTCATAGTAAACAAAGATATGTATGTTTCAATACACACGAACGCTCTCAACATATTCTCATTGGATACGCTTCTCATATGAATTGTTCATTAAAGAAACAAGTTCTATTTGGTTACTAATACATTTTATAAATTCTCTTCTGAAATACCAATATCGGTACTAATACTGGTGAACACCATATAAAGCGCAATATGGGTTGGTTTTCATTAGAATTTACATAGTAGAAATAGTCTAGATCTCAATTTCTCGGCAGGTGAATACATCTGTCGTATACCAGCGTCGTTCGATTGGGGGCGTAGTATCACCACGATCTTAGATTTTCCCATTTATATAATAAAACTTTAATCACGAACTAAAGATTTATTAGTTAATAAAAATATTGTAAGTACATAAGTGAAATATCGTTTTAGTATTATTTTCGTGTTACCGACCTAGAATAAATCAAAGATAGCATTATGTGCTCTCTTAGTACTTATAAATTTCAAATTTACTTTTATTACTTCCTAATTACCAATTTCTAATTAATAGTCAAAAAGTATTTTTTAATATGTTGTCTAAGTACACCGTATTTACTTTAACCATTAACAAAATTAACCATAAGCGTACTCGAAGTTATTTCTTATTGGAATAAGAAGTATTTTCTTTTTTCTATGTATGTTGTGTTTACACTTCGATCTCTGTGTGTGTAAATAAATATGAACCTTTTGCATGTCCTTCTTGAATTATTCCATGTTATTGTACTCTCTGGAACAAAACCTATAAGATCATTGTTGCTTTAAGATACAAGAATTTCCCCCAAGAGGTTCCCGCCTTGTCGTGGCAGAGGGGCTTAGTAGCCGTAGCTGGGTCGCCCACGGTGAAGCGAAGAGGATCCTACCCGGCCGGCCCGAGGCGGCTGTTCCAGGTTGGAGCTCCGGGGTGCTGTGAGCTCACCTCGGATGCGTGCCGTTGGGTTGCAGGGGCGGTTTTATACTACCCTTTGCAGCTTAGGTGGAGTCGCGGAGGGAGAATATCCTCTGCGACTAAGTGGTGCCGCACCGCTGTGCGGCGGCGGTGGGGTCATGGAGGAAGAGGAGTATCGGTATTGCGATGCGCCGCTCTCCCTATCCTCCGCGGCCGTATAACGAGTGGCGGCGGGCCCAAGATCGGTTCCGCCGCAGGGAGTCGGGAGAGTTCTCTCTTAGCTCCCATGGCCTCTTTTTATTTAAGTGACGGGTTCGGGGGAATCCGTTGCTCGTGCGACTGTAAGAAGCCGAGGAGGGAGCGCGCTGTGTGTTCCGGCGTGCCCCTACAGAGGTGAAAAGGGGGATAGAGATTCTTCCTTTCCTCCCGAGGTGTCGCTGTGTTCTGCGGCCGGCGCTAGCGGGGTCGCGGATGTGTGCGAAAGCGTTCCCGTGACCCTGCCATAAAGCGACGAGGAGGAACATCGTGGGGATTTTAGGCGGTGCAAGTCCGAAATAATCTGTCCTTACCCCGCGAGGACGGGTATGCATTTCCCCCACGTTAAACAAAAAAAAAAAAGAATAATAGAATTTGCAATAGGTAGCAAACGGTGAGATGATAAAACGCAGTCGTGAGTAGACTTAACTTCAACTGTAAAGTAAGGGTCATTAATTAATATGTACACAGTAATTGACAAATCTAGGACTATTTGGAGGGTTTTCTTATAGATTCACATACTGAGTCCCATAAATGTGATTGACTATAATAGGGCGTCGCAAGCTTTTTCTGTTTCTAATACATCTACCGTGTACAACACTGAGTTTAATATACCTAATACCTAGATTATTATAATGTTTTGATTGTGATGGATTTGTCAGTATAGCCGTCTTAGTGATTATGGTTGGAAGAGAATCCTGTGTATAAAGGATTGTAATTGTTTTTTTTTGAATAATGTGTGTTAAATTTAAATTAATGCATACCCCGAAAATCGAGTGTGTGTTGATGGTGCGACTAGCGGCGTTGCTATTTGTCTTGCGGCGACGTGCGCGATCGCTTGCCGCGGCGCGTTTGCTTTATTTGCGCTTAGAATTGTTTATTGCGACCGGCGAACCCTCTGCGATACAACACGCCGTGAAACATATACTTATATATTAAATTGTCTAACTAACAGGGCGGAGCTCACTGCTGAAACGAGTTTTGAAGCTGTATTATGATGCTGTGCGATTATGCTTAAATGTACTTTTAGAAATACGAGTACATTATATCTTGCAATCTCTAAATACAAAGCTCGGTTCAAAATAGCGTCGATTCATTTTATGACATATTTCATCTCATATCAATTGTTACAGTTTTGATTAATCATGGTCAAATCTAGTAGTAGGTTTCTATTGTCGAAAACCGTCTAGGTAAATACTACCCTAGCTCCTATTTTTAAGCAAAACAGAAGTGTGAAATTATTACTTGTAGGTCGTGAAATTTCTGGGGTATAGAGACTTAAAATCTTATGTCTTAAGGCGGCGAGCAGTGTGGTGCTGTGTATTATCCTAAACTGCACCATGTTGTTATGAGCAGGCAGAACTACCGTCAAGTGAACATCTTGCTCATTTCGTCGTCGCTTCGTTTAGAAAAGTAAAATGATAATATATATTGCAATTGTTAAATAAAAAATCGCTTCTAACTAGCATGGATAGTATTTATGAGGTCTACTTCTTTATCAAGTGGTTGCAGCAATCCGTTCCACCAGGCGCTTCTCTTACTTATAAGGTACTACCTAATAAAGTTTTGATCATGGCCGCGAGAACATGAGTCAACTTTTTTCTTTGAAGTTTATATTTAAGGATAAAAACATATTTATTTTAAAATTACTGATGAAAGGTACTTTTTAAATAGTCTACATATTTACTATTGAAAAGAATACGGCGAAACGATTCTATATACATCAACACTGTAGCAAGTAGACTGAGAGTTATGTGTTTTGATCTGTTAATATGAAATATAAACTTTAGCTTCTTTGTTTATAATGAGAGTATAAGTCAATATCATCTTTGATAGTTTCTATGCAAAATAGGAAGTGAAAAGAATTGATTTCTTATATATCGTCGATCTAATTATAGATTTTACTTACAAGAACCGCAAAAAATAAATAATATATACAACTATTACGAAAATTAAAGATAACTTGACTCTTTTTATTTATTATAGTAAACGTTATCAGTAAATTTTTCCTTATAATAGTTTCTGGTGGTTATAGCAACATATTCACAATCATGAAACGTTATACCTCATTAATTCAAACTATGGGTAAATCCCACCTGCAAGCCATTCCCGTATCCGGTTCTATCTTAACAGGATATCCATCCCCGGTAAACGGCGTATTTGCCCGAGCTGATCCGGATTATACTGGCGTAAGTCGGTTCGCTCATATATTGACGTCGGCACCGGGGACAGGCATCTTTTAGTATTCAAATATTTTTAGACCGGAATAGGAATATTCGGTTTAGTATACAAGATTACTTTACAAATAACAATGTATATGTACTAGTTTACAAATATTACTGTTTTTCGGTTTGACAAGGGCTGTATCTGGACGTAATATGTGGCGTTTTAAAGAGATGTGGCACCATTTCGAAGTGTACTATACTACAGTAAAGGTATCGTAACTAACATTCAATAACTGCAGAGACTGATGCACACTTTAATACTTACCGTCCAGGTGAATGATTCTAATCGTTTCTTTGTGTAAATATACCATTAATAGCACAATTTTTTACAGATTTGTGTTCTTCTATATTGATATACTAATATTACTACTATTAAGTAATAATTCTCTACAAGATATTTGCGAATTCAACGAAACGGCGCCGCGTACCCTACTTAAGTTTTTCCTATTAAGATAAACATTCACGTAACCACTTCAAAGGCTTCTTCACCCATTCTCGTCTTCCCCCCACCCCCCGTAATTAGACCGCAGGCGCAGCCCGAAGTTCCTTCATCAAGATACGAGAGCGTTAGTTCGGTCTTAGTTTAATGTATGCACATTATCTAAGCAAGTTCCCAACAAACCCCTCCCCCGTACGTGAGCTCAAATTAGTTGCAGCCGAAGTACTATGCCTGTATGCTGTAAATAGATTATATACTACGTCTTTACTACATGGAAATTTAAATAGGTTTATTAAGCATTAATGAAAACTATTACTTATTAGGTGCTCATTCGATGCCATGTTGATCCAAACGGTTTAGATTTTTTTTTCAAAATACCGAAGGGTTTATATACTGTTAAACAAATATTTCTAAGTAAATTAAGGCAATTAAAAGAATTTACAGAGCTAACAACGATAGTAAAAATTTATATATAAATGGTTGTTTCTAGAAGAGTCTATGAACATACTTTAGAACTGCCAATAGTAGAAAGAAGTTAACGATTCTTGGACATGTTTCAAATTCAAAACATGATTATCATGATCATCAGCCACAGGTGTTCACTGCTGGACATATACTTCCCCCAAAGATCTCCACATCAATCGATCCTATTTATATTATCCGATATACCGCTTGTGACGAATTGATGTTAAATTATACGCATAAATTAGATAAAGAGATGGAATTGGTGATAAGTATACAATAATTAGAGTAGTTGATAATCATCTACGTGGGAAATCATTTTAACTTTTATTAAAGGGGGCAAAGCTGTCAAATAAAATATATAGTAACTAAGTAATGTTTGTTAAGATGATTACATAGCACCACAGCGGTTATTGTGTTGTGACATATATAACATGTTAGTGTATACACTAAAATCTGATTCCCTTGATGAATAATTTCCCATTCTCATTATTATTCCACTGGTGCTCTGGTCATTCTTTCTACCAAACCATTCTTCAGGATACCTCAGTTATTTATGCTTATTTATAACACGTTTTGAAGTAAATACAGGGTTAATAATATATATTATACACTAGCTGTTCCCCGTTCGTTTCGCTGGTTGTAAAATAAAATTAGACTTGAAATTTATCTGAAATATTCCTTAATAGCAACCGCAACTGACTTTCTATAGCAAACCGTTACTATAGCAACCGTTTAAATAATACGAAATTAAAATATTTATAAAATTTAATTATAAGTAAAATTATGAAATATCTATGAAATTAATAAAATAAATAGTCTATAACCGTCTAAAACTTGTACCAATCGATTGGTTATATTCCCGGGTCGATACGTTCACTAGTTATCAAGTGATTGGCGAAGAAAGAAAATATTTTTTTATTATATATACATAGAAAATAGGTTAATGATGAAATAGACTAATGTTTAAGATTTTCAACAACGACTTTTAACATTTAAAATCGCTGGAAACTACTGAAATAAGCTTTTACCGTCAGTTGTGCTTAAGTTTTGCGCTCATAGGCGGAACTTAAGCACAATGCGGAACCTGACGGTCTTAACGATATTGAGAATTACTTTTGACACTAGCGGTTAAAAATGTGCAGATACGCGAGTGATATGATTTTATTTAAAAAATTATTTTGGTGTATGTTTATATCTTTTAAAAGATTTAAATAAAATTAACAGTCCTCTTACTGTTCCCTCGTATTAAGAACTGGGCCTTTGTCTCATCAACAGTTATCTAAAACGCTGGGGAAGTACGGATTGTAATTTGACATTTAGAAAAGCTATTGTTGTCAGAGCATTAAGGTTTCTTTAATATGTATTCTGTTACCGGAAGCTTAAGCAGCTCAGTCAGGTTCGAACCTGGGCTTCTTCGAGACGTATAGCGCGTATACAAAGTAAGCTGTGACTGCTTACCTTTATATGATTTACAGTAAAATAGAATAGTAGACATTAAATAATGAAATTGAAAAAAAAAATTCTTATCATTATTATAGATATTGAAAGTATCTGTAAATCCTTATATAATAAAGAGTAGTGTAGTTAGTTTGTCTTAACTGAAAATAACTGTGAATATTACTACTAAGTAATAATCTTTATTAGAATTTTTCTTTGTTTAAAAATTTTTATTGTTTAAGTTATTTAGTACATTATAAATTTAACAAATATTGTTAATAAAGTTATTGTCTGTGTGTGATTCTGCTAAGATCTTTAGCAAAGCTTTGCACACTTCCATGTTCGTGGTTTGTCGTACTTATTTACGATCACCGCTATATTTAATTATTTAATGATAAGTGAACAATAACAGAGATGTTTGATGATGAAATAATAAAAATCCAATTTCCTCTGAATCGATTTGTGCAAATATTTTAAATATAGACAGATATTAAATTTATCTATTCCATTCCATACGACACATTGTAACATATTGCGTTAGCCAAGATATAAATCACTAATGTAAGTCAGACCTGACGTGGGGCGGTATATAGAGCCATATACAGAGAAGTCCACGGCGGAATACATAATGTAAGAGAAACAAAGCTGCTACATAATGCCCACCAAATTCTAAGTCTTGCTGTGGAGTAAGTTAGAAGCGGCAGAAAAAGACACATGGGTTGATTTAACTACCCTGGGATATCAATTTGTTAGTCCTCAGTTAACTGAATCTCTATTAATTTTAATTCAATTCTCATATGTAATTTTTTTTTTCATTGCCTGTTGACCTAGTGAAGATCATGAAGATGGTTGTATGACAATATTCGCGGTGGGAATAAATCGGGGGAGACCTATATCCAATAGTTGAAGGTGGTAGTTTAAAATGATGATGGTAATTCGTTTTTCTTTTTAACGATAACCTTTTTATTAATTAATGTATTGCTGTTATTTAATAGATGATTTAAGACGCTCTCGCTCCTAATCTCGCACCAAAGAGCAAGCGGGCGGAGTGGAGCAACAAAGGAGAAATTTCGCTAGAACCATCCACCCACAAACAAACAGCCGAGGCGTTTCGCATTCCGTCCACTGGAGGCTTTGTAACCGACGTATCAAATTGAACCTTGTGATCTTGCCGCTTATGCTTCAGATATACGCGCCAGGATCCAATGTAGCCGTGTACTTCACCGCGGTGTGTGCTAACGTAGATATATTTGAATACGTCCTTGGATGAAACGAGAATGTTTCGCTTCGTGTTACCTTAGAAGGATTATTGATAGTAATGATGATCTACTGATTAAAAATACATATAATTCATCGTGACTGTCGAGGTTTACATTAACTATAATATAATAAAATGAATAAGACAATTCCATGTCATTATTTTTTTGAAAGTTTTTTATAAATTTCTTTTCATTATTACCAGAAATTTTGAATATACGCTATGTATTCTAAGTATAAACAAGTTGTACACGCAAGTTCTTGGAAACGAGTAAATTGTTCAAACGAAATCACTGAGAAAAGATCTACCTGAATTTATCTAATCATCAATGATATTGAATATTAAAACTTTTTATTTATTTAATATAATATTAAATACAGAAAGTGGAATTACAGATAGATTGTAATACGACGATTTTCTCAACTTTTCAAGTTCGTCGACTGAAAGGCATTATATCAAAACTAGTACATTTCGTATAAAAAGATATATAAAAGCTAGAATTTCCTCTGTTACTTATTGAAAGCTTTGCACTGTTATTCTAATCCAATCATGTACATAGTGCTGTTATACGATTCGCAACAAAATTAAAGGCAAATGTAAAAAAAAAAAAAATATTAACAATTTGATTAAAGCTATGAAATTTTGAAACGGTTCAACTGAAAAGAAAAACAACGATGGAGTAAAATTGTTGAAAAAGTCAGGCGAAAATTGCGTCTGCCGGCAGGGTTGTGTGACAGTTAAAAGTTAAAAAAAAAAAAAATTAAATTTAAAATAAATCTACTTAGTGGGATCTCGTTTCGTTTAGTTTAATCCGTGACGTGCACGAGAGGCTCTCGGGAACCTAGCGTGGTGAGTCTACGGCGTATGTACGTACATACGTAGCCGGCGATGAGGGTTTATTTACCCTGGGCGTTTGCCCCGAGCGGATCCCGGGCCGGCTGAGTACAAACGTTTGCATTATCGATTAGTGTTGGCCCTTATAATATCGATACGCAACCAATTCTATTTCGTTTTCTCTTACCACATATCGAAGTATTACTGCTGTTAAATTTTATCTTATGTGAATTTTATTTAAACTTACACATCAAACATATTTCAATATTTTTTAATTCAATCGCGACAAGACGAGCCGGTAGTTCAACTAATGGTACATACACCTGCCCATAGCAACGTGGCGCTAGTTAAGATGATATATATTGTACCACATTGCACTCGTCGCTTGAGACATAAGATGTTGAGTCTCGTTACACAAGTAATTACACTAGCTACAGCGCTCTTCAATCCGGAACACCAAGAAGCAAAACATATACAAACATCTGTATAAAATTTTTAACTTGGTATAATATGAATGTTCAATTTTTTTTTTGTATCTAATGACACAAATCATTAAGAATATTTTTAAAAACGATTTCAGTAAGTTTTTTAAAGCCTTAACCCATTTTTTTTAAATAAATAGTTATTTTCTTAATGTCGGTGTATTGGTGATCACCTCACTAGGATTCGCGTAGGTACTCCATGTTGCTGGCGCGGCAAAACCGAATTTCCGAAATGTCTAATAAGTTGGATGTTAACTCTGTCAGCATCGTGTTCGTATGTATTTGACAACACCAGCCGCGGCAGACCCATCCACCCCTTTACGCGTTATCATAATAATGAACGATAAAGAGCACGGCGGGGGGGTGGAAATGACGGATCCGGCTAAATTGGTTCAACTACGTCGCCTGAGTTTCGTTTCGCGCAAGAAGTTAGTTCATAGTCTCTTGGGGTATGAAATTAGGGAATGTTTAGTTAGTTGATGAAACTCAGAGAAATCTAGATGTTCCAACTTAGTATTATAATTAGTCGAAAGTACTTAGACGGTTAAAGTTTTTAATACTAATGTGACACAATATGTACGTTCAGAGAATTGTGGATTCTCAACCTGATAAGTATTTTGAGCACATAATGTATAAAGCGGACTTTACTTACTCGTAAAAGATATAATATATTTTGTAGGTAGAGAAGTTGCTGATGCTGAAGTTGTGTGATGAGCGGTTATAGAAAAACCAAAGAAGGATAGAAAATTTCAAATAAGTCTAGGAGATTGGTGCAATATAAATGACTACTAGTTATGTATGAATATATTTATAAATGTATACGTGTATGTATATAAGTGTATTGATATCATCATCATCATCATGCCTGCTATTGATATACATTTAACTTGTGTGGTTTTATGTTCTTTTCCTGTTCTCAATGCTTCATTGTACTTACCACAGTATATAGCCAGTTACCCTATAAGGTGTATAACTTAAAATAGAATTAAACATATATATATATATATACATAAAGGTTATAAATCAATAAAATGAACGTATAAAGAATTCTTCCACATCTACATTATTACGTTTTTAATTATGCATCACTGTAAATAAAGTATTATTACAGTCAATAATTAGTAATTTCTTGGTTTTGTATAAAAACATTTTCATGAGAAACAAAACTTAATAGCTGCTTATCAAAAAGCTCAACTTTAACAATGTAGTGATATTTAGATCTGTTATACACCAAAGGAGAGACGCAGGCTGTTGATGATGATGATACAACAAATATCATTTCAAATAACAAACATAAACAGCTCCTAATTTCCGCACTGCTACGAGGATCTCACAAGTAGAGAATCTAGTCATTTATCTCCGTTTGGTTAGTGTGAGTTGGCAGAAGAACATGTTGGTTACTTCATTACGTTTCATTTATTAATTAACTTCTTCTTCCTTCTGTCCTTGTCCCAGCTATGTGGGGTCGGCAAAGCAAGTACTTCTCTTCCATATCCCTCTATCATCCGTCTTATTTGAATTCACGCTCTTCTTACACATGTCATCGTTCACACAATCCATCCACGCTTTCTTCGGTCTTCCTCTACCCTTATCCACGTTTATTAATTAACTATCACTGCTTTTTACTTATCACAATATTTCCTATCAACATATATAATATCGTAGGTCTAACAATTTAGTAGTTAAATGATCCAATTATATGGTCATTTTGTATTCAGCGACTAAAATAAGCACTGCTGGATGAGCTGTTCTAGTTATCAAAAAGAGAGTAAGTTAACTGGACTTATTAGATTATTTATAGTTTATATAGTAACTTGATGTAAATTCTAACTCGAAGAATTTTGGACTTGGCACAATTATCTTGTTTGAATACTTCGATGCTTATTGGAATTTCTATTAATACGAGTATAGGAAAGTTTCATTGATATAATAATTTTTACTCCCATTGTTTTATGTGCTCTATGGTTTTAGACCGTATTTAAAAAAGATAAAGCCTTTAGGCCTAATACTGTAGCTTTATTTTATTCGCCAAGTGTTACCGAACTGTATCCTATATTGCTAGAAAAACAGTGAATGAAGGACTTCCATGATTTATCAGCGACAAAATAGTCCTATATTGTACGTTTTTTTTTAATATTAATAAACTGTACATATGTATTATAATATAGCAATCTTAAATTTATTGATTGTTTATCAATAAGTTTACCAACAGTATATCCATTCATATCTGAGTAATAATCGAGTTAAGTTTATGGATTTTGATATACGATGGAGAGAAAATTACTAAGACATTTTATGTTTTAAGGCAATGAGTATATTGTAGTGTATATTATCCTAACAACCGCCACATTAACGTCTCCTTGTTGAATAAAATAATAAAAAGTATTCAACTCAAATACAAGTTCACGCAATGAAGTCAGTTGTAAAAATATAAAAGATTTAGTGTTCAATGGAGTTTGGAGGTGGTGGGGGTGGTGGCGGGGATGGGAGGGCGACGTCGCTCGCGGATTAACGGCCTAATTAAGCAGAAAGAGGAAAAAGAAAACGCTTAAACTGTGTAGACGGCCGCCATTCACTTTCCACCGTTTGAGGCAGGTCCGGGAAGATTTTTACGTCAGTTTTCAGTCTTGTTCGGTACAAGTCGACTGATAATATTGATACTTGTACAAACTTGTTTAATATTTTTTTTTTTTGTGTCACGACTCGTGTATCAGGACATTTAACTAATGGTAAATCCTATCCATCGCCCAAAGGGATGCGGCGATAGCTAGGATGATATACACAATATTAGATAATGCTTGTGACTGACACTTTAGCCTTTCTTATACAGCTGATATTAATAGTTTATCGAAACTAAATTTTATGGATTTTATGGTCGTTTGCCCTATAGTATCCTGAAGTCTAGTTATCATGAAGCTTGGAATAATGAATCATAAATTTTTAATGTAGGTAATTGTGTATCACTAAATTTTACATATTTTTAATTTTATTATTTAGTTTTATTGATGATAATAAATTAACATTAATAAATTTAATATTTACGTTAACTTATTATCTGTGTAATTCATGGGTTTAATAACTTTTCGATAGGAACCATACTTTGTATTAATATATTTATATAACCTAATTGTATTGGAGGAGAACAAGTAAATAATAAAATTATTATTAATTTAATGATAACTGTCTGTCTGATTTGTTTATTGCGATCAAAGAATTGTTTTCAATGGCCAAGAAGGTTCGCGAGTAACGCAGCATCCGCGAACATTGCCGCTTGGAGCAATCATAATGAATATTTTATTTTATCATAGCGGTCTCCCTCCCGCCCCTCACCCTCGTCGCTCCTCCCCGGCCCGTCCCGCGCCCCGTCAGCCATGAACTTGACACCGAGCGAAAAATTAGTTCACAAGGCGAAAGTGAACTTTGTACAGAGTT
The DNA here is from genome assembly GCA_029030555.1 of Ornithoptera alexandrae. NCBI lineage: Eukaryota > Metazoa > Arthropoda > Insecta > Lepidoptera > Papilionidae > Ornithoptera > Ornithoptera alexandrae. The sequence goes on along the minus strand of JARDVY010000007.1, from coordinate 3,531,700 downwards.
TGCACTTTTTGAACGAACCAAGACTGAGATAAAACAAGTTTTAAGACGAGGCACGCAGCCAACTTGCTTCGCACTTAGCCTGCGGTTTTTACCTCTATTCAGAACAAATTTCTTGGAAGATGTACTGATAGTGCATGGTTGGAATCAAGTGGAGCGGGAGAATGAGATTAGGTAATGACTTAGTGTTGTACAGAGTTGGCTGACCGTTCCAACAACCTGTATAGCCAAGGGGCCTTTTCAGTTCAATAATAAAGACACTGATTAAGTAAGAGCATTTATTTATATTTAGAAACTTTGGTTTAACCGATTTATTTGTATTCTTTTGTATTTTTTTTAATTTGTTATATCTAGAATACAAGCAAAGCATACTTTTATGTCGCAAATGATGTCTTTTCTAAATGAGTATAATTGAGAAACTATACAACACAATATAGTTGTATCTACAACAAAATAGTTCACAGATTATCTACCCTTTGAAGATTTAAAATATCAAAAATCTTAAGGGCAATTGAATTTGATCTCTCGAATGACATATTGTTAGGGCGGTAATTTAATACGTCAATACGAAGCCACGCCGTCGTCGCTCCGTTTATTTATAACAAATTCGCTGCTAATTAACTCCTCTACAAGCGCTTAAAGTTACACATAAGCCTTATTCCGCACTCGGGAGAACCCCAACCGAACAGTTCAAAAAGCACCAGAGTGAGGCTACTTGTGAATTAACATACTCCACTCAAAGCTACCAAACTAACCGCATACGAGAGAAAAAAATTCTTACGTATTTCACTCATTCACTCACTGTATGAGGCTAATTAAAAAAGTACAGAGGTTGGTTTTGCGAGTGGCGTAGTTCTGCTACTCTCCGCTAGGTAGCGCTTTTCGCTTTGACGAGTCTTGGAGGTTTTGTCGGGGGATGTTTGTGCGGTTTCATTTTTTAATGAGGTCGTGTATTCGGGCCTCTGCGGCTGGATAGGCCGCCCGGTGCTTTGTGCGGGCGATAACCGTCATGAGCCCCAGTTAGGCGTGAGCAACGCAAAGAGAGCGGCGAGGTAGGCGGCGTACGTCTGTGTGCGTCCATGAAAGAGTTACGTTTAGTTGCTCTTCGTTTATTAATAGCATGCCTCTGGTGGAAAGTTATCAGGCATGGTGTTTATGTACGCACTCGTCCATATGCATATGTATTTATATATTGCACGGGTTTCATTTATGGGATGTCGGATATCATTAGTAGACGTTTAGAAGTGTTTTGTTTTTGAGATACTTTTATTTGTTTAGCTTTATTCGTAAATAATCTAAACTGTGGCCATTATACATTTGTCTATCAATCAACGTTAGTAATTTAAATAATTTTTTTATAAGTATTAAAATAGACAAGGCGATACAATTTGATTCTAATAATAAATTTGTACGCTTGCCGCCACATGTATACTAGACATTGAGCAGTTGTTTACAAAAGTAATTAAATATAGCGACATCTATATGTAAGTAACTAGTTACATATTGAATTTGTAGATGGCGTTAGTTGGTTTATGGAAAATACTTTACTGGTAGTAGGTCTCTGTGGTTAAAGACCATTTAGATAGGTACCACCGCAAGGCCTGTATTTACCATCAAACAGTAGTGAGCAAACATTACCGTGTTCTGGTTTGAATAGCGCGGTAGCTAGTGAAATTACTAGGGTAACGGTACTTAACATATTATTTATATATCATTTTATCTGACGCCACACGGCAGGCGTATCACTTAGCACCAAGAGGACGTCTTGCTTGTCTTGTAGCTTTGTCGAATAAAAAAAATTTTTTTTCCGAATTATTTCAGTAGAAGAGGTAAAAATATCTTCTTATTAATATTGAAAAAAAGTTTGAATATTATTACATCTATTGTATTACATTTATTATAAATATGTATATTTGTTATTATAATAAAAATTCTGGACTACTATGTGCAAAATAATAAAATATCTAATAGAATGTTTATAACGCATTTGAAGGCAGCTTATAAAAACTTATATTAATTATTTATTATGTTTATGCGAACGCTACAATTAAATATGTTTATATTTCACAAATTTTATCGCATTTATTTATTTTGTTATCCTGTAGTTACCATAGCTGCTGTAAAGCTGTCGAAACGTTAGTATAATGAAATAATTATATAAATCAGATAAAATTCGTAATATTTAGTATTATTTAAACCTAATATTTTATTTATTGATATTAGATCAGAATTTTCACAAAAATAAAATCACTGCTCGATAATTAGAGGTTATTGATAGCTGACGATTCGATATTACAATGACGTTATCCTTAAAGAGGCCGTACTAGACGAAAAAAGAAAGAATTTTATTCTAAAAATGAACATCTGTTGATAGGTGCTGTCAATCACAAAATTTTTTTGATCAACTTAAATATTTACAGTGTAACAATTTTGGTATTAAAATGACAAATCTACCGTGTGCGCGAGGGTAATACAGATACAGGAGCAGTCTATAGTCTGTGCGATGGTGAGGTGGCGGTTGTGCCTGCTGCTGGCGATGCTGCTCCTACTTCCGGCCAGGAGTCGCTCCAAGTTGGAGGACGATGACGAAGAGGAGTGAGTTTTCACATCTTATAATGAATCGGGATTAATTATTAATATGACAGTTCAGGTGATTTAAATGAAACGGGTAAAACGAGTAGTTCAAAGGTTGTACTTTGTTCATAAAGTATTGTATTAAAACAAATGCTTTGAAGACAGGAAATGTACTAAGGTTTTATTTGAAGATAGTTAAAAAAGTTAATATTTAATAAAGTTTAACCATAATAGTAAAACGTAGAGATTTATGGAAGATTTTACAATTTTTTGAAGACAACAAAAATATTCATGTCTAGTTAATCAAGTAATTTAAGAGATTCAAATCCTTATTTGATCATCTGTAAAAGTATTATTATAATGTTTAAATATAAATACAACATTCGTGACAAACCAAAGTTTACCATTAATAACACATTTTGAAACTTTATATATCATTAGTGTACTATATAGTAATGTGACTAATTGTATTATTAATTTTGAATATTCTAGATAGCAGCAATAACTCTGATAATGAAAACGTACAAGATTTATTAAGTCTGATATTTTATTCCAGGCGAAACGAGGAGGACGATGAAGATGAAGAAGGCGAAGATGAGGAAGAAGAGGATGTAGAACAAGCGGAAAAGTCGGAAATGGGACCGGGGAGACGGGCGCCGGCCATCTTGCCAACACCAAAAACCGTGCCCGTCTCTAGGACGACGCCAAAACGAGCCTTGGAGTGTTACGTCTGTGCTTATAAATCTGAGACGCCGTTGAAAGCTTGCTTAGATCCCACGAAGTACAGGTAATAACAACTTATTTCTAATGCAAGAGAAGCAGTATTTAGATATTACTAAAAGTTCACATATTTCTTTAATACTAATATATTAAATTGTTAAGTAAATGTATCATTTTAATGAATATGAATGTAATTTATCAAATGTAGTCAGTCACTACAACGATGCTCTCTTGTATGCTAAACGGATCTTGTTGAAATTTTGGAATTTTTCTCAACCTTAATTGCTTTTAATCTTAAGGTTCAAGAGATAAATTTTAAATTTGAATACTCACGAATTGTGTATTTCTTGTTAGATAATAGGGACAAAATTTATAAATCTAGAAGTATATTTGAATAGAACAAAGCTTATCAGTTCAATTTACGACCTATTAGAATACTAATGAACCTAAACGGTTTATTATTTTTCTTGATTGTTGCGATGAAATCTCCTAAATTTTTGCAACTTTTTCACTTTATACAATTCTTCATAGAGTTCACACAATAACATGTCACAGCGTGGACGACAAGTGCTTCACGTCTGTTATCTCCAAAGGAAACATTTATGAAGCGGTGATACGAGGTTGTCGTTCTGGATGCATCGGTTCGCCTGAGACCACATGCTGCGAGGTTAGTCTGATGCTAATATAACTTTATGAATAATATATTATAAAACATACATTCTATTGTCTATTCAAAATAGTTTAAAAGAGATATGGTTATTTTCGGAGGTTATTTTACAATGTGATTAAGAACTAAATTAGGGTTTAGCAATTTTAAAGGATAATTTATTATACACATTTGTCATAGCAGAGATATTTAGTACTTGATGATTCTATAACTTTCATTGATATGCAATCCTTGTGTAAATTTTTCTAAATCTGTGTTATTTTGCTTTTAAAGTGATTATTTATTATTCTTAAAACTATGAAGATATATACTGAATATATTAATTTAGATTTATTTTCACAGTTGAATCGCTGCAACAATCAAGCCTTAGCTCTGCCAGTGATATCGCCACATGGTTTGAAAGACAAATCATCAAAATCCATTCCGCCCTCAATTTTCTTCTTCGTCACTGTTATGTTGTTACTTCAAACAGTGGCCAAAGTAGCCTTTGTCTGATTGCTAATTCTCAGTTAAATTTAAATCAAATTAAGTATTAAATCCAGTTAGATTCACATCGCACTGATGTTCAAATGGCAGCCAACTACAACAAAACAATAGTCAATAAGTTCTTTGCGTAAAGAAATCGTAATGAATACGTTTATAATTTTTTGATATTATACCTAGTGTTTACCTTGCCTCTGTATCAAGTAAATACAAACTGAACTGACGTTCAAACACTTGTGGATGCGTAAGTAAATGTGTGATGTCAGTTAGATCTCCGAGTAGTTCTGTTTTGCAATGTTTCGATGTAGTTCTTGTATTAAAGTGGTTGGTTGTTGTTATTGCGTTTTATTTGTTGTTGCACTTTTTAGTGTACCCATTTGACATACACGTGTGCCTATTTCACCACGTCTGATGTCATTGAGGCGGCGTGTGCAATGTGGTACAATGTCTTAATTACGATCTTACTATTATGTTTAGGCCTGTAGTTAACCACCAATTGAATTTCCAGCTAATCTCAACGCTACGTTTAATACAAAGAACTGACGATGCTCTATGTTTTTGTATTGCCGATATAGATAAGTACTTTAACAGAAACAATGACAAAAGAAAAATAAATAGAATAAAATTTAAGAATTAGATGCATTATTTTCAAAAGTTGTTTGTATGCATCTCCTAATTGCTTAGCCAATTTAGTACTAACATTGAATTTTGCCGGTGGTAGGTGTCTGTTCCAAAGACTGTCTAGATAGGTACCACCACGGCGCCAGTTTCTGCCGCCAAACAGAACTGTGCAGACATTGCTGTGCTGTGTTTATCGGGCGCTGTAGCTCGTGAAATGACCGGAGCAATGAGACTTGGTATCTAATGTCTTTGCAACAAAATAGCAGTCATGGGTTACTAAATGTAAATAGTTTATAAGAGTGCAACACTACAATATATGAGTGAGAGTCTTCCAAGTGAAAACACAAGTATCATACGAATCGAACTAAGGATCTCCGTGGGATACGGGTACTGGTAGCCGCTGCATCTTGGAGCCTTGTCGTGGCGGTACGGCTTAGTAGCTGTGACTTGCTAGCTTCACCCGTGAAGCTAAGAGGAACCTACCCAGCTAACCCGTGGCGTAGAGCGACCCTGATGTGGGACATGATCGAGGGAGAGGAGTGACGGTATTATGGTCCGCCACTCTCCTTATCCTTTGCGGCCGTATAATGGTTGGCGGCGGAGTGTAAAATCAGATCCACCGCAGGGAATCGGGAGAGTTTTTTGTCTTGGCTGCCATGGTTTTACGGTGATGGATTCAGAGGAATCCGTTGTCCAGGCATGCCCTCGCAGAGGTGAAAAGGACGTTCACTACATAAAATACGGGCTGCACAGGGCAGACGGCGCTGGCGGGGTGGCGGAGGTGTGCGATAGCGTTCTCGTGGATGGGGGACTGAACCTGCTTTTGCTAAAAAAAAGTTATTAGAAAAGCTAGATATGAGAGTAACTGGATTATACAATGCAGTTTGTTTTTCAAACACGATAGTATCATTATAAAGCTTAAGAATATGTTTTTATCCACTTTTGTGTCTGGAAGCTTTCTAGTGGATACGTTGAAAGCATCAATTCTTTATAGAAGTTGTTGTTTCCATTCGGATTCTTTGTTCGACTCTGAGAATCTTTACTCCATATTGTTTTTTTTTTTTTAAATATAAATATATCTGAAACTGGTGCACTTCTGTTTCTATGAAATGGTAAAAGATTGATCCTCAAACTTTTATAAACTCTGCGATTTATGTTTAGGTATTGCAATATGGTTTGCGGAAACGACGTCACAGCCAATAAACTCAAAGTGACCGCTTAGAGAAATTCTTTCACACTCTTATGAAAAAGCTTAGTGGGCCGGAAGGGAGAGTTGAGGGGTCACTCGACTTTGAAGGGTCAAGCCGCCCTTCCGCCCAATTGAACCCGCTTCCGGTAAAGCCGAGTGCCAATGTGTGAATACAATGAATAAATTTTAGGGACTGCGGTGATATTTGTATAAAAAAATAACTTTCAATACATATTTTGTTATGAATATCTGCTAAAAATTTCTGTGTTATTAATAATATTATTTGGTGTCCAATAAATCTGTTCTGTTCTGTTCTCCCGCCTATGACAACGTGGCTCTAGTTAGGATGGTATATAATGTACCACATTGTGATCGTCGCCTTAATACATAAGATGTAAATTCTCGTTACCCTTGTAATTTCAATAGCTACAACGCCTTTCATATCGGAACACAGTTATGTTTGCACACTACCATTTTTCGGCTGCGGTGGTACCTACCCAGACAATCTCCGATAGCAAATACCTACCACCATTAAAACTGTTCTAAAACGCGTTCGAGATCTTATTTTTCTTTGAAATGCGAATAAGAATCCATTAGAATCAATCTCACACCCTAATGCATGTGTGATATTCACCCGCAGGAAATTCCAATAAACCTCAACCAATTTCCTACCCCCGAGTTCACTCAATTTGGGGTGTCCAGCGTGTTAAGAAGCCAGTTCACTTGTTTCCAACATATGGGGCAAATCGTCCGAGAGGGTGTGTTATAGACCCCAAATTTACGGCTGCGTCCGCTTTGGGTTTACTGTTGAGGCGTTTGAATGTGTTTTCGTCTGACTTCGATGTATTCCGGTTGTAGTTTCGGTAAATTTTTGAAAGCGGGAAAGTTTTGATATCCGCACCGGACTCCACGTTGATTTTTATTGGGCAACAAGGGTTCCGTCGTGTTAACAGAGATTTGGGACAGGAGAAAAGTTTGGTCAAACAACGTGTGGGGGTGCAAATATTGGCCGGTTGTTTGCGTGTTCTGATTTGAAAAGCGAAAGTTTCCGCTAACTTTCCACTTCCCGTTATCGAAGAGTTTGTGTTAGTTTTGATGTTTTACAAGCTTTAAAATGTTACTTAATTAAACATATAAATATTTACTGGTGGTAGGTTTTAATTGGCGGTGACCGTTTGGGCAGGGACCACCGCAACGCCTATTTCTAGTGGTAAACAGTAGTGTGCGAACATTATTGTGTTCCGATTTGAAGGGCGCTGTAGTTAGTGTAATTACCGGGGTAACGAGACTTTACATCTTATGCCTCAAGGCGACCAGCACAATGTAGTGCTGTGTATATCATTCTCACTAGCGCTACATTCTTATGGGCTGGCGTATAAAAAAAAATACATTAGATCAATAAACAAGTTAATTATAAGTATTCAATCTGTGTCCCTATACAGAAAAAGTTATTTTGAATACTCTATATTAATTTTTTTTATTCAATTAAGTAACGAGACGAGCGGACGTTCACCTGGTGTAAGTGGTACGCCTGCTTAACGTTGTGGCGCTAGTTAGGATGATAGATACTACACAACATTGCTGTTGTCGCCTCGGAGATAAGATTTTGAGTCTCGTCACTTTGTTAATATTACACTACCTACAGTGCCCTTCAAACCGGAACATAATAATGTTTGCACACTGCTATTTGTCGGCTGCAATTCGCGCTGCGGTGATATCTACCTAGACGGTTCCCGACAACAGACCTACCACCTGTGAAATATTAATAATAATATTTTTTATTAATAATAATAAATTAGAAAAAAAATATATATTTAACGTATAAAATAAATACAAATTGTAAATGTTTTTTTTTACAATTTTATTATAAATATGGTATAGTAATGTACTTATTATATTTTAAAAAGGACATAGGTAATCTTTCATCTCGGAAGAGTTAACGCACTGTATGTAAGAATTGTGCAAATGAAACAGGCGATGCGTTATGCTTACAGCTTTTTAAGTGAACAAGAAGGGACGTGAAGCTGCTGCCACACCTGGTGCTGCACAGCGGCACAAAGACACCGGAGGCAATGATCGATCGTATCATTTGGCACGCACCATCGGTCAACTGAGATTTGCACAAACTCTTAGTAGTGTTGTATAACGTAGTATATAATACCTTGTCGAAGCTAAATACATTAATGGTTGACTTTTATTTCCGGTGTTAAGTGTTGATGTCTGTGGTGGTAAAGATCACTAGTCTAGTGCCTGACTGTTCTCTTATTTTTTAATCCAAGTCATATTTAGACGGGAACAGTGTCGTCAGCAACTTATTCCAGTCCTTTTTTATTTTAAATTTCATTTACTGTTTTAAAGTACTATTGTCATAGTTATTATCTTCATCATCATTGTCATCTCAAGTGATAGGCGTCAACTATTAGGAATAAATCATTGGTAATGTATAAACAGTGCAGTAGTTTACTGGTGGTAGGTCTTTGTTGCCGGAGGTTGTCTAGGTGGGTACCACCGCCGTCGGGGCGATGGCAATGGAGGCCCCAGCTCGACAGCCCTGTAGTCTCGGGCTGTTATGAATAAGTCTAAGGTATTCCCTGCTTGTCGTACAAGGCGACTAAAAGGGTCCTCGGGTTCGTGGGCTTTGGGGGTGGGGGTCCTCATAGCTCAATAATCGAGCCTTAGGAGGACGGCAAATGCATGGTGGTCTTGTATTTGCCGTAGCACAGAGTGGGTGCTAAGGAGGGCTTTGCCCTTTCGTGGGATGATTTAGCCAGAGTGCAAGGGGGCATCGATGCGTTTCATAGGAGATCCCGGAGCCCTTCCTAATGCACTGAGAGAGGCCCCTGATAGGATTTTAGTGAGTAGAAGCCGCACATAACCTTGTCTTCCCCCCAGGTAGCAAGGTATCTTTTAAGAAGATTTCCCCCGCGAGGAAAAAAGAACAAAGATGGTTCCACCGCAGCGCCTATTTCTGCCGCCAAGCAGTAGTTTGTAAACATTACTATGTTCCGGTTTGAACGGTGCTGTAGCTAATGTAATTACTGGGGTAAAGAGACTCAATATCTTTATGTCTTAGGCGACGAGCGCGATGTGGTACAGTGCATAATATCTCAACTAGCGCCACGTTGTTATAGGCGGGCATATCACTTACCATTAGTGAAAGTTCCGCTCGTCTTGTCGCTTAATTAAATAAAAAAATTTATGTTTAATGTTCTTGTAATTGCAGTTTTTTTTAATAATTAAGCAACAAGACGAGCTGGTCATTCATCTGACGGCACGTGAAACGTTTGCCCATAATGACGTGGCGGTAATTAGGATAATACATATTCCTCCATATTGCGTCGCTTGAGACATAAGATGTTGAGTATTGTTACCCCCAGTAATTACACTAGCTACAGCGCCGTTCAAACTGGAGCAAGAATGTTTTCACACTACTGTTAGGCGGCAGAAATAGGCGCTATGGTATCAACCTTTCTAGACGGTTTCCGGTAACAGAGACCTACCACCACAGCTCTGGGTAAGAAAATTATTAAATGATTTATTATAGATACCAATAATATTAAACTAATCGTTTGAATATTTGTTTATGTTCCACAAATTAAATAATAATATGTCTTAAATAGTTTTTATTATTAATTTGGTAATAAAATTAATATTAAAAGTTTTTAAAAATTACTTTTAGATTAAAGTAGCATTTTATTCGATTTATCGAAAGTATCGGTACAACACTATCGAAGTGTGTCAAGTTTAATACGTATTATTGACCCGATGATCAATGATCCACGGGTATTTAGATCAATAAAATTATGCAAAATCATCGTCCTGTATCGTCATCCGCTTTTATATTGACCGTTTTACTTTATTCTCCCTATTATTAGATACTTTGTGTTATAATCGATAATAGTTGTACGGGACGGTTTTCCAAGGATGCGATTTGCATCGTCATCATAATAACGGTCTCCCTGTTACTGTCACCACAACATTGCATTGTGCTTAAAAATGTTAAGTAACTGTGTTCCGGTTTGCAGGGCGCTAATTAGTGAAATTACTGTAGTAACAAGACTTTACTTCTAATGTCTCAAGGTGATGAGCACAATATTTTATAGTGTATATCATCTTAACTAGCGCGTGAATATCGCTTCATCCATGAATTGATTCTCTTAAAATTTTATTGGAAGTAGTTTTTAGGTAATTATAATCATAAATATTTAATTATCATAAAAAAAATATGCTTTTTTTTCGTGATTTTTGTCGTAGTATAAAGTTTTGAATATTATTATTTTAGATTATTGTTCGCCATTTCATAGACTTGACTTGAAAATACTCAATGCATGAATGTAAAAACTATTACACTGCTTCCGCTGCGGATAACCGTTGACCTAGTATTGTAGAGGTCTTGCTTCGATTCTTAGTTCACTTGTGGCATAGTTTGTACATAGAATGGTATTCTTTTCAATCTACCCTCACGGTGTGTATTTACGGCTGTATAGAATAATGCTGTTGTTAGATTATCAACATATGAGTATTCTTTATATATATACAGTGAGGTCAAACGCAAGGTTATAGTATAGAGGAAATTATAAAGGACTACGACTCACGGGACCCAATCAAACCTGACCTCCTCGTGGTGCATCCTGCTAATCAACAAATGAGGCGCTGGCTCTCGCTACTCCGCTTTGGGCCAGCGTGGTGGGAAATGGCGCAAATCCTCCCATATGAACCTCTACATACGGAATCCCTTAGTGCCCAGCGATATCGGAGGCCGTGCTGACTGTATGTGGAGATCTTTGGAGGAGGCCTATATCCAGCAGTGGACGTCTATCGGCTGATAATGATGATGATTTACGAATAAATTTACTGGGGGTAGATCTCTGTTGCCGGAGACCAAGTAGGTACCATTGCAGTATCTATTTCTCCAGCCAAAGAGTAGTGTGCAAACATTACTGTGTTTTGGTTTGAAGGGCGCTGTAGCTGTAATGTAGTTACTGGGCTAACGAGACTCAACATCTTATGTCTCAGGCGGTGAGCGTGATATGGTGCAGTATATATCATCCTCACAAGCACAATGTTGTTACGGGCAGGCGTATTACTTATCAATGAATAAAAAAAATAAATCGAAATGGCCGAAGTTATTTTAAAGTGCGACGAAATAAAACGAGTGCTTTTGTCTCTGATGCACCAGTGGAGTATGAGACAAAGAATGTTTGTCTATTTGTATAAGGGAGCTGTGAGTAACGCTCTCGTGTCCGTCCGGCGCGATGACCGCCGGACAAACAGACAGACGGACAGATGACTGCGCCCGTGTGACTTGGCGCGCTGCCAGCGGGCAGCCATCTTGAGTACGCGCGCCGTTTTATTTGGCGTCGAAATGTTTAGCTCTTGATGCCTTGTTGAAGAATGTATCAAAGGAAACTACTATTTTTTTTTTGTTAATTAGATTATCCAACACAATATTATAAGCGCCGTCTGCTTTTTTTCTTGAATTAGATTAAAGGATTTTTGTTTTTAACTTTTGTAAATATTTTTTTTCTTATAGATTAACTGTTCCACGCCTGCTTTGCGCGTTGTAACACCCTCGCAACTCCATTTCGGGAAGATATTTTGTAAAATTCATTATTAAATGCTCTATAATTGACAACAGGTATATTCCTCCCAAATTTCAAGTCTTCAGCCCTTATGGCTCCAGAGATATCGTGACGAGTCTACATAAGTGGAAATATCTTGTGTGGTTACTAGTTGTTCTCCGTTACTTTGCTGCCCGTATCATATGACTAGACTTGAAATTTGTCTGAAATATTCCTTGAGAGCAACCGCAACTGCAAATGTTTCTAAAAGTTAATTAGAAATAAAATGATGAACCATCTACAAATCTTTCCGCGTCGAATAGTAAAATTGCTGTGTCGATACGTTCACTAGGTTTCACGTGATAGGCGAACCCAACCCATTTTCATTTTATACGTTTATATCGGCACCATTACCTTTATATTAGCAACATATAATGTGTGAATGGCAGCCGCTAGATATTTGCAGCGCAAAACTGATCTGTGTAGAAACCTTTGGAAGAAGTTCATGTTTAGCACTTGATGCCTGTAGGCTGATGATAATGATATATATATATGTACATATTTTATTCACTCGGCACTATTTAATTTCAACTTTAAACGATTGTTAATTAGTTTCAAGTTAGAATAGTCTCGAAGCGTAAATGAATTGTCTTGTTTATAAATAAAGACATCGCAAATTATAGCCGAAAGTTAATATTGATTTGTCCTTACAGTTACGAGGAAGCAGGGAAACAGGAGTTCAAGATTTAAAGCAAATAATGTTTTGAGGAAGCGACAACTTCGCAAACAAACCGTCAATAAACAGTAAAACACTTTCGCCGACTTCTTTATATATGAGCGCTGTAAATACGTTGACCGCATGCAAAGTGCATTACTCGTCCGAAATTTTATTTCGGTTCTTGACATTAATATATGGAATTTGGCCGACGGCCTCGTTTCAACATTTGCCCATAACTCTGCTCTTTGTTCAACGTTTGACCAGTTTATTTTTACATTAATAATCACCTGTTGAAACTCGAGAAATTGTGCAGATAAAAATGTAATTATCGCCATCATTTAATTTCAGCCTATTCATCTCCATTGCTTAACAAAGACCTTCTCAATAAGGGGAAAAACTGATATTGAATACGATCATCACGGTAGCTGCCTTTCCTACGTTTATTTCTTCTAAGTCTCCATTTTCGGCTGAAGGTATAATTGATAAAGATAGTGTAACACCTGTTCTACAAAGACAAGGAGAAAAGTTTGTTTATTTAAATTTTGTTTATTATTTTTCACGGGTTTTAGAAATACTACTTTTATTAATGAGCTTAACAGAATTTGATGATAGTAGGTGATCAATTTAGAAAACCTTTACATATTCTGTAAGATGTTTTCTTCATGATTCCAACGTTTGTGATGATATCCTATCGCTACTCAAAGAACCTGTAATAGTTACATCTGTTCACGTTTATATATAATAAAATTTTCGATCGAATATAGTCCTTCTCCACAAGATGATTTTTAAACTTGCAAAAGAAAAATATGATATCTAAGTACAAGAATGGAATAGGCAACGAGAAGTAGCCAACTTTGAATGGTTATATGTCGAACTTAGGACTACATTAGTAGCCAGGAAGCTATCCGATCAGGCTTCAACTTTGCTACTCAAATCGTGATTTTCATCTATCTTTAAAGCTTTCTATCCGAGACAGGAATGCGGGTGTAGTCTGTTATACCAAAACTACGGAGGCCATGAAGTACAAAGGGGGCCATCGCCGATGCTCGCGGATATTGCGATAGTAAATTCACTTATCAGTTTGCGGCCCATCGCTCGGTCCTTGGGAGCAAGTTTTTCGACGACTCCGGTTCATTTCCCGCAGTTAGTTTACTACGGATAGTACCAACATTAAATAAGTTACATGTTTAAGAGCTTTTCGTTTTTTCAATTAATTTAAAGTTTAGTCTTCATTTAGGCTCGATATATAATGAATTATGATATCTTGTGAAACACAAACAATAGCATATTTTTCAATACAACCATAATAAAACTGATATTAAACTTCTTTTTTAATTTTACGACGCGACGAGATGAACGAGGCGTTCACCTGGTGGTAAGTGCTTGACCATAATGACGTGACGATAATTAGTAGGATCGTGTACATTACACCACATTGCGATCATCGCCTTGAGACATAAGATATTGTCTTGTTACTCCAGCAATTCCATTAGATAACACATAATTTAAACCAGAACACAGTAATGTTTGATCACTACTGTTTGGCGGAAGGAAAAAGATTTTTAGTGGTACCTGGGTGGTATCTGGTCACAGCGAGTTATTATCAATAATTCACTTAAAAGTTATAGTATGTTTATATATAATATTATATTAATCTTGTACTACTAATTTGTTTGATAAAAAATAAGATAAAACTTTAGTGACCTTTTGAAAAATTTTGATATGTCTTTTAACAAGATTTGGAATACTGTGGATTTTGTTTTGTTTAAAAACCAATCATATCGTTAATTTTTACTACAACTTTATTCAATTTGCCGAGTGTGTCTTAAAGTAAAAAATTAAAGAATCTTATAAGTCTGTAAAAAGCCTTTTCCATACGATACCAGCTAGTCTTCCTCAAGGGCAGTACTAGAGGCTATTTAATTTAACTCACACCGGCATACGGGTCGGGGGTTTGATTGAAAAGTTTGCGGCAAACTTAAAACTTTAAACCACTTCGGGTTACTTTCCACCCTTGACAAGTCCACGTCCCAAAGTTATAGGCCCTCACTTTACTTTCCTCTTTGTTTAGAATTAAATTGTAATCTTTCCTCCCATTGCGATTATTTTAATAATTGGAGTGTGCTTTTTAAGCTTTAAGTATTTAATCCATAGAAAAAAAAATTGTTAAAAGTTTAAACTGATTAAAACCGATATTCGTAATGTTAAGGATTTATGTATCTTAAAACTGAAATATTTATGACTTTTCATAGTTGATATTTCCTAGATTAAAGAAAAAATTTTCATTGGAAAAAAGTAGTTAAAGTTGGTTAAGATTTAAACATTATCTTAAATATTTTTCGTTTGAAAGTTAAATATTTATTGACTATATTAAAATAGGTATCTTTTTTTTTATACAATAAAGCGACAAGACGAACGGAACGTTCACCTGATGATAAGTGATACGCCCGCCCATAACAACGTGACCTATTTAGGACTAGGGGCTAGTTTAGTGTAATTATTACTAAGTAAAACAACTTAATACCTTTAACGCCATAGTCTTCAATTTTGTTTCTTTATATTATGACTGTTATTATTTGATTTATTTTTTTTATTAAATTTCCTTCCACCGTATTTAACGACCTAGTCGTTTTGAGATAAGGTCATCGCTATGCGCTGAAACGTTTCTCGCGTACATTGAAACATTATTCAAGGCGGCCATTACCATAATAAATGTTAATAAAGTCACCGCACATGCGCATTAGCCACTCGTAAATCATTTGAGAGTTTGCTATTGGTTTTTAGCTTTGGCCTGTATCAATTATGGTGCGGACTAAGGCAAGAGGTTAAACCGTACTTCAGTTTGGTGTTTTGCTCTACTTCAAAAATACTTTTTTTCTTTTGATAATATCTCGTTTCCAGATACATGGAAAATAGAGCTGAACCATTTACCTTAAGTACTAAGTATACGCACTGCATCTTGTGTAAAAGATTGTGAGGAATATTTATCATGTATTACAACTTCAATTGAACTCGTTTTACATTTTGGTCAAGCTAAGGATTACAAATTGTAATAACTTTAATATAATATCAATATTTTTAAGTTTAATGCTTCTTTAATAACTATTTCCTTCTATGGTAGATCTCTCTTGTTGGCATCGTCGCAATGAAATTTTTACAGCTATACAATAACATGTAAACATGGGCTTCGATGAAAGTTTGAGAAACAATTTAATTATTGAAAGCAGTAAAATTAATATGCCGCTGCGTAAATATCTTCGTTTCCACCTATTGATCAAGGATAGTGAGGTTATGTAAAAAATATTATAGTAGAGCAGCATTCAAAGCGTATTCATCACAGCGGGTGTGCATAATCGCCAGGACGGATAACTCTCGCCCACGTGTGATTGTCCCACAGGACTCAGGACATGTCCCACACGCTATAATATCGTTAATATGCCATCATAATTACGTCAGTATCTTGAATATTAATATCAGTGCCTTTTTTAAATGGTATACCCTAAATGATGGGAGGAGTGAGGAAGAATGGAAATTATTAGTTTCAAAGTATGTCTTTATTAGTAACAGTGGTTACATCTTATCTTAGCTACCTGTTCTTATTACTAACCCATCACCATTTCTAACGGTATTGATAGGTGTGTTCTTGCCAGAAACTGTTAAGTGTAGGGGTTCGGGGTAAGGGTTGCCATACAACAACTCACGAGATCCAAGCCAACTCGTGGTGCACCCTGCAAATCAACAAAGGAGGTTCTGGCTGTCACCAACCCGCATTGGGCGAGCGTGGTGGAAAATGGCACAAATTCTCCCAGATGAGTCCTATGTTCACCAATGGACGTATATCAGATGATGATGATGATAATAGTGTACTACTGATTAATGAAGTTACTAAGTTAAGGACTCCGAGTATTTTTATTTCTTGAATGGATCGCATTCTAGTGATGTATAATATAAAATATTCTTACTGACAATTATTTTTAATAAGTAGCACTATATCAATTTCTCTAGTGAAAATTTAATTTTAAACTTTTATTTACTTTCCAGAGCAAATACATCTGAGGGTCCTTCAAGAAAAAAGCATACCACTTCCTTTAAGGTCGGCAACACAATCGCGGTACTCTAGGTGCTGCTACTGCCCATGGACGACAGTCGTCACTTTCTTTCAGGTCAACAGATACTTTATCAACATAGTTATATGTGGAACATAATATGTAGAGAAAATTAACATAGATATACTTAAAATAATATGCAAGCAACAGAACACACTTCGAATCAGATTCCTTCTATCGAGATACCTACATAATCGAATATTAAATGCGGCTAATCGATGTGCATTGTGGCTTTGGTACATCACGATCCCATAGTAACCCCGTGGTGCAACGGCCGGGCAGATTAGGGCCGGAGAAGGCCGACGTCGTTATCGGTCAGCCGGCGACCTTTGCGAAGATGCCTCGCTCCACGACTCCAGACCGCAACACCGCTTTTCTGAATACACCGACGAGACTAACCTCCGCGACCGGATATGCATGCCGCATTTTGTTTTTTTAAATTTTTTCTAACATTGTTTCTATTTGTTCTATTTATTTAACATTATATCTTATATACTTAAGTTGTCTAATTATCTACTATTACACATAATATTATTGCGTACTTATGTTTATCAAAAGTTGTAATATGAATTTTTTAAAGAACTCAACAGATGGCGCCACCACAAATAATAGATCGCGCTATCTTATTCATACTACTATTGTGTACTATCTTATATATTTTTAAGCAATATGTTAAGAATGTTTAACTAATTTATTTTCTATTATCTTCTATACAATTGCCTATACCTATACCTATATACCTATACTTTAGTACCTTCTATACGATTAGTACCTATTCATAACCTTCTATGTGTAGGACACTCCGTCAGCAAATGGGAAACCGTTCCTCCACGGCGTCATCATATATGCAGACGGGTTCTCCCGACACTTGAAACGGTTTATGGATTGAGAGAATCCGCCGGGACCAGTGAATATCTGAGTTAACAACCGAGATAGCTGGACTTTATTAATATGCCTTTGCTGCTTCTGGCGTTAGTTGACGCCGACCAGCATAGTGCATTCGCCGCTCATTACAAGCAAATTTAGCCTTATTTAAGTAATAAACATTTTATTTAGCGTAGTATTTTTAACTGGTTTCATTTTAGTGGTTTCTACCGTCTCACGAATAACGGGCCGGTGTTCGGGACGGTGACATTTCGCGAGGCGCGCCGGCCGCTTGACCTATACCTTTGCACTTCTTCCTAAGACCGCCCGATACAACGGCGATAGTGCGCTTGTGCCAGTTCCTTTTAGCTTACACTCCTACATACTTTCAAACCCTACCACTCGTTGTTTAGCAATAAACATTTTAAACTATAATTTAAAACAGCAAAGACATATATATAGTAAAGATATAGAATAAACTTACGTATATATGATAGATAGGGATAGTATACACGAGGTAATAGAAAAAATAAAACATGTACAGTGTCTTTAAAGCTGCGCTCGGTACTGTTACGAATTGTGGTTCGTTCCATCCTCTTGCCGTGGTGGTCAGGGATAATTTACGGAGAGGTTTTACCCAGAGCAAAGACGTGTATTTGTTCTGGGTCGAAGCTCACGCGGGCGTTCCTGGTAATGAGCGTGCTGATGAATTAGCTAAGCCGGCTGCTCTTAACAGCAGAAGGAAGCCAGATCATGACCAGTGCCCGGTATCATATGTTAAACGTTTGCTTCGAGATGTCTCAGTTGCGAGATGGAGCGCCCGATATAGCGAGGGTAGCACCGCGTCCATCACTAAGTTATTTTTCCTGAACGCAGCAGAGGCATATCAGTTAATAAGGAAGGTCCGGCCAACTGGACAGTTAACACAGATATTCACTGGCCACGGCGGATTCTCCCAATACTTGAACCGTTTCAAGTGTCGGGAGACCTCGTCGTGCAAATGTGATGATGGCGTAGAGGAAACGGTTTCTCATTTGCTGACGGAGTGTTCTATACATAGATGCCTAAGGTATGGCTGAGCCGGAGACAAGCTTAAGAATAGATACAGCCAGTCTACTTGAGATGATAAAAAATAAACTAGTTAAAAGTAAGTTCATAAATTATTGTATAAAAATTTGTAAAATAATAAACAATAGAAATAAGTACAAATAAATGTTACTTTATCCATATCTACACAATAATATTGTGTATTTCTGTGTATATTAGATAGTTAGATAACATATATATAGGTAAAGTAAAAAAAGGAATAATTAAAAAAAAAATATATAAATTAGTAGTGAATATTTTGTAAGTAAATGTTGTAAATAATAGGATAAGGTTTACCTTTTCCTATTCAGGGTTTTAGCTCTGACTAATAATATCAAGGAAACTTAGAAATTAATAAATAAAAAAAATATTTAATATTAATTAAAGTTCTCATTGATAATGTAGTAAAATTACGATGTTATGAAAAGAAAAAAAAAATAGAAAATAAAGTACTTAGAAATTTTGGACTAGTAAATATTACTTTATACATACATATGTTATATAGATATACTCGTATAAAATAAAATGTTATAAAATTTCCTAAATTATGAGCGTAATTTTGGAACGATAATATGTACGATCATAAGAAAAATCGCATCTTGTCCATATTGCTATCAGGAAGAAAAATCTTAATACAGGCTTCATTGATTTTTTTATTACTGACAATAGGTTAAAAGTTGACTTCAATTTCACATCGTTTTAAATGACCAATAATAGTTCATAGATCAATCGTGCTTGCTCAGAATAATCCGGCTCTCATGTGTTGCTAATTTGGGTACCAGCCAGCAAGTGAGTTCGTAAAACCTTATCACCAACCAAACTCCACAACATGTTGGCCCGGAATCCAAATTGGGACCTGCGTGTTACGAAGCAAGCGCCACTGATACATTTAAAAGTTTAACTTTGTTTTCATATAAACAAACTTCAAATACATGATACGGACGATAATTTACATTAAACATGTCCAATGCTATTCTAACCTACAATATTGTTTTTAGGTATGGAGGAATCTAACATGATAATGCTGTTTAATGGATTAATGCCTATGTATGAGGTGTCAAAATATTACACAAATTGCGATCCCGCTATGGCAACACATTTGAATATACAGCGAACCGCGACTGGCCACACAATAGCCTCTGGTCGCATATTCTGGATCAGATGGTTCCTACTAAGATAGCCTTCTATGAAGATTTATTGCTTCAATGCGCTTATTGAATTTTAATGGTCATTATTTACCATTGTCCCTCTAATGTTTACAAATTCAGATTCTCCTACTCTTAAGTATATTATTCATAAGTTATTCCGTCTTTGGTGGGAATATTTTAAAGGGCAAGCACTTCGTGAGTCGACTTTTAAATTGTAGTGGATTGTTGGACGATCGCGAATTTAAGCCATTAACTTATTGAATTGTATTGTTAATATTAAGTCGACTTGTAAATGCCAAAAGACCCTTATTAACGTCATTTCTGTCCGATTTTATTTTATTTATAATTCCAGTTTTATCACAAGTTTTATTTTAATTTTTAACATGCTAATGATTGTTAAAAGCCTATCTATTATTGAAGTCGGTAATTATGATAGTATTAATACTAAGCAACACTATGTTGTACACAAAGAACGATCTACAGGTACTAACTCTATTTATCTGTGTTCGTTATGACTTTGTTATTGTCAGGTCTGTGATGGGACGGAATAAGGAAGCAGATTGAGGAATTGTAGAGGTTAGATTTATTGCGATGCGTGGTTTGCGGCTGACAAGAGCGAGTATTCCCGCGGATTTACTCAGGCCATAGATTATATTAAGGGTTTAAAACATTATAATTTTATTTGACATAGATGATAAAATTTTTGGTATGAGGACATTGTAAATTTTTATTTGAATTATTGAGTGAGTACTTACTATACGTAAAATTCCTTTTATGTTATGTTAATAAGATTGCTAATCTCAAGTGGCAATGGGCAGAACATATCGCTCGAAGGACTGATAGCCGATGAGGTACCAAGGTCCTTTAATCGCGACCGCTTTTCGGAAGACGCAGTGCTGCTAGGCCCTCCACTAGGTGGTCCGACGATCTAAAGGTCGCGGAAAGCAGATAGACGCGAGCCGCGCAGGATCGATCGATGTAGAGTTCTTTGGCGGAGGCCTATGTCGAGTGGTGGACGTCTGTCGGCTGATGATAACGATGATAATGATGTTAATGCGTGTATGACATTATTACCAGAAATAATAATATTTTTAATAGTATAAGTAATTTTCAGGCAAAACTAGTTGAGTAGTTAAAACAATTTTACAGGAAATTAGAATCGAAGATCCCGAGATTTTGAACATGGGATTATATCAGGTGTGAACAACGGATATAATATGCATTTTGCAAAAAAAAAATATTATAGGATTTTCGTGAATAATTGTAGGTATATGAATATTTTATTGAGTTTGTACGTAATGCTTAAGGCAATTCCTCACGTCCTGAACCTTATAGGTTGGGTTAGGTTAGAGGCCAGTCTCGGTCTGGGTCAATGTTACATTGTTATGCATATTTTGCATGACGAGCACTGAAATTTTTTGTCAACTTCCCTATCCAACCTTGCGCATTTGACTTCTATTACATCTAATAACAACAGGAAAATAATTTTGTTAAACAAAGTTATTCTAGACAAAGTACGTATAGTCATTAATGTGTTTGTTTTGTTAAGATAAATCGATTTTTTTAAATAAAATTTACTTTTTTATTTAAATACTATATGAATATGTAACACATTTTTTATTTCACTCCTGTGAAACTATATATTAAACAATATGTTATTTATTAACCTGATATATGTAGTGAAAATAATCCAAATCTACCTACATTAAGAGTATTATCAACCTTAAAGAACTTCAACAAATTTTATTGAGGATATCATTCTTTTACTGGAGATAGTTCAGGTGGGTGCCACAGAATCTTCTATTTCCGCTGTGGAACAGTAGTGAACAAACATTACTATGATTCGGTTTCATTGGAACTGTAGCTTGTAAAAATACTAAAGTTACAAGATAACATGTGTCAAAGGCACTAGCATAATATGGTGTAGTTTTTACCATCGTAACTAGCGCCACATTGTTGCGGTAGGCCACATTCACCATCAGGGAAACTTCTTGATTGATAGTTTTGCCGTTGTACTACAGTAAGTGAGCGTAAAGAAATAGTTGTATTTATGTGCAGACTCTTTATGATCGTTGTCACTTGGCACATAAAAGGCCTTTTGGCGAAACCATCCGCCAGAGGCGTTGTCACGCTGGCTCGACGTGGGTTGACAATGAGAAAGTCGATTGTCTGCCTGTCGTTGCAATGCAGTTGTAACAATTTAATGACGCCGCACGTTGTCTGACGGATGGTTGATTGCAATTTTTCGAATTACTTCATTATACTGCGTATAATCTTTTATAGCATTCCCACTGACTACTTCTTATTTGTCCTGCTTTGGTTTCATATAACATGCGAAGTATATTCTGTATGTACGGTCAGTATAAATGATTTCACCTTTACTTCAATACATCATCATTAATGTTTTATTTATTCAATGAAGCGAAGAGACGAGCGGACGTTCACTTGATGGTAAGCGATACGCCTGCCTATAACAACATGGTGTTAGATAGAATTTTATATACAGCACCAAAAAGCGCTCGTCGCTTTGATTCATAAGATGATAGGTCTCATTACTTTTTGTACATTGTCTTAGTCATTTTTATAAATTATGTAACAAGTCTTTGTGCCTATTTGTGATATCATTAATTTTTTACCAATTTTTTTTGAGAATTCTTCGTTTTGTCGGCTTTGTTTATTTATCATCATCATCATCAGCCGACAGATGTCCTGGACACAGGCTTCCTTCGAAGATCCCCACGTTTGTAGGGGTTCATATCGGGGGATTTGGGCTATCTCCCACAACACTGGCCGATGCGGATAGGTGAGAGCCACAGCCCCGTTCGTTGATTAGGAGGGTGTACCACGAAACTTGGTTAATCTATAGTCGTAGTATATTTTTTCTTGTCTACTAACTCCGCGATAAAATTTGACTAAATAAATAATGTTCATGATTATAAAAAGAAGGTGCCGTCAGCAATCTGTCAGTTTGAGCAGCCGGGGCACGGGGAAGGCTGCGTTCGGAAGTGCACGTCTCCCGCATTGCCCCGACGCGCCGGCCATGAGAACCGATGCTATCGGCGTCCCGCTCGCGCACACGTCGTCGCGCTTGATCTCCGTGATAGTAAAGCGTGCCGCGAGGATCGTGACAGGGCTGCCACCTACCGAATAAATATATTAAAAAAATATCTATTAAAATTTGTAGATATTGGATTATATTGACAAATATTAAGTTAAACATAACTCTTTGCTGTGGGCCTTATGAAAGACACCGAAATGACAATGGAAAGGGCTACGCTCAAAGACTCTCTGCGCGATTGAATCAGAAATGAGGAGATCCGCAGAAGAACTTAGCTGAGAAAGAAAGTAACTGACGTAGGCCAAATGTATAGTAGATTTAAGTGGCAGTGGGCACGGGACATTGTCCGAAGGACTGACCGCCGATAGGGCAGTAAGGTTCTCGAGTGCGGCCGCGCACCAGTAAACGTAGTACTGGGAAGCTCGCACAAGATGGACTGATGATCTGGTGACGGTGGCGAAAAGTCTTTGGATATGGGCAGCGCAGGACCAATTGGTGTGATGTTTAGGATAGGCCTATATCCAGCAGTGGACGTCTATTGATTGATGATTGATTGAAATCGAATAAATTTTTTAGTGTTACTACACATAACGTGTTTCAGAAACAAATAGCATTACGGGCAGATATTACAGATAGGTTCGATATGAAGAAGGTAATGAAGATTGAAGATCGAAAATCACGTGGATAGTATTGAGTGAAGATGCGCCAATCAAATATAAGTTTCGGGTAGCTGATATTCTAGAATAAGTTGTAGTAATAGTAGTACATTAAGGCATATGTACTGATGATAGGTTTCTGCTGCCGGAGACCGTTTAGGTAGGTACCACTGTAGCTCTATTTCTACCGCCAAGTAGTAGCTAGTGAAATTATTGGGGTAATCAGATTTAACATGTTATGTCTCAAGGCGTCGATCGAAATGTGATGTATACCATCCTAAATAGCGTTGTTATGGACAGGTGTACCACTAACCATCAGGTGTACGACCTGTTCGTCTCGTCAGGCAATTTAATAAAACAACAAGTGTTGTCTATTTGTAAACAAAAAAAAATTAAATCAGCATTGCAAGCCCTACGCGACGAGGTTTATCTGAATCGCTCCTAGCACTAGTTCGCAATTTTTCTTTATATCATGTTAAACACAATACAATCACGGTTTACTGTTGCACCTTTTCCTGCGGTAAGTCTTTATTGCATTAGTTAGTACTTTAACGTTTTGATTTTTTTTTTATCGAATCACTACCACTTATAGAAGCTTTTACTTATTATTACTTTATCTGACTGTATGTTATTGCGTCATTGTATTACTTGGAAGAAACTATGTTTTTTTATTCGATGAAGCGACGAGACGGGCAAGACCTTCTCTCATGACGATAATTTGCTCGCATATAACAATGGATAGTTAGGATAATATACACTGCACTGCATTGTACTCTGAGCTGCGTTACTTACCTAGACTATCTTCAGCAACCATAAAAAACTATAAGTTTTTGAGATAATGATAAGTTTAAACAGTAATGTGCAAATATTACTGTGATCCAGTTTGAAGGGTGCTGAATCTATAGTAATTACTGGGGTAACGATACACAACATCTTATACCTCATGCGACGAGCGCTGTGTGGTGCAGTATTTATCATCCTAAGTACCGCCACATTGTTATGAACAGGCGTATCACTCACCATCAGGTGAACTTCCTGCACCCCTCATCACTTAATTGGATAAAAAAATAAGTTTAAAACTAACGATAATTTATATAATCTATTTTTATGAAATAAAGAGATCATTTTCTCTTGGTGACGATTTTGGTATAAAAGCTTACTTCTTGCTTATATGTACAAATCAACAAAACATTAGTATTTTAGTATGTTTGTGATACGAAAGGATATGTTATTTACGTACGTAGTATTCACTACTAGTATTTTGTTTTCAGTAAACACCATTTCACGTTGTGAATGGAGCGGAGCGGCCGGTGGCGGGGCACTATCTTAATTGTGAGCAAAAACGTTCTTGTTTTAATCATAATGTACGTGCGATGCGTTATCGGCGAGTTCCCATGGTCGTCGTGTTTGTAAATGACCGTCGTGGGGTCACCGATGGTCCCGCTGATGGTCATCACCGTCTCGGAGACTGTACGATCGTGCACGCAAATGTAGACGAATGATATATTTTTTTTTTAAATGGTTTTTCCTGTTATCACACACCGTCTTCGGTTATGACGAAATAATGAAAGAGAAGAAATATTTATTTCACCGGTAACATAGTTATCATAAAAAATATATTTACATTTGGCAACTTACTAATTACTTAGAAAAAAGGGAATGCATCAATAGTTAAAGTTTATCATAAACTAACTTAAATATTTGAACTTCCGCCCAAAATGTATTTTGCAGAGTCGTAAAAGATATATACTTCATAACTGAGTATTAGAAATAAAAATACTGTTTTACGTATTGAAGAATTATTTTTAACATATATTAAAAAAAATAATAAGTATAACAAAAATAACTTAATATTTCAACAGATATTTAAAAGAATTTTGTTCGCAACTGTCTCTAAAAATTAAGTAGTTGTGATTTTTTTTAAAGTTGCTGGAAATTTTGCGTTAGATAAAAACTGTTTTGTATTCTTAACTTGATGTTTAGACACTATCGATTTTTTTTTGTTAATATCTAAAACTTAACAGCATGTTTTGAACTACGCGTATTACACCTTATCATCTTCATCATGAATGTTATAAGATATAAAAATATAATACTTAAAAACAATGCTTCAATGTGTGTTATATGCATCTGCCATTTTCCTGTTCAACAAATCAAATGATTCTTCTTCATATAACAATGTCGCATTAGTTAAGATGTTTATACAGCGCTAATTGTTTTACATATTAGCGTCTATCGAACAAAATCAAAGTTTGCTAGACAGTCTCTAGCAAAAGAGAAGAAATCACTGCCTTATTATTCAGTACTTTGACAAAATCCATCACAAGAGACTACGCTGTGCTTTTTTATTTACTTCCAATTTTCCCCAATATTATTATTTAAAGCTTTACATTATTTTTTTTTACATTATGTCTATACTTATGCTATATAATTACCTAATATATCCAGAGATGTACAGAATATTAATGTGTCCATATGTATAATGTAATACTTACTTATCATTATTTCTATTGTTTACTATTTTACATATTTTTAAACAATAATTTATATTTTTTTTTACTTTACGGCCTATTTACGTCCCAACTGTTGAGGCACAGGCGTACCCTCAATATGAGGGCGATGGGGCCATAGTCACCACGCGTGCCCACCACCACCACCTTAGAATAAACACTAATTCATGTGCAGGTTACCTCGCGATGTTTCTGCTTCGCACCGTTTGTATTTCTCTGTCGTTACTTAAGTTCACAGATGTACATAACTTAAATATTAAGTCATCGGTACATGCCAAGATTCGAACCCGCGATCTTCGGAATGAAAGCCGCCATTAGCACAACGAGCTACATTTATGAACTTACTCCTAATTTGTTTTTTACTATCCCGGGTAAACTGGCTGTATCTATTCTTTAGCCTGTCTCCTGCTCAAAATCGTTCGTCAAGTAGAGGCTTAGAGATGTACAGGACACTCCGTCAACAAATAATGAACCGTATCCTCCACGGCTTTATCACATTTGCACGACGGGCTCTCCCGACACTTGAAGCGGTTCAAGTATTGGGAGAATCCGCCGTTGGCCAGTGAATATCTGGGCTAACTGCCCAGTTGACCGGACCTTCCTTATTAACTGATATGTCTGTTGCGTTCGGGAAAAATAACTTAGTAATTAACGTGGTGCCGACTATGCTGTGTTACAAGTACCTTTACTACACTTTATCTGTAGAAATATTATTTATTAGCCTTTATATATTACTATTATCTTAATAAGTTTCATGTATATACATACGTGTTAGCTTTAGATTTATTTTTGCCCATTTTATTTAAAGTACATGAAAAGAAGCCAGATTGCTGTTAGTAGTAAAGTAATATCATAATATCATCATCAGAGAAATGAGCGTTGTGTTACAATAGATTAAATTGCACAGATTTAGGAGAGGCAACCAATGAGGCTAAAATATAATAAACAATTAAACTGTAAAGAGACTTATTTACAGATGGTTCTCACAGAAGCCTCCGAGTCGTCAGAACAAAATTATTAAAATCATTGTATGACTTCGCCAGGGCGTCACCCAAAAGTTAAAATAAAACTTATACTGTAACACAAAGTGTTTTGCCTAAAATCTAATACTAGGTTTTTACGATGAGATTTATGAAGTATTAGTAAACATTAGATCAATTTAAATATTATTTTACTTGTCCCAAAATGTAAGAGAACTATAAACTATAGTTTTCAAATACTTGATATGTTTTAATAAATCGTTTTGTGGTAATAAATTTTCTAATGTATATTATTGAAGTTACCGAGAGATTCATTGACTCATCACGCGATCTCGGATTAGATGTAAAGTTTGGTTGAGATATTGCTTCTGCCATTTAGAGATCAGCTAAGATTGGATTTTATAAAATTCTTACCTCAAAGTGATTTGCGGGGTTGTAACGCCCAGTGAAGTGGGTGGGGAACAGCTAGTTCATATATATAAGTTGAGTAATCTATCCAAATCATAAGAAATAAAACTATGGTGCTGTAAACCTATGCGTTCGCAATAAATCGATTGTTAAAGCCAATACTTCTGCGAACGCAGCCATTGTGCTAGATGATAGTCTATCGAGATTTCGTTCAGGCATTCATCAATATTCACGAGCATTGATGAGTGCCAACAATCAAGGCGGACTATTTATGAATGGACTTCCGCTACATGAAAATTAAACTAACACGTCCGTGGAACAATGGCGATTATTGACGTGGTACCAGTTCGGCCCACACTTACAAGTTAATCACGGGCAAATGGATTCAGGCGCGTGGGCGGCTTGATGCGAATGGGCCGCGTGGTTTGGACCATTGTGGCCGAGCCGCGCCTGTTCTGTGTCGACACTTCGGCATGTTATCATTGTTTTTTTGCACCATAATATTTATTAATATCATGGTATTGAATTGTAAACGAAATCGCCAGTTTACATACCGGAAACTCATTATAAGTTGGATCGATTTTTGTCTATGTCCAACGACGAACAGTGTTACGACTGGTGTTGATGTACAAAACATAAAGGGAAATTGCGGGAGAACTATAAACGAAGAAAACCTGGAGGTAATTCTTTAAAAAGTAGCTTCTGGGAATAAGTCAGAATTATACGGGGTTTATATTCACTGGAAATTTCTTGGTGATATCCTTTAGAGCATTAGGCGGGTCTCTGAAATATTCTTCGGAACGCATCGGCACTGGCTAAACAACCTACACGAGTAGTCTATAAAGAGGATCATTTAGCTTTTCAGTATCGACGAATCGATAGTGCAGATTGCCATAATGGTCGTCGACCTTTGGAAGGTAGCAATTTTAGAAAAAGAAAATGAAGAATTGAGATTCAATTGATGGTGTATTTGAACGCTGTATCATTTATTTTAGAGTTCATAAATAAACAGTAGGAGAAGGGTGTGAATACAAAATTCAGATTGCAGAATGATATCATTTTAAATTTACGTAATTTTATTTTTCACGTGAAAACTTTCTTAACTCCGTTGCCATTCGGGTCACGCGTGAAGCTGTCACTATCCACGGAACTGATAATATCTGCGAAGTAAACAGGAAAACATACTTAAGTTTGAGAATGTTGTTCAACGTTGATGAGTAAACGCTTTAGCAAACTATTGCAAAATTACAATCAGTCCTTTTAGTTTCGCCTCACCATTCCACGTCATTAGTTGTTCTCTTAAGTCTAGATTTTATACCTTGTCTTCGCTTTTTTGTATTTCATATAGATTTATAAGTTTGATTAGAAACAAAGAAAGAACTTAGATAATCACTTGAATTTTTATACTCGTCGTTACCCGTTTGCTGATAATAAAGACTACTTTAAAATTCTTAGCTAAAGCTTTTTTCACGTTAAACAAAGGGAAACAATGTTTCAAAGCGACGCGGGTTCGATTTAATTTAAGCTTGTAACGCAATATCGTTAGGAAATAGATATTAAAATAACGTCAGCCTTCGTTGACATGTGATAACCATCAATCCGCACTTGGAGAATATGGTAGATAGACGGCTTTGGTTATTTAGTAACTGTTAAATATTATTAAGGCTTTTCTATTTAGCAGTCATTAAAATCTATTCTATTTTCTATCTATAACGAAGCGACGAGACGAGCGGGACGTTAACCTGGTGGTAAATGATTCGCTTGCCCATAACAACGTGGCGCTGGTTATGATGGTATACACAGCACCCACATTGCGCTTGTTGCCATGAGACGTGAGATGTTAAATCTCGTTACTCCAGTCATTTCACTAGCTACAGCTCCCTTCAAAGTGGAACACAGTAAAGTTTGCATACTTCTGTTTGGCGGTTGAAATAGGAGCTGCGGTGGTACATATCTATACGGTTTCCGGTAATAGAAACTACCTATATATTTAAGACAATAGTTTGAAAATTATTGTCTTAAAACAAATGAGCGTCATACATTATGGCGTTATTGCATTTAAAGATGTCACAACGAGCGTGCTGCGGTGTAGCTAGTAATGAGGCTGAAATCTTTAGAAAGTTCTAGATGTGCCCGAGTAACAAATTGGCGGAGAGACGCGAGGGTTGTGGGGTCACGCGTGAGCCCCGCGCGGCGCGTGAGTGGACGCACGCCCGCTCCTACGGGGATGCGGCGAACCATCGTGACAATTTACACTTTATAACTCTACCTGATGTACTAACTCTTATTTAATTTTTTATTATCTAAAATAAGCTACCAGGGTACCCTTTCCTTCATGGGGACCACAAATATATTAGTCCTAGTATCGCAAGCTGTAACACAATTAATAAAAAGACTTCAAACTTTATTAAACACTTCATCACTTATCATGTTTGTAATATTTTATCATTTCTAATAACCTCAATTTTTTTTATTGTGAATATCAGGCCAACTATGAAAGCATCCACGGAGGTTGAGTATAGCTGGGATAACTCTTGACCCCAAATGTACATGGTGTTAACTGGCAATAAGGCGGTGCATCTTGAGCCATACTTGCTCAGAATCCTCAGTCTCTTATAATGACGACAGCGAGAATATAGCAATGTTGTTAGGATGTCATTTTTTCAATACAAGGGTGTAGTTATGTATCTATAATGTAGCTACCTAGGCGGGATTGATATATTCATATCATTAACCAAACTTCCCGCCAACCCACATTGAATCAGCGTGGTGGAAAATAGTTCAAATCTCCCATATGAAACCCTATAAACGACAATCTGTATCCGGCGGTATAAGAGTCCATGGTGACTGTATGAAGGTTGCGGGAAGCGTGAGACCGTTTTGGTGTCGGGATTTTTGGAGCAGACCTGTATCCAGCAGTGAATGTTTATGGCTGATAGTGATGAACCAAAATCTTCCGTATCTGTACATATGAACCAGAGATGTCCCAGTTGTAATCGCTTAACCACTCCGCCACGAAGACAGTAAAAATAATAAATTTTGCTTTGATTATAATAATTGCTCATCATTATCATCAGCTGACAGACGTCCACTGCTGGACATAGTAGGCCTCCCCCAAAGATCTCCACATTGATCGATCGCATCCAGCTGCTTCCCGCAACCTTCACCAAATAATAATTGCTCAAAACACACTAATTGTTTGGAGCAACAGCATACTCATCAAAAGTTTCATGATAATTTTGTTTAGTATTATTAGTTCTACTAAAATTTTATGTAATTTAATGGTTTACTTTTTGTG
Organism: Ornithoptera alexandrae; assembly: GCA_029030555.1. Lineage (NCBI taxonomy): Eukaryota > Metazoa > Arthropoda > Insecta > Lepidoptera > Papilionidae > Ornithoptera > Ornithoptera alexandrae. The sequence continues at coordinate 3,501,056 of JARDVY010000007.1, read as the reverse complement.
ATGTTCAAAGAAAGGTAAAACTGATGATGATGATGATGATGAAAAAACATTAATATGAATAGCAAATAGTGAATATAGTGCTAGGCATATAGGTAACTTGCGATATCTCCTGTTAAGTTATTACAGACTATGAGTAAAATTTTGACTTTTATTAAGTTCACCTAATTCTTGTGCAGTCTAGATTATTCCATAGACCCACAGGGACACTGCGTGACAAAGTCCAGTCGGTATCTAGGCAATCAATCGGAGGGCCGAGTGATAGCACTGTACACGGCTCCGGTTGATCACGACTTTTATATTTACATCGTTCCCCAGATTGCGAGGCTAATGCAAAATATTAATTTAGTCCAACACATGAACTTGCTTTAAGCTGTGGACTTCACGTCAGTATCCGATGTGTTCTATCAATCCACGTCTAGCAGCATCAAATATCATCGGAGATCAGAACTTGCGTGTTACTAATTTCCAAACATACCCAGATTCTGATCCTTATTTTAGATGTTTTAGTCTAAATGACATAATTATTTATTTGGTTATTAACAATGAAAATCTATTTGATATGTAATTTGTTTTTTATCTTATATCTCATCTTATCTGTGATTCTGATGTTAATCTAGTATTTACTGTAGTTTTTAGTTCATCTACTTCAGTAATAAACTCGCTGTTAATTACATCTTTTTGACTAAAATGCGCTTACAATAGACCTCAATTCCTGATGATGGTAAGTGACAATAAGGACGTAGACCTTCGTGTTATAAGTTTAGCCACTACGTAAGCAAATAACTATGTTGTAATTATATTAAACTAGCCGCCAGTTGCAGTTAGCGAGGAAATAGTTCATCGTTCCCACTCGCATCAAATAAATAACCGCTAAGACATAATCGTAATGCTTTAATTAAGGCCAGACAAAGGCGGGACCGTGTGAATCGGACCAGGTACACCGGTTCGATTCCTCGCTGCACGCATGAGCTGATAGTAGCTACGGGACGTACGTGTACGCGGTCCGAGGCAATGAATTAAGAGCCAATCGCTATCTGCATGGAGTACGATTCTCGTCCACCGCACATTTGCAGTCACGAACGCAGTGAGAACTATTCAGAGTTGTGCAAACGATGGAAATTATCGAAACATCACAAAATTATGAAATATTTAAATCATTTAATATTAATTAAAACTCAATATTGTCTCTATATATTAAATTTTCGCATTCAATAATTTGCCTTTCTCTTTATTTGTGTATGCGACCAGATGAGAGAAATGTTCACCTGATGATAAGTTTTACATCTCCCTACAACAACATCCTTAATTAGGATTATATACATATCACCGCATTGTATTCGTCTCAAGACATGAAATATTATGTCTCCTCACCCCAGTTATTTTACTAGCCACGACGCCCTTCAAGTCGGAACAAAGTAATGTTTGTAGGCAGAAATAAAAGTTGTAGTAGTACCTACTTAGATGGTCTCTTCGGTAACAGGGACTATCCACTAGTAAAATTTTTTCGGACTACAATACCATTCAATATTTTCTTAGAGACATCCACGTCGTATTTGAACGTATACACTGACCCCAGCAAGTTGAACCACTCGTTTACTGTTTTTATCAACAAAAATATGATGAACTTCTTCGCGAACTCAGATTGTTTGGAACATTGTAGATGAAGTCTGCAGGAATAAACAATTTAATATTAATAATACTATTACTTAAAGTATTTATTTTTATCCGATCAAATGTTGATTAAATTACTTTAGATACTAATGTTTCCATTTTGTTTGTTTTTCTAATACAAATATATTAATTTCTTATTTGCAACTCTATGTCAGTAAATAGGCTTCACGTTAGAATGGTCTCTAAGATCTATGATCGTCGATGAAGTATCCGGTGCAGTAAGTAATATTTGCATAATAAATAAAATGACCTTTTAATGACTGAAAACATTAAATAAAAAAAAATATTTTAATTAATATAAAACCTTATTCTGTGTAATTTAAAAATAAACGAGTTTACTATTCTTTCAAAGGTCTATAATACAACAGCAACTTTCGAGAAGTTGCCGCCCGTTGGTGACGATGACCACTTACCGTTAAGAGATCTGCTTATTCTTTTGTTTGACTCTTCAATAGGATAGGGTTCCCACACAACAATTGGCGGGACCCAACCCATCCTCACCTGGTCGTGATGCACCCTGCTAATCAACAAACGAGGCTCTGGCTCCCACCAACCCGCATTAGGCCAGCGTGGTGGGAAATGACACAAATGCCATCCATATAAATCCCTATCCGATCGAGGTGGGAATCTTTCGGAGGACATGTCCAGGAGTGAATGTTTATCCTCTGCTGATGATGATGATGACTCTCCAATACAAACTATCATTAATCTTTCAGAACCTACGTTTATGATTGTTTCTTTTAGTATAAACAAGAATTTTACTTGAATATATGGTTTTATAATATTGAGACAATATATTTCAGATAAGATCGTAATATCTGAGAGAACTTAATAGGTTAAAGGTCATCATCATCAGCCGTCAGATGCCCACTGCTGGGCATAGGCCTCCCTCAAAGATCTCCACATCGATTGATTCCGCGTTGCCCGTATCCAGCTGCTTCCGGGTACCTTCACCAGATCGTTAGACCACCTAGTGAGCGGCCTGCCTACGTCTTCCAAGGACTTGTCTTTAAAGGTTCATACCTTTCTTTTATTATACAAATTTATTTTACAATAGAATTATAATTTCCATTATTAGTAAAATACTAAATAATAATAGTACAATATTATTTTAAATTCTTTTATTAAATAAACAAAATCTACTTGGAAAAATTGCTTAATTTCTTGTTTGGCTCAAAATGGAGTGAAATATTTTATTTACAATTAAGGGGTTGCTCTTTTATGGTATCCAATAACTAGATTACATATTAATGAGTAATTAGAGATTTTTTTATTCAACGAAACTTCGAGATGAGAGAGCCGTTCAACTGACGGTTAGTGACAGGCCAGCTAATAATAACGTGGCACAAGTTGCTATCCTAAGCACCACATTTTACTCGCTGCCTTGAGACATAAGATATTACCGCAGTAATTTTACTATCTAACAAGCCTTTTGAACTGGAGCATAGTATTGTTTGTATATTACTGCTTATCGCTTGAAATAGAAGCTGTAGTTGTTACTAGTACGAAAACAACTTTAAATATGTATGATAAATATTTACTGCTGATTTTAATTCCTTTATGAATGAAGACCTCCTTCGGATTGCTAAATGGTCACGCAGAAACTCTCTACTTCTAAATGCTTTAAAATCGATGTATATGGTTCTTGGAACCAAACTTCATCCTAACACAGTTTGAGCTAGAAATATTAAGGTAGAAATTGAGGGAAAAGAAATAGGCTTTACAGATCTTATCTTTAAGAATTTAAGTATTACCTTATATTGATAGTTATTTACGTTTTGAAAAACACGTTAATAATATGGTCAGAAATTGTTTTTATTTAAGAGTCTTGTACAAAATCCGTCATCTTTCCGTTATAACTCGCATTCATTTAGCCAAATCCTTAATTCTCTCAAAATTAAATTACAGTGACGTTGTTCATGGACCTCGTCTTTTTTCTAGGACACGCCGGATAATTCAACGAGTGAAAAATGCTTTATATCGATCCTGTATCGACATTCCAGCTGGTACTTATATCTCTCCACATCTTTACAAATCGTCCATGCTTAAGATGGAATCGCGTTGGCAGTTACATTTAGCTTCTCTTTTATTCGGGATTTTAAAATATAAGACACCAGAATATTTGTATTCCAAAAAAAAGTATTCTCCTTACCAAGACATTAAATGCTAGAAGTGCACGTACATATCTCTCTTATTAGAAGCATAAAACTGTCGCACACGCACACGCACACGCACACGCACACGCACACGCACACGCACACGCACACGCACACGCACACGCACACGCACACGCACACGCACACGCGCACGCGCACGCGCACGCGCACGCGCACGCGCACGCGCACGCGCACGCGCACGCGCACGCGCACGCACACGCACACGCACACGCACACGCACACGCACACGCACACGCACACGCACACGCACACGCACACGCACACGCACACGCGCACGCGCACGCGCACGCGCACGCGCACGCGCACGCGCACGCGCACGCGCACGCTCACGCGCAATCGCACGCGCACGCGCACACGCAAACGCACACGCACATGGACACGCGCACGCGCATGCGCACGCGCAGGCGCACGCATAGGCACACGCACACGCACACGCACACGGGCATGCACACGCGCACGCATACGCAAACGCACACGCACACGCACACGCACACGCACACGCACACGCACACGCACACGCACACGCACACGCACACGCACACGCACACGCACACGCACACGCACACGCACACGCACACGCACACGCACACGCACACGCACACTCACACGCTCACGCACACGCACACACACTCGCACACGCACACGCACACGAAAACGCATACGCACACGCATACACGCACGCGCACGCGCACGCACACGCACACGCACACGCATACGCACACGCACACGCACACGCACACGCACACGCACACGCACACGCACACGCACACGCACACGCATACGCACACGCACACGTACACGCACACGCACACACACACGCACACGCGCACGCGCACGCACACGCACACGCACACGTACACGCACACGCACACGCACACGCGCACACGCACACGCACACGCACGCACACACGCTTCCATGCATGCATGCACGAATGCACGCACGCACGCACGCATGCTCGCACGCACGCACGTAGATACACACTTACGTCTATACAGTGTGTCAATGTAGTTCATGCGGTTATATAATGAAAGTTCTTGTTTGTTAATTTATATGTGCAAGTATGTGTGTGTTACATTTCTCGGGTACAATAAACAATTTATCCATCTATCTATCTATATTAGTATGGATAATGAGATTTATAAACCGTCACTGATTTCGCAATTCAGTCAAATCAATAAACGTGTCTACTTCATCGTCCTCGTCTCATTTAGCGTGGCCATTTGCCTGAAGAAGTTCGTGCGAACATTCGACAGGTCCTCCTCTAAATACACAACTTGCTTAACCGCCTGTTCCCAAAGCTCACGAGTTTCATTCCGAGAAATGGTAGACGCTGTGTGCAATTATCATTCTTATTTACAAAGTTTCGAAGGTGCTTGGGCAGTGAGGTCTGGGAGCCGCGTGATTTCGGTTACCATGGCGACCGAAATGTTGAGGTGCAACAGTCCAATCTAGCAGCGGGCACGATTACACGAACTCACCGCCCGCGGAGACTGCCGGCTGGTGTCGCTATCGTGATTAAAATAAACTGACAAACGATATTTTATTATTTGTCATTTTATAACATAATAAAATCTCATAAAAACTTTCACTGTTGAATTGTTTACTATATTAATAGATAATTAACAAGAATTAATAATATTAAAATGATCTCTGCGAATGACAAACGTCTATCTAGATATAATCTCACTAATATATTGTAATGTGGTAAAGTTCTTTATAATTTCAGTAAATATAAAAAATATTGTCTTTTTTAGGAGGTATGGCAACACTTTTGTCGCTATAATACCTTTTACAGTATAGAAACGTAAATCTATGTCTTATACTGTGAAGTAACTGCCTTTAGAAATAAATATCTATTATACTAATGTCTGCCATTAAGCTGTTTGTTTCTAATAAGGCATAAAATGTAATGTGTTTCTTATATAATAAAGAAAACATGATTATGTTAATTGTTTTAATTAAATTGACATAAAATAGTTGTTCTGCTATAGTCTTATGTATAGTATAATTATATTTAACCTATATATAATAAAGGATAAAATTCTTGCCTTGTTTATGATTTAAGTGTCAGTTCGTAAAGTATAAAAGACTGGCGTGATGCTAATTATAGTAAAGTAATATCTTTAAGGTTTTATGAATAAAGTTCAATAAATGAACAAAACTAGACGCAAGCGCAGTAATCTCATCTCACCTAATCTGAAGAGTTGGGAGATAGGCCGCAACTTGATCAACTTGAACAAGTGATCGCCTTGCAATAACTGTCCAGTTAATGTTTAGACTAGATGACTAGATGCTTTCCCATCCTCTTGTTTGCTCCGGGGCATTGTATGCGCTTTTCCCCGTGAAAAACTTATGAGGACGCCCAGTAGCACCAACTTAATAAACTGTAGTTTAACTTACGGTTATAATCTACGCTGTTAAAAGTATTAAAATATAGTACTGAGTATCCCATGAGTGTTATATAAAGTTTCTTCTATAGTAAATTTAAGATGTAACTTTAAATTTTTTTCTAAACTGTCATTATCACCATCAGCTGATAATCGTCCATAGCTGAACATTTAGTCCAAAGAATATATCAAGTAAAAAAGAAATCAGAAAAAGTCAGTAATATTTTGCTGTATCCATAGATAAAGTGACAAAGGCAACCATTATTCGTTCAGTGAGGTATCATTATCCCCAACTGACAAATGCTCACAGAACTTGACAGAGATCGTTATGGATACTGTGCTGCTCGTATATCGGTTTCCAATTTTATCAGAGCGTAGGTTCCCTTTTGGGAGGGACTTCCAACGTCTACAGGTACACAGTCACTCGGACCTTACTGGACATCAGCCGTCAGTCCTACGAGCAATGTGAAATATGATAAAGTATAGTTAATAATTTTTTTTTAAATATACAAAATGTAGTTAAACTGGAGTTAACTTGTAGTCGTACGAGTCTACCATTTCGTTTCATCGCGTACGGTTTGCGCGCGTAATTGCGTTCGACGCGCGCGCTCTTTCAACCGAAAAAAAAAAACCAACCTCAAGCATGTCTCTCTCATTGTTCTCGCCAATTTTCCCACATTTCGCCTTTTACAGTTACCACCATCGGCTTCCTGATGTGCGGACAAAAAGTGTATTAATTGCATTCCCCATACTAACGGCACAGCGCTCGCCGTGTTTTTGCTCGGTTCAGGAAGAGACGGCTCTTTCTGTGTTAGATAATTGATTGTTGTCTTGTGGGACCCGCCCTTGTTTAATAAACCCGATCGAGTTTACGATAAACGATATGCACATTACACTGTGTATATATATATATATATATATCTTTACACTAGAAATTAACGAAATAAAGTCCCGTTGCGTCGCTACATTAACTACAATGACTTTCAATCTGAAACACTTGTACATTTGCATACTACTCAAAGCAATCATTCTGTATGTATACTTTTATTTCACTATTCGTCGGTATGACGAAACATATACAACTTCACCTGATAGTAAGTGATACGCCGTTCTAATGTGGTGCTAGTTAAGATGATAATATAAAAAGTATGAGTAGTATGGTTGAGGTGGTACTGCATGATGATAATGTATAGTATTATTGGTGGTAGGTTGTTGCTAGAGACCGTCTAGGTAGGTATCGCCGCAACGCCTAATTCTGCCGTCAAATAGTAGTGTTCAAACGTTACTGTGTACCGGTTTGAAAGGCGCTGGAGCTAGTTTAATTACTGGGATTACCCGATTTGACATCTTATGCCTCAAGGCAACGAGCGTAATGTAGTGCACTGTGTACCATCTTAACTAGCGCCACATTGTTATGAGTTAGCGTATCACTTATCATCAGGTGAACGTATTGCTCGTATCATTGCTTCGTTGAATAAAAAAGGTTTATGTACTTTTATATTTTTAATTAATATGGATATACCGGAAGTATTACCGAATTGTTAGCGACACTTGCCCGTGTGGTGCATAACACAGCACGCAATAAATAACGCTAGATGTTTTGACTTGTCGTGTCGTTCTAGAAGCCTGTATATATCTATAATAAATTCAGATACCGGAAACGCGTAACATTTATGTGCAAAATCATATACAAAAAGGACATTACTTAATAATAATTAAATTTGCAAATGTTAGTAGTTTTAAAAATGAAATGGTATAGAGCAACAGTCGGAACACCGTTTACGTGCTGGTAGGTGCGCCGTACAACGATACTTTCCAACTAATTCAGCCGGGGCCGGGAGTCGTGCGAGGAGGATTCACATGAGAACCGACCACTGCATACACGTGAAACTATCAGTCAAACCACTACTTAAACATCTGCATAAGTCACGTCTCCACGATTCCAGAAGACTAACAGTTTAATAATGTCCGCCCGGCTGACCCCGACCGACCCCTGTGAAATACGGTTGTGCGGACTTGGGGCCATATTTTCCCCCATGCATCGTACCAAAGTCGTGTCTACCTCGGTGGAAATAAAACGCGAGGTCCATCTTTAGGGCCATCGCGGGCCCCTTGCGCGCCGTCTCCGTTGGCCCCGTTAAAACGACCTATGTTATGACACGAGGATATCAATTTTGAATTCTCTTGTTCGGTAATAGTGGTCATCTTTTGATGGATTAAATGGTGACAATGTTACGACTATGTATGAGTTTGGATGGATAATGTCATGGGAAGAGCTCAATGAACGAGCGGACAACGCGTGGACCGCCGGATGCTGGCTTAACTGAAATTCATAAACATTGGAATGATAAATATTGGTTACTTTGTTTCCTATATTATTGAACATTTCAAGCATAAAATAACTTTCTATTTGTCATATCATAATAATATTTTTTTTATATATAGTTCACATTATTGTTTATTCGTTACTTAATAATAATTTGTCTATCCATCTTCTTATTTCAGGTAATCTTTGAAACGGCTGTACCGGTTTTAAAACAACTTTCACAAGCATTTATAACGATAAATTAATATTATAGGTTTGTATTTTTTTAATATTATCGTTTATACAATATTTAAACTAAATAAAAATTAAAACTTATTATCTGACTTCCGGGTAACCTTCGAAACGGCTGGACCCATTTTGATCAGAGGCAGGCTTGATAGCAAAACAGCAACTTTCTACTTTACTCATATACACGTTTACATTATACTTATATTTTTGAACTATGTGCGAAAATTATTTTAAATTAAATACAAATTACATTAAAATAAATTATAATGTATAAAGTTCATTACTATGTAATAAATTATTTAAAAACTGCAAGTTAGGTTTGATTACTTGAATTAATATCATTAAGTTAGTTAATTAAACTACTTGTATGAGTATTGGAGAGACTATATGAAGGCTATATTTTTAGTATAGCGATATTCTTTGTACCAAGTTAAAGAGGTGATGAACCCGTATTGTTGCGTGGGCTGACATGACCTATCCCGGAGGTAGCGGCATGGCTCACTGACCCACTGCAGTCTCCGACGCCCTGCCGGCTCTCGACCTGCAGTACCCTATGCAGTACTTAACTATTTATAGCGCACTTTTCGCTTCGCTCCTTTATTATAATAGATCCACGTTTCGTATTTATAACTTGAAGTATTACTGCAGTAATACATTATTATATTCGACAAAGACCGGACAAGCAAAACATTCATCTGATAGTAAGTAATACTCTTACCACGTGGTGTTAGTTATGATTATAAACTATACCACTTTCTGATCATCGTTTTGAAACAAGATGTTAAGGTTCTGAACTTGGAAGTTTAGTGAATATGTTAGTAATTTTATTCGCTACAACGTCCCACAAACCGGAATGCAGTAAAATTTGCACACTATTTGGTGGCAGAACTAGGTGCTGTAGTACCTACCTATACAAAATCCGGCAAGAGATACTTTTCACTTTGTTAGTGGCAGGTATAAGATATGTAGGAGACCTACTTTATTATTTGCAACAGCTTAACTATTATTAAATTTCACTATTGTATTTCTGATTTTACATAAATAATTATTTGCATAATTTTTCTGATATTTATCTAACATAAATATTATGAACATCTTATTCAAAAATCTGCTTAGATTGTCTCCGGCGATAGGGGCCTAGTACTAGTAAAAATATCTACATTGTTTGTATGAGTAAATAATCACAGTAAAGCTTTTTAAATTTTAAAATTAATATATACAGTATAATTAAGCTTAAGTATATAAATGTATTTTATATCTAGGGGTAATAATTAGGCTCGGTCTGCGGCTTAACCGTTTTCTATTGTTAATGGTATTAAAATACCTGTTAACGGCCACCTTAGCAGGCGACGTTTGGGAACGCCAAAAGGTTTTGACATGAAACAATTATTACCTTTAACCTTATTTTGGCATTTGATGATGTCGCAAACGGCCCTGAGTTGTGGAGATGGGTTTCATAGTTTGATACACAGCATCCGCTGGTTGTAAGCACACAGAGACGGACAGGATCATAGATATATTAAGGACAGTGTGATAGATATTTTAGCGAATTTTTTATTAGGTTTATTTATCATTCTTGTATATTACTTTTTAGAAGCTTTCATACGGGATTAGTTTCCAATGTTATTACAACGAAAACAAATGCTCAATACCAGCCAATAGACGTCCACTGCTGAATGTAAGCCTCCTCCAAAGATTCCCACATCGATTGGCTAGGGATTCATATGGTAGGATTTGAGCCATTTCCCACAAAGCTGACCCAATACGGGTTGGTGGGTCGCTTTTTCGATTATCAGGGTGCACCACGAGCAGCTGAGGTTGACTTGGACCCCGTGGGCTGTTGTGCGGAAACCCTTACACCCAAAAAAAAAAAAAACATATGTATTAGTGTATAAATTTTATCAATTATCAACTGATAGAACTCCACTGTTAGACATAGGCCTTCCCCAAGGATCTCCACTTCAGTTCTGACGTCGTCCCATTTTCTACCACACTGGCCTTGATTGGCAGGGTGCTTCATGAGCAGGTGAGGTTCACTTGGGTTCTTTGAGTTGTTGCGTGGAACCCCTTCCACCTCGTATAAACTATATAAATATATACTTTAACATCTCAAGTCATAATAGATACTATAGATATAGTATTTCATTCTAAGTGTCACTGTCACGTAGTATTACAAATTATATTTGAGACACACACACACATATATATATATACAGTAGACATATAGTCAAGAGAATCGTTATTTAACAGACGTAAGATATGGTCAATTTATTTTTTTAGATTCTAGGAGATTTTTTTTAATTCCAAGATGCAGAAGATCTGATATCAATGTGTTTTTAGCATAATAAACTCTACTCGACATTTTGCTCGCTGTGTCGAAATAAAGGTGTAAGGTTTCGTTACTTCAATAAGTAAACTGGTTAAAGAGCCATTCAAACCAGATTTCGGTAATATCTGCGTGATACTGTTTGGCGGATTTACCATTTTTTTTTATTCTATAAAGCGGCGAGACGCGCGAGATGTTAACCTAGTGGTAAATAATACGTCTGCCTATGACAACGTGGCGCTACTTAGGATGATATTCACAACACCCTTCAATCTGGAGCATAGTAATTTACACAGAACTGTCTGTCTAAAAATATAAACTGCGGTTGTACTTACCTAGACGATGTCTGGTATGAAAGTCCTAATACTAGTAATCTTTACTGGTGGTGGATATAATTCACGTTATAAAAGGCTTCAGTGTCATCAGGATATTATGGACTTCCAACTAAGGCCTTATATATATATACCTACAGTTCTGCTTTAACATCAATAAAGTTAGCTTTCGACTACGATTCCACCTGATGTTAAGTTGTGATGTGATCTGTGGTGGTAAAGTGTACTAACCTAGTAACAGTGTATTCACTCTTTTCTTAAAGACACCTACGAAGTATTTAGACGGGAATACCGAAGTCGATAAGCCGTTTCACTGTTTAGCTGTTTTCATGAAGAACGAGGAGCTCAACTTCTTTGTTAGCAAATTTGGGAGTCCACACGATGAGGATGGTAACTAGCCGTCCGTCTGGTCGATGCAGTGATTCAATCTCCAGATCTCTGAAAGTATTAGATGTAAAAATTCAAAATTCGGTAGAGGTATTGTTTTGGCATTTAGATGTGAGCTAAGAATGGACTATTCAAATCTCTTTCCCATAAGGAGTCGCGGGGGTGTTACGACCAGCAAAGCGGGCGGAGAACAGCTAATTTAATATATATATATATATTACAAAATAAGATCGGATCCGTGGTAACATTACGATCGCTTTGTGAGCTGGTGACGCAAGCGGCAGATCGCGCCGCGCCGCGTTTATCTAACAATGGCATCAAAACAAAGTCAAGAGTTTGCGACCTTTGGGCCGTTTCAAATTTATTCAGCATTGCGCGACCTCGACGGATATAGCAATAATACCAGAATATAATTGTTTATCGCGCATTGTGCTCCGTTTGCCTGTCAATCAATTCACTTTCGAACATAATGATCCGCTTATGCCAAAGATGAACATATCTTTATAATATTTTTATATTCAACGAAGAGACGAGATGACCGCAGAGTCCATTTGGTAGTTAGAACTATATACTCATTGCCTTAATACGTATAATGTTAAATATCCTTACTTTAGTAATGTCATTAGCACAGCACAGTTATGAAAGAAACAGGTTGTGGATTCGGGTCCACGAGTCCAATTCCAGATCTTAGGATTTTCAGAAAACAGAGAATAATGAATGAACTGTACAATTTAGTGGCAGAAAGAGAAGCTGCGGTGATACTTAACTATACGGTCTCCGGCAACAGAATCCTAAAATCAATTTTTAAGTGTTTTTTTATTCACGATGTGATTAGACTTGATCTCAATCATAGTTTAAAGTGACAAAAATGGCTGAGTATGATTAAGCATGCTTGTGAGAAATAATCTGGCGGATATGTTGATTACCGCAATTAAGTGCTAAATTACCGCCGTAATGCTATTATGACTGTAATTTAGTATCTTCATCGTTACTGGATATATGTGCCCATTGCTAGACGAAAGTGTTCGTCGAAAATCTCCACAACGAACTGTCTTGTGCTGCTCGGATCCAACGGTTTCCCGCAACTCTCACCAGATCGCAGGTCTACTTTGTCTACTGGATATTAGTATTAAGAACATTATTTTTAATTGTATTTATGTAGGACTTTCTAGAGGGTTTACACTATTAAGTCGATATAAGTCTACATGAACACATGCCTACATTTTCAATACATCACCAATGAAAAGAACATAAGTAATATTAGGCTTTAAGTGAAAATAAAACAATTATCATAAATTATAATATTAAATACCCTTTAACAACAGCGTGTTATTTTTTTTATTAAATTCTTGGATACTTACTGCATTAAGCTTACCAGATCAATTTCGGCCATTCCCTCTCGCGATGGTATTTGTCAATGTGCCACGGGGTGGGTCCGCGAGGCGCGTGATCGATGGGATGGTCGGCGTTGGGCAACCTGGTTAGCCGCGCCCCACGACCGTGTACTGCCGAGTAACCGATCTGGAGCAAGGTTGCGACGTGCAGATGGAAATGCATCGTTTAAAGCGTCGATGGGTCTAATTGCATAGTCTTAAATCTTTGTTAGAATTATTACAGTGTGTGAATTGTTCGAAGTAATTTCAGCTGCTGTCAACTTAATGTTGCTATTATAGTAATAATACAGATAATATAATAATATTACAGATACAGTAAAAGTCCATCCGCCTCTAAATTATTTTTATATTGTGAAGACAATATATTGTGGAATATTCAAGGTAACACGACGTAATAATATCCTGTATAAATATCTCCTGATGATAAGTAATGCCTTTACAATAACAATGTGACGTTAGGTCATTGTGCTCATCGTCTTGGGACAATACGTTGTCTAATTACTACAGTAATTTTACTACAGCGTTCTTCAATCCGGACCACGGTAATGTTTTTACAGCCTCCGGCGACAGAGACCTAACACAGACAGAATATAAAACAATTTAGAATTTTAGAAGTAGAATTTCATATGTTAATTACCCGTCCGTTATCAGTCGTGGAGCGTACACCCATCTCCCTCCCTCCTCATCCTTTTAGAAAACTTGAGAATAGAGTCAGTGGAACAAAACTATAATTTACGGTGTTGTGCACGTCAAGAAGTATAAAGAGAGAGGGCAGCGCGAGGTAGCGGCGAGACTCCTCGTGAGGCGGCGTCGTGACTCCGTCCGCAGTGCAAAATTGGTTGATTAACGTATTGTTCGCATACTGCACCTTACTGCCGTTTACTGCTATGTGGGAATATACAATTTCATAATCTATTACCACTTGTACATCATTAATGAACTTATGAACAGCTTCATAAGTTTACACGGCAAATAGCAATATGTTGAAAAGATGAAGTAATGTTTGTCTTTAGTATTGTTTTACTAAAATTGCCTAAATCAGTTATTCAATCATCATCATCATCAGCCAATAAACGTCCACTGCTGGATATAGGCCTCCCTAAATATGTCCACATCGATTGAGCCTGCGCTACTCGTTTCGAGCAGCTTCTTGCAACCTTCAGTTGTTAGTAGGGATTCAATACGGATTAGCGGAAAGCTTGGGCCTAATTTGTTGATTAGCAGGGTGCACCACGAGTGGGTGAGGTTGGCTAGGGCCCCGTCAGTTGTTGAGCGGGACTCCTTACACTACTGTTTCCCGTTCGACAATGCCGTACAATTAAGACTGAAATAAACTAAACAATTTTCTGATCTTACTCTTTAGGGTTAAGATTAACCCCACAAACCTCGCTGGTGCCGTTGTATTTATTTCTTTATTCATCCCTACTAGCAGGATGTTCACATGATAGCTCATCTACTCATAAAAATACCTAGTTAAGATGTTTATAGTACACCGTATTTTGCATGAGTCTTTGATACATGTTATCTTAACGCCTGACTAGTCTGTGCTATGACACCATTCAAACCGGAACACGACAATGTTTGTTGATGTTTGACGTCTAAAAAAGGTCAGTAGTAGACCTACCAACAGTAAACCATTAGTAGATTGCTCCAAATATGACAGTTCTTCAGTTACCATTTGGTAACCTGTACTTGTATTATTAAATAATGACTGAATAGGAAATGCAGCGGAAGTAGCAAGTCTCAAGGAAAGTAAAATCTACTAGTAAGAAATTATTATAACATATCTCTTTTTTTACTAATGAAACGAATAATACTCCAAAAAATCACTTGAAAAGATCGAACGTACCAAAGTATAGTATTATTGAAATATATATGTAATAATATTTCCAGCTCTAGCTTTAAAATAGTATCAGAGGAAGTTCAGTATAATTTATTTTATCCTAGTATAATATTAAAAAAAGAGTTTTATAATGATTGTCATAAATTATACTAAAAGATTTTTTGTCTTAACAGAACATAACATGTAACAATGTACTCATCAAGGATCCATTGTAATTATCTTTTAAATTTATTATTACTAATGATTCTTTCAGCAGACTAAAATAGATCATGTCTTCCTTATTTATTAATCGCGTTGAACAATGAATACATTGTTTATTATAATTTAAAGTTATATAAGTATAACTTTTAATTTAAACTTCTGCACGAAATTTAATTAAGACAAATGTTAGTTAGTTAGAAGGTGGAAGAATGTAGAGCAGAGAGAACTGAGGACTTTGGTTAAGACCAATATCGAGTTTTGAAAATCTATCTTTTAATGATAATGAATAATTAGGGCACGGAAAATAGACATAAAGTAGTAAATAATTTTTTTTTATTCGACTAAGCGACAAGATGAGCTAGACGTTCGCTTGATGGTAAAATATAAGCTCAGGCCAAACAAAGTGCCTTAGTGGAGTTTATGTACACTGAACAGCATTGAAAGAAGATGTTAAATCTCGTTACCCCAGTAATTTCATTAACTACATCATCCTTCAAGCCGAAATACAGTAAAGCACACCACTATTTGGCGGCAGAAATAAGAGCAGCGGTGGTACATACATTTTTTTTTATTTTGGGGAGGTAAATCTTCAAAAGATACGCTGCTTCTCGGAGAAATTTAGGGTTATGTGAGATTCTTACTCACTAAAAACTCCTCGGTGGTCTACATCAGTGCATTCGGAGAGGCTCCGGGATCTCTTATAGAACGCACCAGTGCCCCTCTACACTGCGTTGAAACGTCTCTGAGGAAGATTCTAACCGTCCTAGGCATCATCGCTGAGCCATACGTTGTACCACACAGGTTCGCTTGTTAAGCGATAAGACCAAACCCCCCCTCCCTCCCTCCGCCCCTAAAAACCTGCGAAAGTCCTAGACCCTTCTAATCGCCTTTTACGACAAGCATGGCTTATCTTAGTCTTATTCTTACTAGCCCGAGACTACAGGGCTGACGGTGGTACCTACCTAGACTTCCTGCAACAGAGAAGAACACTTAGTAAATAATAATAATGATATATATAATAAATATTATTATATTTATATTCTTTTTATATTGTTCTGCTGATTCTGTACTGTGGTAATACAGGCGTGAGAGAGTCCGTCAGTCCAGCACGATCCCTATACACGAGCCACTTCTCCGCTTGCTTTGCTTGTCATTGCTCAAAGCTGTGCTGATTTTATCTCAAGTGCTATATGCTGTATGCGCTACAATTCATTAAAGTAATATGTAGCGAGAACCTGGTAAGTATTGCAAGTAGACTAGTTTCACCTCATATACGGAAAAAACGGGAACAGGTCAACTGCTTAGTGAGTGGGTTGAAAAATAATTACACTTTATAGTATAATTTAATTTTTTTGTATTTCTTACATATGCGGGTGGTCGAAATAAAAACAGTGTCAAAAAAGTGAATAAACAAAGAGTATTAAGATATCAAAATAGAAAACTATTATATATTATAAAAAAATGTACAGATGTTTTCTAACACCCGTGGTTACTAGAGGATCATGTTAAAGCATCCGATGAGTCGGGTTAATGAATATCAAAATAGGAGTATAAAAACCTTAATTATAACATAACAGAAGTCAATTTAATAAACACTTTTACTATTGGTACATGCGAAGTATTGCGACCGGCCAAACAACGAATCATAAACGCTGCAGCGTTTTACGAGCGTTTTCGCTTTCACGCCATTTGCAATAAATCAACAGCCAGTGGTCGATGGGCTTCGGTGCAAATCGCAACTCATCGAATCATGGTCACATCGTACTGTACAAATCTACAATATAGTCATAAATCCTGTAAACACACCAGACTGTTAATAAATTAAGTAAATAAGTAAGTAATAATTGCTTCTTTTCTTTTCTTATTCGATGGAGGGACGAGAGCAGGTGCTTCATCTGAAGCTGAGTGATACTTTCATAACAATATGGAGCTAGTTAGTATGATATACACAGCACCACATTGTAATCGTTCCTTTGACACATAAGATATTAAGACTCGTTACCTCAGTAATTTCACTAGCTCAAACGCCATTCAAACCGGAACACAGTAATGTTAGCGCAGTACTGTTTGATTGCAGGAATAAGCGCTGCGGTGGTTCCTATTGCATTGTCAAATAATAATCAAACTAAAGCATATTTTTAAAGGCTCTTTCACTTATGTGTTTTAAAAAAACTAATAAATTATAGACAAATTAAAGGAAAATAAGTAATTTTAGTATTACTTTCAAGTAATCTATCAGATTTATATTTTATTTTATTTTAAATAATACTAAGCACTCAATGGTAGGATTGCTTCTTGCTCCTAGATAAAGTAAGCTCAATTTTGTGTTAACTAATAACTAAACATAATAATACTATATAAAAGACAATTGATGAACATCTTGTTTGAGTTTTATAAATTATATATATGCAGCTAATGAATTTATTTATATGTATATAAAAAAAATTTGGATGCGTTTTAACGCGGCGTTTTAAACGCTTGCTTGTCGTTGCCACGCAACGGGATTTCACAGCGGCACCGTCAACAAGAAGATTCACCATTTTACTGACAATACATGTAAACGTCTCAATTTAGCCACAACCAATAATGCGTTTATTCTCCATACAGCATATTATTCATGAATTTACCATCTTTAACTTGAAAACAATACGCGCTAGTGGACATGAGTTATATACTCCAAAAGTTGGTTGGAGTTCAGTGTCTTTGTGCACCATTCATACCATTTCGCCATCTTAAAACATTTAATAACAATTAATGAGATTGCAATGAGAATATAAATTAAAACAGTATAATTTCACTTCAAACTATAGAAGAATAAATAGAGAATTAATAATGTAGAAATAAGTCAGCAGTGGACGTCTGTCGGCTGATAATAATGATGATGATCAAGGCAGAAATAAGTCTCTGTCTAAAGCTAACACTAACACGAGGAAGTACTATGAAAAGTAAAATTTTTGGCGGAAAATTGAGAAGACTAAATATAGAAGATATAGAATATAGTAGGTAGAAGCACACGAAGGTACTTGAGAGAGGCCTATGACCAGATAATTCCTTTTTTCCTTGCTACCTTTCCTTTATACTTTGAGCGGCTTCTATCGGGTGATAAATTATCTAATCTATACATATGTGAGAGATATATAAAGATTCATCGACTCATCACGAGATCACTTACTTTGGTAGAGATATGCTTCTGCCATTTTTAGGTCAACTAAGTATGGACTTTATAAAATTCTTTCTCCAAAGGGAGCTGCAGGAAACCTGGTGGGGAACAGTTTGTATGTGCATGAGTTAAAACTATTAAGTTTATTCGCTGAATTTTTATGCCAATAATATATATATGGAGATTAAGTACGTTTAGGGGTATTACATGTGATCTATCTAGAATCAGTACTCCGTGATAACTATGGCATCAGGATATCTATCAACTCAGAATTGCAGTGATTGTGATATTAAACACTCAAAATGTTGAGAAATAAATAGTGTAATAAACGAGAGGAAATCTGAAAAATATAAATTTTAATAAAAAAAAATTCTTTAGTTAATAAAATTTATTATACTAAAATAAATATTAATAATTATATCAACGAGGGTGATACAGCAAAATTTTTCGTTAGCCGCTTTACTGACGTAAAATGTATGAAATGGACAATTGTTGTAAATTAGTAGGGCTCAAGCCAATTTGTGGGACCAGCATCGGGTTCCGTAGCACCATAACGGGTTATCAAAGAGTCGTACGTTTTCATTAGGAGCCCGTGTTGAACGCATGGGTCGCGTTTATGGTAAACTCTTGATTCCAGCGTGAATTTTGCATGTTGCTATAATTTTAGATTTTCTTGAAGATCTCGCATCTATCTTCCCAGCAGAAGGCTGGCTGTGAAGATCTACTGAATAATTTTTTTACTTTATGTTTGGGGAATTTAATTTATATTTCTAGTACTAGCTCATTAAATACATATTACTCCTCTATGCTATGATGAAACGCTTTTATTCACTAAATTTACCATCACAAGCAAAAAGTAATTACGGGGTTAATGAGATTTAACATCTTGTCTCAGTGCGACGAGTACAATGTGGTGCAGTTAATACCATCTTAAATAGCTACCATTCACCATCAAGTGAGTTTTGTCGCTTTATTGAATAAAGAAACTCAATGAAATAAAATTTTTCTTTTTCTTAAAGTACATCAACTAGTGAAGCTGGCGATCAGCGTGGTACAGTACGTGGTAATGATATTTTTACTAACATATAGTATGTTTGTGTCTATTTACTGAAAGTAGTTATTGTATCAGTCTTCCCGTCTTTGAGACGGAGACTTGTCTTTAGTATGTTGTCTTTTATCTTTACTTATTACTCTTGTTGTTTATATCAATAAGATCAGATACAGAAGATATATATATGTATATATATATATTAATAATTCTTGTACGTTTAAGTATCATATTTAGGTGGTAAAATCACTTATGTTTTACTTAAAGCTATGTTATATTTATTGAGAGATACATTCATCAAATAATCTGGGTGAGGAACCAAAATTGATAGTACAAATTGAAACTGTACACAAATTGTCAACATTTTATTTACATTATCAAGTAAAGATATATAATGTTATTAATGTCCTATGTAAAAAAAAAATAATCAGTTATTTTCTATGTTGCAGCTTGTTATCAAATCGCTTTTTAATGTTGACGGATAACTGGACAGACTGATTATGTGGATTAGGTGGATTTGATGCGCCAGCGAGCAGTGTTATTGAATCAACGTGTTGTTGACCGTTACCAATACTGTATTACTTTTCAGCTTTATATTGATCAAACTAAAAACATTATCTTTACTTTTTTTGTTATACAATTAAACGACGAGACCGCTGGGTCGGTCACCTGATGGTAAGTGATACGCTCGCTCATACCAATGTAAAGCTAGTTAGAATGTAACCACAGCAACACGTTGCGCTCGTTGCCTGAGATACATGATGTTGAGTCTTGTTCTCTCAATAATTACACTAGCTGTAGTGTGCGACCTTCAAACTGGAAGAAAATAATATTTGCACACTACTGTATGGCACTAGAAATAGGAGTTGTGGTGGTACCTACTTAGACGGTCTTCTGTAACAGAGGCCTGCCACCAAGACAAATCTTAAAAGTAATGTGTAAAGTAGAACAAAGAGTATAGTATAATGGAAGTAATAAAACATTTTTTTCTTATTTGTTTTATAACAAATAAATATTAATTGTCTGGAATCTGCGCAAAATGAAAAAGATCTTCGAAATTGCGAAACAAAGGAACGAAGCTACCAAAGACATCAGTACCGTAAAACATATCAAAAACTTAAATGGAGGCCTCCTGACAGAAGACACGCACATCCAAAACAGATTCAATGAGTACTGTAAAGACCTAAAACGTGCGAATCTCAGAACCATTACACCAATGACGGAGCAAGGTCCCATTGACGTCATATCGTCCGACGAAATTAAAATCATCCTACGCAAAACGAAAAACCACAAAGCCACAGGACCTGACGAGATCCCCTCTGAATTTTGGAAAGTGATAGGAGACGCTGGCATAGAATGGCTTTACAACCTGTTAAATAAGATTCTTGTAGAACGATGTATGCCGAACAGCTGGAGATCAAGCTACGTTATTCTACTTTACAAGAATAATACGAAAACTATAGAGGTACATAACTCACATCGCTTACATTGAAACTATGGGAAGGAGTCCTCAGTAAACATAGTGAAGAACCTGCTGTCCTCACTCTAAATCAATGCGGTTTTGTTCTAGGAAGATCTACAGCAGACGTTATCCATATAGTGCGAACTCTAGCAGAAAAAGCTAAATTAAACAAGGCAGAGTTACGGATCTTCATATATCTAGAGAAGGCATTTAATAGCATACCGTGAGATCTTATCTGGCATGCACCTAGGAGTCAATACGTTCCAGAACAGTACAGCTGTAACCCCGTCATACTCTTCTGAAGAATATATATGACGGGGTTACAACTCGGATTCGAAGCCCTGCGTGCATTGGGGAAGCATCTTTAGTAAACTTTGGCGTGCATCAGGGTTCGGCACTAAGTCCGCTACTTTTTAACTTAGCAATGGACAAAATCACAAGACCATACAAACACCAGCCCCATGGATAATCTTGTATGGGGATGACGTTGTGATTTTAGACAACAATGCTACCAGATTGCAAGAGCGCCTAGATAGATGGAGAGAAGCCTTTGAGGATAATGGGATACGTATAAGCCGGACGAAAACTGAAGGTCTTAACTGCTACTTCAATGCCAACGATCAGAGCTTGCCAGCTACCTTCACACTTGATGGCAAACATTAACTACCAAGAGCTGATAAATTTAAAAACTTAGACTTCGTTATCAATGTTGACGGAAGAAACAAAGCAGACGTCATCCATCAAATAAATTTTGAGTGGCAAAAATGGCAATCGATTTCCGGAACACTGTGCAATAAACGAATGCCACTTAGGGTTAAAGGGAAGATCTAAAAGACCGCAATAAGACCTACGATGTTCTATGGTTCAGAGTGATGGCCTACAAACAAGACACAAGAGCAAAGAATGCTTGTGGCAGAAATGCGTATGTTTAGGTGGGCAGGAGGAGTTACCGTAGAAGACAGAGTAAAGGACATACATGTCAGAGGTTCCTTTAAAGTAAAACTGTTTCAAGAAAAGATGGTAGAGAGATGCCTGCGCTGGTACAGGACAACGCATATGGTTAGGGTAATGCTGGATCTCGAAACTAAAAAGAGACGCCTTGGAGAACTACTTGGTTTAGGACGATCAATAAAGATCTAAAGAATAACAAATTGACAGAAGCTATGAGGTAGATTTAGAAGAATGACCAGGAGTGCCGACTCCAGTGAAGATGGGACAAGGTCTAGTAAGAAGAAGAAGTATTAATCGTCTGAGTAAGTATCAGATAGGGAAGTTTGTTAATTGAAAACGCTAGTGGCAGATTTCTGTTGCCGGAGACCGTCTAGGAAATTACCTTACCTTGTCTTACCTAGACCTAGATGCAATAGTAGCGTGCAAACATTACCCTGTTCCAGTTTGTAGGATGTTGTAGACAGTTAATTACTGAGGTAACGCGACTGACCATATGTCTCAAGACGATGAACACAATCTGTTGTTGTGTATATTATTTTAACTAGTGTGACTTTGTTAAGGGCAGCTGTATCATTTATCATCGCAAAAATAATACTCGTCTCCTAGCTTGGTGGAAAGTATAAAATAAAGACTTCCTTTTTTTCGTCCGCTGGAATACAGTAGTATTGATAACAATATCATGATGAATACTAGACAGGCGGGATTAATAAATGAACCAACTTCCAAATTCCACAATATAGCTACTCTGGGATTTTTCACAGTTGGTGGGGCAGCCGTTCACGAGTGGCTAACTCACTAATTGGACCCCTTATCACCTGAGAGTAGCAAGCGGGGCCTCCGCGGCCAAGTATCCGACGCAGCATCGCCAACAGATCGCAACCGGTGATACCTTGCATAGCGTCCGCCTCCATGTGGCTTCATTAAGGATCGCGCCGGAACACGACCAGGTCATTTGGCGGCATGGCTTTACCCAAAGCATTAGCAGTAGTATTATTATAGCCGTAGATTTACAATATGATGATGAATACTAAATAGCCGACTGAATACCAAGAGGGTTTAATAAATAAACCACCATCTAAACTCCATAAAATGTTTACTTAGACCCTCCGCGTTAGAAGGCATTTTAGTCGATGCACTACAGACTGCTAATATTGTAACATAGGTATCTAAAACCAAAAGGGTGTATGTCTAATTCAAAGGTCCGTAGAAATAATTCATGTTATTTATGTAATTGAAACGGCGCATAAGCATCGGGTCGGTGATGTATGGACCAATATTCAGGGGTAAAGGCGAGAACAATATAAATACCCGACGCCAGTAAGCTAGGCGGCCGCCATTTATGCACGTCCCACACTTTGCTTAATTCAATCGACGCAAATTACGAAACGAAAAAAAAATCCCCATCCTATCACGACCCACATGTAATAACTATTTTCTTTGATTCAAACAGCGTTATTTTATTATTTATGTACTACTAACTGTTAACCGCCATGTCTAATAGTTTCAGAGATTTCGTGATGAGATGTAGATTATTTTTACTTGATGGTAAGTTATGGTAAGGGCACGGCACGGAGCACACAGCACAGCACAGCACAGAACAGGACAGAAAATGCTTTATTGGACACCATATAATATTATATTTAAGAAAAAAATATTATATAACAATAAATGCGTAATGGGTGGTCTTATCGCTAAAAGCGATCTCTTACAGACGACCATTGTATGGAAAATATGAAAAAATAACAGATAAATTTGTATAAAATTACTTCATAATATTATATATAATTAATTAAAGCGAAAGATAATGATTCCTAACAAGGTCCTTAAAAGCTTGCGGTGACCGCGCCTGTCTTATTGGAAGAGGTAAGGCATACCATAAACGTACAGCCTGAACAGAAAACGATTGCTCCATATACTGCATCACATTGTGCTCGTCGTTTTGTGACATAAGATGTAGAGTCGCGTTACCCTAGTAATTTCACTAGCAACCATGCCCTTTAAACCGGAACAGAGTACTGTCTGCACACTGTTTCCTGTGGTACCTTCCTAGACAGTCTCCGGCAACAGAGATCTACCACAATTTTTTTTTAGTACAACGGTAATTTTAATTATGCTAATTATGTGAAGGTCAAAGTCGTGCGACGTTTGTAGTATAGTGTAGTATCATAAGCGAGAGGACGGACAGTGTCGCACAACAATTGTGGCCAATAGGGTAATTGTCAGTCGACCGCGCGCGCCAATGGTCGCACTATTATATTCGTACACTCGCAGACATCATTAATGAGACAAAAATATTATATTGTATTAGGTTGCTTTCATAACATTCGTCGTCACAAGAAGACTATTTCAATTGCTGGTTGTATTAAGCGATGATCGTTCTGTATTGATCCCTGGTCATATGACGAGAAGCTTAAGAAATTAAAATTAACATTCTCTTGATACCTAAGTGTAGTGTGGAATTTATGTAGATAAATAGACGAAAATGTAATCTAGACTCTGCTGTCTTTAAGCAAGTTTAGTATGTAAATGAATTGTCCAAGTTGGTCAAACTACTAGCAGCATTATACATCATCACAGAATAGATCTGTCTCCTTCGCTGAACATAATTTGAAACGTTCGTTTTTTATTTATATATATTTGGTTTTCTTTATCTGGCGCTATGTATATATAACAGTTAGTTATACAGCATTAAATATCCACAACATGTTTCTTTCTACTACTTAACAGTAGTGTAGGGTAAATGCATTAACTAGCTAATCATAATATACCTCTACACCACCCCGTTCGTTGTACAATCATCGTAATCATCATCATCATTAGCCGATAGACGTCCACTGTTGGACATAAGCCTCGTCCAATGATCCTCACATCGATCGGTCCTGCGTTGCCCGCATCCAGCGGATTCCTGCGACCTTCAGTCGTCTATAGCGGTTTGTATGGAGTAATATGGGCTATTCCCCACCACGCTGGCCCAATGCGGGTTGCTGGGAATCAGGGCCGCGTTTGTCGATTATCAGGGTACACCACGAACAGGTGAGGTTGGCTTGGGTCTCGTGAGTTTTCGTGGAGGCGCTTTGCACCCTTCGCTGTACAAACCAGTCGTAAAATATATTTTGTTTAATTTAGCATGTAGGTAAAATTGTCATGAAGTGTACTGTGGACGCTGGCACGCAGGATGATCAGGATGTCCCGTCGGAACGGCGACGCATCACATGTCGCTCCAGTGTGACGGCAACGTGTAATCATGTCATCGGTACATACCTTGTCATGTGCCACATAGCCGTCGTGATTGTAATCACGAGCTTCCGCCATAATGTGCGGAGGTCATACGTTCGATCTTGCCTATAAATATCATCTCTGATCATGCCTGAAAGCAATACGCTCGAGACACGCCACGCCAAGTTGTTTTTACTGATGAGAACTTTCTTCTTTACCACTCTAAAGAAGAAAGCTCTCATCAGTCGGAATAATGGTACTCTATTGCCGGAAGCCATCTAGGTAGGAACCATTGCAGCTCCCATTTCTGTCGCCAAACAGTACTGTGCAAACATTACTGTGTTCCGGATTGAAGGGCTGTAGCCGGTAAAATTACTGGGACTACTAGATTTAATATCTAAAGTATCCAAGCGTTACATCGGTTTAAAAAGAAAGATACTTAGACTTGTAGAAGTTTCTACTAAAGAACTTTGAATAAAGAAGATAGTAAAGAATTATTCTGCTTCTGCGGCGCAGTGACTAACCTCTCGCATTGTTATGCGAAGGTCCCCGGTTCGATAACGTGGCAATATTTAATTAGTATCAAAGTTTTTTCCAATACCTTCCAAACCAGCACTGATGCGTTTTGTTAATACATAAGAACTAGTATATTCTTAGCGACCGTGTGTCACCACCAACAACCTCAATGTCATTATTACACCATGTGACATTGAAGTAAATTTTTAACTCGATGAAGTAACGACACGAGTGAGACGTTCACCTGATGGTAAGTAATACGCCTACCCATAACGTGGAGTTAGTTACGATGATATATACTCTGCACCACATTGTGTTAGTCGCATTTAGACATGATGTCAAGCTTTATTACCCTCAGTATTTTCTGCTTACGGCGCCTTTTAAACCGGAACGCAATAATGTTAGTACACTGCTACAGAATTAGGAAGTACCGTGGTATTTAACTACACGGTCTCCGGTAACAGAAACCTTTTTTATCTCGTGGTGAAATTATGTATTGGATACCTTTATGCTGTGAGGTCAACAGAAGAATTATAATAGATAACCGGATAAAAGCTCAGTGTCTCATTGTGGAACATCCTATGATGACCAGGACTTTGTATGTGGGTTGACAGATGGGTATTTTTATCAAGTTCTCTCTCTGTCTGAAGTCTCTTTTAGCGATATTACTTCTTTGCAGAAAGCTACTCCAACGTCCAACGATCTCTCATTACCGACCAGTTTGATAAAGCGATGGAGTGGGAAGTCATCCCCCATAACAGTGATGGTCTTGGCACTGAGCATCCTGTATTGAGCAATGTTCCAGGGTAGGTTACGGCGTATCCTTTTCGCGTCCTCTATGATGAAACTTGGTCGATGGGTCTCTTTAGGCTACATAGCTCAGGTACTTACAAAAACACGCTTTTTTTTTGGTTTCGAGCAGGAAACCTTCGAAAAGATACACTACCTAAAAGAGGGAAGGTAGTTCTGTGGAGATTTTTACCTACTAAAACCCCCTTAGTGGTCACCTTCGGAGTTTACCGCAGCCTCGCCGACGCTATGCCGGGATAGCCCGTTTATGCAGACCCTACCAGCCTCGTGAATACTACTTCAATGACCGGAGACCACGTTCAGCCATTGCCCTTATTAAGGTCATTTAGAAGGCGATGGGAACCCCGATGCTAACCACCAACGACTCCTTACTAAAACAGTTGTAAAAATGAAGTTATTTAATAACAGATAACGATAATCATTACAATTTTAAATCCTGTTTAAGTATAGTTGGGTATGTGATTCTAAGTATACTATGGGATCGTTAAAGGACATTCCGTTAGATTTTGTCGGCGAGTTCTCACAACCTTTAGACAACACCTCGCGGATATCGGTCAAGGCGCTCGTCCAGGCGACGTGAGCCGCAGCTATCCGGCCCACGCCTCTCATTGTTCTACGTACGAACGTCCGTCTGTACACACATTAACATTGCAATATGAATATTGATACAATAACACATTTTCACCTATCACGCGCACCTGTCGCCGTATTTTGATCTTTAGCGCTGTTATAAAAACGGTTAACAGAGCGCAGTATTGATTGTCTACTCGGTATCAGTTAAATTGGGTGCAGCGGTAAACAGCTCATTGTCATTCGGATGAATTTGCATGAGATACGAAAGTCTGACGCCGTACTCATGCTGTGGTGATGGTAATTGCCGATTTGTGAATAAATGCCTCCGATAAGTTAGTTAAATGAATATTCAGGCTGCCCACACAAATTACTCTAAGTTGTAACTGTTTTTTATATATGAAAGTTATTCATAAGCTTAGTTTCTGTAAGTACAAACTTAAAGTTAACAATTCCGTCGTGTTTAACTATTTAATAGCGTTTTTTTTTCACAGTACTCACGATTACTGAAGGTCTAAGTCACCGATATCATAGCACGAATTACTTCAAGCTTTTAAATATTACTTATAGTTCGGTCTACAGAACTATACCGATAATAATATTTTGTATTTAAGCAGCGCTTTTTTATTACTATTTAATAAGAATAAGAATAATAATAGTAACTGAGATTTGGTACTTAAATTTATAATTCAAAGACTGATTTTATGATTAGCTAGAAAAGGTGTTTAACTTTTCACTCATTTTTGTACATTTGTGGATATTTTCTTTACCACTCTTTCTCGTAATTTATTAATCTGGATATTATAAAAAAATCCTAGAAGAAATTTTAGAAAATTATGCTTTTAATCGTAAGATTACAAAGAACTATTGATTATGTCTTATTGGAATTTCGCTTTTTCTTATACAATATTTTAACATCAGCACTATATTGACAATGACAGCGTAATTTTGAGTACAGACTAAGTTACTAAGTAAAACAGTATTACGAAGATCCAGTTGTTGGATACAACTGAATACTCCGCGAAACGACTTATAGAGCTAAGTCAACGTACACAAAGATGTACGCACCTTATATGTATTTGCGTTATGGTAGATGAAAGCGCGATCTATTATATGTGGTGGCGCCATCTGTTGAGTTCTCTGAAAACTTCTTGTTACAATATAAATATATAACACTGTTCTCTTTTAGCCTAACTGTACCATGCTCTCAAGGTAGGTATGTCATCTATTTCTTTAGCTAAGCACCAAACACTAGGTATTGTGTTTTCGTTTGAAAGACACTGCGTACACTTATTAACAGTTACTATGTGAACCTGTAATGCCTGTCTCCTCGCTCTGTTCTCTCTGTCTCTTTATTCTAGAAGAAAAGGTACATTAATATAAATATGTATATGTTGATATAGTTACTATATTTGTTTTTAACTGACATGTTTTTTCTCTCGTTATTTTGTTTAATAAACGCTAAGTATTTAGTTCATCTTATGTCATATTTGTAATGTAACAATGTGTATAAAAACTAAATAATTAATAGGCAAACAGCTTCATTCACTTAAACTAAAGTGATTTGTTAATGAAAGTATTATCGTCATCAAATGCCAGTCGGTAACCACTGAAACATGACTAATATACAACATATGTATATTTCTGGTTAGAATTTGTCTAATTTTTATAAATCCTCTCCATTAGAGCATTTAAATTTGAAACTAAGCTGACCGGATACAAAATTTTTAATGATAATAGTATATATCTATTTTAGGTTATAATAATCCATAATAATGATAGCACAACAAAAAGGATTACTTAAAAAATCACAAAGCAGATTTTTTTTTTATGTGAGCGAACATTAAGAAAATTTTCCTGTTGATTGGTTTACGATTAATGTAATAAAAAAATTAACTATGCTTAGCCATATTCAAATAATAAACTATCGATTTGGATAGTCCAAGAGTCGATTCAGGATTTCATAACTCAATATGATCAATCGGTTAACGTGATTAATTTCATCGTTCAAATGTTAGCTTGTTTGTCAATTAAAGATTTATATCTTGTTACCAGTTAGTCCGAAGCTTTTGTAACGGTATACTATATTGTTGTTTTCTTTGTAATACATCGCATTAAGTTTTATTATAAGTAGTAAACTATTTAATTACATTATTTTCTTTATACTAAAATGACTCTTTCTTAATCAACTGCAGAGATATACGAAGAAATTCCAAAACCGAGTTACTATGATTATTATGTGCAATATTAAATGCTTGCGATGACTGTAATATAACCCTTTTGTAATAGACTCCATAAAAAACTATTAAATGAGGCGTAAATGAAGGAAAATCAATGTAAAATATGAAGGGAAAGTACTGAGGAAAAAGAGATGTTAGCACTATTGCGAGTTGTGTTGCGGCGATTTATTGGTTGACGATGATCGTTTTCCGTTAAATGATTAAAAATCTCGCTTGCCTAAAGAAAAGCCATAGCAATTAAACTGTAAAAACTACAAATATTAACCACCAAAGTATTTCTTTTATTTATCTCAACGTCGAGGCATGCAGAATGTTTTTTTGATGGTAGTAAATCTGATTATCAACCTCAAGTAATGGAGATGCGGTTTAAGAGGAAGAATAGCGATGTTTTGAATTCAAGTTTTGTTCTCATTAAGTATACTAAAATCAAAATTATTTTACTAGTATAACTTGAGTCATTTTATTTATAATTTTCATGTTAGGTTACCGCTAAGTTAGCCATGCTATTTAGCAGATCTAAACCTCGCTTAACAACAACTCGCACATAGGAACAATGAAATAAATTTAACCGACAGTTAGATGCGAGGCGTCCGATCGCCCACGCCTGCTGTTTCGCAATGCATCCATTAAAATTTGATTGGATCATGACTCACTGCGAATGCTATCCATATTTTGATATTGAATGATAATATTAAATTGTAGAGTTGGAGTATAAAGGTTTGAGTATTCAATACGCTAGTACTAATTTGTTCGTAAATTTTGACTTTCGGTTAACTTTTTATGGTTCTTTTATTCCCGACTAATATCTTTTATTATCTTTTTATGGATGTGAGGCTTGAACTATTAGTGAAGATAATAAGAAACGTATCGAAGCTTTTGAGATGTGGACATATAGACGCATGTTGTCCATTAGCTGGAGTTAGAGAGTGACTAATGACAGTGTTCTTCAACGAATTGGCTAAAAGCGTAACCTTATGGCTACGGTTAAGGAACGCAAAATCTCCTAACTCGGTCATGTACTCCGTCATCATCGATATGATCTTCTGCAGTTAATTATAATGGGTAAAGTTTATAGAAAACGAAAGGTGAGGAGAAGGAAAGGGTCATGGTTGAGAAATATCAGAATGGACTGGCATATCTAAGGCGTCCGAGTTGTTCCGCCAAACCAGAGACGGAAAGGATTGTACCACGCTGATTGCCAACCTTCACTAGTCGGAGAGGCACTTTAAGAAGTAGAAGAATATCTTTTTTAGGTATATATGTACGAATTACAAGTGGTAATCTTCCTTCTGATATTCTTATAAGACGAAATATCATCAACTTAAGGAGCTTTACTCTACAATGAACTGAAACAGCTTCAATATTATATGGTATTAAATGAAACTTAGACTATAGATAGTAAACCGCGACTAGAATACTCTAGCTCTCATATGTTGGTAGCCGGAACACAGTAATACAGTTACAGCGGCAGATTAACATTTCGATGGTGGTAGCTAAAACCGGCCCAGTTCGCAAAAACACTTACCATCATCCACCTTCTACAACATGTGGCCCAGAATCGACCTTGGGACGTCCGTGTTGATATATATAGCCACGGACGCAGTTTAGTTTTATGAAAAGAAGTTACAAATCGCTAATTTAAATTTTTCGTATTATTTCAAGGAAGAGGAAGTCCTTTTCGTAAACTATAATAATAAACGCGATGATATCGATTTGTTAAAATTATATAAAAAAATGTTCTGATGTTATTATTAGGTCATCCATTACGATTACTCATAGGACAGTGGCATCTGTCAACGACTGTGCTCCTGTGAGATCGCTTAAAAAAACTCAATAACGGGCCCAATAATTTCAATAAAGCGTATAAAACTTGGAGCAAACATCTGCGCACGCGCATTCCTCTGTATATTCAAAAAAGTTCCTTTTCTCCCGACAATGAACGGTAACATGACCACCACGATCAAATGACTGAGGCCTTCTATTATGCCCTCACCTATTATGTAAAAATATTGAAATTACTGCGGTAGATCATTTATTATTTTATGCTAAAACATAGCTTTAATAGAAATATTATTTATAGGATGGAAATTATAACAAAACATTTAATTTTTTTTGTTATAGAAATCTAATCTAATTAAATAGCAACATATATAATTTATTTACATAATTCACATAGTTTTTGTGATATAAATATGATGTATAACTTTCTTCAATTTGGATATAAATACTAACCAAAACATATATTTGTAGATAACAAAGATATATAACGAAATAAGAAGTATAGACGTCTTTATATGATTTTTAAAGGTCACTATGTTATAAAAAGCTTTCACCAATATTACCAGCTATATGTTTAGCTTAAGTTAGTTTGGGAATTTGTCCACGTATCGATTAGTAGTATGTCTGCCCGCATGTCTAACTTTAATTTAAACACCTCCGCCAGTGATTAGAGATAACCCACACCGGGCACTGTGGGTGTTGCTTGAACACCCATACTCGCTTGCAAACTTAATCACGATATCTGACTCATCAATAATACTCTCCCATAGTAAGAAAAACTACAGTCAAAAAGGTGTTATTAAAAGATTACATAGAACAAACTCCATTGCTATTAAGCTAGCGGCTAATCGCGTTATAAAACTCTGATCTCTGTTTCTATAACTGATCATCTACGATACACATGTGTGCTGGTGCTGGAGCTGGTGGTAGATCTCTGTTGGTGGTGACCGTCTAGGTAGGTACCACCGCAGCGTCTATTGCAGCCGACAAACATCAGTATGCAAATATTACTGAATTCTGGTTTGAAAGGTGCTGTAGCTAGTGTACTGGGGTAATGAAACATAACATCTGTCTCAAGGTAACGAACGCAATGTGGTGTCGTGTATAAAATCCTACCAGCGCCACGTTAATAAACGCAGGCGTATCGCTTACCATCAGGTCCCGCTCCTCTTGTCGCTTCGCTTGTTAAAAATAAACAGAAAAAATCTTGAGTAATATAAAATTTGTAACAAATTTTATAATAGATAAATCTTATTAATCAATGATTCAAAATATCCAAAAAAAAATCACTTAAATAACTTTAAGGGTGGTATTTTTGAAAAAAAAAAAACCAAAACATAAATACTTTCACATCAACACATCAATAAATGGCTTCCATTTTAACCCTGTTCTGTAACATTTACTTTCTTAAAGTTTAACTTGATGCATATATGTAAACTATATCATATAATAAAAAAGTTTTTTAAGATAAATACAGATTTGTTTTTTTGTAACAATTGCTATCTTTACTTTCGTCATTTGCTATAGAAATAAAGGTAACAATAATCAATATTTCATATTGTATGTAATCATTGTAATGCAGATGCAAACCCGTGAGAAATTTGACCGAATCTTATTTGCGAAATTAGAAACATGCAAAGCGACGCATCATCCGCTTTTTACTGGCCCCGTCTTAAAAAAATCACACACGGACCTTAGACTGTGGGGCACATTTTTTGTATAGCACCCCTCGATAAAATAAAAAAAAAACTTATTCAAATCGCAAGGTAACTGTAGTCCCCAAGTTTTTTATGCCAAACAATAGCCCCTTTTCTTTGGCCGTGTAATTTATTTTTTCCAACGGTCCTGGACTTCATCAAATGGCCCCGGGTCATAGGTGAGGATTATTTTAGTTCTCATGATGTTTTTTAAGTGATTCTTCTCTATCATGGTCGCGCACATCTGCTGTGTCAATCTCATGTCCTGTTTCTTTCACGTGGGAAATTGCGAAATTAGGGAAAAAAATTATCAAATTATGTATTAGCCGTTTAGTTTACCATTTTGTTGACGAAAATTTAAAATTTAAGGACCTTCTAGATTTTTAAGTGATTTAAGTGATTTATTGATTAGATCTTGATTAATGAACGACGTCAAATGCGAAGATCGTTAGATAACTTACGAGTGTGAGTAAAAGTATTAAAGACGTTTAGTTTAATTATAGTTAAATATAATATAAAATTGTAGAAAATAATTATAGAAATACTTATTAGTGAGGTTATGGCTTCCATGTGGAGATCTTTGGGGGAGGCCTATATCTAACAGTGGACATCTATAAGCTTATGACAATTGTCAGATATTGGTACATTAGATAAAGTAATGCTCAGGATGATAAAATTTAGCCAATTTTTTTTGGAGTTATTTTGACTGTTTATATTGTTAAAACAAGAAAAATTTAATTTGTAGCATTTTTAATTAATAATTCAATTAATAAGTTATGTATTGCAAATAAGTATAACCGAAGAAGTTACAGAATAAAACGGATCAGTCGAAATGCAATTAATACCACTGAAAATGTCAAGAATTTAGCTATTTAAATAAAAAAATCTATATCAGAAATTAGAAGAGAGTTGATGATCTTAAAACGACTGAACTGATTCGTTTTTAAAAATGACTAAGAAGACACTAATAATACACGCGATGAAAATTGTGATGCTTCTTCCATTGGTAAAAACTTCGAAACTGGAGGTCTTATCGTTACAGGGGTCAAAGTTATCACGCTTGTCGCTTAAATGAGGAAGACAAGCTGTTATTTATTGAATTTTTTACATTCTATCTATATAACAATACTAATAAACTTATGAACATTTCTCAAACGTACTACTTCCGCACTTGCATGTTAGTACATAAAATACTGAATAAATACATAATAAAATAACCCTTCCTAAAAAAGTGACTCATTTTACTTGTATAAAGACTAATCGAATGAACAATTTATATTCACGGCCTCCGCGCACTAACTATGGGAAAGAAAGTCTACTATACGAAGGAGCTAAATTATACAACAGTCTTCCCGATGATATAAAAAATGATATATCATAACAAGTTTTCAAAATATTACTATTAAAACATGTCTTAAATTCACCACAAAACATTTATTTAATATAACAAAAAAAAAAAAAAAACAAGAAAACAAACAAACCTAAAGCACCCTAAAATGCATGACTATTCTAGTTTGACTCACTCTATGTATCCAACTTAAAATTTTTTAGCGACTGCTCTCCGATGTCTGCTTACTTTAAAATTCTGTTACTCTGACGACTACCGCGGACTACCTTCCTTTGGCCGGTTGTAGTGTCAGTTGTTCTATGTATTAAGTTTATGGAATTACTGTATGTCTTTCTTTGTACGCTCGTAATTTTAGCTTAATCTATTGCTTATTATCTTCTCGCATAAGTGAATTGTATATATTCTTGTGAGAAATAAAGATACTTAAACCTCATTTATCCAGCCATCGAACCAGCGAGACGAGCAAGATGTTCACCTGTTAGCAAGTGATACGCTTGCCCGTAACAATGTGGCGCTAGCTATTACACTGCATCACATTGCGATCGTCGTTTTGAGGCAACATGTTTACTCTCTTTATACTATTAATTATACTAGCTACAGCGCCTTTCATACCGGAATAGTAGGAGAAGCTGTGGTGGTACCTACCTAGACGGTCCCCAGAAACAGGAACATATCACCAGTGAATTATCTAATATATTTTCATTTCTTAATTCTACCCTTATTTTTATCTTATTCCATATCTATTACATATATTGCACTTTCTATATTCTACTCTGTTCTATTTTCTTCAATTATCCTTTTTATTATGTTTTCACAATATTTTAGAAATACTTGACAGCTATGGTCTTCACGCATCATCAGATATGATATTGGGACGGGATTGGGATGATCTTTATGAGAAGAGTAGAATAGGATTCAGGATAAATGCTTTATACTATTAAAGACTGCATCGCCGATAGTCGTATCAGGTGGGGTTGTAGTCTATATAAAACGAACCCGTTGACAAGCCGCGCGCGCATCAACCGGACCGAGCCACCCGCGGCGGCGGGAACAAAAACGCATCGCCGCGTGACGTCACCGCGATAACTAATTCGCTACCCGCATGGCGAGAGGACAATATGAGGACAATCGATAACGGCGAACAACACGTGGGCGTCGGACGAGGGGCTTTGTTTCGTCCGACACACGACCGACGTATAATTACGGCACAGTGTTTTAATGTGGGCACACTTATGATTCCACCAACTACATCTAAACACTTACGTAGCTACCCTTTTTTTATTCAATCAAGCGACGAGAGGAGCGGGACGGTCACCTGACGGTAAGCGACTGATTACAACAACGTGGCGCTATTTAAAATTAGAGACACTACATTGCGTTCGTCGCCTTGAGATATTAAGTCCCGTTACCCCAGTAATGTCGGAACACAGTAATATTTGCACATTACTGCTTTGCGGCAGAAATGGGAGCTGCAGTGGTACCTAACTAGACTGTCTCCGGAATAAGGTATCTACCGCAACTTAGGCTAAAGGCGCTTGTCGAATGGAATAGGTTACGTGGAAGGTACGACGGCTTCAACATTGCGGATCTTCCCGGAAGAATGATCCCCATGTCCCGGAATGTCGTCTGGTCCAAATGGTCTGAAACTGTAAAGGTTAAAGCTCAAATAGAGTCCTTCGTGTCTATGCGATACCGCAGTGATTCAGATCATAGTGCGCATCCTAATTTCCTGGCCCTTGTATAGAAAGGAGCGCTTTGTCTGCCGGATGGTGCTGGAGCAGGATAGTGCAGGTAGCATCGCCGATTTGATCACTATCCATTTTTCACAATAGATGGCAAGCATGGGTACAGATTCTATAAAATAATAGCCAGTTAACTTTGACGGATAGTTACAGGACCGATGATCGGTCGGATTCCTTATTTCTTTAAAGGACAATTAGCTGTTGGTGAAAATAAGCAACACACAGTTTTAAAACGTACCTCGGTGGCCTAATGGTTAGAGCGTGAGGCCTTCTTTCCGAAGGTTCCAGGTTCGAATCTCGGCAATTACCGATGACTTTAATATTTAAGTTATGTACATTTGTGAACTTTAGTTACAACAGCGAAATACAAACGGTGAAGGAAAACATCGTGAGGAAACCTGCACAAGAATTAGAATTTATTCTAAGGTGTGTGCGAAGTCACCAATCCGCATTGGGCTCGCGTGGTCACTATGGTCCCATTGCCGTCATAATGAGGGTAGGCTTGTGCCCCAGCAGTGGGGACATAAATTGACTGTTGTGGTAGTTTTAAAACCAAAAGGACCGTCATATCAATATAACTGCTGCAGTAACTCAGTGCTTGCCTTGTAATACGGAAGTCTTTGATTCGATTTCAGGGATGTTGTAGAGTTTCCTTTGGTAAGACTAGCTGCCTCTCTTAAATTTATATCTGCCGCCTAACAACATCGCTGCTTTCCGAGAAAATTTTAAGTGACAACAAGGTCGAGAGCCTGAGCGTTTCCATCTCATTGTTACTTACAGTTTAGCCCGTTCTATAACAGTTTTTTTTTATTATTTTAAACCTTGTATGTCCAAGCTCGAAAGTAGCAGAAGCAGAAGTGATAGGGTTAATAACTATAATGCTTAGGAAAGATAATTTCTGATATATCGACTACGTTAAGTTGATCTAAACTTGAAGGCTCCTTACGGCTTAAACTGTTTGTGTTTAATCAATATTACCATCATTGTTACCAGAGAAGAGAACCACCACACCGATCGAACCAGTAACCATACAGATAACGTCTAACCCTTGTTATTTTACTGCGCTCTGACTTCAGGTTCAGCTCTGTATATTAAACTTTTTTAGCGTGTATTATAACTTAAATATTAGTTTTGGTGTTAATCATATCATCATCAGCGGACAGATGATCACTACTGGAAATAGGCCTGCCCAAAAGATCTCCACGTCGGTCGGTCCTGCGCTGCCCGCAACCAGCTGCTTCCCGCGACATTCACCAGATAACATAATAATAATCATATAACTTTTTAATATATTAATTTTATTAGGTTTTAGTACATTTGTTATTCCTGTAAATATTCTCTTGTTAATGTATTGGACCAGCGTGGATGGAAATGGCCCGAATCACCCCATTGTGAATCCCAACACGCGACAGCTCTTAGTACCCAGCGGTACCGGAGGCCATGCTGACTGTAGGGGACCTTTGGGGGAGACGTATGTCCAGCACAACGTCTATCGGCTGATGACGATGACGATCATGATTTGCTTCTTAGTACAGACTACTATGACAGCATTGGGTCAAGCATCAGGAATTGAGTAAAAATTTGGGTGACAATTAAACTATTTCTATTGTATTGAAGTAGTGTGTATTTTTTATTCGTTTACATGTTTTATAAAAATACTTGTTACAGCCACTCGAATTAATTATTCTGGCTGAAATATAAGTTTTGTATTGTTTATTCAGGGCTCTCGTGATGTTGAAGTTTTTGTGTTATCATTCTACCTGTTGACATACTTTATTGTATTCCTAGTTTTTTTTTTTATATTGGCAATATGAATTATAGTATTCTAAAAATATCTATACTTTCTGTAACACGCGTCTGGTTTCCCGTAGTAATTTAAATAATAAATGTTTTATTGAATTCAGGACTATTTTGAACATTCTGGTTACGAATGTAATATTTAATTAATAAACTTGTTAAGGAGATGGAAATAATCTAAATTAGATGATATGTTTCAACAGATTGAAATTCATCATCAGCCGATAGACGTCCACTGTTGAATATAGGCCTCCCCAAAGATCTCCACATCGATCGGTCTTGCGCTGACCTGGTTTCGGCGCCTTGTCAACGTCCGTCACAGTCAGCATAGCTTCTGATACCATCAGGCACCAGGAGCCGTCGTTTGTAGGGTTTGATTTAGGCCATTTCCCACCACGCTATCCCATTGGGGGTTGGTGTGATCTAGAACCTCGTTTGTTGATTAACAGGGTGCACTACGGGCAGGTGAGGTTGGCTTGGGTCCCGTGAGTTGTTGTGCGAGCCCCCTTACACCTCTGGATTGAACTTAATTCATTCATAAAATTAGAACCTATAACCCTGTTGATCTATAGACAATAAGAAAGTCTTCCGAACTTTCGACCGAGTTCATCCAAACTGAAAAAATAGATCATAATCCTTCTGGTAGTTTGAAAATTCGGCGATAACTTTGCGTCGAAGTTTAGTGTTAATATTAAATGTCGAAAGAGACCTTTGTCTAATAAAGCTTGTGAAGAAAAACCCTTTTCCTGTGAAATTGAAATTACTTCTAGGTGTGGTGAAGCGACCATTTAACTCCAGTATCGAACTACCATCATTCTTACAGACGTTACGTCAAACATAACGACCATATCGTTTCGCGAATAAAAATCGTAACAAAAGGATTGTCCATGCGTTACACATGTCTGTTGTCGAAGATATCCCCCAAAGGATTAGCAGGACCATTGTCCTGTAAGGATCTCCCTTAACAATACCTATTGCTGATTTTTTTGCGACCGCACCTGGGTACGCGTTTTTTAGCAGCGTCATGTGCACAAATAAAGTCAGATGTGGAGATAGATATAAAAGATCGCCATGGTCGCTGTCTTAGGGGAAAGGATTGCATTTTTTTTAAAGTTTACAATTTTTTTACTTATTGATAAATATTTTATTTATTGATAAATATATACAAAATCATCATAAAAATAAATTTTATCATTTACTTTAATTAGTCTTAACAGAATTTAGTAGAGTATTATAAATCTATATGTTTGGATATTAAAGTGTAATAGCAACTACACAGTTAACTACAAACTGAAGTGTAGCGATCAGATTGAGAAAACTAATTCGATCTTCAGCTATTCTTTTTAACTGATGGTATTTAAACCCGGTCCATTCCTTTACGCCTTCAAACCATTTCTTGCGCTGTCTACGAGGTGCACGTTTTCTAGGAGTTTTGCCCTCCAGAATCGACCTTTGGAACTCATAAAGCTTTCCTCTAGGAAAGTGTCCGAAAAATGCACCCTTTATTTGCATGACATATCTGTCATGACATATTTATTTACTACATATTTTTTTTTATTCGACGAAGCGACGAGATGAGCACGACATTCATCTGATGATAAGTAGTTTGCCCATAATAACGCAGCATTAGGGATGATATACACAGCATCGCATTGTGCTCGTCGCCTTGACATAATATATTATCAACAGCTACCTTAATAGCTACAAAGCCTTTCAAATAATAATGTTTAAAGTGTACTGTTTGGCGGTAGAAATAGAAGATGCGGTGGTACCTAATGAAATGAAATGAACAACCATGACTAAAGAAAAAAAATTTACAATAAGCACATGTGCACTTTGTAGTACCGTAACGAAGGCATCATTAATGTCATAAGAGTATTCATACATCAGATTGTAATCTGAATATAGTTTATTCAATGATCGTGCGAAAAAATCAAACAGTCTAATTATACAATACTTCATTCCATCAATACCGTAACGAACTGCGTCCAAACAGTCGGTTCCGTGACCCTTGGAATCAGTAAAAAAAATGTCACCCTCGGATTTTTTCATCAACCCTTTTATGCATATCCTGTGTCGGAGCCGTACAGTGTTACAAGTCATATTTAAATAATTTATGTCTTGCCGAGTGGCGCACAGTTCGTTAGTGGGATTTTGCATCTGCCCCGTCAATGCTACAGCGTCATGTTTATAATGAAAACCAGTTGGGATTATTACATGTCCTGCAAAGGACTGATGTCAGCGAATATCGCACAATGAATGAAGGACTAAGTCTTATGCTTATTCACGATATTTGAGCAAGTCGTTGGATTTGCTACAAAAACTTCATAATTCCGTATTTAAATGACTAGCAAAGAATCATTATGATAACACGATTTTTTCTTCTTCTTTTAAAAATGATCGATAATATAGATTGGATGTAGATTGTTTAGGAACAGGATTATAATATATAGGGTCGCGCAAAAATAACCTTATAAAAACTACTTTTTATAAGGTTATTTTTGCTCCACCCTATATAATATTTCTACTGCAATTCCCTTTGACTAGACTTACGAAAACTTGTGAATATTTCAAAGGAATAAAATTTCAGTAATTACTAAAATATAGCAACTATGATTCTATCTTCTACATCAGGTAAAAGTCATCCGATTGCTGCATAGAAATTCCTTTTCATGATCACATAGATTGATGAAAAGGGATTTCTAATCTGATCAGTATAACGCCACTCCTATTCCTAAACACTGTTGTAGTTTTAAGCTTTTTATAAGCCCTCTTATTAAGGAATCACTTTTTATGTCTACACTATATATGCACAAGTTAAACACGAGGCCTTGCACCACCAGGGTTATGGTATCCTATTTATTTGTTTGTTTATTTCATAAATTAAAAACTAAACTAAATTGTGCTGTAGAGTATAAACTTTTAAAGTTAAGCTTTACTGGTTTCTCAGAATGAAGGCAATTTATAAAAATACAGAATTATATCCAAGATTAAGATGTACTAGTGCACGCAAAACACGGCGGAAACATAGTTTATCATCTTTGTATAGTTCCATTAACACGTAAGTAAAAGTGAAAGGGATGAACGTAGTTGTATCTCGCTGATTGTCGCTTACCTTCTAAATATCGTGTCATTCTCAGAGTCGTGACGAAACATCAGCTCCTTGGTGCCGGTTGTAACGCTCATGGTGGAAATGTATACGTTTCGATAAGTATGACCTAAGTTTATGTATGTTATAAGAAAGATCACTATTTTTAAAATATGGAGTTGGCTGTCAAAAATAAAAAGTTATATTATACGAAAATTAAAATGAAAATCTTGCCGAGATTTTTTTTTCGACGAAGCAATGAAATGGGCAAGACGTTTTCACCTGATGGTAAGAGGTACGCTTGCTTATAACTATGTGGCGTTACTTAGCATACACTGAACCATATTGCGCTCGTCACCTTGAGACATAAGATGTTAAGTCTCGTTACCTCAGTAATTACACTAGCTACAGCTCCCATCGAACCGGAACACAGTGACGTTTACACAGTACTGATAGGAGGCAGAAATAGGTGCTGCGGTGGTACCTACCTAGCCGGTCTCTGTTTAGGTAGGCATCATCTAAATTGTTTTAATTAGTTTGACAAACTTTCTTATGAACATATTTGGGCTGTCTACGTAGACGCCTAAAAACATGATGATATACCAGATCCGACAAATTCATACCAAGGATGACTCCTGAAGCTATTGAAATAAAGACACATCCTAATTTCAATAGAGAAGGTGGCTGGGCAATACCACCTCCTTCAGACTCCGTTATTAATAAAACTAAATCAATTAGAAAGTTTCAAGACACACCCAGCTCATTCTGTTCAGATTAACTAGAAACAATAATTAAAAAGATGTAGTTACTCTGTAATGACTATGACATCAGAACATCTATCACCGCTGTCCATGACCATAGTTGCTGCATAGCGGTCGGACGTCTGAATAATAATATAAATAAATAATACGCTAGAAGTAAAATTTAAGATTTTATATCATCATTGTTAACTTATTATTTACTTGTGAATAAACTTAAAAATATAAACGCAAACTATTAAGCTATAAATCTGTTTTAACGAAATTAACCGCTTGTCTGAAAGCCCAGTTAGTCGACGATAATGGGTGGCTCAGCTTTTTGTCATTGTTTCTACACCACCCCTTTAATTTTTTTTTCCAGTAGCCCCGCTTGGTTTTTTGCCTTTTTTTAATTGAAAGAGCACTGGCCGGGTTTTGTCTAGTTTATATTAAATTACAGTTTTTACATGTAATGATATGCGGGAGCCCATTACAGTTGCGCAATCGTATACCGACGAAAATGAGAGAATATTAGCACAGTACCCTTTTTTTTTGTAGGTTAGCCTGCATTGTTTTTATGTTGGGGTGTTTTTTGTTAAAATTAATAATTGAGACAGTTATGAATTACATTTTTTTTTTGATAAATGAAACGTTTAATAATTATTACCGTTTTAATTTTTGCTCTTGTATTATTATTAAATTTAAACATAAATCTGCACATAGACAAGTCTAGGTTAAATTACAAGCAGTTTTAGACCTGCTTTATTTTTAAGATTACTTTTTTTAAGATATCTTTTCTGTTCTGAAAACCGAGCTCCTGATCTAGAAACATCAATAAATTGTGTATTATAAATAAATATTGAATTATTACCAAACCTAAAAGATTTTGATACAAAAATCACTCATTACTTCCATTTGAACGTGATATCAACAAAACCCATCGCGGATGTATCTACCCACAGATCGGCTCTTCAATGGGGCACTGCGTGAGAAAACTTAAAAAAGATTCTCGCATCTAAAGAAAAAAAAAAAACGCACTTACAGAATTATTAAAAAAGCCCCCGACAAGATGTCCCTTGCACAATGCAGTGCGACGCACCTTGGATCCACCGGAGATACGTTCTTAAAAAATGTGCATACGTTTTTACAAACACTGTACGGTACCCTCAGAGCAAAAAAAAAATAACAAGGGATGAACACGAGACCAGCGTTATTTAAACTGTGAACTATAACAATTTATTTCCTAGATCATCTACTTCTTAAAGTGTCACCTTCCTGCGAAGGTTGGTGACTATTGATGCAATCTACACTTTCGATACCACGGCATTGAAGACCGAACTGGTGCCTTTTTCAAATCACTGGTATGGATTCTTCAGCCAGGATGTTCTTCTTTGACCCACACTACAGTTTCCTTGACACTTGTATTATGGGCTGCACTGGTTCGTTTTTTATGTTCTTCATTATGTGTCCTAAATCATCATTCATCATTATCAGCCTTTGTTTATGCACTGCTGGATATAGGCTTTCCCCAATGTCTTCCACCAAATGCAATCCTCAGCTTCTCACATCCACCCTCTTCCGACCGCTCTGATGATGACGTCGGTCCTTCTGGAGGGTGGCCTAAATATTATGACCTAATTTAAATATATGATTGAATGATGTATTTTTCTATAAAGTATTAAACAGAATCACGACGAATCGGTGAAAATTGCAAAAGCCTCAGGTAGTGACTGATAGTAAGGTCTTTGGGCCAAGCCTATGGCCAGCAGTGGATACGGTCATGATAATAAAATCTTACTTATTTCTGCCGCCAAACGATAGCGTGCTAACATTATTGGGGTAACGAGACATCTTATAGGTCAAGGCAATAAGTACAATTTGGTGCAGTGTATATCATCCTAATTGGTGACACATTATTATGGATAGGTGTATTATTAACTCATGAAGTCTCGGTCGACTTCTTTCAATAAATATATATATATTCCTATGAAATTTATTTCGTCCTTCTCTTAATTATTCGTTGTAGTAATATAATGAACATATTTTTGTATTGTTCGATATAGCAGTTTAAACTTTATATATCTTCTATAGCGGGGTGTAAGGGGTCCCACATAACAAGTCACGGGACCCAAGCCAATCGCACCTGCTCGTGGTGTACCCTGCTATTCAACAAACGAGGCA
Organism: Ornithoptera alexandrae; assembly: GCA_029030555.1. Lineage (NCBI taxonomy): Eukaryota > Metazoa > Arthropoda > Insecta > Lepidoptera > Papilionidae > Ornithoptera > Ornithoptera alexandrae. The sequence continues at coordinate 3,457,441 of JARDVY010000007.1, read as the reverse complement.
CTGGCTTTAGTCAACCCGCAATGGGCCAGCGTGGTGGAAATGTCCCCAATCCGCCCATATGAACCCCTACCTACGACATTCTTTAGTGCCCAGCGGTACCGGAGGCCATGCTGACTGTATGCGGAGATCTTCCTATGGAGAGGCCTATGTCCAGCAGCGGACGTCTATCGGCTGATGATATCTTCTATATATAAAATGAAAATGAGATTTGTTTGTCCGCCAATAACGTGAAAACTATAGAACCTAACGATATGGGAATATGGGCGTTCGACGCTGAATCATTTGTACATAGTGAAAGTTTATTTAATAAATTTCATAGTTACTTCATCATTTTATTTCTAATCAACTTTTATAAACATTTTCATTTCATATTATTTATGTGGTTGCTATAGTAACGGTTGATACAGGAAGCCATTTGCGGTAGCAATTGCTCTTAAGGAATTTCAAACAAATTTCAAGTCTAATTTTATATTATAATAAAGCGAGTGGGGAACAGCTAATATATATATATATATATATATAAAATTATTATTAAACATAATTTTGTTATAATATAGTAATATTTATTTAATTTTCATGTAAATAATAAAATAAAATGATCTTTATTTTAAGCAAAAAATGTTTGAGGGCCACTGACTAAATCAAATAGTGTTCGCTTATTGTATGATGGAAACGAACTTGGATAAGATTGAAGCATCAAGAGCATTTTTATAAACCGGAAATAAATAATAGTCGATGTGCAAGTTATTTAAAGTATTTCCTATTTATTAAAAGCGCATGTTTATAAATATGTATTTTTTATTATTTTACATCTATACTTACTATTGCCTAGTATACTGTATTCAATTATTAAACTATATTGTAAGGGGGTATAATGGGCCCCGCATAACAACTTACAGGATCCAAGCTAACCTCACCTGATCGTGGTGCACACTGCTAATCAACAAACCAGCCTCTGGTTCCTACCAATCCCCATGGGGCCAGCATGGTGGGAAATGGCCTGATGGTGGGGGAACCTTTGGCAGAGGCCTATCTCCAGCAGTGGACGTCTATCGGCTGATGATGATGATAATGGTTGTAATGTACGAATTTTTCTAATACATTACTCCTGTTGACCCTTTGTTTTGTAAATTAAAAAAAAAACAAGTTTAATATTCTCACCTTAGCCAGTTTTTTTTAACTAAATCTTAATAGGGGCTTAATTTGAAGTACTCTTTGGGGGTTGATTTGTGTTTTTATCTTTTGTGTTTTTTTTTTAATATTTGCATATTGTTTAGAACAACACTCTTGTAACATGGCTGTCGTAAGAATATTCATAACTTTGATTTATAAAGGAGTTTTTTTTTCTTTTCCTCTTTCCTTTTATATTATAAACAGTGTTAAATAACAATTCATTGCGTTAATTTTACTACATTAAGGGTATCTTTAGGGATGTTTTTAGATGTCTTCATGTGTTGGTTTATATATTTCTAGATATAAATGAAATCATACATTTTGTTAAAAAAGGATTGCAATCATTAACTTAAAGGTTATATTTAAAACGAATCCTTAATTTAATAGTAATTCGTGAGGGCCTGAACCAAATAAAAAAAATTTCTTTCTTGATCTCTTTAGTCGTTCTCTCTTCCGGAGATACAGTTATGAAATAGAATTAAATCAATTCCGTCGTCATCTTCATTAGCCGGTGGACACTAACTGATAGACATATCCTTCAAAAATACATTGATCGATCCTGTTTTTTTTTTTACGAATTGTTGACGAGCGTGTTATTCACCTGATGGTAAGTGATACGCCTACGCATAACAACGTGGCGCTAGTTAATATGTTGTCTAGAGCACCACTTTGCGCTCGTCGCCTTGAGACATAAGATGTTAGGTCTTATGACTCCAGTAATTCCACTAGCTATGTCATCCTTCAAATCGAAAACCACACATTTTTTTTATCAAGTATTAACATTTCTCATCAACCAAGCTATACTAAAAACCTGACTTTAAAACCTCTCGCATTGCTAAGGATGATTACAGTGGTGAGTTTTGTTAGATAAAAATCTCCATATAACCCTGACTTCTCCCCAGAAGGGTAAGGTGCCCGAAGGACCTAAGGATGCGTTATTTACATAGATGAATTAATGCAGCGGTGATATAAATTTTCCATATAAATATCCGTCCATAAACAATCTGTGTCACTCCACATATTTACACGGACCGTGACGTTTCCTGCCTCGTACTTTTTTAAAGACACCCTGTTCCCACACTAGTTTTTTTACCGGTTTCTTTTTTTCATCATGCAGATTAAAATTAACGGTAAAATCTCTCCCCCTAAGGATAGTTTAATTTATTTCTTCGGTTGCACAAAAGGTGATGCGGTCGCCGTTGTTTGTGAATGTTACGCTGATATCTGTTATAAAAAAAAAAATCATTAATTGTGATATGTCATTTTTGCGAAGTTAAAAAGTTATTACAGTATAATTCTATAGGTCTTCATAAATCATTGATAAGTTTAAAATCATTCAAGGACATAAATAAACTTATCTATAATAACAATAAAGTAAGTATTATTGGTCTGTTGCCGGATATCGTCTAGGTAGGTACAACTGCAGCTCCTTCTTCCGTTGTCAATTGAATAGTACTGTGTATTAGTATTCCGGTTTGAACGGTGTTGCAGATAGTGAAATTACTATGGTTACAAGGCTTAGCAGCTTATGTCCTGAGGCGACGAGCGCAGTATTGTGTATATTATTCTAACTAGAGCTACGTTGATATGCGTATGCCATTTATCATCAGTTAACGTTTATGTTTACCTGATATCATTTTATGTATATGATATATAGAATAAATGAATAACAAAATATATAAATCTTTCATTAATCAAATTTTACCTGCACAGTAAAAAAAAAATTGCATAAACCGACAAAGAAATCAACTTTTTGTGACAACCGTGTAACGAGAATGTTTTCTTAAACAACGGCACTTGCTAAAAAAACAATGAAAGGGAAAAAAGCAGAAATCAAACCCCGAAGAGCTCTTCAAATTAAATCCTTATTAGAATGTTTATAGAAAAAAAAAATAGCTAACGTGAGAAAATTAAAGTAAATGTTTTTTATGCAAATGCAACCAGAATCCCGACCGTTAGGAAATTTGCATTATTTTTTTATCTTTCATTTCACTAAGAAGCCGAGGTCCCTGACACCATGTAATTATGGTAAAAAAAGAGGATACCTCGATCTATACGAACGGTCAGGTAGAGTGCGTTAGTGTTGTATACAATGGGGCCCGGATTTCCTCTCTCTAATACAAGAGCCGGCCTTCACCTCACGTGCAGATTTTGAATACATCTCCGACAAACTTTTTTCATGGGCGTGATTGATTTTATGTGATACGCAACTTATTGATATCGTCCATATTGATTCGGAACTAACTACTTCCGCTAACATTATTGTTGTAGTAAATTCGTTATATCCAATTATATATAAGATATATCATTAACTTTATTTCTAATTTTTAATGTATTTTTTTTTCTCGATTTTTTTAGAGGACTGGTCGTTGGTTTCTGCTATCGGATACCATCTAGGTAGGTACTACCGCAGCGCCTATTTCTGCAGTCAAACAGTTCTGTGAAAACTCTACTGTGTTCCCATTTGAAGAGAGCTGCATTTAGTGGCATTACTGGCGTAACGATACATAAAATTTTGTTACGAGATGACGAGCACAACGTGGTTATATTGTTAATAGTAAAGCCTGCTAGTGAACAGAATTGACTGCTGTTTTAGTATTAGTTGTTGTGGAAATTGAACTAAATCAGTGAATATTTTGTTTATAAACAATCTTATAATTATTAATAATTCTTGTGGAAATCAGTGAAAATGTATATGTGTATATGAACAGCTGTTTTATGTTATAATATTATAATTGTTATCAATTTTAATTGTTATGCAAATTGAATTTAAATGTGATAACTGCATGCATGGTATCAGTGTATATGGACCGTTTGAATTCCGCGCCAACTTCACGCCATTGGCTGGCACTGTTACGCAAGAACTTAAGCTGCATATGCATAAGATGGGATAGAAAAAACGTACGACTGACCACGTGTCTTGGGAATTAAATCAGGGACTTCCTTATTGCAAAGCAAGTGCTTAGCCACTGTGCTTTGGAAGCAGTTGAACTTCATTTGTAGACCGGAGAAAAGAACATATCCAAGATGAATACATAAAAGTATTGTTTTTTGTTATAATGTATAAATAATGTATTTTTTATTTAGCTATATCAATTATGAATAGTAGTTTTTAATTATATTATATTTGTTTCTTTCTTTACTTTCGAAGAAAGATGACAAAATTTACAAATATTTACAGTAGCAGGAAACCACCTAATCTTAATACTGGTTTTAAATATACAGGTTCAAAAAATAACTTAAGATTTATTATTCTTATTAAAATTGTAAAAATTTTTATTTACTAGGTACATTATAATATAATTGATTATGAAATATGGCAGTATAAACATTAAAAGCAAACTAAAAAGCGAAAAAAAGCGCACATAAATTGCAAGGATTATGCAATATCACGGCGCGCGACCTCTTCCTGGCTTTAAGGCTATAAATTTCATTCCGCTCCGAGGTGGTCTGACAAATTTGCGGTTACCACTAACTACCAGCACTGCCACATTTGCAATAAGCCCATCGGTTAAAATCACGAATAAAGGCAGTAGAGTAAAAACTTTAAAGCTATTATCTTTACTCTGTGGAGTTTTTGTTTGTGTTGTTCATTGTTACAGTATTCGAGTTTGCTAACTAGATGTTGTTGTCCGGTTTTCGACGAAAAAAAAGGACAATAGTTGTATGACAAAATTGTGCCTGAATGGTCATCGATCCTTTTTTTTACAGCCGCTTCCTTTTTTCATGGTAATTGTCTTTAGGGAACAGTTAGGACGGTTGCAATGTTTTGACGGATCAAACAATGACACAGTAGGATCCTCTTGTGAAAATTTATGAGTGTGTTGACAATTTCTGTGTTGTCAGCTAAACGGTTTTTATTGTGAACGTCTGTGTTGATTACTACTGGTTAAATTTTCCAATAAGGTTTTAATCGTAGGGTATTTTATTATCAGTACAGTAGAACGTAAAGAAATACATTGGGAAGACCTGTTGTTGCATTAAATAATTTATTACGGGAGAAGGCAGTAGATGTATCTTGCTGGAGATCGTCTGGGTGGGTACCACCGTTGCTCCTATTTCTACCACCACACATGAGTGTGCAAACATTACTGTGTTCGAGTTTGCAAGGCGTTGTAACTAGTGTAATTACTGAGGTAACGAGATTTAACATCTCATGTCTTAAGGCAAGAGCATAACGTGGTACTATTTGTAAGATTACTGTAGCGCCACGTTGTTATGGACAGGCGTTTCACTTAAGATCAGATGAACGTCTCGCTCGTCTCATCGCTTCCTTTAATATTAAAAACAATTTTTTTACGATTCATCAAAACGATTGCAATATTTATATTTTTATAACTTACATACAAACGATAAATGTAATCGTCCATTATATAAGTAAGCATTTTCTATTTAAAAAAATTAAAAAAATATGATATAAAAAAATATATATAATTAATTAAATAAATTAATTTATTAATATAATTATATTATTTTTAAATATAATTTTGAATGTATATTTATTTTTTAATATCGGCTTTTGTTCCTTCTCTACGGTCGTTTCTATGAGGAAACGGAGGTTTCAATATGTATTGATTATACATTAACTTTGTATGATAATATGAAAATAGTTTTTCGAAACTTCTGTGGTTTTTCCGATTCTAAAATTGTTAACAGCTTAACATACATTTAATAGAATATATAATTATTGTAATTTTTTTCTTCTTTATTCTTCTACAAATTGGGAGTGACCAATATTTATTTAGTAGATGAAACTAAAAATATTAATAACTCTATACACCCATACATACTTGTTTCAATTAGTATTTTTCATTTCAGAAATTTTCATGCCGTATCGTATGCATACATATTAAACATTGGCAAAAATATATTGCGAAAGTATTTACTTAAACGTGTATGCAATTAATTGGAACATTTAAATTGGTAATGAGTAGTCCACGAGGACGTTGACTTGAGCTGGTGATAAGCGAAACTCATTTACGAACAGGCTACACGACGGATAATTAATGATATTTACAAGAACAAAGATTAGTTATCGTGTGGTAATAAAGCGTATGCGTTTAAGCTCTTATTTAATAATATGTATGAACAGCAATAATAATAATAATAATAATATATTTTATGTAGAATGAGGTATCGGAACAAACTGTAACATCTTAATGCCGAGCTCATAGTCACTTAAAATCGATATCTAATCGATAGATTACTACTATCTTACATTATTACAAATAACTCTATTCTTAGTAGTTTTTAAAAAGGTTTTATTATGAAATTAATTATCTAGATTTTGTTCAGAAATTTCTTGCTAATATATCCGTGGGTATCTCATGAATTAGCTTCCCCAGCTTCGTCTAATGTAGAATCTGCAGATTAATTAAAAAATCAATAAAGTACCAGACTTTTTTTTACCTAGTAAGTTGTTCATGAAACATGTAGAAGAAATTAGATGTTCCCCGCTCACTTTTCTGGCCGTAACATCCCTACAACCCCTTTTGTGGTTTTCGTTTTTTGCTTACCTATACTAGGTAATAGAAATATTTGTACGAAATTTCAAGTGTCTAGGCCTTATGATACTAGAGATAACATCACGAGTCTCTACATAGGTGGAAATGTTTTATATATATATATATATATATATATATATATGGTTACGCGTCCTTTTTTGTTATTAGATGCTACGAAACAGCTCAGTAATGATTCTTCTTAAGGTTCCTCTCCGAATAGCTGAGATTTGGCGGTAATGATTACTACATATGGATAAATAGTATATACATTAATAACGTCACACGATAAGTACACTCGTGTAAAGGTTACGTTAATGTATAACATATTATTTGTTGTGGAAATAACGTGACTGTTGTGTGTGGTCTTCAGGTGACAGTCTCGACTAATATTTGCTGAAGAGTTAGATGCCTTTGGAAAGTACCGTAAGGCTGTAACCTGTGAACGGCGCAGCGAAGAAGCGGGTGTATAGATACGAAGCGGGTTAAAACAATGTTAATCCAATGATAATAATCAGGACTTCTTAATCATTCTTTAGTGTTTATCGCGATCAATCATTTGGTGAGGATCAACGCTACTGCTGGCTCTGATATTTAACTGACATTCAAACTGGTCAGCACACGATTAACCACCCTTCAGGGTTTCTGCACAAATATATCTAGATATAAGAAACATAAATAAGATCTTATGTTACCCTAGATAAATGATAATTATTATTTTATATATTAATGACCATAATTAGTTCTCCTTCGGGCCCACTTTGTAAATAACCATATATTTTTTAATTCTATAAAGCGACATTCACTTGATGGTCTGTTCTTTGAAGATGGTAAGCGCTTGAAAGTCATATTAGCTCTTACAGTTCATCTGATACTGGACTCGTTTAACCGGATCCATGGCTTTTTAACTTGATGGTAAATAATACGCCTGCCCGTAACAACGTGGTGCTAGTTAGGATGATATACATAACACCACACTGTGCTCATCGCCTTGAGACAAATTTAGGTCTCATTACCCCAGTAATTTAACCAGCCATAACGCCCTTCAAAGCAGAACATAGCAACAGTACTGGTCGGCGACAGAAATAGGAGCTGCGATGGTACTTAGACGGTTTCCAGCAACGAAGACCTACCACCGGTCTCCAAAGTAAAAGTGTAAATACAATAAATTATGAAGCTATAAATAGAAAATATGTACCCGTATATATTAAATCACATTATTACTTGTAATAGTGATGTCAGATGTCAGTAATCAGTTCCACAGTCAATTTACTTGATGCTTTCTTTATTTATCTTAAAAGTTTATTGGTGTTAAATACAAAGAATTGAAAGTATATCCAAATCTCAAAGGAAGATTCAGCTAAGTGTGTATATATTAAATAATCTTGTTTAACGGATTTTATGTAAAAAGTTTGCTATTGTTCGTACTGTTAATTCAGAGATGATAAGGATTCGAAATGAAAAGCTCTTTTTAAATTGTCTTAATAACATTATCACAGAATGAGAACATATCTTTCCTTTCTTTGCTGGTGAGTTTCTGCTTAGTTTTCCTCAGGAAGGTATAATTTGATTTCTTTTAAATAAAATTGAATAAATAAACTTTCGAGTTACAATTCTTCTTCTTTCTTTTACTTTTAAAACGCTTGTTCAACCACTATACCTCCACCATAGCCCGTAGACGCGAGATAAATTTACAGCTTGGCTTTTCTTAGCACCGCAACGTCCTCGAGCACTCGCGGTCACCGTATTCTTGATTAAACACAACACTGATATCTACTGATTACACATTACATAGTCCGATGCCGGTATGATAGCAGGATGCCTGTCTGCAGCATCCGTCATGTTGCTCTCATTACAATTATCGGACCGCATGTTGTGAAACATTTTACGATGAAATTATACTCAACTATAAAAATACAAATCTTACTGATTTTAGTAATATTTTTTTTTTTATTTCGGATATTTTTCTATTGAATGTGTATATCAGGTATATATTTTTATACCAGTAACATGGCAAACAAGTATACCGTCCGCCTGATGGTAAGAACTTGCTGATAACCTTTTAACATCTGTACTACCAATGCAACACAAACGATGTTGTATATACCTTTATTATTTTATTATACTCTTAGCATTATTAAATAAGATTATACTTTTATAGGTTTTTTAATTAAGAACTATATAAGTAGATATAATTTATTATGACACATAAATATAGCTGAAAATATTTCGGTGGAGATGATATTAGGAGATCAACAAAAGGACTGAGATCACCGATATAGTCCAAAAGGTTGCTAGAGGTAAGTGGTCATGGGAATGACTCAATGCTCAAAGGACTGGTAGGAGGAGATGTCTCCGTAGGCCTCTCACAAGGTGGACTGATGATCTGGCGAAAGTTTTGAGAAACCACTGGATGCGGACCAATTGGAAGTTGAGATGTTTGGGGGTTGCCTACATCTATCGGCTAGTGATGATAATGTAAAGAGAAGATTTATGTTTATGGTGGATTATTTCCCTTCTTACTACAATACATATGTAAACGAAATCGATTGTATTTCTTCAATAATTTGAAATTAAACCAACTTTTGGATATTTTTTTCTGTCAGCGACAACCGGTTCATTGCCACCGCACCGAGATAGTGAGTTGTGTCATTTTAACTATCGAAAATTCGCAAATTCTCAACGAATGTTTGATAATCGCCACATTTGTTTCATGGCAACCCTGACTGCGTTTTGTTCGGTTAATATATGCATCTGGCACACGGCCAGCGACTGGCGTGGCGCGACGGGCCGGGCCTGTACTGTGGACACCCAACTGCCCTGAATTCTTCTACCTATCGCTGACATATTGCTGTTTGCACTTTAATTATGGTCATATTATCATAAACGTTGAACAGGAGGCGTAGTACTACGCATTTGCAATGGTAAACAACCATTCCATGTATTACTGTAGTTACGACCACACAGCATACTTAGAATGAAAGTGAGCTCACTTAAATGAATAGCTCTCATAATGTTTCCATTTTGTTATCCAGGGACTTTTGCTGACCAACTAATAGAGGATGTTAGATTTTCACGAAGGCTGTTGTTAAAAGATTTCAGATTCTTCTAGATGTTTTCATTACTTACCTTTGAATAAAAAGGTAAAATATGATGATTGTAGAAGATATGATGTGAACTTTATTGTTATTTGTTAAAAATACTGATGACAATACATATAATAAATTATCCTCTAATTTCAAGGATAACATTGTTTTGTAGTATCCTTTCATTTGAAGTTTTAAACTGCTTAAAATATCCTTACTTTATTATGATAAAGCAAGACAATCGTTGACTTGGTAGTAATTGATATGTTTATCATAACGATATCACTAATCATTCTAAGACAGACATAAATACTTGTTCCTCGATAACATGACTAGTTATAATGTTCTTCAAATACAACCCTTTGCACCCTCCTTGGGGTAGAAACAGCTACTGTAGTCCTATCTAAGGTGTCATATAGGAGTATTCTAGCTTTGGCTGAATTTTATATTTGCGTCAAATATTATTTTTGCTTGTTATTGAATTAAGTTCGTATGAAGCGGAAGATGCGAACACGCTGCGTCCATATATCAGTTCGGCTAATGATCATTGTCACAGAACAGCTAATGTACTATGTTTACTCGTCCGTGTTGCAATGTTTATAAATGATACCGTGCGTTTATCCATCTGTTACAGGATTTCCTGCGTCCATTGGGAAACCTAATCAAATTCCTCTAATATCTCGTAAAACAATTTTTCATCACACATTTCTCGTACGTCACTCTAATGAAATTTGGAAAAAATAATATTCGAACGAAGTGATGAGACGAGCCCAGATATTAAATGATACGCATGCCCGATACAACGTGGAGTTAGGATGACATACACCACATTTTGTTTATCGCCTTAAGATATGAAGTTCTGCAAACCCAGTGATTTCGTTAGCTACAACGCTCTTTCAAGCTTCTGACTTGAAGGAACACAGTAATGTTTAACGGCCGAAATAGCAGCTGCGGTAGTACCTAGGACAATCTCTAGCAACAAGGAACCACCAGTAATTTCTTTCACATAACATAAGAGTATGTGTTATTCGCTCATAGATGAAAAAGTATACTAAGAATAGAATTGGAATGAACATTTAATGTTACTGTTACACTGTCATCCGATCTCACATTGTGCATTCGTAAATTGTATAATGAACAATGATATTTTTAAAGCAACAATAGTAAACTAGACGTTTTGAGGTTATTGATGGAAAAAAGAGTGCATTATGATTATCCAACACGCCCGCACTAAACGTCGAGTAACCACCAAAAGCTCACGAACGCCTCATTACATTCGCATCAGAGGTCTTCGCAAAAACTCCATGGTGTGTAAAACAGCAATGTGACGTAGGTGGTCTCGTATTTTATGGCGTGAAGTAATAATGGCACCTATGTAATAGTCTATATTATAATGGCCAGGTTGCCGTTTCTGTGGGCAGTGTAATGGCCGATCGCACGCCGCCGCTGGGTGGTCGGATTACGAGCGGAGCCCTGGATTAAGTTCCATCGACACGTGAGCTTTTCTATGGTCTAAAGTGGCTTTAGGCGTTTGTGTGCTTGATTGTGTTCGCGGTGATAACATAATGCCGTGCTTAAGTTGTAAATAATTCACAGCGCTGAATATGGATTACATTTTATGTTCACCTTACATTTATATAGTGTTTTTTTTTTTACAATTAAAAGTATCGAATTAACTATAGAATCTTTATATGTAAGACATTTCCACCTATGTAGAGACTCATCACAACGTCACTGGAAACATAAGACCTAAGGACTTGAACTTTGATAGGCATATTCCTTTTGCTGAGTATAGATCATCTAAGAACGGATTTTTCGAAATGTTATCCCCAAAAGACAATGAGGTTGTATTAATAACAGGGAGGGGCTTATTTCTGACAAATTTCAAATCTATTTCTACATTACAACGAGCAAACCATGCGGGGAAGAGCTAGTATTATATATAATTGTATTAAAAAATATATTATAAGCGATACAGTAGGAGTATTGTTTCTTAGTGCTGAAAGCTCACTGTCAAACAAATTTTAGATACACATTTTAGTGGTTTAAGAAATACGTCGGTGTGTTTTTTTATTCTAGGAAATACCAAGGCGAGCAAGACATTCATCTCATGGTAAATGATGATATGCGTACATATAGCAATGATGCACTAGATAAAATTATATACGAAGCACCACATTGTACTCCCCGACTAAAAACATAAAATATTAAGTCTCGTTACCCAAGGAATAAATACTAGCAAAACACCCTTCCAGCAAGCCTATCCTCAGCGGTGGATATCTATCGGCTGTTGATGATGATGAAAATACCTTTCAAACCGGAACACGGTAATATTGGCACACAATGGTTTGGGGATAGAAACATGAGCTGTGGTAGTATTGAAATAGAAGTTTTCCGGCAAAAGAGACTTACCACCATTTACCAAATGTAGATTAAAAAAATACTATGTGCTAAGCACAAACGTAGATTTGTAAAAAATTAAGATTCTCGCTACCGGTACCGAAAGTAAACATAATTATAAAGTAAACATTTAAGTTACTGCAAAGCCAACTGCAACTGCAAACGTGAGCCGCCAACAAACAATTTGGCTACCGTGAAACCTTAACGTGATTATTTTTTAACTTATCCCATCTAATTTATTGGTAGAAGCGTAAAGGAACCTTATCGTATAAGACATAAGGTTTAGAATGGTTTACTTATATTTTTTCAACATCAAAACAGATCATGGTGTAACGTTAAGATCCCTTTGACGTCGGCAAACGAACCGCGAAGTAATTCGGCCGCGCTCGCGCCCGTGTTTGCTTAGCGGACGTTGGGCTGGAAAGAAATTCGTGGCCGAATAATGGCATTAAATTTTTGGACCAGATCGACCCCGAATAATGGTGTTAAATTTCCTGAATCCACATCCGAATATGATGAATCTGTCGGCGGTCGCTTTTGCGGATTTATTGCTGTTTTTATCAAAGAAATATTTAACTACACCGCCAACGGCCACGTTGCGAAGAATGCGGTGAAGAATTAGAAATATCTAACATTTAACAAAATATAAGGTAAAACGCTCACAAAAAGCTTGAAGTTCAATAAGTCTCGGTGGTAAAGATCAGGGTTAATAAACGTTTACCCTCTTACACGGGTGTTCACGTGATGGGGTCACCTGGGGTTTTTAAGATAATGATAGCCTTCGTTGGAGTTACAACCGTCCAGCGCCGTGTTATGACACATTAGCGTACGTTCGTTGACAGCGCGGAACAATTTGCAATTAGCTATGGAAAACATATCTCCAGTGATGTTGTAGTGCATCGAGGCTACAGTGTCGATATAATTTATAAACCATTTAATCATAATAATAATAAAAAAACTTTATTCCCCTCTCTGGCCCATAGTGTTAGTGAGTTGTAACAATTTTTGCTTAATGGCTACGTCAGTAATAGGATAGTAATTTCATGACTTTATTTTATTTTACTCATTACATAAGTTTTTTTTCTTAGTAACTACTTATACAGTACACGTACTTCTCCGCACACAAGGGTGTAATAGATGCGAATCATACGTCCAGCAGTCATCACTTCATTGGCAGCACTGGTATCGTTATGGTTAACTTGAAGTTTGGTAGGATTAATCCACTTGCCTAGTATAGGCCAGTTAATAAGGATTGTACGTAATGTTGTCTCCAAAAAGAGGGTGTTAACAAAGTAAAAAGACTTGGGGGCGGTGTGTTGCTACCGGTCAGGAATACTGACGAATTACAAATCTAATTCTATATTATAGCCAGCAAAGTGGAAAGGTAACAGCTAGTTATAATAGTAATTAAGGAAACCAGTGTGTTTAAGTATAAAATACTACCTGAAATACATATTAGTTTATAAGGTATATTATATCGATGTAAAGAATTAATAAAAGTTTTTTTATGTAATTATTATTATTTATTTATTCGTAATATATAAACTATAGAAAATAGTGATTAAAGTATAACATTTTGTATGTGTTAATAACGCGTGTAATTTTTTAACAGCCACTTCAACACCATAGATTATTTAATGTTAGTCAAAATATCTACTAACAATTTAATTATTCATGTGATTTAGTTAGTTTTGCAAATTAATTTAACAGATAATAAAATTAATTGTGTATTGCGCGAAGTAACCATTACGCGTGCGTGTATCGGTCGGTGGACCGGTGTGTTTATCGGCAAATTAATTACCGGTCCACGGTTCGATGTCTCGGTATCGCCACCATTACCTGTGTATTGGTGTCGCTCTTTTCATTTCAGGTGGCCTTTATCTTATCTAAAGAGGACGTGCGGGTGGTATATAGGCTGCTTCATTGTTACAAACTGTCTCTGTACCAATCAGACAACAATCAACTTTAAGTGGTAGACATAAGATTCAATTTACAACAACGACTCCGACGTTTTCCCACAAATTTGCTTACAAACTCCATTGCCTCGAATTCAAACTCTACGCTATATATATATTAAGGTCGTTTTTGATTGTGCTAAAGTGGTTTTTCCGGTAGTTACACTATCCGAGCCGTTTCGACGACAATGGGCCACTTGTTTGGTGATAGGTATGTAAATAAGTAGATGGATGGCTGGTCACCGACCAGTTTGTTTGCCGTGAACGCTTGATAACAGCTCGGTGGGTGCATGAACTCGTAATAAACGTCTCTCGTGAAAATCGTCAGCTGTTCGCATAAAGTTTACAAGCAATTTTCCACTTGTAAAGCATTTCCTTTATTTATATTAAAGTAGTACCTAGTTTAATTGGTCATATAGTAAATTTTATAAAATTTTGGTGTAACATAATTTTTAACAAGACGTTTACATCCTATATGTTACATAAGTATGAGAGATTATTTGAATAATAAATAAATATATGTTGATGTACATACAATCAGATATATAATGCAAAATTTTACAATATTAAAGTAGTATTATATAATAATCGTAAAGCAGGTAAAGGTAAAATACCTTATATGTCATCATCATCAACCGACAGACATCTACTGCTGGACATAGGCCTCCAAAGATCTCCATGTCGGTTGTTGGAGTTCATTGAAAGGGAATTGGGCTGTAACTCAGTTGGCCCAGTGCGGGTTGGTGGGTGGTTAGAGCCTCGTCTGTTATTCAGCAGGGTGTACCGCGTGCAGGTGAGGTTGATTTGGGCTCCGTAAGCTGTTGGGCGGAACACTTTACACCCCTCTTCTAATTTTTATGTACTGTGTGTATACAGTGTTTTAATTTTGTAAGACGATGTAGCTGGGAAAACTAGAGAGGAGATTTCACATCTTATATCATAGAGCAATGGTAGCAATCTGCTGTGTGCTGTGTGAACATCCATACTCCTCATACAACAAAAATTTAATGACATGTTTGTATTAAAGTCTGAAGCACGTACATAAGTATGAAAGTAAATTAAATGGTTGTTTTATTTATATATTTTATATCTATACTTTGCTATGTATATATGTAAAATTTAAAATTTTTTTAATATATTTAAAGGCTTACTTAATTTGTTGGCAATGCGAATGGTTATTATGTTTTCTGTAACATTTTTTCTGATAACGAACATCTTATGAAGAGATTTTCTAAAACTTATTGTTTTTAACAGGGTTACATTTTTTTTATTCAACTTGATAATTCTTAATAATCTAATCCATACGTCAAGTAAGACTTTATTAGCAAAAAAAAAAAATTTAGTGTAATTTATATTATCGATAAAATTTATCCACATAAATATACGATACGATATACATAACGATTTGATCATTAAATCATTTAATTGAGCGAACAACTCGATCACACGTAAAACTTGAGAGCTACCTTCAATTAATATAGCAGTTTAATAAATGTAATAGACCTTATTGTTTGTAAGGCTTTTTGACCTATCCGTATATAAATAAAAAAAAAGACTAAATATAATCATTATTAAATATTTCATATTGTAACTGTCTTAGATTTTCTTGATACTTTAAGGAATTTAGTATGGAAAATTTTTCTTAGAATGTTTTTTTTTTTAATTAAGTTGTTGTTAAGTAATTTAACATATTTCAGCAGTGGTGCTTATATAAAAATAGACAGTCGTATCCACGGTTAAAGGAACTATATATAGTGTAGCGAATGTATCTGGAAAGTATCTGATAACATATTACAATGAAAGCCACAAAAACAGAAAGAACACAACAGCAATAAATAACAAAGAATATTAATTACTATGATCAAATATCATAAACGATATATTGGAAATAGATAACTATATCAATGGAAGAAAGTCTATTTTTGTATACGTTGTTTTTTCCTACAAATATAGATTTATTTTAGGGTACGATCGCTTCTTCGTTTACTCCCTTGTAAGCTTTCTGGGGTTTGTAGCTCCATTGCGGTGTTATTTAGCTCTAACAAAGCAAATATCTTATACCAGAGAAGCAATAGTAGTAAAATAGTGTCGATTGACTTTTTGTGAACATTTCCAAGGGGTCCTATTCGGTACCAATCGCCGCTGACCGCCGTATGCCCCACGCGACCTTTCACCTTAGGGGACATCACAAAATATCTCATAGAGAGGAACAACCCTAAAACTATTTTACCTTAAACACATCGTTACAGAACATTAAAGATGTTTTTAATTAAAATAAAAAATATAGATATAACCTTTACTTATTTTTTTAGTATTTTTATTATACATAAATCCATAAAATAAAAGTTTTCGTGTATAAAATCTTACTTATGTTTCATGTAATTTGTCTAAGGAAATATAGAAGTATCATATAAATTTCTCAATCAAACCATATGGGTATTAATGAACGTAAAAACTTTTAAACACAATGCAGAATATGGGATAGAAATACAATAGAGATAAATTATAGAAAGAGGCGGACATATGGCTTTTTCTCTAGTCATCCTTTCGGATTGTAAAAACGGTAAAAAAAGTACAAAATTCATAATAGTACAAATATAGAAATTAAGAATTTATAAACTAGGACTACACATAATGCACCACATTGTGCTCGTCGCTTTGAGACATAAGATGTTGAGTATCATTATCCCAGTAATTTTACTAGCTACAGCTCCCTTCAAAGCGGAATACAGTAATGTTTGCACAAAACTATCTGTCTAGACAGATTCCGGTCATAGAGATTTACCACCAAGAAATACCTATCTACCGCCATACAACACATACACACATATATATATATATACTAATGTAAATAGATGAAATAGAGTAAAGTTTACTTTTCTTTCATTCATCATGAACTATTAAAGGATCTACTCCACGGATGTCGTAAGTCGATGGTTCGGGCTCAATATGAATAACTGTCGCAGATTATACGATTGATAAATGGCTGGAGGCACCAGTCGATCGCAGGCAGCGCGGAAAAAAGATGAGGCCATGAATAATAATTGCAGTGTGCTGCTGCAACATCACGGTCCACTGCTAATGGTGATGCTGACCGTTTGGGGGTCCGTTTTATTGCGATTCTTTCGATAAACGATTAACGGAACGGGCCCACGATTTCCGCGGGACAATGCCGCGCATAAATTTTATTAGACAATTGCGAACGATTCGTATGCATTTTTATTTTATTCTTTTGCTAGCATAACTGTGGGTCCATTTGCGGACCCGTAATCTGAGTTCAAACAAACCGTTGCTATGTAGACGGCTCAACCATTTTAATATAAAATCAGAATAGAAAACTTTTGATCTTAATTTCTATGTCCGAAGACATGATTAAGGTGATACTATAGTTAATCTAATAACAGGTTGTATTCGATTAACTTTCAACTAAAATTATGAGTAGATGCAAAAATCAAAGATTTCTATAATTGCCCAAAGTAAAAGTTATTTTTTTTTGTTATCAAACCAACGCAGAGATTATTGTAGAAAAAAAAATTCTGAAAAAGAATCATAATATACTCTGTAATAAGCTGTGCGTGGTCTCAGATATAAAGGCGTATTTCAGCTTTCTAAAAGCGTGCAAGTATTATCATAGCGAAATTACTGGAGCAACAAAACTACACATTAAGTCTGAAGACGAGCACAGTATTGTGATGTTTATATCATCCTAATTAGTGCAACGTAGTTATGAACACGCGTATCACTTACCATCAGAACACTATGCAATGTTATCTCAACTTTCACCTTCCTGTTTTATATACAAAATCATCTACTGTAACAAGAAGTCTTCAAATAACCCAACAGATGGCGCCACCATGAACCATTAATCACGCTATCGTTTATCACAGCGCAAATCCTTATAAGGATCGTACATCTTTGTGTACATTGCTTTCGGTCAACAAGTCATTACGGAGTATACAATTGTATCCATCAACTGGATCTTCCGTAGTACAAGAATTCTACACTATACATATATATTTAGTTTTTAAATTTATTTATCCGTTATTGTGTTTAGTTTCAGTTTTATTATTAATTTTATTTTCTCTTCCTTGTCGTATTTATTTAACTCGGGGAAACCAGATCTGTGAGCCCTGACTCCGATGAAGCTGCTCTAAATAACTAGCGGCACAAACTTCATCATTTATAAAAAGGTATGAGATCATCCTACTCTCCTCGAGGAATAAAATTAATAGTAGTTAAATTGTGACCGTTGTCTATTACTACAGATAAAAATGTTTTTTTATACTATGAAGCGACGAGACAAGCGAGATTTTCTCCTGATAGTAAGTGATACGCCTGCCTATAACAACGTGGCGCTAGTTAGGATTATGTACATATTGTATGATGATGTACACCCTATTATACAGGTCGCCTTGAGACATAAGATTTTAAATCTCGTTACCACAATAATTTCACTAGCTACAACGCTCCGGCTGAGATTGGCGCCGCGGTGGTACCTACTTAGACGGTCTCCGGCAATACCTGCCTACCAGCAGTAATATCTAATAAATTGGTCTAACTGTTTTGTTACTTGACATGATGAATGTAGTCGCAAACGAGACAATTCCCAGAATAATATCTGAAGTCGAACAACACGAATATGATGTAGAGGACGTCTCGACGCCTCGGCGCTCCACAAATATAATATTGCACAATCTCAAGACCGCAAACAGAGTATTACCGTCATTACACTAAGCAAATAGGACGAACGTCTCGACAATCTACTGCTTAAATAATCATAAAACGTAAGGCTTTGCTAGCCGCTATAAATTACGACGTTATCAGCTGACAAACACTGGAATGGTTCTAAATTAAATAAGATCTGTTGTTATCTGTGAAGGCGCAATCAAAATGGACACAAGACGCATCGCTCTCTCGATTCTGTAGCATCCGACGCTCAGTTATGATTATCGTATTTTAAAAATATGTTAAAGATCTGACCACTTTAGAAGTGTACGAAAATCATTTCAAATACCTGAATGTATGAGACATCGATAAAATCTGGTGTTATGGTAGGCCTCTGTTGTCGCCGACTGAACAGGTTTCCGGTTTGTCGTGGCGGTAGAGCTCAATAGATGTAGACTTGGTCATCCACGGTGAAGCTAAGAGGAACCTATCCGGTTGGCTGGCCAAGTAGGGTCGCGTCGAGGTGGCAGCTCCATGTGAGCTTCGAGAGCTCACCTCGCACGGCTGCGGGGTAGGCTTGCACTGTTCTTCGCAGTCGTGGTAGAGCCGCGGAGAGAGAACAATGTCGGTATTGCGGGTCGGTGTTATACCTACCCTCCTCGTTTAAGCGATGCCGTATCACGGATGCGGTGGCAGTGGGGCCACGGGCGGAACATCATGGCGGTATTAGTCGGTACAAGTCCGGCATAATCTGTCTCTGCAGGCATTTCCCCCACATAAAAAAAGGTTTCTGTTGTCGTAGGTAGCAACCACCACAGCTCCCATTTCTTCTGCCAAAATGTAGACTACAAACATTATCATGTTTCGAATTGAAGGGTGTTGTAGCTGGTGAAATTACTAGGGTAACGAGACTCAATATCTTATGTTACAGGAGACGAGAGCAATGTGGTGCAGTGTATCATTCCAACTAGCGCCACATTGTTATGGGCAAGCGTATCGCTTATCATCAGATGAACGGCCCGCTCGTCTCGTCGCTTCAACAAATAATAAAAAAAAAAAAACATGATCCACACTCAACTAAAACGACTAAATTTTTTTATTTTGGTCGTGTTTATTTAATAAAATTTATTACCTGTCGTTTCGAGTGCTTTACAATATTTTTGGTAAAGGATTGAGTTGACAGAACAGATGTTACCATAGTTACCATATATGGAAGGGAATGCAAAAATAACAATTCGTAACATAACAAAAGAATAGATTTTAAAAATATACGAAAATGGCTAATGAGGTTTCTAGTAAAACTAAATGGAAAGTTACTAAAATAATTTAGTGTATATTAAGTATACGATATGTATATTCAGCTGTGGGCGTCTATCGGCTGATGATGATGATGAAATGTACAATTTAAGCTAAACATAAGAAAAGACAAGTTAAATGTAAATAGCTATAAATCATAGAATTAAACTATTCAAAGTAGTTTGCTTGAAGTAAATGTATTCCTGATTCAGGGCGTCTGAAGAAAGTTAAAATAAAAAAATAACCATGGATTATCTATAGATGTAAATTTTTATAATTACAGTATTAAATAATTAAATAAATGAAATCTGTAAAATTTTGATCCTTAAATTATCCTTATCCTTAAACGTGTAACATGTGCGTAAGTAGTATAATAGTAGTAGGTATTGCATCTGCCAAGGTCAAGTGTGAATATAGTTTAAGATAGTTGAGTCATATTGAAATTTGTTTAATTCTAGTAACAATAGAAAGCTTGATTATTACATCGTTTTATGTCTTGATAATTAACTTAGTTTTTAGATATAAATGTTTGTGTAGAAACGATGGTAAATGTAAAAAGTCGGGTTATCTTAAACGGAATCTCGTCTATGTGACGTTATAGAGAGTAATCTTTACAAGGACATCGTTCAAGAATAATGTTTATTTCGAAAACTTCAGTGTATGATAAAAACGATTGTTAGTTTAAACATTGATATAGAATCATTATTGAGCGTAATTTTGATATTTGTGTATTTCGTAGTTATGACATTTCGCAGGCAAGGCCGGGAGATGTGAAACGACTAACTCCAATGCAAACCGGCTGTTTAATATTTACCGAGCTGAGAGACGCTGATAGCGGGGATGTGGATGGGATACAATAGTCGCTTGTTCCACTCGTCAGAGATAAAGGGATGATAAAGGCTCTATTAATATGGTCAAAGGGAACGCCGGTGTTTGCGTCGCCGTGTTTGATTTATCCCGTTTCCTGCCGAAACGTTTTTTTTAATTCGTTAACAAGTTTTTCACGATACACACAAACGCGTTCGTTCGTTCAATTTTCGCTAACGTTTCAGTTAATTTTAATTGAGGCTTTTATACGTAAAACTCTTTTTAGTGGATTTACACTTTTATTAATTAAACCCCTTCTTTGAGAGCTTAAATCTGTTTTCGACTTTATTAACGGAAATTTTTAGGTGTTTAAATTTTAAAATTCAGTTGATTTTTCAATTTTAAAGAAAGAAAGAGACATTTATTCGGGACACGTTAATTTGATATACACACATTAATAGATATAAATGCTTAGTTAAAAAGTTATAAATGTTAAAGAGCAATAATGTTTACATTTAACTATTTACTAAGTACTTAAAATGGACAACACAACTCAGTTATAAACGAACAATCACAACAAAAGTAATATTACTTTATAAAAATTTTAAACTGTGACAGATAAAGTATACGACAATTACAAAACAAAAAAGAAGAAAGTGAATATTTATTTCTATTTTTTTTTTAAATCGCATCAACTAATTAACAAAATTTATCAATATAATTAACATTGTATTCACATAATCTTAGTAAAACACCTTTACAGATGCCAACGACAATACTATATTAGATAATAATATGTAATAAGGGATAGAAGTACAGGTAAGTGAAAGGAAAATATACATTACTTGTTATTGGTAAGGATTACTTAAAAGAATATCGTAAATATTGGAAAAAAAGGATTTGAGTAACATTTAAATGTAGTTAAAACAAGAAAGTTCTGTTTTTTTTTTACATAAAAGACATCGATTTAGAATTATTTTTAAATCCATATATCTGTCCAGAAAATACGTATATAAAGAAATATAGATATAAATCTACGAGAACGATCCGCAGCATTGTCTTTATCATATATGCATATATATATATATATATATATATATATATATATATATATATATATATATATATATATATATATATATATTAATACATATATTAGCTGCTTCCTTTTCCTTTTTGCGCCTTCACCTTTTCGACTTTGCTGGCTGTAATATAGAACTAGAAATTTTTCAGAAATATTCCTCTCCGGAACCAATCGATGTGGAAAACTTTGGAGTCGACGTCTATCGGCTTATGATGATGGTTCCTTCCTTGCGGCAACTAGCTACCCTCAGGCCCGTCCTGATTATTAACACTTACACACACTAACTTCCTTTGGTAAAAGAATTTTCTAAAATTCACTCTTTGCCAACCTCTAAACAGCGGAAAAAATATCTGTACCAAATTTTAAGTCTTTACGTCTAATAATTTCTGAGAACTCGTGATGAGTCAATGAATCCAGGATATCTCCTATATAAATATAGAAATATAGATGAGAAGCAAAAATAAAATAAAATATAGATACGAGAAATCACAGTACAAAGTTTTATTCCATAGTGAACTTTAAAACTGTATTTTTATTGAATACTGTGTAGATAGCATCTGTCGCGACACTAGGCCTCCTAGGTGATCATTACCTTCGCGTACGAGATGGTGAGACAAGGCATTATCAGCGCGCGGAAGCCTCGGACATGGTGCACCGTAAGCTGTCATGTGCCAGGGAGCACCGGGGCATTGGTCTTGTGGTAATTTGAGGGGCAGCAAAGCGTTAAGATCGTTAACTTACCAGCACATGATGTTTGTCATGTGGACTTTAATGCAGGCACCGAAACAGGTACCCGTTTACGAGAATACTTCTTTTATTTTTATGAGGAATCAAGTTATAAAGAATACCTGGAGTCTTATTTAATATCATATATAAAAGAAATTTCTACAAAATTACTTACAAATTTATGTGTTTATCTTGAAATATCCTATATTTTAAATTTTTAACTTAGTAATAAGTTCTTTTATTATCTTGTCAGATGTATTTGATAACATTGAAGCGTTCATCTCATGGTAATTGATATGCCAGTTCAAAACGTGGCTCTAGTTAGAATGATATACACAGCACCCCTTTTTGCCAGCTATAACACTCTTCAAATCGGAACACAGTAATGTTTTGCAAACTACCCTTTGGTGGTAGAAATAGGAGCTGCGGTAATATCTACCTAGACAATGTCCGAAAATAGATACCACCACCAAAAAATACTCAAAAAAGGCAAGACGAAAATAAAACAAAATTTTACGGATTTTATTGCATGTATTTTAATATTTTTTTTTACCCCGACGTTTTGACCGATTTGCAGCATCCATTGTCACGAGAGGAATATGACAGATGACAAATATAAAATTTAGTTTTATTAAATGTATAATATTCGTAACTTAACTATTATTTTTCGTACGTGTAACTTCAGTTTGAAGAGGACACCTTATGATGATGAAGAGTATTTCTGTGAATATAAAAAATCTAAGGTCACCGACATAGTTTAAAAGATTGCAAGTGTTAAGTGATAATTGGCAGGACACATCGCTCGAAGTACTCACAGCCGATAGGGCACCAAGGTCCTCGAATGGCGACCGCGTACCGGAAGCCACCTGTTGGCAGGCCTAACATCAGGTGGCCCGATGATCTGGTGAAGGTTGCGGGAAGCAGCTGGATGCTGGCAGCGCAGGATCGATTGGTATGGAGAACTTTAGGGTAGTCCTATGCCCAGCAATGGGCGTCCGTCGGCTGATAATGATATAAATTAGATTAAAGCAAAATAATATTTAATCATAAAAAATATATATACCATATGTAATAACGAGAGCAGTAGAACAGCTGTACAAAGATCGAATAAGTCACGGTCCCGAAGACGACAAATCAAAGAAACGGTCCGCGGAGACAATAGACCAACTGTATCAGAGTTATGCGTGTGACGAGACAAATGACTTCCTACGGTGGGCAGCGCGCCCGATCACCAGCCTCCGTGACGGACAGACAGACTCGTGCCGGTTTAGATCGATATAGGCAGTAGACAATATGGTACTCAAAGTAAGATCGACATATAGATCATATGGACGGCGTTGATGGTCAGTTTATAGAAGCATTCCTATTTATATACTGAACATACAAACTTAAATAGGCTTTAAGAGGAAATCTTCAAAATGATACCCTGTCTTCTGAGGAAAAGCTAGGGTTATGTGAAGTTTTTTATCCAATAAAACTTCCTCGGAGGTCATGGTACCTCCATCCGGAACACGACTGCGATATCTCTAACGCTATGCTGGAATAGCCCGCTCCTCGGACTGTTTTACGTAAACTCCAACACCCTTGTCTGTACCACCACCATGGCTGTAGACCACGTCCAGTTGTCGTTATCCTCGGAGAATATGGCCATGTAGTGGGATTTGGTCAGTGGTTAGGTTCTTCCAAATATTTGCCGGCTAGTTACCACTCTCATATCATGTCTGCCATAAAGTAGCACTGTGTTCCGGTTGTCAACAAATGCCAACTAAAGTATCCTGGTTGAACACACTTCACCGTCTACGGCTTCATAGTCAGTTATCACCAAGTATAATTGAGGTCAAGTGTGAACCCATTGTAGATAAAAGGAAACAACTAGTAGGTAAAAAATAGCTGCGGCCTTTTGTTCCTTTGTAGTGCTTATCACTTGGCAGTAATTTCGCTAGTGTCATTCCTACCGGAACATGGTAACCTTTGCACACGACCTGATTATTATTGCTTGGTGACTGATGTAGTCTGTAATAAAAATTATAATGAATATCAAATATCGATGTTTGAAATAATCTTTATTTAAAATAACAATAAAAAAATTCGTAGTTGTTAAAGATTTTCTAAACTAGTGCACTTTAATATCTAGTCTACATCTCCGCTTACCATCAGATGGGATTGTAGTCAAACCCGGTTTATAAAATACTTACAAATGAATACTACTTATAAAAAAATATATTACTTTTTTTAATAACCTAATACCTAAATATCACGTGTAATCTAAATAAGAAGGTCACAGACGACCTTTTCTACTGTTTATGACCACGTCATGGAACGTGGTGCAGAAAATTGGAAGATCATAAAATTACCGTACGGTACTAAACCATTACGCCGACGTCTAAATGGATAGCTGATAAAAAGCTAAAATGTCACTTGATTTTCATCAACGGCATATGCTTTGTTTATTACGTATTAGTAAATATAGTAGTAAACTACAATTTATCAATATGATCTCCTTTAGCTCTTAAAATAAATTGGAATTATATATATTTGTTCCTGATATTCAAGGTCATTCCATTTTTAAACAATAGTTCATACCATCATCATCATCAACAGCCTGCGGAAGATCACTGCTGGACACAGGCATGTCCCAAAGAACGCTGCTTAGCCCGATCTTCTGCTATAAGTATCTAGTTGCTGCCAGCCGTACCATAAGGCTATACCATATCATCTTTTATTTTTTTTTTACCAAAGAGTTTCTATGGTCTGTGATGCATTAGAAACTCTTTGGTAAAAAAAATACCTGTGTTAGTGGCACGTGTTACGCGTCGAGCCGAACTCCTTTCTAGCGGTAATATACTTTTAGACAGGAAGTTACCTTTTTATAACTCGGTCAATGGATTAAAGGGTTGATTGTTAAGCAACGCTCCATATGGTTTACCTACTTTTATGTTATTATTTTTTTTATGATAAATTTTTAATGTAGGCTATCTTTATCTTATTATTTATTTTACGAAGCAATGTGATAGATGTTACAACGGCTCTCATGTTTCGACGGTCGAAATAAAGTAATGCTGTACGGCGGCAGATTTACAATATGAGATAGGTAGAGCCAAGTAATTAGCGGATTCAATATGCACTACCACCAATCCAACTCCTCAATATGTAGTTAAAGAATCCAAATCTGTGTTACCAGGCAAGCGGTTAGCCACAGCGTCGTAGAGGTAGTTTGGACGTTCATCTGGTTACCGGTAATGATAAAAGTTCTAGCTACCGTATTTAGTATGGTTAATAATAATTGCATATTACAGGTTGGTGAAAGAAATAGCTATGGCGGTGTATCGACATTTCTATAAATCCAAAATCACTCCGATTGGGTCAGAAAACGTGCCTATAATATAGGGAACTATTAGTTCGTGTATTAGATCGGTGTGCGCAAGTGTTTGCGGCCGAGGGCGGGCGATGGTCACGGTGCCGTCGCCGCCTTGCCCGCCGCCCACCCTAGCGGACACCCCCGCCCTATCGGCACGAAAAATGGGATTAAGTACTCCACCGCGTACCGATAGTAAGCCCAATTTAATTTAACACTTAACCTCTAAGGTAATACGAGTATATTTAAGATTAGAACCTTCGTTCTGCGACGGCGTTCATGGTATATTCTTAGTGATGATGATCAATTTTTTTTTAGATTTAAAATAAATTAAAATAAAGATTTAAAATAAATTATATTGAATGACGAAGAACATAAATTATGGTTGAGATCATATAATTTTTTTTTGGATCTTGTTCAACATTTAGCTTGTATCATCTATGTACAGCGGAAGTCTTAAAATATAGCTTCATGTCACTGTTTGATTTCCTCTCATGGTGAAAACCATCTTTATATATAACACTGCAGCTGTTATGGCTACTGTCAAATCGAAAGAGTATTTACAATAACACATGTTTGTATCAGAAGAGTTTTATAGTTAGTAACATTACTAAAGCATCTAGGTTTAAAGTCTTAAAACTTAAAGCAATTGAGCCGTTTAAAAATGTTTTTCATTAACCTTTTGTTTTAAAAGAACAAGTTAGTTTCATTTGTTTGTTTTTAAACTTGTGTAAGGGGACCCGCACGACAATTCACGGGACCCAAGCGAACCGCACCTGCTCGTGGTGCACCCTGCTAATCAACAAACGATGCTCTGGCTCCCAGTAACCCGCATTAGGTCAACGTTAGGAACGGTAGGAAATGGCCTAAGTCCCGCCATATGAACCCCTACAAAAGACGGCCTCTGATGGCCGACGGTACCGGAAGCCATGTTGACTGTGTGAAGTGGCGCGGGAGCCATTGGATGCGGGACTGGTACAAACGAGTAAACAGTTCACCTGGTGGAAAGTGATCACTGACGCCAATGGACAATTGCAACACAAGACGGGTTCCGGCTGCGTTCCCGACCTTTAAGGGAATAATACTCTGTTTTCTTGAATGAGTCTCATTGGCCGCGGTGCTTAGATGAACTGGTGAAGCTCAACAAGGTCTTCGCGAAGTAGGGTTCTACTACCCTTGGTTTAATCACAAATTAATTGTTTGTCTTCATTTATTTCACAAATACGCACTTAATGCTAATAAAAGTTATATAATAATTAACTTTGCATAGGCAAAGAATTTAAGGCTAGTATATGAGATGTTATAATCTGTAATAAATATAGACTTGCTGTTTGTAAAGGATAGGTAGTCTTCCGGTTTAAAGGGCGTTGTAGCTAATGAAATTACATTAATAACTAGACTTAGGATCTTAAGTCTCAAAACAACAAGCACAATATGGTGTTGTGTATATAATCTTAACTGGTGCCACGTTACGGTCAGGCGTATCACTTACCATTAGATGAACGTCTAACTCATCTCTTCGCTCCGTAGAATAAAAAGAAAGGAAAAAAAATATGTTATCTGATTAAGTTTGCTGCTGACCGTACTGGCCGGTGTGTACGTTGCCGGCGGGCTGCGTCCGAGGGTGGGGCGGCGATCTCGGTGCCATGACGTGTGACCCGTGGCCTCTGCCCACCTCACCACTTATTCCACCAACAACGGCGCAGTCTCCGAATAACACTAAATTCCTAGACACGAACTCTGTAGAACCTTTCCTAAGACTGAACCTTTACACATTATTCTCTATGTACTTATTTCTATATATGTATGTACTAGGTTTTTAAGAGTATAAAGGGCCCAATAACTCACGTGACCCAATCCAACCTCACTTGCTCATGGTGCACCCTGCACCCTCACCAAGCCGCATTGGGCCAGCGTGGTGAGAAATGGCCCAAATCTCTCTAAATGAACTACAAACCTGGAGATCTTTAGGGGATGCCTATATTCAGCAGTGGTTATCAGTCTATCGGCTTATAATGATGATATGTTAGGTTTATTAAATAGTATGTTTCAGAAATTGATCATGTTCGTAATTTCATGATAATCGTTTTGTACGATCCTCAATATGTGTAAATTTAAACGTTTTTAGAGATGTAACCTCACAAAGAAATACAGAGTATAATTTACAAAAGCTCTCCAAAATACATAATCGAGATAACATGCGGATAAAGGTTAATATTTTTTTTTAACCTCTTTCGGCGAACAAGTATTAACAATATTAAAGAAAAGAAAATAAAATAAACTAAATACAATAACAGAAATAAAAACCGAGAAGAAAACACTGAAACACAAATTTAAATATGTACATATATATGTAAATAATTTTGTATATAAGAGAGGAAGGAGAAAGGTGAGATAATATTGGATGGACAAGTGGATGGTGATATAGAGAAGGGGACAGAATACTGTACTAAACTATCTACCCCTTTTATACACTTTATCACATTACAAATAGGTTTAAGTGAGTAACATAAGAGTTAGTTTAGAAATCTATGGTTGTTGGTTATGGTCCGTAACAATTTTTTGTTGATTTAAATTATATATATATTTTTTAATACATTTTCCTATAATTAATCTAAAGGATAAGGATCTAGTAAACTGGTATTGCTGAGGGTGTTTACATGGCATGACCTTAAGTTCGATGATATTATGGAATTATTAAAAATCTTTGATTTTTTCCCGCCAAAAATGAGTGCACGTCAATTTAGTGTATGAATAATAACGGCTACAGCGGCGTGTCGCACGGAACCTTCCGATGTATACAACCGCGAAATGGCTCACTGAGTCACGAAGGCCAACAGGGATGACTATCATGCAACCAGAATACTGCACCTGGTATCAACCCTTCAGACTACAAGAATTAAAAAAACAATGCCATATTTAATGTATACATCTATTGTTGTCTATTCTCTCATGGTACCTATAAACAACAACAATCAACAGATCATCGGAACACCGGATGATAGCACGACGATGAGTTTGCTAACAAACGGTCTCCACTCTAAAGTCTTCCTGCGGTTTGCTTCGGCTGTTTCACCTTCCCGTTTCTTCGCCGATCCATTTCCTGTTCACATTACTAATCCACTGTGCGGTGTCAGTGACCTTTGTTCTTTTATGGATCTTTTAATTCTAACAACGTTATATTGATAAACATGTTAAATTTTAATGAAAAAGGATAGTGCTTAATCACGATGCCAGCTCATACCTATTCAATCTTTGAAGACCTCCGTCGTATCTGGATGGCAAAACTGTTGCCGGTAAATTGTTTCACTGCTATGCTGTTCCTAAGAAGAAGGAGCTAAAGTTCTTTGTACGTCTAAGTATTATATATAATATGTACTAATAAAAATGTAATTGTATAAAACCTACACCTTAATATCAACTTTTAAATTACGCAACTAAACTACTAATTAGTTTATATAACTTAGAAACCAGTTTTCTTAATTGAACGAAGCGACCACTACCTGATGATGATACGTCTGCTTCTAACAACATGGCACTGGTTAAGTTGGTATACATAGCACCACATTGCGCTCGTCGCATTTGGGATGTTAAGTCTCGTAACCCTAATAATTTAACTAGCTATAGCGCCCTTCAAACTGAAATACAGTAATGTTTGCACACCACTATCTGGCGGCAGAAATAGGCACTGCAGAAAATGGTGCGGTGGTACCTTTTTTATCGCGGGGGAAATCTTCTTAATAGATACCTTGCTTCAGGAGGTTATATGGGGGTTCTACTCACTAAGACCCCCTCGGTGGTCTTCCTCGGTGCATTAGGAGAGGCTCTGGGATCTCCTGCGGAACACACCGGTACCGCCCTGAGGTGCGGCGGTACCTACCTAGACGATCTCTGGCAACAGAGTCTACCACCAGTGATTTTTAAAATCTTTAGTAACGATCCGAGCCACTATCACTGGAAATTTAGTAAATAGAAATCCCATTTTTAGTTCCAGATTCTAACCAAAGACCTACGTTATAAGACTTAGCTGTTGCACCATAAAGGTATTGGTTACTTAATTTATTAGTACTACGACATATATTTTTATTTCCCATTTCATCATTAGTCCGCGGCATTGCACTGCTGGCCATAGACCACTCCCAATCAATTTAATGATTTTATCACGTTAAAATGTTAGGGTTGATAAGAATTTCGGCATTGAATGACATGTGCGTATTCCCAATTAACAAATCCACTCGAAATGTAACTCCCCTCGCTTACCCCGGGAAGTTCCTTATTATTATGGTCTGCATTCCAACATCATTCAGCCCCCGCCGAAGCGTACAAAGCGTAATTTTACCCATTGTGAAAACTATTTAATACAATAAACACAGAGATCCGCGACGCGATTTCATTCATTCGCGGGTTCCGCCGGCCGGGGTGTGTTGTTTTTTTTTTATAATTTTTAAGCACTTCGATTGGCTCTCGAGTCGGGCCGCCTTTGATCTCGCGAGTTGCTGAATTCTGCAGGCTGTCGTTTTGATTTGTACACTGATTGCGTGCAGTATTGACGATGGTTCAGCCATAAGTATATTACCATCATATTTATTCCTGGTATTTGTATAAGAGAATATAATCCCCCCATATGAATCCCTACCCGATTGATGTGGGAATCTTTTGCGTCCTATGTCCAGCACTGAACGTCTATCGGCTGATGATGATGATGATATAATTATTTTAATTATATGATGCATGATATCCGCAAGGTTTGATAATATCTATAATATATAGATAAGTTTTAATAGGTCTTCTTTATACGAAGTGATGAAACTAAAAAGGTTATGAGCAGACACTTACAGAGAGCCAAGGATAAAAGATGGACGAAAGTGGTGACAATCTGGTACCCAATACAAAAGAGAAGAAAGGTAGACCGCGTAAGCGATGAAGTAATATAACAGGAGTGGATGGAAAAATCTGGAGAAGACAAGAAAAGCTGGAAACAAAATAGAATTAGGAGGAGGCTTTTACTGCCTTGGGCGGTCCTTACAAATATTCTACGTTAGAATTACATTGAGAAAAAAAACTATTGTATTTAAACATAACACGCGAGAGAAATATATATATATATATATATATATATATATATATATATATATATATAATTGACTTATCTAGGCATGATAATTTTACATATTTCTGGTGGTAGGTTAGGTAGGCTATTGCCGGAGACCGTCTAGGTAAGTACCGCCGCAGCTCCTTTTTCTGCAACTTAACTGTAGCATGTAAATATTACTGTGCTCCGGTTTGAAGAGCGTTGTAGCTTGTGAAATTACTTAGGTCTCAAGACTACGAGCACAATATTGTGCTTTGTATACCAACTTAACTAGGTCCACGTTGTCATAGCCGGGCGTATCACTTACCATTAGGTGGACGTCATGTTCGTCTCATCCCTTCGTAAGATAAAAAAGAAAAAATTCACCCTTCATCGTGAAGTCTTGTGGTAACCGGTAATCTCCTCATTATCATCACTCTCGCTTTTGTTTAATAAAGACCCAATTATACAATCCACACAATATAATGTTACAGTAACAAGATGCGTACAGCTGAAGACGCCTATGTCCAGCAGAGGATTGCCAAGGGCTGTTGATGATAATGATGATAGCAAAGACTAACTTCAAAATTTGATAATTTTCGTCCCAGAAACGAAACAAAGATTTACTGCAAATCATCGTCAGCCGATAGACGTCGACTGCTGGACCTAGGCCTCGCCCAAAAGATCTTCACATCGATCAGTCTTGCCAACCTTTACCAGATCGTCGGTCCATGCTGTCAGCATAGCCTTCGGTACCGTCGGGTACTAGGGTCCGTCGTTAGTACGGGTTGTTATGGGGATATGCGCCATTTACTACCACGCTCTAGAAACGGGTTGGTGGAAGCCAGAGCCTCGTTTTTGATTAGCAGGGTACACCAGGAGCACGTGCGGTCGGCTCGGGTTCCGTGAGTTGTTGAGGGGGAACCCTTACTGCAGATGTGTCTATTTAAACACAAACTCAGCCCTTATATAATTGCAGCAATTACTATTATTTTCGTATCAACAATGTAAAATTATAAAATCTATAATAAAGTGAGAAAAAAAAATATATGTCGGAACAGAAAGCACGAAACCGTTAAGACACAATCCGTTAGTTTCAATCAAAAATTTCATCAGGCCCTTTGAATTCAACTAATACGCTAATTCGACATATTGTGAGGGGCTCTGCTTCTTTCGGATGAAAAAACGAGGGCCAGCATAAAAGGTAAGAAAGGGTCAGGAGCATAGTTTTTTTTTATATAAAAAAATCCTAACCAGATGGCCGCAGCGTTTAACGACAAAAAATAGTGCGTGCCTAAATTTTGTGCAAGTAGTGGCAGCAAGGCAAACAACTAGATTCATTAGAAAGATTATATTTTTAATAAATCTAGTTGTACTAGAGAAGATGACAGAAAATTGTGAACGTAACTTACTGGTGGTAGGTCTCTGTCGGTCGGAGACCGTCTAGGTAGGCAGCAGTGTGTTCCTATTTGTAGGGCTTTGTACCTACAAAAAATATAGGGGTAACGAAACTGAATATGTAATGTCTTACGGTACGTTGTTTTGGGCAGGCGTATCATTTATGATCAGGCGAAGGTATCGTATAAAAAAGGCATTTAACCTGTTACAAAATCGACTAAGTAATGAGTAATTACTGAACTCCAAGTAAAAGGAAGCAACTTTCCAAAGATTTTTCTATCAGCTTGGCGGATACTGTAAATTTTCTTCTTTAAGGGAGGCTTGGAAGACAATAGTGTTATATGTGCCTCCAAAAAGGGTTAGTGCCTGTTTTAAGTATTTCTCTTGTGACCGAACATAAAGCTTTATATATTAAATAAAACATTTTGTATCTTTTCAGCTGATCGTACCAGTAAGGTTACACGGAACAACGGCGATTTGTCCGTACATATAAATTTTTATATAATTAATGGACTACGAAGATGATATTTTGATAGAAGACGATTTATTAGGAGGCAACAGGTGGTCAAGCCGATGCGTTTCGTGGTATCGGGCCGACAATTTTTTTTTCCACGTGACCACGTCCTCGCCATTTGTCTGCGCATTTTATAGTCGACTAAAACACGAGTCGAAATCATTGGCGTTTAAAAAACCGTCCCTTCTAATCTCGCCGATCTCGCAACGGTCATTCTAGGAAGTTTTGACAGTAAATTGTTATTTTGGCAACACAAGTTGTTTATTAAACAGTGCTATGTGGCCATTTTTTATTCCTCTCCTGTAAGTCTCGAATATTTTTGATATAATGCAATTTAAAATTTGATAAGTATATTTCAACATGAGACCTATAAAACAGAGTATATAAGGACCCACGTGACACGACTATACGCATTGTAGACAAGTGTTTTGGTGATGATTGCTGGAAATCGAAGGATGCAAATGGCATCGAACCCGTCGTGCTAGATACCGATTGACAAGGTCTATGTTCAGAAGTGTATGACGATAGACTTAAATGAGGATCACTAATTAATAGTTTAACACATAAATAATTTATATTTATTATATATCCAGGGATATCCCAAGATTCATTGAATCATCACGAGATCTCCGAAACTTAGACGTAAAGACTCAAAATTTGGTAGAGATATAGCTTCTGCCGTTTAGAGGTCAGTTAAGAATGGAATTTACAAAATTCCTACCGGTAATAACAGAGAGGGGCCCAAAGGGTGCCACCGGGCGAGAATATTTCTGACAAATTTCAAATCTAATTTTATATTACAACCATCAAAGCGGATGCGGAACTGCTGGCTAGTTTCCCGCAGACAGCTTTTTCAACAATCATTTATAGGTTTTCAGTCATCTAGTATCCTTTGCAGGTATCTTCTCTTGTAAAATAAAACCTTTCATTATATATTGTAATTATAAAAACACAAATTAATTAAAAAATAGGTGAGTATATTTTAATTGTCTCTTAATTTACTCCAAAAAAAAAAACTTTCGAAATGACGCTTCCGGCTGTACTGTATATATGTGCCTATGGCGGACCTCAACGTGAGTAGTGTTTCATAACCCAAACCTTACGTAAACCGCGATCGTAATGCGACGTAATTAATAAAGGTAAGTTTAAAGCCACGTATTTCAAATTAACCTTAATATAAAAGATGCCCGGGCAACCTTGTGAATAGCCTTCACAGTTGAAGCCTTTGTCTAGTTTTGACTGAACGCTGCTAATCAAATGAGACATTACGAAGAGTTATGGCTGTCATAGCGTGAATAGCAAAATCCTAATATCCATATGAGATCAGAGCTTGTGAACCAATCCAGTGTGGCGTAACAACAATATAATATTTAAGCAAATATATATATAAATAAATATTCTGTTTGTACCAGGTTACATCCTAAAACACTGGATTGATTATAATGAAATATGAACAAACACTTTTTTTTTATTTACTCTTTTTTCAGTAGATTTCGCTATTTATTTTTACTTATAAAAGTTACATGTATGTACAGAGTTCTCACGACCTCTGATTCCCGAACTAGGAATATTTACTTTTTTTTATATAATTAAGCGATGAGACGAGCGGCACGTTCACCTGATGGTAAGTGATACAGTCACCCATGCCAACGGGGCGCTAGTTAAGATGGTATGCACTGCACCTCATTGCGCTCGTCGTCTGAGACTTAAGATGTTGAGTCTCGTTACCCCAGTGATTACACTAGCTATAGGGACCTTCAAACCGGAACATAGTAATGTTTGCACACTACTGTTTGGCGGCAGAAATAGGCGCCGCGGTAGTATCCACCCAGACGATCGTCAGCAAGAGAGACCTACCTCCAGTAAATTTTCCTATATTTCAGGATACAACATAATCTTGGTGCGGCGTGGTCTAAGAGGTGCGCTGTGGTTGAAGATGCAGTGACAAAGATAGGGAAAGGGATGCTTAGATGGTTCGGCCATGTAGAAAGAATGGATGAAAGAAGATTAACGGTCGACCTAGCCGGACATATTTCGATCAAATCGAAGATATCCTAAAGAAAGGCCGGGTCAAGAGTACTCGCAACCGACGAGCATGCCTGAAGACGCCCATGAAAGTGGAGGAAGCGAGAGAGGTTTGCCAGGATTGTAGCAAGTGGAGAGAGATGGTCTCTGTCTACCCCACTGGGAACGAGGTATGATATATATATGTATGTA
This sequence comes from Ornithoptera alexandrae, assembly GCA_029030555.1. Taxonomy (NCBI): domain Eukaryota; kingdom Metazoa; phylum Arthropoda; class Insecta; order Lepidoptera; family Papilionidae; genus Ornithoptera; species Ornithoptera alexandrae. The sequence continues at coordinate 3,422,193 of JARDVY010000007.1, read as the reverse complement.
TGTACATAATTTTAATCTGTTGTCTTTCGCTTTCTCCTCTAAAGATCTTCTTTTTTGGTAGACACATCTTTTTCCTTGGTATTCCAAATCTATTCTGGACCAGCAACTTTATATCGTCTTCCTATCGTCTACTCTGTCTTCCTTTAATGTTAATGTTATATCGGACGAAGCGACTGATATCTCTATTCTCGTGTTAAACTCTTACCTCTTTTATGTGTAAGAGGTTAAAAGAGGCATGATCGATTCTTCAGATACTATCACGTGTATATCCGTCACGTTCTGCTACTGGAAACAATAATTTTGGCGTCGTCGGACAGTCTCCTCGGTTTCATCTCACCAGATAAGGTTACAAGCGTATTCTTGATAAACGTGTGATGGACGATTACGTTTAACTTTATTCTCACGAAACTTTAGAAGGTACTAGAACGGGCACGATTGTTCTGGTAGAAGGACTCTAACCAGAGATTGTCTAGGTAGTACTGCAGCTCCTATTTCTGCCGCCAAATAATTTGTGAAGATTACTGTAATCCGGATTCAAGGATGTTGTAGCTAATGAAATAACTGCGGTAACAAAGCTTAACTTTTTATGTTTCAAGGCGATGAAGACAATGTGATGCAGTGTATTCCATCCGAACTGATATCGTCTTATCACTTCATAAAAAAACACTGTTATTTGTATATAGCGACGCCTTTTCCTGTTAAAAGAAGTACAGAAGATATCATCGCCATCATAACAGCGTCTGATGTCGATTATTGGAGATACTTGCCAATCATCATCATCTGAATCGATGGATGTGCTGTGCAGGACAAAAGGTCTCATGAAGGTTTTCCACGTAACACAGTCTTGCATTGTTTGAGGTCATTCGCTGATACGTGAACCTTATTCTAGAATATTCCTTTACTCTGTACCTTTTCTTCGTTGAATTCGCTGTGTCCTCGACCTTGTCTTCTAAATTATCATATACTTACTAATATTGGTATCTATTTACTATTTTGGAAACCCTGAGGCCGTGTCTACAGTATCATGGGTTGTGATAGGAGGCGGATACGATAAAGCGCCGCTTGCTGATGGAGATTGATCGCGTCGCCGCGGCGCAGTGTAAACACACCTTTATGCGTGGGGATGAGGTGTGCTGGACCTGATTACGTGGGATACGTGTGTAATACAAACGGTTCATTCATACTTATTAACATACTTAAACGTATAGTATCTTGTTCGTTGCTGCCATTTTAAAAAAAATAATACTAATATTTTTCTTTATATATATTTAATCATAATTTTATTCGTACATTGTACATATTCTAGTTGTCATAACGTTTTGATTCCCACCAACCCGCATTCAGCCAGCGTGATGGGGAAAGCCCAAATCCCCTCCATATAAATCCTTACCCGATCGATATGGGAATTCTGGGTGAGACCTGGACATATCCAGCAGCACTAAGAGAATAATAGAAGAAATACTTTCTCTTCTAGAGCTTGATTTGATACGATCAATTTGTTCTGTTGTAATAGTTTTAATATATTAAGTATATAAGAAGAAGTTAAGTATAAAAATTGAAAAAAAAAAATAAAAATTATAATTTTCACACCCTCATTACCACACCACTAATTAAATCTTATTAGTTTAAAATAAAAAAAAAATCTTTATTTGTAATGGACTTAAATAATGTTTTTAGTTCTGGTAACTTTATGGCGGAGTTCAACAATACATCCGTAGTGAAGTGACATCACGAAATTCGGTACGAGGCGTCGGTAATAAATATGTCGCGGTACGGGGGCCGGCGGGGCCGCGACGTGACCGTTGCGGGTACGGGACGTGACCCAGCCGGTACAGTTAGCTCGGGAAGATTTACCACCGATACCATCCGAACTCGGAACGTGGCTCACTGTATCCTTCGATAAATATAATTGTGAAGGGTGGAATTGAGAAGGCACAGTAATCATTTAGCTTAGGCTTTGTTGTTAAGCATCAAGAAGAAGACTAAACGTATTTTAGGCGTTGAGATTTGGTGCTAATGTCACATGCTCTGCATCAGCAGTATCCAAAGAGTCAACCGAACATCAACAATCATCATGATGGGTAAGAGAGAAGGCCAAAGATAACATTTTTATTCAACGAAGTGATGAGACCAGTGGCCCGTTTACCTGATGGTAAATGATAATAACGTGGTGCTTGGTAGGATGATATACTCTGCACCACATTGCGCTATTCGCCTTGACAATTACAAGTCCCGTAGTAATTTTACAAGCTGCAGCGGCCTTCAAATCGGAAAAATATTGTTTACTTTTTCCTGTTATGTAAATACTTCTCCCATCTCCATATTTACTGATCTCTGTTAGGTACCACCGCAGCATCTGTTTCTGCAGCCAAACAATAGTGTGCAAACATTACTGTCAGCCCTATAGTTTCGGACTAGTAAGATTAGGACTGGGGTAAGCCCTGCCTGTCGTAGAAGGCGACTAAAAGGGTCTAGGAGTTTCGCGGGCCTTGAGGGTGGGGGCCCTTATTGCTCAACAAGCGAACCTGCGTGGGACAGCGTATGGCTCAGCGATGGTGCCTAGGGGGCTTAGGCTCCTCCTCAGGGACATGTAATACAAACTGTATAAGGACATCGATGCGTTCTATAAAAGATCTCGGAGCCTCTCCGAATAAACTGACACACACAACCCTGATTTCCCCCCCTAGGCAGAGTATCTTTTGTACTCTTTTTGTACTATAGTAACGAGCCTCAACATTTTGTTTCAGGCGACAAGCTTAATGTGGTGTAGTATATATCATTTGGGCTAGCGCCACGAAGTTATGGTAAGGCGTATCACTTACCATCACGTGAACGTCCTGCTCGTCTCGTCGCATAATTTAATAAAAAAAAAAATACTTTATAGCGGACAGTCAATAATGAATAGATCTTATCGATAAACCAAAAATCAACAGGTTAAGTTGAAACTTAAAATTTTAGATGTAACACCTAACAAGTTCCTAATAACACGCTAACAGACAAACATCACAAACTAATTAATAACTTAAAGCGACCAAACATCCGCCGTAAAGCAAACTCACCACCACCGCTCACAAAAAAAGCACCAAGATCGTTCCCACATGTGGTTGCCGCAGCAAAAGCTTATTTGCTATTCAATAACATCAAAGCGACCTTACTACTATCAGCAATACGCCTACGATCGCTAGGCACGGGTTTGACGTCGTGTGGTTTTTTTTTTTGTAGGTTTTTTCCGTCGCCGGATAAATAGGTCGCAGGTTATTTGCAGTCGCAAGGTGCAAACGTACCCTAACGGAACATTCGGTGCCAAAATAAACGGAACCATTTTATACCAACATATACCCGCCGTTTCGGGATCGATAAAGCTTTCTTTATTACGACTGAAGCTTTATCTAAAATTCTGAATTACCATAAAAGTAACAAAGATTTATTAAACAAAAGTTGGTTTTTATGTTTTTTTTTTTTTTTTTGATAATATTTCCTTTATTCTTAACGAATTTTCAATATTGCAAAAATGGTCTGTAATCAGTATTGTTATAACTAAAGGTAAACACTATATAAAAAACATTACTTTTTTTTTCCCACTTACGTACACAAGAAATATTAGTCTATATAATGAACTTGAAGTTCAAAGTTTATATATTTTTTTATAGAAGTGATGGTCAAAAGAGGCGGACAATTTACCTGGTGGAAACTGATAATGGACGACCATGGACATTCGCAACACCAGAAGAGTCGCGGCTGCGTTGCGTATTTATCTTCTGTCTATATATATATAGATATCCAAAGATTTATTGACTCATCACGACATCTCCGAAACTATTACACCTAAACACTCAATATTCGGTAGAGTTATTGCTTCTGCCATTTACAGATCAGCTAAGAATGATTTCTACTAAATTCTTTCTTCAAAGAGAGTGTTATAACCTTACGTATTTTTTTGCAATAAATTGACAACGAGAAGACTTGTCAAGTTACTTATTTATTGTTATATGATAACGATAGATGTACTTTAACTTAAAACGACACAAATAGATTTAACATGCAGTGTAATAAATAACTTTTTAGTCAAAACGAAAGTAATAGATTTCTTTTCTCACATTTCACGAGCGCGTCTTGTTTCGTTCACTTTGAGTAAAATTGACGCTCAACTCTCTTTCACTTCATATCCTGCAAATTATCAGAGACATGAACATTACTGGACTTGCACAGATATATTTCTATATATTGTGCGATAGAGCTTGAAAGTGATACCTCACCAATCTGTATACCATCAACTAATTGTTAATTTGCCGCTATAACGGCATTATTGTATATTGTCATGTGTAGGGTTAGAATCATGGATGAGTTTCCTTCTCCATATAGAACCTCGTTGTCTGTTAACATCACAAAAGTAAAAACGTTTTCAACGTATGTTCTTTCTATTAAAACAATATTGATTTTGCGGTTTAATAAGTTTGCTAAATTTTGTTGAATTCTTTAGCTTAAAAACCTAAAGGATTCCAAGGCAGTATTGGTTCCTGTTATACATATATAGACATGCACTTCTACCTCTTCCAAAGATCTGTCCACCGCTGATGTCGAGTTTTGCCATCAACAAGCGAATTCCCGCTACCTTCGCTAGATAGTCCAGTAGTGAGAGGACATCTATCAGTTGATGATTTTCAATCAATACTTAAATTTATATATATGTACTTAAATGTTCAGGGAACTTTGTTGTCGTACTTAGTTCTATAGATGTATCGATGACGGCGTAATTTTTAGAGTACATATTGGTGTACACTGTGATGGTTTTTTATTGATTGATTATTAATATCCTGTATTAAATATGTAGAATATTTTAGAATAATGCATACACTGTTATACTTGTAGTTACATATAATATATAACGCAAGGCAACTGTTTACAGTTTAATGTTGCGGGAACTGATACCGTCAACTCGAAACTTTCACGCTCTGACCCTAGTCCCCGAAGGCGGCGGTCTTGCGATGCCGTCGACCATAGCCGTGGTTAAAAATAGCCCAGGAGTGGGACAAAAAACCGCGTCTCATCTGGGCCGGGCCAACTTTGCGCAATATGGTTTTTGACCCTTATAACCGGCGGATATTTGTTTTATCGCCTGCTTATCCTGCGGTACTACAGTACAGGATGTTTCGTATATTATTATCGAATTATATAAGTATTTATACAAAACAAATAGAAATCATCAATTTTTTTTTTTGAAATGCGTTTTCATTAAAGTAATTTCCATTACTTTTATCAAAACTTAAAGCTAGTAAGAGAGACTGTCGTTTTGATTTACAGTTTTTAATAAATTTTAGTTTAAAGTTTTGTTTTTATATTAATACTGTATGATGTAATTATTTAGTAAGTTTTAATGTATATCATATAGTATATAATAATAATAATTGCATAGTGATTGGAAAATATGAAGAAATAAATTAGGTAAACAGTTTACTTATTGTTCGCGCTGTTGATATTGCCGGCTTTCTCTCACAAGAAGAGTTAGGGTTCTTAATTCACCAAACAGGACAGAAGCTGTTGAAACATGCTGATTTCCTCATGATGTTACAATCACCAGAAGCTCAAGTTCAGTTAGGATAGATTCGTGTTATACAGAGTGTAAGATCACTTTACAAATTGAGGTACAGCAGCCATAAATAGAGAGATAATTAGGTTAAATGCTCTTGTTTAATTTACGTTCAATGTGGATTCCGCACTATTAAACCAGCACGTCACACGAGCGTAAAATTTCAGCAGTACAAAGCTGGATCACTCTAACGCAAAGCTTTTTTTTTTTTTGGCCGCGGCGGGTCACAGAGCAGCTACGTAACGGTGAGTCGGTGAGAGCGCAACGGCATCCAGATGCGCCGCCTAGCGGTATTTCACCGTGATTTTTTGTCTTCGGCAATGGAATCGAGATGGGCTTTGGGCGAGAAATGTCTCAAATGACAAACATTTTTTTTATCCGTTTTCATTTAAACAATATTTGAACAAAACAAAGAAAGGCCCATAAAAACAAAATTAGGATTATACATAAGATACTGTTCTATGTAATATTATGTTTAGGTGGGTAATATAATCTCAATTACTAACGATCTTAAAATGCGTACTCGCCAAGTACAATACTATTGTTAACAGACAAAACACAGTAACAATTCTGTTAAAGTGATAATTTAAAAACGATGGGTATTATACCATATATCACCATCCGAACTCCATCACTTGTGGTGGCATCAAGCAATAGATATTCGACTTACAAAACAACCTGTTACTATGCTCCATGAAGACTTGCACAGTAGTACATATTTCATTTTATTATAGATTTAATATATAATATATACTTGGTAATACTTAATATATAGTAAATGAAAGAATGAATACTATTTGCAGTGACGGGCGTAGCTACTATCACGTCACTACAGGCAGGGTCATCTCTTATCATCAGGAATACATTCAAGACGTGGACTGGTTTGAAATAAGATGAAATAAAAAGAGTAGCTGAAGAACTGAATGGTTTTACTAGTCTGACCACTAATGTTTAGTTTGAAGAAGGGTACCTCATGATACGTCCTGCTCGCCACTTCGTTTTTAGTGATACTATTTTAAAAGGATATAGTACTTTCGTATTATATCCTTCTAGTAATACTACAGATAAAATACTATAAGTAATACTATAAATAAAATATATGAATTTTCGTAGTTCACGAATAATCAATAAATGTATTTATAGTTTATGATAATTTATAAAAGAAAAAAAAATATTACAAACATAAAGACCTTAATTACTGGTAATGTATGTACGATAATAAATCTCAAATAAATTTTAGCGAGATACATCTGGTCATAAGCCATAAAAGCATTTCGTCCATCAGATGACAGTCCTCTCGAAAAATGTTTTAAAAATTTACTTACGACATTGGATCAATTTTTAATAGACATGATTTTTTTTCTATTACTTGAAGGTAGGGGTTGAATATGTGGATATTTTTCCCAATAAAATCCCCATTGTATTCGCTTAAAGAGTTAGATGTTGAATGGATCACTGTACGGAAGACAACCGCGACAGATAAGTTACTCCAATTAAGGTACAAGATAATATTACCGATACTGATCTCCAATTCAAGAACATAAGGATCCTGTTACTGGTAATAGTTACTGCTATACGGCCGAAAATTTCACTGTTATCCCAAATATTTATAAAAATCTTTTTGTAGCTAAAATTTTAAAGAATATTTTTTTCATGTTTACATACATAACAAAATACCTATAGTACAGAAAGTAGTGAATTTATTAAAAAATTACTAAAATAAAAGTTACCGCGGTAACAATACTTATTATATGTCATTAATATGAGCAAGCGTATGACACCCCAATTTTTTTCTAGGTATGTTTAAAAGTAAAATAATAAAAAAGCAAAATACGATTTCTTCCATTTTTCATCCCAAAAAGGGCACGACATAAATTATCAAAATTTGACATCACCCGACGTGACGTGGTGGCGGAGTCTTTCGCTGCTAACAAGAAGTATAGAAAAAATGGAGAAGATATTTGATAAAAAAAATATTTTTAACATGTAAAATTATTAAGAATTAAAGATTACTTAACATAAACTTCCATGACAGAGGGTAAGCGGTGAAGCCGGCCCTGTATCACAGAGGTCCTGATTCTACTTCGAGGCTTCATTTTGTAAATCCACTGTGTTACGGCTATTTACATATGGAAGCTATATATTTTCTGATGATGTAATGTTTGCGAATAATCGGTCGATTTACACAGCTCATCGGATACTGGATTACCGGAACCAAGGTCCACGCCCTAATAATATGAGAATTAAAGTTTTCGAGATGAAAATGCTTCATCATCTGCGGTTCAATTGCCACTTAACAATATATGAAGGAAATATTAAAGTTTAAGATTTTGTTAATAACTGTACATAGTTACACTACGGCCGAATAAAAACAAACTGACGTATGTGGACTTGTACGCGTCCGTGGACATCATGTGCGTCCATCGGCTCGCCAGCGGCCACATGTGTCCCGCTGGCGACCACGTGTGCGACCCGCACGTCTACCACTCTACATCAACATTACATTGTAAACTGAATTTACAACGATTTTATATAATAATAGTATTACTCTATAATTTTTCATAAATACCAAAATATCCAATCTCCGCAAAAAATTGTGAAGGACGTCCTTGGTGATAGCCTAAAATCGTTGCCTCAATTTTTTTTATATTATAGATAAACTGGGCAAACGAGCGAACAGTTCACGTGATGTAAAATGACCTCTGACGCCAATAGACAGTCGCTTCAGATGAGAGGTCGGGGCTACCTTGCCGATTTTAGAGGAAGTGGTAAGATCGTTCCTTGAAGGTGTTTCAAAGAAAAAGCTCACCACTTCCTCCAAAATCGTATCTGTTGCCGTATTGGTTCGCAAGTACCGCTGACGACAACTGATTCCACAAAGTAGTGTGTGAAATAAAGTCACCCTTAAAACGCACAATAGATGATCGTCCGTCATCGAGATGGCGAGGTTGGACTTGGCGTCGTGTATTACGCTGGTGGAAAACAACGGCTGGGATCATTCCGAACAACTCCTCGGAACACACCTCGTGGTACATTTTATAGACATGCAATATTTCTTTTCAAAGTCAGTGGGTCAAGATAGTTGGAAAGATCCTCGTCGTCGACGATTCGAGACACACTCCGCTGTATGCCGTCGAAATTCTAATAAATCTGTTTTTTTATAACCTCTATATTCGTCATGAGAAAAAAGTTGTGATAATTGGTTCTTCTAATTCTAAAATGCTTCCTTGGCGTTGGATTAAATGCTTGTCTTTGTAACAAGGAAGCCCCTGGTTTGATTCTTATTGCACACTTGCCAAGTTCCGGCTACCAACGTATGAGAGCCTGAGCGAACACGCTTCACCATCATCTCTTAGTCAGTTAAAAATTTTGTGAAATTGAGGTCAAATTCTAACTTATAGTAGATGAAAATAATAAATTCAGAGATATTAGTTAATATCCTTAAAATATTAAAACAGTCTAATAGTTAAAAATGGAGTTATCATGGAGTTCTTTAAGAACACATAAGACAGTAGTTATGTTGTTATATTCGTATGCAATGTGAATGTAGGTCTCTTTTGCCGGTGGTCGTCCAGGTAGGTATCACCGCAGTGCCTATTTCTGCCGCCAAACAGTACTATGCAAACATTACTGTGTTCCGGTTTGAATGGCGCTGTAGCTAGTGTAATTACTGGGGTAACGAGACTCATCATCTTTTGTCACAGGGCGACGAAGGCAATGTTGCGCAGTGTATACCGTTCTAACTGGCGCCACGTTGTCATGTTGGGCGGGCGTATCACTTACTATCAGGTGAACAATCCGCCCGTCTCGTTGCATAATTACATTAAAAAAAGAATTCAAAACATAAGAGAATTTGATCAAACATTTGTTCAAACCGAAGCTAACCGTTGACGGCGACGCTGTTGAAAACCGATTCCCCGGCTGACTTATGATATCGTGAGCATCAGGACCGAAGGTATCAGGTTATTGTTGTATTATTCAACGGGCTACATTCCCGCGCCCACGTTCCTCGCCGACGATTTTGCCTATTGTTGTATTGCAATTACTATAACTAGTCTGTTTCTGATGTGAGATCTTAAACCCATCATGTTCGACATACTTTTGCGAGGAATGAAGTTGCTGGTCTATCGTATTCGGTGTAAAAATACTCCATCAGGTTCGGCATTGCTTGTTAGATCTATCGCTTGTGCCGTAACAAGCATTTTTTTATCTCTAACAGTAGACCTCAACTTTTCATGGTATTGATAGTGCAGCATCCTTTAGGTCCTAACCATCGTGTGAAAGGGAGCAGCAATGGCAGAATATTTAAATTTATCTGATTAAGAAGATTGGAAAACACTGTACGACCAAACATACTTTAGGGCCACGGAATCGAACGTAAACCTTCACATAACAGAGGTCAGCGCTTGACCACTATCTCACCTGATGTTAAGTGATGATGTGATCTGTGGTGATAGGACTCACTAACATAGTAGCAGCTTATTCACTCTTTTCTTGAAGACACTCACGTTGTATTTGGACAGGAACATTGACGCCGGTAAGTTATTCCACTCCTTTGCTGATCTCAAGAAAAAGGTGTGTCCACGTCCACGTCGAGCGTCTGGTCGTCTGGTAGTGAATGATTAATAAAACGATCAGCTAATATAATATCCATATCATTGTTACAGTTTCAAGTAATTAATATGTTCGCCTCTACATTTTGTTACGGATTCTTCAAGAGACGACTTCTTTGAAGATTGGGATCGGAGTTTCGACCGACACCGTTGCGACTGTCCATGAACGACAGTGATCACTTTCCATCACGTGAACTGTTTGCCCGTTCACATAAAAAAATTTGAATGTATATCGATTCCGATTTTTTTTTTTTCAATTAATTCGTTATGCAAACGATTATTTGTTTTATAATGCTAAGCGTGGACTATTGAATTTTTGTGTTCGCATGTAATGGGTCGCCCATGGGAACCCAAACACCGCAACCGAAGTGACCGGAGATTTGACAAAATCAATAGGCAAAAAATGTAACAAAAACACGGGGTAGATCACAATCTTGACGTTAGCTGGTGGAATTTGTCTGCTGTTTTCGTTATATATCAATATAACTTATTCGTTAGTTATCATGGCTAAAGTATATCGTTCAAGATGTTATATTGAAAACTATTCGCTGGATCATTTTATTATTTAATCATAGTTTTGAGTATTTTTAAATATATTGTATTCTAAAATTTAAAAATCTGATGCAGTAGTAATAGTTTGTGATATGGATTTTTTTTAAACCTAACACGCTGGCAAAAAGCACCGTTATGAATGTTAAACTTTCAAGTGGAGTCTTTGGTGTTACCCATCTGGATTATTTTTTGGTTTCGTTTGTAAAAAAATAAACCGGTCGGTATTTCACTTAAATTATGAAGAGACTGCATTCTTTTAAAATTGTGCATTAGGTCAAAATTATTGCAAAAGGTTTTAATATATATATTTTGTATATAACTAATGCGACTGATAAACCATTGATACCTACTAACTGATAACGGACAGTGTTCCTTGTTCCTTTTTAACTGTTAGTAAATACTTTGCAATATTTCAACTAACTATTCTAGCTCATCATCTAAAATTATTATTAAGTTCAGCATGAAGCAAGTTGTGTATTAGCCATGGGTCGCCATCAACATCATTACTCAGCAGAACATGTGTCGCAGATAGTATCGAAGAGGCTCAGTCATTAAAAACCGTGTTTATATTTGATCGCCATCAAAGAACAACGAAAAAAAAAAACTAAGCGCCGTTGACCGCATAGTAACTTATTGCTACCTTTTTATAAATATTAATGATTCTAAGGGTCCACAGTAAAAATATTTTGAAACTGACAAATATTTCCATAACGGTGGAACAGCAGTTTAAAGTAAAAACTTATTTTACTAAGTAAATATCGTTTAACAATCTATACAAGCTTTTAGCTGAAGGGGATTTGTTGATTCTTTAGATAATTATATAAAAAATTATATAATTGATTAAAAATGATAACGATCACGACAATAACATCATACCTCAATTTCACATGATAATATATAATGATGTGGCAGATATTGAAACCTGCTTACTCAGATTACTCTAACGTTTATACATTGGCAGCTGGAACACAACAATACCGTAATCACAGTAGTTTTATAATTTGCTAGTGGTTGTTAACCAGGCAGATTCGAACCCTATGACCATATAAATAACAAGTGGCCTCGGATTTGAACTAGAGGTCCGCGGCAAGCTGTAAACCGCAACGCCAATGTTGCAGTCAAGATTATTTTATTAATGGATTCATATTATTCATTAGAAAAACCAATGACAATTATTCGCAGTATTGAGTACATGAAATAACTAAGGTGTTTTTTTTTTTATTATTTATTAAACAATATAACACCTTAATAATCACTGTAATCAGTCTAAATATTTCTAATACTTTTTACAAGCTAAAAAAGATTTATTGTCGAACACAACATCTAGTAATCCATCAACTCTTTCTTAATTATAATCTTTCGAAAAGGTTGTGAAGGAAAAAAAAAAGAGATTAAAAACTTCATAGTGGACACAATAGCGACCGGGGGTCTATCATCGCAGAGGTCTATCAAAAGAAGATCAGATCGATAAAGATGAACAATACGTGTGGGCGTTTAGAAATCGGGAACATAAAAAACTAAGAAACACGAAACGAGGAATTATTCGCGTCGTTCCCTTCGAGATTATATATATACCGGAGGGGTTTTTATTGCAAAAAAGCAGAAATGAGGGTAGATGGTGAAAAAAACACGCGGACAAAGGACGTTGCACAAAAGGCTTTTTAATGCCGCTTTTTCTGATGACCGTGCCACGTAAGCATATGTAGTTTACCTGACCAGGTCCTTATCAAGCTAATAATAATTTTATATTTGACTAAAGACTTTAAAGTTAAAACGTTTTGTTTTTCTCTTGAAAAATCAAATTTTTGACATCAAAACAAATACCAATATTGCCAATTTTTATATTCAGCATCTCACAAATGTATTATGGGGGTAAGGGTTTCCGTACGACAACTCATGGGATCCTAGCCAACCTCACCTGCTCGTGGTGCAGCTGCACCAAATCCCTTCCCATTCATTCCTACATACGACAGCCCCTAGTAACCAGCGGTACCGAAGGCCATGCTGACTGTATGTGAAGATCTTAGGGGGAGGCCTATGTCGAATAGTGGACGTCTATCGGCTGATGATGATGATGATCATGACAAATGTATTAGAATCGTATGATTCATGAAAATAATCAAATTAGTCATATTGATAACATTTAACACAATAATGTAAACTAAGCAGAATCTTTGCTTGGTGGTACAGTCTTATAGAATCAGATTGGTTAGTTACCACCCACCATCATATAGTTAATCTGCCGTTATCACATTGTGGTGTTCTAGCTGTCTACATATAACGCAAGAGTATGGACCACAAGTGGTACATAAATTTGATCAGTGAAGAATAATCAATAAGTGATTACTTTAAAGACAGAGTTTCTTACTTACATCCTCTAACACTAATGGATCTACTTTCATACCCTCTGAAGTCCTACCATATTTAGATTTTTCTTTGACTCGTATATAATTTGTCATTGATTTGTGTATCATTCCTTTTTTTTTATTTCTTAAAGCGACGAGACGAGCGGGTTATTCATATGATGGTATGTGATACACCCGCCCATAACAACGTAGCGCCAGTTAGAATGGCATACCCTGCTCCGAATTGCGGTCATCGCCCTGATACATAAGATGTTGTCTCGTTACCCCAGTAATTACGCTAGCTACAATGTCCTTCAATCAGGAACACGGTAATGTTTGCACAGTACTGTTTGGCGGCAGAAATGGACGTTGCGGTGGTACCTACCTTAACGATTTCCGGCAATAGAGACCTACATACATAGTATCTTCATTATTTTGATTCATGAAGATGTTGTTTTCATTGTACTTCACTTTTCGTAAATCTAGACGTACATTGTCTTTCTTATATATTATTTATAAATTTTTGATCGTTTTAAACATTTTCCCATTTTCATTTTCTTCGTTTTAATTTCTTTAGATATTAATTTGTGTATCATCTATAACCTTCTCTACTAATAATTTTTCTCTGTATAACATCTCTTTTGTCCTTCTTACAGAATTTCAAGCATACAGGTTACCGTGAATGGTTATTCTAACTGAACACCGCTCATCACCACCGTCACCAACCACCATATCAGCATTAAAGCGATTGTGACATGGTATTCGCGAGGCGCGACACAACCCGGTAACAAACAACAATAATATACAACAATAATTCTGAGTCCGGGCAGGGAGGTTCCTCTAATGACAGAGCACTGGTGCCCGCGTGTCCAGCCCGCATCCATTCAATGCAAATACCGTTGAGCTCAGTGATTGTCAGACACGACACAACATGACGAACAGCACAGGTTTTGTCAGCATCAACGAAAATTAAAAATCTTTAATCTAACAGATAACTACTGCTCACGATAAAGGTTAATATATATATTTAGTTTCATTAATAATATCTTCGCCGATCGATAAAAAGTACACTAGTTCAATAAGATCTAACTCATGTTAAAGTTGTATTCTTTGTATCTTAATATTTTTAACTGTTTACGATATTTTGTTTGCGTATATTAATTTCATATTTTAGTACTTTAAACGATACGATAAGGTTTATATCGTAAAAAACAAAAATTATTATAAGATAGTTATCAATCTTTATTTAACTGAAGACAGTGCATTCTCCCAGAATAATCTTTCTTTTATATGTTCACAGCACAGACATAGCAATGTTGTTTTGGTTGCAAATTGTCAATGAGGCTAACAGCTAGCAGGGTTGTTTAAAAAAAAATACCTCTGCTGTTAAACTTCGAGTAATAAGTAACGTCAAAGCCACGGAGTTCGATTTAAATTTTTTTGGAGATCAGTCCAATAGTGCCGGATATTAGATTTTCAAACTATGAATACTATTACTATATATGTTTATCTTCTCAAGAGCAATCTTCTTTTGAAGGTATATGGCCAATAAAGTAATCTGTTTTTTATATACGGGGTTCCCACTTCTCCAACAAATCTTCACAACTTCCCAAACAATTGGAGTAGATTCTTTGGTTTGGATCTTCTTCTGCTTACATATCGCTTTGTTTAAGTCTTTTCTTATACAACCAGCTTCAGATTGATATATTTAGAATAATTTTACTTTAGAGATACGCTTGCTGACCTTTCTATCAACTATGCGTCTCTTCATGGCGTACACAATGACCCCAGCGCGATGACAGGCCGCCTGCCCACGCGCTAGTTCGTTCTAATCACACCTCTATCCCGGCCCCGGCGCACCGCTCCTCCATTCACATGTATTGGGATCGCTTTTTATAACTCATCGAAACCTTTGTTTCATTGTCTCAAGTCAATATGCTTAATCGTCCAATGATAACTACTCTTTTGTAGAACTAGACAACGAAATGGCCATTTCATGGGACGGTTTTAAGATACCATTAAATTTTATTATTGATATCTTAGTTGAATATGCTTCAACAACTTACCAGAAACAATATATTTAGTATATTCTAAGTATACCTATTACTACATCTGCTACATATACTATTTTAGTTAATTTTTAGTATACACAATATTATGGCGTACCATTACAAATCATAACATTGTTTAGTGACATGCCTCAAGAAAGCGTAACAGTGTGAGGCTGTTTAAAAATTTAAATCATCAACAGAGTTGGGTCCAAAGCACTGACCAGTATGCTAATAAGTACAAATATGAAATGTCAAACTCCTCAACTTTGTTATGTTGATGACTGTAACATTTCTGTTACCACACCCATTTTATTTAACGCGTGTAAAAAATTCAATGGGTCATCATTCATAGAGGCGATCCATTCATAACGCAACTGGTTTAATATATTTTCTTTTCTCTCCAACAGGAAGTCGAATAGTTTAATTACGTTAATAAGATTAATCATAAATAAAAACACTTTAATGAAGGCGATATTACGTTAAAATTGATAACAGTAGCCTTCAATGATAATGCAAAACTACTCATAGAGAAGAGCTAAAATGTTATATTTCTATATAAACATTACTTTGTGTTGCTTAATGAAAACTTTATCGAAAAAACACTATTATTAATCAAATATTTTTTTTAACTAGTAATTTTATGAAACTATAGAGCCGATGATAAAGACGATGATAAAATCTAAAGAAGAGGAGAAAGAAGCAATGTTGTTAAAGTAACAGATTTACAGAAATCGTTTTAATAAAACAAGTTGGACTTAGTGGTTATATGGTTATAATACCACCGTGGCCATCAAATATGTTAAATTTACTGTAACTGGTGAAAGATTCGATATAATTTATTTATTAATAATTTATTTAATTAAAGGGTAATGTTCACTATGACCAACAGTCGGACAACAATAGCGAATATTAAAGACGGTAACATTTCCTTTATTGGGAAACTCGATAAGGTTTACCCTTCATAGTTTTTACAGTATTCATCCCATCACACGCTAGGCTAGGCTAGTGGACAGACGTCCATTCAACAACCTCAGTCATCACGACATCAATTAATTACGAACAGTTTAACGCTCATTATGAACAGACCAAACCAATTATAATATTTCCTAACAACATTCCATTGTTGTGGAACTGTGATTTATATCGGTTTTTGTTTCAGTTGACTGTATCTAATAGAGCAGTGAGAGAGATCAATTGATGCCTTCAAAACGCATTCAAGTTATGAGACAATGGTCATGGATTTCAATCTTGTAAAACGTTTAATGTTGTCTCGTAATTAAGTAGTACCACTGTGGTCTCAGTTACCGTCAACAACCGCACTCTTTAGCAGCAGTAGTAAACGTTACTATATTCCAGTTAAAGCGTAAAGATAATGATATTGTTAAGGTAAAGAAATTTAATATCTTACAACATACGGCGACTAGATCAATTCGGTGCCAGGCGTTTGATTTACCATCACATGATCATCCTACTCCTGTCCTTGCTTTATTGTGTAAATAGAAAATATATAATTACTGTTATAATATAAAAATTTAACGTATTGTTGTCAGTAAATAAATAAGTCTCCAAGTCTTGAGTTACTTATGTTCAATCGCGAAATCACTTGAAAATTAACACTGTAAAATAATTCTCGTAATGAGATTTAAATTTGTTTTCTTAGTTTTAGTCTTCAGTGGAAGTTCTTTTCTATGGAAATTATTCGTTAATTCAGGATATATCAACTGCAGATTTCCATACAAAAGACAAAAAAAAAAACTCATTTGACCGTAAAACTGCTATGACTAAGCGCGAAACAAATAACATAATCGCATTTCAAAATACCAATTGGATCGTACGAATGCGGCGGACGTTTTTTGCGTGTGGGCCTGTTCGCCAACTGTTGTCACTTTGCCAGCAGAAAAAAAAAAGACATATAAAAATAAAAGAAAACGAAGAGTACTGCAGCGCAACAGGTGAAAGCGTAGTGACCGGACCTAAATACTTAATTTACGAGCACACGCCAACCGCAGTGCTCACTTTATTTAGAATACACTGTACCGAACCCGCGACCACATGATACCTGCATATGGCTAATGATGTCATAATCTGCAATCAACTCATCGGCTCAATTGACATTAATGATTATTATTAAATGACCACCGCTGAATGTCCTTTCGCTTTCCGAGCAGTCGTGAACCTTGGGAATCCTAGAAGGATTCTGCAACGCTGATTGTTATATGCCATCAGTTTATCTAGTATATAAACATGTCTACTCTTATCTAGAATAGTCGGCAGCTTGTACGCATTATTTAAGGCTGAATTGGCTTTGAAAATAAAATAAAAAAAAATTTAATTAATTGAAATGTTCGATAGCTATTTCCATTAAGGGTATTTTTAGGTACAATTGGTACTACCTGAAAATATTAAAAAAAAAGCTCAAAACAACTCACGGGACTAAAGTCATCCTCACCTGCTCGTGGTGCACCCAGCTAATCAACAATCCAAACTCTGGCTCCCACCAACTCGCATTGGGCCATTATCGACGAAACCAAAAATATAAATAATTATTATTATTAAAAAATATTTTTTTTATTCTATTTAGCGACGAGTCGCGCAGGACGTTCACCTGATGGTAAGTGATACGCTCAACCATAACAACGTGGCACTAATTACGATGTTAAACAAAGTACCACATTGCGCTCGTCGCCTGAGATATAAGATGTCGATTCTCGTTATCCCAATAATTTCACTAGCTACAACGTCTTACCAACAGGAAAACTAATGTTTGCACAGTACTGTTTGGCGGCAGAAATAAGCGCTGCGATGATACCCACCTTAACGGTCTCCGGCAACAAAGACCTACCACCAGTAAAAGTTTTATTGTACCACCAGCTGTAGTTGTTAGTCTTTGTTTTGTAGTTTTACGATGTATGTATACTAAACTGTTATCTATCTATTACAGGGTCCGTCTTTTGACATAGGGCTCCTCTCCATTTTTCTACTCCTGTCGATCCCTCACAAGAGATAAACAGTTGAATATAAAACATAATATATCAAAGTTGAATATATCTTCCTTTAAACAGTTTTAGACCCAAAAGATCCTGTGAAGTATTTTTTTGAATCTAGACTAGTAGGGATTATTAATGTACTAGAAGATTCAAAGTATTTTATTACAGTAATAAAGATATGAAGGTTTTCTTTATATATAGCGTTCTCTCAGTTTTGTTTGGCTGGAGCTTATATTTTTCTTCCTTTAAGTGTCATTTGATTTTTTTATTTCATTCTAATCATTATTTCTCTCTTTCTTTGTTTTCATCTTTCATACCAGTTCTCACTTTCGTATTAACTCTTTGTCACTCTCCATTCTATTTCCTTATTGCATTCCTTTCTTTTAAATAAGTAAGGACAACAGTCGATCTTCATCCTCAGTTACAATTATCTTCAGATCAACCTATTTCCTGTTTTGCACATAACAATATTATTTCTATTCAGACGTGAAGTATTATAACTTTGGTGTTTCCATGTCATGTTATGCTTCTCCACGGATTTTTCTGTTCACTTTTTTTTTTAACAGCAAGTCATTCGGCTTAACCGCGAAAGTGGAAATGTTTCCATCATTGTGAACGCATACGTATTGCGGATAACCCGCCATAACCGGACAAGTTTGTTGCCAATGCAAAAATTCTCTTTTATAAATTTCAGAGAAAACAAATCTTTTGGCCGGAATGCCTTTAAAATTTTATATGGGTTATTGATATGATTTGCTTCTTTAGTATACTAAAAGATCAGATGGATCAGGCTTTAATCAGATTTCTAAGCTCAATTTAATTGCTTTAAAAGTTTGAGTAATGTACAAGGTTGTGTAAAAATTGGTTAGTGTTGTAACAATAATAAATATCCTGTGGTAAAATTGTTGGTTACGTGTATACTCTTCTAACGTTTGCTGCGGTGTTGCCCAATACAGCCTAAAGGCTTCGTTCCCAGTATAAAAAAAAAATACAATTTTAAATTTACAACGTGCGACGGTTGACCTCCAGCCCACATGGCTTTCAGCCCACGCCTGCCCCTCATTTGCCATTCGCCTCGCGTAACCATTGTTTTTACTTTTATTCCAATTGTGAATCCTTGATGTTTCGACAGACCCAGGAATTGTCAGATCGCTTATGACTTCCACGCAACTATGACCCAGGTTTTAGATTATTTTTTGACCTTACACGTTCCCTGGTCTTGTTAAACTGTTCTACAGTTAGAAAGATGCTGAAAGTCTAAGTTTTGCATTGGTAAACCATCATTTATTTGTTTACTCTGATAATGTGTCATAATTTTTACTCATAGTAGTTCACTGTTGCCGAAGACCATCTGGGTAGCTATCACCGCAGTATTGCGCAAAAATTACTGTGTTCCTGTTTAAAGGGCGTTGTAGCTGGTGGAATTACTAAAGTAACAAAGCTCAACAGCACAATATGGTGCGGGAATGTCCACCTTATTGTTATGGGTAGGCGCATGACTTACCATCAAGTGATCGTCCTGTTCGTGTTCTCGATTAATTGAATAAAAAAAATTAATAATTAATCATTTAATTTCAACTACTGCAATTACCACTCCTTAATAAAATTTTAACTTATATATACGCGGATGTTACTTAATAATGTTATCTGATTTCCTGCGAGACGACATTAACGCGATACCTTTTATTGTAACTTTGATATACCCAACGCCTCCGCGGGCCGAGAGGAGAAAAAAAGAAACGTTTTAACGCCAATGTTTTTTCAGTAGTAGCCTATTTAGTGTCACCATTCATCCCAATTGTCCTTTAAACGAATCAATAGACGCAACGGATTTTTGTCAAAATATTTACTCTGCTCCACGAATTCGCACAATGGATCCTTTAACGCTAATAATGCTAGTGGGTGCATTGAAAATATCTGCAGCACATTGTCATTATAATTTATACTTTTCTATACATAATAAGGTTGTATTTTGTCTGTCAATGGGAGTCATCGGAGAAGCGATCGACGAATCTGATGCCGATATAGATCTTAAGATAACAGCTATCGTATTGCAGTTCGGCTGAGTGTTTGATAGTTAATTCGCGTCTGTATACCCAGCTGCTGTACTTCAAGATATTTGCGAAGAATTTAAACAGTCATTCACTACGTAGACGTCTCTTCAATTATTCATTCAAAACTATTCAACCTTTTGAACTTTACATATTATATTTTAAATCTGAGACCGTTTAAGCGTCAGTACAACAATACGAAATTCTGTGTCTTTTTGAATATCATCGTCATAAACATCATAATCTATTATATTCACCACTTTTTTTTTATTCAATTAAGAGATAATACTTGTGAGACGTTCACTTGATGATAAGTGATACGCATGCCCGTAACAACGTGCGGCTAGTTACTATGATATCCACAGCACCACATTGCGCTCGTCACTTTAGACATAAGATGTTGATTATAGTCACCCTAATAATTATACTAGCTATAGCGCCCTTTGAACCGGAACGCTGCAATGTTAGCACACTACTGTTTGGTGGCAGTAATAGGAACCGCGCTAGAAGGCAACAGAAACCTATCACCAGAGTATCAGTGTACTCTTCTTTACTCCTCTTTAGTAGCTTACGTACTAGTTTCGAGTTAGTAAATATTGAGGAATAATTAACAGGATAATATAAATACAGGACAATCTTTTAGCCTTTATCTCCTGTTTTTGTCTTTCCGTATACATTTTAAATTCACGTGTTTTTGTTTGAGATAATATACATGTTTGTTATTTAATTTTATAATTCTTCATTGTTCTTTAAACCATAGAAAAATATTTGGTAGAAGCTATAACAATAATATCTAATATATTTTCTAATAGCACATCACACAAATTTAGTACTTAAGTATGAAAACCTTAAAGCCTGTTGTGGTTCACGTCGACGGCAAATGGTTTATGATGGTAGAATATTATAATGATATGTATGCGGCAAAAAACTTTGACCCTAACATATGGTCATTACTCAACGTTCTGTTTGTATGTAAATTCTAGGCTTCGTCTGACCTTGGCGGCAGTCATCAGGAATGAATTAGGAATCGAACTTGACCAGGGCGGGTCAGCGGGGTCGCGCAATGACATCACGCTGACGACTGCGCTTTGTTGTTTTTGTTCGACGGCTAGTTAAGTTTTTGTTCTCCGTAATTATTAACTCTGAACAGGTTTTTATAGTTTCCTTCTAATAATATAAAGAGTCAAGCTTATATGCTTTATTCTCTTCTGTCCCACCAGGACAACAACTGAATCCCCTCAGAGGATGAAGATAGTTCACATAAAAGTAGGCAGAACAGTGTTTAGTCGACATTTCGGTGCATTGGAATGTCGCAACGTTACCAACTTCCGATTTAGATATTCAGTCACAAATAAAGCTTGAGATTTAGTGTACTTAACAAGAATAATCTCGCTCACATTCATGTTGGAGAAGGAATTTGCATTACTACTTCCTATTTGCCTACCTGGAATCAGACCAGGAGGGAAAGCCGAAATCCTTTGCATCGTGGAGGACGACCGATGAGCACAGCCATGGTTATTCAACATGGGCGCATTGATCATATTGACATATAAAAGAAAATATAAATAGTAGAGAAAAGATTGTTGAAATATTGTAAACACGTATGTATTTAAGATGAGGTAGAATAAAGAGAAACAAAAGAACTGATAATAAACGCCTGAGAAATGTATTAAAAAAAAAACCTGAATATTACATAAATTAATAGTAAAATATTTAATTGATTGTTAAAGTTTATTAATCAACATGTTTAATGTTAAAAATAAAGTAGGACATGACTAAAACTTTTTCATAATAACTTTTACTTGTGGTAGGTCTGTGTTTCCGGAAACCGTCTAGTTAGGTACCACCACAGCTCCTATTTCTGCCGACAAACAGTAGTGTGCAAGCATTACTGTGTTCCGGTTTGAAGTGAGCTGGAACTCAACATCTAATGTGTCAACGCGACGAACACAATTTGGTGCAGTTAATATCAATCTAACTTGCTTGACGTTGTTATGGACGAGCGTATCACTTACCAACAGGTGAACGTCCCGCTCGTATCGTTGATTTCTTAAATATATAAAAAACGAGATTTATTGTGTCAAGTTCGAAGTTTTAGTGTTCCACCCGACGCGGCGAGGTTTCCACGCAGAATGTCATACGGGCCATAGTAATTACGGCAATTATTATTCATACCAGTACACCACAAGACAAGGTCATATTCGATAACTGACCTGTACCATTATACAAAATGATTACCTACATACAGACATTAATGCACTTGCAAATTAATCAGGGTGCTATATGTTTTGTTTTTAATATATAGTAAATACGGAGTTACACCTATGTATCGTCTCGCTATGTAGCCTGAGAATGTAGCTGTTCTCCACCACCAGGACCTATTACTCAGTGTGTCATTCTCCGCTCTTTATCCTCCTCCAAAGCTAAATAGCTGTACTTTTACTCTTATGTCTTTGTTTCGTTTGCATACTTTCTAAGGGCATATTTACTATGTCATACATATGTATTAGTATCAGCTTATCCCATTTAATAAATCTACAAGTCATTAGTTACTTTTTTTTTTTTAATTTGCAAGACAACAATATCTTCCGTCAACACGACTATATCTTTCTTCGGACCTTTAAAGTAATGTACTTGTAAGGTTCTAAAGTAGTCGGTAGTAAAAGTAGATAATGGTTACTTTAATCAATGTAATTTTTTTTTTTAATTTCACATGACTAGCTCTTGGCCATGATTCTACCTAATTGGCGCATTATTCTAGTAACAGACTATTCACTCTTTTTTTGAAGACACCCACGTCGTATATATACGGGAACACCAACGCCGGCAAGTTATTACACTCCTTAGCTGTTCTTATCAAGAACCGGGGGCTGAACAGCTGATTCGAATATATAAAAAAGATTTTTGATATTCGAATGTGGTACCTGTTTAAATTAGCCAGTAGGGACACTACCGTTGAATCGATCGGTGCCGGTGGTTACATCTGACCCACCATGATGGACGGGCGCACGCCGCCGTCGGTATATGGTACCACGCCGTACCTTTCACATTCCTGATCTAATTCTTTCCACAAAGGGTCGGAATCGCCTTCATTTATTTTTTCTATACAAACGAATTTAGCCGATCATGTACTTCATAAACCCATAGGTAGTTTTTTTTTCTATATCGCATGTCTACATTAGGACAATTATTCTGTCATTCTGTCTAATACTGTACGGTATAATCAAAAATATATGTAAACGAAAAATTTAACCACATGCTTTATGAAACAAAGTTGTTCAAATTATTTTCATGGTGCTAGGTTTCAAAGGGGTAGATAGGGAATATGTTATACATTTATTTTGCACCTACTTTTCTTCATTTTCTAACACGACAAAAAGGTAGAATTCATTATTATATACAACAGACAGTTTTCATGTAGTGATACATTCCATACCCGATACGTCTGTGTTTATCTATAGTTAAAAAAAATAATCAATTTAGCATAGTTGCTTATTTTTAGAGTAAATGCAGAGATTATTATTTAGACATGTTCAGGGTTCTTGAATATGCAATGCTTATTTTCATATATGAAGTGCACGCTCGTGCATTCGACGAGCCGACTACACGGCGCCGTGGGTTAGTGCACCCAATCCATTTTAATGTATCTATAACACATTGCAGATCATTTATTAAACGCGATTACTGTATCGGAAGTAAATCATTTTTAAAGGCACAAGTTTAACAGTGAAAAATAAAAAAGTATTTTTTTTTTTTAGTAAACGAGTAAAGTGACCCGTGAGTAGAGACGAGGCCAGACAGCGTGGCCGTGGCCGGTCAATAGCTGGTGCCTGCTGGTACCAAGCGCTGTAAGGGGTGATACCGACTGATTTCGTGATTAGATTAAAAAAGGAAGTTAGAAATTTGATAAATTTCGAATTTATTGCTTTATGACTCATTTCCAATACGTAATGTTTGTAATATGACATTCACAAATGTTTAAGTTATACGAACAAATAACCATCCGTCTCAATATTCCCACAGCTGGGACTGATGGTTACTCTTACAACGCCAAGTTTGATTTGTTGATATTACATATCGTCGAAAGTGGTTCTTTATACTTGTCGGTTACCTCGCGAAGTTTTAGTGGATATCGAACCTCCGCCTCTTCGACAGGTATACCTCATACATCACTTTTAAAAACTGATGTTTGACTTAATTATCATGACCGAAAAAATCTTTTAATTTACAAAAATTTAAACTTTTTGGTTAAAATTGTATATTTCTATATATTGAAACTTACGAAATTTCGATTGTATTCATTATGATAAATAACCTATATATTATAAAGTGAGAACAGGGGAGCGAGCGATGATGACTGTGAAACCTGATGTGAGAGTAATTGAAGTAGAATACTATAGAATCAAATTAAACAGTAGTCTCTGTTTGAAAAAAAAGTTAATTTTTCTTTCAATCATATAAATTATTACATAATATTTAAACAAAAAATCCTTTTTTTTTAATTTTAGCCTGTTCATTTCTTAATATAAAAATGACTATGAACCGATGTAAAACTACCCCGTTTCTGTGTGATTTATTTAAATTACAAATATTTAAATTTAATAAAAACTCTTTAGATTTCTTTGTAGTTGGCAACACCTTATTTACTCTAAAAATAATAATAACAATTGTTATATATTTAATATATAACAAAACGTGTATGTAAAAGTTTCATTTCTCACTACAAAGCATTTATAAATTATAAATTGTTTAGCTTATTATATTTTCTAACAAATTAAAAAAAAAAGTGAAATGTCTTGTATCACAGTAATATTATATTATAACTGTATGTCAGTAAACAGTAATCTTGTCGTTCGATGATTTTATCAACGTAAACTGATAAAATTTCGCTCAACAATCACTATATCTGATATAATATCAAAATGGTCAAGATGACCGTACAGATTACTTTATTCATAGCGAATAGATATATAGTTAACATGAAATTACTTAAACTATGTTGCAAACAGATTTATATCTTTTTTTTTAATTTTATTTCAATGAAGCGACGAGACGAGCAAGACGTTCACCTGATCGTGAGTGATACGCCTGCATTACAACGTGGCGCTAAGGAGGGTAGATAGCACCACATTGCGCTCGTCGCCCCGAGACTGGATGTTAAGTCCGTAATACTTACTCTAGCTATAGCACCTTTCAAACCGGAACATATTAATGTTTACACACTACTTTCTGGCAGTAGAAAAAGAGGCTGCGGTCGTACTTAGATCGTCTCCGGCAACAGAGACATACCACCAGTTACTAGTGAAAATATCTGTTATACCTAGATATTTATTATAATTTTCTGGTGGTTGGTCTTGAATGACGCTATAGCTAGTGTAAGTACTAGAAACTTAACATCCTACGTCTCATGCTGCTGTATATACCCTCTTAATTAGCGCCATGTTGTGATGGGCAGGCGTATCACTTACCACCAGATGAACGTTCAGTACATCTCATCGCTTCTATTAAAAGAAGAAAAAGGTGGATACCACCGCAGATCCTACTTCTACCGACAAACGTATGTGTGCAAATATTACTGTGGTCTGGTTTGAAAGGCGTCGTTGCTAGTGAAATTACTGTATTAATGGGATTTAACATTTTGTGTCTCAAAGCGAAGAGCACAATGTGGTGGTGTGTAACTAGCGCCACATTGTTGCGGGCGTGTGTATCACTTACCATCAGATGAACGTTCCGCTCGTCTCGTCGCTTGATTAAATAAAAAGAAGACCAACTTTAGTCTCAGCATCAAATTATATGACAATAGTGATTGTTCTAGTATAAAAATTGATGCAACACCTCTGAATCAGGGGTAAGCAATTCCTGAAACGCAGGTTACTTTTTCTTCGTCACAGCGAGGAAATGAGTGAGTTACGACGATGACACCATAGCGATAGTTAGGATGATATACACTACACCATACTGTGCTCGTTGACTTTATATGGCATTAAGTTTCATTACCTTTTGTCACCTTCAACGCTTTTCAAACCGGAACACAGCAACTTGTGCACATTAATGTTTAGCAGCAGAAATAGGAGCTGCGATGTTACTTACTAAGACGGACTAATTTCAAGACCTCTCCAATTAAAACGTCTAATGGTCAATGTGGTTAACTCTGTTCGCGGAACAGAAAAGGTTGAGGGCCACTGTTATCTCATAAGCTGTGTATTACAACAAAACATAGGGATTTTGCAAGAGATGAGTCACGCTGTGAGAATATCGGGCCGGTGGGCGCAAGTAAACGGATGCATTGCGAAGGTGCTGCCCCGAGGATACTCGTTTAGCTGATTTAATATGTTAATTTAGCATTACTTAGTCATAGATTAATAGACTTAAATTCAGTTATTAATAATTGAATATAGTTATAGTATACCATCGTCATCATCATCAGCAGTCAATACGTCCACTGATGGACATAAGCCTCTCCCATAGATTCCCACATCGATCAGTAGGTATCCATTGAGAGGGATTCGTGCTATTTCCCACCACGCTGCCCTAGTGGGAGCCAGAGCCACGTTTGTTGATTACCAGGGTGTACCACGAGCACGCGAGGTTAGCTTGGATCCCGTGATTTGTTGTGCGGGACCCCTTACAATCCATTTAACCGCTATTTTTCTTTAAATCCACATAGTAAAATACATTTTGAAGAGTGTGTTATTGACACGATATATTTTCCCCATCCCCTGTTCACCGCCGGGCGACCAGATGCACTGCGAGTCTCCATCCTTATGTTGAGGACATTCCCAGTCTCCGAATAACAAGGTTCAACTCCTCGTTCTTTATGTGAACAGCAAAATAGTCGACACTTGCCGAAGTCAGAGTTCGCGTCCAAATACGAAGTGTATCGAAGGGTATAATCAAAAAAATAGTGAAGAAGTTGCTACCATGTTAGTGCGCCTTACCATCACAGATCACATCACCAATTAACATCAGTTGGGATGGTGGTCAAGCGCTGAATTTGAAGATAAAAAAAAGAAACGACTTGGAGGTTCACCTGATACCAAGTTAACATAGTATACCATGCACAATATGCTCGTAGCTTTGACATATTAAGCTCAGTAACTTCACTAAATACAGCGTCAGTACAATTAATAACTGTTTAAATAAAAAAAATCTTTTACTTTTAATTTCTAACTCTCACGCTCTTTTCATTAAGTTAATCGAGAATAAAGGTTTTAGTATTATGTAACAATTGACCTTTAACTTACGTGCTTAACTTTGCCCAACAGCACTAAGTTAAGTTATTGCAGAAGCTTCGTCAGAATTTATTGTTCTTTATGCGTTGGTAGTGTGCGCATTCTCTATTTCTATATTCATTTAGTTGCATTCCTTTAGTGATGTGTTTATAACTAAATAGTTATAAAATTGTTTAAAACGTTTTCTTCATCATGATTATGGATGATTTTCAATATTAAGATATAGATATATATATAATCTATACATATCCAGAGATTCATCATCACTACTCCCATCCTCCTATATCCGATACAATTAGATATAAAGACCCAAAATTTAGTATAGATATTGCTTCTGCCATTTAGAGATCAGTTAAGAAGAGATTTTACAAAAATTGTTCCCCGAAAGAAGTTGTGGGGGTGTTAGTAACAGGAAGGAGTCCGAGGTGTGGCGGGTTGCCGTCGAGTGGTAATATTTCTGACAAATTTCAAATCCTATATTACGATCAGCAAGTCGGACGAGGAAAAAATAAGATTGCATAATAGTTTAATATACATATTAATTTTTAATGTTGTGTATATCTATTAAGTTATATTACTATTATAGAGTTATAAATAATTATACAATAAATAACTTTTCGGTAGTCCACAAAACTTGGAAAAAATATTGGAAATTTTTATCTATGTCTCTGTATTTTAACTTACAAGTTAAACATCTTCATGTATTGAACTTTAAAAAATAACTATTAAGTTTTTAAAAGGAATAATATTAATTTGTTTAATCATTCATCTCGGATTGTATTGATGATGTATGACCGACAATGATGTGACTTGAATGGTTGTGTAACTCTTAATGTCTCATCACTAGGTCGCGGTGTCGTTGTATCATTTTGCACGCACCCGGTTAAGGCTCGTGGGCGCACATTGATTCACACCTAGATCCAGCCGAGGCTATTCATCCTAATTAGTCCTACTTGCAGGTCTAATGTAGCGTCTACCGCACCACGCGGAGACGGGCCAAGTGGGAGTCGCTTCAATGATTTAATGTTTTTATTTACATTTTAAACTGTTGACTTTCTGTTTATCATCATCATGACGTGCCCTGTTTGGTGATCATATTAAGGACACTAATCCAGTCTTCAGTTATTCTTTTTAACTGATAGTTTTCAAGCGAGCATCATTCCTTCAGATCGTCAAAAAATTACTACCTCTGGCTACCAGGTGCACGTTTTCCCGGAATTTAATCACTTCATCTTACCGATGTCCACTGCTGAATATATCTGCTTACAATCTCCTCACCAGCTAGTCAGACCTTTTACTAGACAATCATGCTGTTACGTGGCTTTTACTCCAGGATTTTTATGTCTAATTATCCATCCGATTTTAGCGCTATATGATCCCTATATAGCTACATAAGCTTACGGCGGCGTAGTAAATGAGAATGTTTACTGTTATTATTTTACTAGTCAACCTGCATTTAAAAAGTTTATCAATGACTAGTCATTTAAACTATTAAACAGTAGTGTATAAACATTACCGTGTTGCAGTTTGAACGGCTCTGCGACTAATAAAATTACTAAAGTAATTTAATGAAAACCATAACAACACCTATACATATGCTAATTTATTAATATGTTTGCAATATAATTATATAACACTTAATCATAACTTCGTAACCAAACTAAGTTTGAGTTCACGTAGGATTTTAACATTAATCAAATAAAGTTGTTTACTTAAACTGAATGATTAGAACTTAAGCAGTCAGTGTATTAAGTCTCGGGCGATCTATATTTATAAACTAAACGACCACTCGCCCTTGCATTGAAATTCTATTTCTATCGATGGACATTGGGGTAGTAAAAGTTTTCTATGGCATAGTAACAATTTACGATATTCAAAACAACCCTATATATTAACAATTTGTTATTGTCAATGTTAGGAGCGTAAGTTAAACTGTTATATTTGCGTATTAAATGAAACTTTACTAGTATAACAAACTATTAAGTTACTTTTATTTAGAAATTACTTAACTAAATACTGTGTACAATATATAAGAGATATCTAGAGATTAATTGAGTCCTTACAAGATCTAAACTATAAAATGTAAACACTCAAAATTTGGTGGTGATATTGCTTCTGCCAGTCAGAGGTCAGTTAAGAATGGATTTTACAAAATTACTTCCTCAAACAGAATTTTAGAGGTGTTACAGAGATATTTTTTCTAAGGTTAATCCTTACCAAGTAAGTTAAGATTCTGTTCATCCAAAGTAGGCGATATATAAACTGTATCATAATTATTTAGTGACCTTTAATTTCGTTTAAGGTTTCTAAAGCTTTGGTATGTTTTTGACTTTAATGTGATGCCAAATATTGTAATAAAACTTTTAAAAAACATTTATTACGGTGGCCACATGGAATGATAACGGTACAGTTTCGTCATCTCCGAGTCGCGAAGACATCAATCCTTGTCCGAAACACGTGTGCCACGGCATGTCCTTGAGCGGGACTCCACTCTGTCCCGTTGCTATTTTAAAACCACCACCCCGCTTGTGTATAGGGTGAGTGCTGATTTTAAGTCTGATATTGAAGCCGAGATTACTTTCAAGTAACATTTACAGTCAATGTATTGCAGAAACTGTTTAATAAAAAAAACACAAATTACGTTAATATAGCAACTAATTAAAAATAATAATAATAATAACTGTATTGAACACAGATCTAAAAGTTTTGTAAAGGTTACCACGATCCCACTTGATGTTAAGTGGTGATGTGGCCTGTGGTGGTAAGGGCCTCGAATCAAGTAACTTCAAGACAACCAAGTCGTATTTGGACGGCAACAGCGCCGGCAAGTTGTTACACTTCGTTGCTGTTCTTATGAAAAACGAGGAGCTGAACTTTTTTGTTAGTTAACTGGAAATGTCCACAACATAGGGATGGTGTGATGTGTAAAACCAACTATGGTACTAAACTCAGTGATGGGGAAACTCGGGTGAGGTTGACTTGGGTCCCGCACATCAATTCACGGGACTCGAACCAACCTCACCTGCACGTGGTTTACCCTACTAATCAACAAGGCTCCCACTAACCCGCATTGGGTCAGCGTGGTGGAATATGGCCCATATCCTCCCATATAAACCCCCACACACTGAGATCTTTGATGAAGGCCAATGTCCTGCAGTGCACGTCTATCGGCTGATGATGGTGAATAAACAAGCCACTATATATTATCACTACTGGGACTGACAGTGTTCAGAATCAAGGATAATAAAAAGCCTTAATTAAGTTTAAATAGTTTTATAGCAAAATATATAGAAGAATTAAGGTCACCGACATAGCCTAAAATATTGCTAGACTTAAGTGGCAGTGGGCGAGGCACATTGCTGGAAGGATTGACGTCTGATGGAGTAGTTAGGTTCTCGAGTGGTGGCTGCGTACCGGTAGACGCGTTGTTGGGAGGTGGACCGATGATCTGGTAAAGGTCGCGGGAAGCCTCTGGATGCGGACAGCGCAGTACCGATCGGTGTGGAGATCTTCGGAGGAGACCTATGTCTATTAGTGGAAATCGGCCGATGATGATGATAGATAAATAGATACTACAATAAACATCGCCTTTATTATTATTATTGATACATTTATTGTATGTATTGATATATATAATATTATATATATAATAGATACGATAGAATTATTAGATATGTAGTAATACTTTTCTACGGTCACATTAAAGGCTCACAAACATTGAACTCGATACTTTCACAAATATAACGTTACAATTCTCAAATTGTGCAATTTGGTGTATCCTGCATCTGTCACCGAGTGCACAAAAAAAAAATCAAACAGTCAAAACGTATAATTATAGAGATACCAGAAAAAAAAACCTTTTTACGTCGAGCTCCAGAAAGGATGTATCGTTTCCCGTTCAGTACTTAAATCAGTTAATGCTAAACTAACGCTTCACTTTTTTATACTCTAAGACGGACGTTCACTTAATGGTAAGTGATACCACCTATCCTTACAATGACGCGTTAGTTAGGACATCCACACTACACTAAATTATGTCGTATTTAGAAGTAACGTGGTTACATGTTGTGTGTACACAACTAATGTTAACGGGTTTTACTGGTTTCTGTTGGTGGAGACCGTCTCTGCCGCCGAACAACAGTATGCAAACATTACTGTCTTCCGGTTTGTCGGGCATTGTAGCAAGAGAAATTACTGAGGTTATGAGACTGGACATCCTATGTCTCAAAGAAACGAGGTCGATCTTGTGCTGTATATCATCATATCATTCTATTCAACGCCGTTGTAACGGACAGGCGTACCACTTACCATCAGGTGAACGTCACATTAGTTTCGTCTCTAGGTAAAATTTTATAAAAGATTATTACTAAGTGCTAGCTAATTCTACCTAGATGATCTCCTAGTAAAGCAGTATAGAAAATTAATAAGACGCTGTTGAAGAAAAATAATTTTTTATGATTTTTTTTTAATTATTCTGAAAATTAATAAAATCGTTATAAACTAAAAAAGCGACGCAATGATTATTCTTTGTTGTATATTTATCCTTTCTTTGGATTACATTTTTTTTTGTATCAACTGGATAGAAATGATTTAGCAATAGTAAACCACATCTCGTTGGGGTGCAAATGTAACAAAAAATTAAGACAGATGTTGAAAACAGATTTTGGTTTGAAAAAATTAAAAAATGTGAACTACAGGATTTAGATTTACAGGATTCTTATTACATCCGTTTCTTAAAGTCTTATGAGCTCATTAAAGATTCAATTTAATTATTTTTTATTCTACGATACAACAAAACGAATAAGTCATTAATCTGATGGTAAGTGATACCTCTGCCCATAATAACCTCGCGTTAGTTAGGACGGAATACAGCAGCAACACACTGTGCTCGTCATCGTGATATATTGTCTCGTTAGCCCAGTAATTTCACTAGCAACATCGTCATTCAAACCTTAACTGTAATGTTTGCTCAAAAAGGCGCTTGGTGGTAACTACCTAGGCGGTCTCCGGCAACAGATACCTACCACCAGTATTCACAACCACAATATTAACAACATCGTTATGACAAAAATAATATCTTACTGACGCGACGAACATAACGTTCGACGATAGTATGTTTACTCTATACCAAAATATACCGATTACTTTGATGTATGTATGATAAAATATAGTTTACTACTATATTTACTGCAAAATTCTAATCTTAACGTATAAAAACAAAGTTTGTCATACAGGTTTAGATAGCTTAGAGGATAGTTAAAGTTTTTACTAGGACAATGAATAGTAGTTATTGATAATCTCTTATGGGATGTAAAGGGTTCCGTCTAACATCTTATGGAGCCTAAGCAACCTCCCCTACACGCGGTGTATCAGGCAAAACAGACGAGGCTTTGACTCACCAAACCGCAGTGGGCCAGCGTTGTGGACCTAAGGCACAATTTCCTCTCAATGAGGATCCTTGATCATAGACTTCCATACTTAGCAATGGGCGTTATCCGGCTGATAAAAAGATAATACTTTATCACTATTTAGATATAAAGTATATTAAAACAAACAGGTACGTAATACTTTACAATAATTATATTAATTTATGGGATAATTATGGCGTACATATATTTTTATATAAAATTAATGAAGATTATTCTTTTTAAATAAGTTCTTTATATTCCTTACGAAAATTTGAAAAAGGCTAAACACTTAGTTCTAGTTATGTTGTTGCTAATGAAATAGTTTAATTTAACTATGGCTACCATTAAATGTAACTATATTCCTAATTGCACTTTCTCCCTTAAGAACAGAGCACTCAACAAACGAGTGTATAAATGTTTCTTCTTGAGTAGGATAGCATGAAAAATATTATATTCATATAAAAAACAAACGTTCTTTCAACACATTGAAATTTAATAGGCCTTTACGTTGAAAAGGACCTTCGAAAAGGTTTATACATTTTCCCCCATTTGCGCGCCGCCTGGCGTCGAGTAGCGTCGAACTGTCGTAGGAGCCTCCGTATACCTATACGCATACTTTCCCTTACTTAGCACCATCCCTTTCATGTCACTAACATATCCCAACATATGAATGAGATGGGCATACAGAAGTCATTATTTCCCCAGTTTTCTCATTTGGGACAACATACAACTCTTTACCTGTCTCTATTTCCACCGTGCGTGCGTCGCCTTTAGAGTGAGACGAAATGATTTTCACTTTGCAACTGAGTAAAGCCTGAAATGACCCCAACCTCTAATATATTAATGTCCAGCCTATGTGTTTGACCAGTCTAATTGTCCTCTAGGTTCTCTTTGTCTACCAGATACAAAACAAACAAAAAGCACGATGTTTTCAAATGAAGTTTTTTTTTTAACTGTAATCACTGAAAACGATGTTTAAATTTTATTTTATATTTACTAAAAACTATTTTTATTGTTAAATTACTATTGGTAGTGTTAATAAAAAATATTACCGAAAATTTTCAATAACTGAACGCAACCTTTCCAAGTTCACGAAGTGAGTTGAGAAACAATTATGAAAAAGTTCTTTTCCGCCGCCCGTTCTCGCGCCAGTTAAGTCTCGACTGACACTCATAAAACTTATTAAAGTCAAGGACCGACCGAGATAAGTTCCTCGTAGCGTCTTAAGTAAAATAACGTTGGAGAAAAAATGCGCCCGGAAACTTGTAAGAGTGAAAGTGAAAGATCTAGCGTCTGTGCAGTTCGCCAACGTGTTGCTTTAGGTCATTCAAAACAAACATTTCTTTATTTATTAATAGAAAAATAACATTAATAAACATGTAAATATTACTAATCGGTACTAAATCAAACAGCGTTAATACATCGCTCTACGAGAAGTCGCTACGCCCGTAGCACAGTGCTACGATTTTTAAAATTGAACTCGACGAGAGCGCTAGCACTAGTCATAGCTATAACACGTTTAAGTCAAGTATAAATATATTTAATGCTTTAATTTGGAAAAACATCAAAACGATTGTTTTTATTATATTTATTTTATTAAAATATATAATTTTTTATCTACGTTGTGTTCCATCAATTTTATAAACTATTAACAGACTATAATGTAGAAGGTAAAGAGCACTCCCTCTGTATATTGCAATTTTTATATGTTGACAGATGGAATAGAAAATTGTTGTTGACAGATTTACAATATGAGATTGATATAAAATCAGATGATTTTGGAAAAACTACCATTATTAAACTTCAAAACATAGTCATGGAATCGAACCCGGGGCGTACGTGTTACAAGGCGAGTGTTTAGCCACAGCGCTATGGAGGCTGAAAAAATGAATAACGATACACTAAAAATTAAAAAAAGTTTCCAAGTTTTAAGTTCGTTCATTTAATACTTAAAAACGTCCACTGACCGCGCGTCGCAAGTCCATTCAATTAAAAATTCCATCTCCTAATCGAGTCATGAAATATGCAAGCAAATATTATCCCTTTTCTTTTGTACGCGCTGCATCTTCGCCCCACCCGCGCACGCACACCGACGCACGGCACTTGTGATCTATGTCTAACTCCCTCGCGCCGTTGAAACGTGCGCTTGTGGGAGTATGATGTCATCTCTGTCGGGGTGCCGAGGCGTCGGCGACCGCGAGTAACCCCTGGCCACTTCGGTCTGCGGAGCGAGACGGCGAGCGTCGTGGACACGAGCCCGCCGAGCCCTCGCGCGAAGGGACACAGGACAGACGCTCTCGGACATCGGGCGAGAGCGGGCGGCCGGCCGCACACCTGCTCCACGCCGCTCCGCACGCGCGACGTACTCGATCGCGACGCGCCGCTCCGCGAAATTCATAAACAAAATTGACTATTTCAAATTTATAGTTTTTTTTTTTTATTTTTGGTTAAGTTATCAATTCGTCCCCAACTAACGTTTTATTTTAATAATCTCGTATTGCTTTAGAGTATTCGCAAGTACTCAGTGACTTTCACTAAAAGTGTAGAAATTGTATTTATGAAAATTTATTAGTGTGAATCGTCTCGATTGTCGAATCGCAAGATCGCCACTAGGTGCGTGCAGATTAGATACGCCGCTGAGACGTTCATTCAAGTGTTGATAAGGCCGTTTGATGACCAATACATTTTGGCAAGTAAACATTCGTCCGTCGAGTGAGTAATCCAGGCCAACATGAAGAGGAAAAAGTAGAAATCTGTTTTATTGCGTCTTCAGAAACTTTAAAAATAAATGACTTAAAAAGATGTATTATTATAACGAGTGTTTTACATACCGTCGGACTTTTGAAGAGGACAATTCAGTGACATCTCGACTTTTGTTATCGAAATCGTTTTAACCACGGGACGATAAGCCGCCGGGGCGACGGCGGCACATGTGAAGTGCACCCAAAAACAGTTGGCACCGCTAGATGTTTAGATAAATATTTCTAAGGATAAAGAAGTTATTGAAGATCTAAAAATAGGTGACCAAATCAAGATGAGAATTAAGATGCCAGCTGTACGCATCGCGCAAGGTTTGTTGATATTTGTTTACCCCTCAAACTCCCTCACTGTAGATTAATTATATTTTACTCGTGAACACAATTTTCACAGTCGATGTATAAATAAAATTCATATACAGATATTAAAAATCTAAAAAATAAGCTGATTTAATTTTTGCATAAAAACAAACGTCGATAAACATTTTTTTTATTTAACGCATAAAGGTTAGTGATATATATAAATATAACAATTTTTATTCATGCACATGCACACTATCCCAGCGGCATTCGTCTCCGCCGAGACTATTCAAGTTGGCAACGAGCTACTTGATAGTGAAGCTCTTAAGTCAACATTTGCACGGGACCGTGGTCATCTGTCCGAAAGGGACAAGGTAGGAGTTTGTAAAGACTTACATAGCTACCCCAGCAGCGCTCTTTAAATATTCAGTAACAAAACGTGCACCACTTCAGGACGACAGAATACGACCCGTTTTGTATTCGCGACGAAAAAATAAAAAGTGGAATATTGTTAATATTTACACAGTCAATAAAACAACGAATATAACTTTTTTTATTCTAATTACCTTTCAAAGATAAGAGCATAGACGTTACACCAATTATTATTTTTATTATGATTTACCGATAACCGTAAAGTAGTTTGACGTCAACAGGTTTTTATGATCACTTAAATGAAGGTATTAAAAAAAAAAAGCTTCATCACGTTTTTAAAACAATGTAACGATACTTTATAAGCGACCCGTTAAAAATAACTATATTAAAACTATACGAAACACTTACATTGTAAATATGAGGAAATTGAGTTATTTTATTATATTAATAGTTAATCCTATATTACTACTTACATCACAGAGTACACGACCACCGGCATCCATTGTTATATAAGACCTTATGATTAAAATGGCCAGAGGTCAAAAGTAATAAAGGAATTGAACATATTTAACATATTTAATGAGTAGTCATAGAAAATTTATCTTTATTAATAGAAAAATTTATAAAAGAAAAAGAAAAACTTATAAATCAATAGGTAAATAGAAAATATTATAACAAGTCTCATTATTTCTTTGTTCGACTTTAACAGTATATATATAACATATATGTCTTAGAAATATATAAGCTGAAGTTTACTATTTAAATTTCTAATTCAGGCATGTAAAGTACTAACACAATAAGCAATATAGCAACATTGTGAGGCACTGTGAAGTAGGATTAAAGTTTTATGCTAATGTTATAACCATAAAAGTGTGCACGGAGCATGCTGTAAATATTAGAAATTGTTCATATTAATTATTATACATTAACATTCTTATCCCATTGTGTTCGGTTCTCACTGTCCGAGAGCCGGTTAAGCTAATTGCACATTAACTCATAACCGTACCTGGTGTTCTCATGCTTTACTTTAGTTTTTAAGTCTGCATATCGCCAAATTGTTGTTCTGTAACCATATTTATTTATTGATAATAACTTTTACAATTTCATTGCATTTATATTAAACTTAACCCCAACACATCGTTCTATTATTTTTTATCCAAGAGACGCTATTTAAGTTCTTTTTTGTTTGTATCGTATTTGCATGAGACTATGCTTATATGTGTGTGTAGTTGCGAACGCGTGTGAGTCGAGATGCGTGTGCGCCGACTCGAGTGCACAGATTCCTCTCGAAGCTAGAGTTATCGCACACAACGCCAATTAGTCCAAGTTGACCGGAGGCGACAGGCCACTGCGATTGGTCGGTGGCCAGGTGACGTCACCGCCGTCTGCGGCCTTCTCGCCCGATTGGCCGACACGCGTCATTTCGTCGATGACACGTTTGTTCTTATTTCCAACGTAAGAGGCCTGAGGTACTCGCTTTTTGTAAGCGCCGAACAAAGGCATCCCCCTTCGGATGCTGGCCGTAAACGTATGTGTGAGTAAAGAAATAAAAATACAATTTTAAATATTCCTGCATTACTCGTACATTAAAAAAATCACATTAACTGAAATCTATACTAGACTGTGTAAAGAATACCAAATAAACAACTTGGAGAAACAGTAAAAATTTATTAGTTTACTATAAAAGGTGTTTTTAAAAAAAAGGATTGGATCAGTAACAAAGAAACAGATGAATATAATAAAATTTTTAATGTTATTTTAATTACAAAGAGAGCAGTTTTGTTGCTGCGAACGGTGGGGGGTACAGGCGAATTTCTACATTTTTAACCCTCTTCAAAAGTGCGAATTAGAGAATCGTCGAATTACTTTATCAGGTGCTCAGACAGCCCAGACCGCATTCCTAACTTTTACTAACTTTTAAAAATCGAAGTTAACTTTCCTTCCGTTCGACCCCGCTTACTAAATAAATTATTAAAAAGGTGATTTCCGGAACAGGACACGAAGCACTCATGCTTAACTTAGTCTCACATATTTTTACAAATGAAATATTTTATTCACGCCTCTTAAATTACTATAGACAAAATTAGTCTTAAAATGCATAAAATAAAATAATAGAAAATAGGAGTACCAACATCATCATAATCATCAGCCGGTGGACGTCCACTACTGGACATAGGTCTCCTCCAAAGATCTCCACATCGAGCGGTACTCAGTCAGTATGGCCTCCGATACCGACGGGCACTAAGGGCGTTCGTTCATATAGGGTAATTTGGGCAATTTCCCACCACGCTGGCCAATGCGGGTTGGTGGGAACCAGAGCCTCCTTTGTTGATTACCAAGATTATTTGTTTCGCATCACGAGTAGGTGAGGTTGACTTGGGTCCCGTGAGTTGTTGTGCGGGCGTTACACCCTTGCAGAGTAATGCATACTGGATAATTATAGTAATGTAGATATTTTATAAATTTTCAGCGATAATTGCTTTTGTTTTGTATTAGTTCTCTTATTCCCTTTTTATGACGAGAGAGGGTGGACATCAAACAAACGGCCGCATGTCAGTTTAAAATGTTGACTATATCGTTCGCCGCTTAGCGATTCAATATGTCTTCATTAAGCGAATATCGAAGCATCGCATTTACAAGCGGAACTTTCAATCTTGATCCTTGGCCGCGAGTTGTAACTACCACATCAGTCTTGATACTTCAAACAGATTTCATCCGACGAAGATCCTCGTGAGAAAATTTATCACTGATAATGCAAATTAGTACGGATTTTCTTAATAATTTTTTTAAATATTGTTAAGGCAAATTTATTTAAAACAAAAGGTCTCACTACAATTAATAAAATATAATTGTGTACGTCAGTTATCAGAGCAGTAAAGATCATCAATGATTCGTAAAAGAGATTAAAATTTAATTTCATTAAATGTGGTTGAGATCATGAAATATTTGCAACATAGGAAGATTGTCTTTATAACTAATCTTTTGAGTTCATTATTAATATAGACATACAATTAGGACATAGCAAATGTGAAGACCGCAGTTGAAGAAGGACCAGACGAACGATTTCTTCGATTGCAGGTAGACGGTATTTAAATTATGGGAATGAAGTTAATTTCGGTATTAAGAATAATGATTGCGCGGACGGCGGCCACCCGTTTTGAATTTGCTACTGGACTGGTGAGCTTTTTTTCTCTCTCATCGTTCGGCTTTGTTTTTGTGATCCCAAAGATAAGGATGTATGAATTTACATATGTTATGTCAGTGGAGGTCCAGAGTACATTTAATTTGGATTTATTACTCCGGTGCTGTAAACTGACGCAAAACAACGTCGGAGGTAAACATTATTCATGTTCGGTTATTCGGAATTAGCAAATGTTTCAAATAACAAGTTAAATTGAATTAAAATAAACAAAAAGTCTACTTCACTTGTAAAACATGTTGATAAAAATATAGATTGGCCAGTCAAGTGAATTACAGATGATTAAGAGGATAACCGTTTGCTTTACAACATGAAGGTTCCTATTACTACTACGACTTTGCATGTTGGTGAGATCGATAATAGAATTATTCCGAACCCAACTGGTTAATTACCACTGCCATTTTCTAAATTCTTCTTCTTAAAGTGCCTCTCCAACTAATGAAGGTTGGATATCATATTCTAACTATGCCGTTATAACTACATCGATGTTCTTTTTTATAACATGCAAGCTGTTCTCCACCCACTATTCTGGCCGTAACATCCCGCAACTCTTTTTGGGGAAAGAATTTTATAAAATCCATCATTATCTGACTTCTAAATGGCAGAAGCAAAATCTCCGCCAAAATTGGAGTCTTTGAGTCTAACACTTTCGTAGATGTCGTGATGAGCCAATGAATCTCTGGATATCTCCTAAATATATTTATAGATAAAAGACAGTATGCGGTGCGACTACAATTCACCATTATCAAATTTAATGTCCTTTCAGATATCGACATTAAATGTGATGCTATTGGAGATGAAAAATTTATAAATAATTATTGGGAAGTTTTAAATATCTCATAAGATTTCATAAATTGTTTGAATTGTGAAAAAAAAACGTCAAGTGCTTTTCTGTAGTAAAGGTGTAAACAATCCTTTCCATTGAAAAAGGGTTATTGCTATCAACAATAGCAATCGTGTTACAAACAATGAAAGCAGTAGCCAAACAGCGATTCTTTTTTTTTGTAGGTATTACACTAATCCTGTACTCGTAGATAAAACTAGTCGATAATTCATCAATTTAGAAATACTTATCAGGAGCCGAAGATCTTTTGGTATATTTACAAATGGATTTTCTGATATGATATGATCTCGCATAGATGTCAATATAGAAAAACAGATTAAATACAAATTTGAATAATAAGTTATATATTAAAGAAATTTCATGTAACAAGACGATATCAAAGGTTCTTTGTGAGATTATTTTAATATTATACCTGCTCAGTTGAGATTAACCTGTTCATAAGTTTATTATATCTCTTATACCAGAATCAAATGTTAAATTTATTCTTTTCTTCGAGTAAAAAAATAACCATTGTCCGGCTATCGGCCGCTATTACAACGTATTAAATACTATAAACTAGACAATGGAACAAAAAGTTTATAACAAGAATTAATTTATTGTGAGCAGACCATGATCAATGGACCCGGAGTGGGTGGACAGTTTCTCAAGAGTCCATCTTTGTCAGGCTTTGATAGCAATTTGTAATTGTCGCAGTTTAAATGCTGGCGACGAATTAAAGTTTTGTAGACATGTGAAGCGGTACAGACCTTGACTTAATGGACAGACTAACAAAAGCTATGATTATATTATAGATTCAATAACAAAAGTTAATTAGATATAATTATATAGAATATAATCAAAATTGTTAACTGTTTTATCTAAATCTCAAGCAAACGGAAAAGATAAATATATTTTTATCACCTAGGTTTATTATGAAACTGCGAAACTTTAAGGCCATCTGACTGACAACAATTGAAAGATAAACCTCCATATATGAGTATCGAAAGAATTTAGCCTTCAAGTATGCGGTAATGTCAAAAAAAATATATCAAACATAAGCTGCAAAGATTTGATCGCAGCAGGTTGACAATAGGTCCGAATCCGATAGAGGCACCTGAATCTAAAACATTTTCCCATGGTCAAACTTCTACAAACACCTCAACAAAAAATAATCCGACCTGCGTTTGACAAACAATTGGTCAAAGGATTTTTTTTTCGTCAAAACACGCGCAGAAGTCCGTCCACAAACGAACGTCGATAATATTGTAACAATGATCAATAGGGTCGAAGTTGCCTGTAGGCTAAATAAGTATTGTGTATCATTATTCGTCATCCTTTCATCATTTTAATAGAAAAGGGTTTACGGGTGTCACTTTCCATCTCCATCTATTCTTATATAACATGATTTTAGTTTTATGTCAGTAATTACAAATTACTTCTGTTCAATAAAAATGTTGCGAATTTCCTTCAAGTAAACAACGACACGCTTATACAATACGAAATTATATCAACAAACATTTCAACAGAAATCTAGAATGGATATAAATTTTATCATTCATATCTTTAAAGTGATATTTGCTTATTTAATTTTTTTTTATTTAAAGCCTTAATTTATGAAAATTGAGGGATTCAATACCTTTAGACATTTATTACTAGTCAATCTCAAGAGTAGTGGAAATATTGGTGCTATAGGTTGTAAATTGTAAAAAAAAAATTACTGATATTTATTACATAAAATAAACTGTATGTAACAATAACTAAGATATAATATCTCTTACAAAATAATTCAATTAATTTTGCCTCATCCTTCATATATTTCAAATGTGGTTTAAGCATCAGTGATAGAAGATATGACACAAGATAGATTTAGAAGAAT
This sequence comes from Ornithoptera alexandrae, assembly GCA_029030555.1. Taxonomy (NCBI): domain Eukaryota; kingdom Metazoa; phylum Arthropoda; class Insecta; order Lepidoptera; family Papilionidae; genus Ornithoptera; species Ornithoptera alexandrae. The sequence continues at coordinate 3,380,041 of JARDVY010000007.1, read as the reverse complement.
GACCATGAGGGCCGACCCCAAGTAAAGATGGGACAAGGTCTGGTAAGAAGAAGAAGTGCTTTAAGGAGTAATTTTTATCGTTATTAAAGATTTATTTTCTTTTACTTTGGTACCTGTGACTACCCACATAGACTTACCCTTTCACTATAAATAGTTAGTCCGTGTAATCATTGTTTGTCTTTGCTTTACTTGTATATGCAAAGTGGTAAAGTATAATAATATAAATAAATATTTTTCTATGTCTTTACTTAATACAATAGAGTTAAAATTACTATACTTATTAAAATATTTATTTTATGGCGTGTCACTTGATAGTCTCTGCTTATGATCGACAGTCAGATCCCGCGGATTCTTACCTGTTCCTTTATATCGGCCAACCTTCATCCCGAAATGTCTATCCCCTTGAATGATCCCCGTGACCATTGTCCAATGCTTTTGATCCACCTGGATTTTCAATTCGATATGTTCATTTTTTTTTTACAACCATTTCAAAAACTTACAATACTGAATTTGATAACCGCACATTTCTTAGTAATTGTATGGCCATTCTTGTTTGATCATTTACATAGTTTAAACATAATAAGAAATCCTTTATTAATTCTTTGATGAGAAATAATATAGACCAGGGAGGATATATATAGGAAGAAAATATAACATTAAAAAAAAATATTTGGAACTAAACATACTGTTAGCAAAAGAACTTTATTCAGAAGAACAAGATAATATAAGTGATATGAAGTAAGTCATCTCAAGTTTTAAATGATAGCACCTCAAGTATTCTTGTACACGAGTAATAAAAAAAAAGGTGTTGATTTTAAACAGTTACAACTAAACTAAGGCAATTCAAAGTTAATTGTAATAGGAGCGACTAAAAAAGAAATGGTGTATTTATTTATCGCAGCTTCTCCATCCCACGTTTCGCTAAGGCGAGCTCAAAACGATGTTGCAATGTCTTAAAAGGCTTATTGTTTCGCTTAAAGAGATTAAGTGGGTGTTAAAAATCATAAGACACGGAGTCAAAGGAGTGAAAGATAGCCCGATGTACATTTATGATTTATATTGTGTTTGTTATATGTTGGTGTATTGTTCGTTGCATCGGTGGTTCCGTGTAGGCGTTCTTCTAGATTTATAGCCGCTAAACACATGATGCTCAGTGGGATTCTGTACGAAACACACTTCCACTAATTACGTAAATCGCTAAATTGTTGTTTAAGGCTTCTTAAAAATCGGAGTCAAAATCGAAGATATTTGGATCTAAAATTCATACAATGGAGAACTAGAGCTGTGATGCGTACTTCCTTTATCTCGCAACTTATTTAAATCTTAAATACAATGTCAACTTTGCTTCGGTTATACAAATTATTAAATAACAATAATTTACGTAAAGAAGCATGATGTGTGATATAATCATCATCATAAACCGATTAACATCCTCAGCTGATTTTTTTTTTCATAGTGGTACTCCTGCCCATAACAACATCGCGCCAGTTAGCATGATACATACTTGACCACATTGCGCTCTACGTGGACATAGGATACCTTCTTCAAACCGGAAAACAGTAAAGATTGCACTCTATTGTTCAGCGCCGGAAATAATAGCTGCAGTGGTCCTTTTTTTTGTTTCGGAGGGGAAATCTTTGAAAGATACCCTGCTTCTAGGGGGAAGTCAGGGTTATGTAAGATTCTTACTAAAACCCCCTCGTTGGTCTGCATCACTGCATTCGGAAAGGCTCCGAGATCTCTTATAGAACGCACCGATGCCCCTCTCCTACGCAGAATCGCTGAGCCGTACGCTGTCCCACACAAGTTCGCTTGTCGAGCGATAAGCTCCGCGAAACTCCTAGACCTTTTTAGTCGTCTTCTACGACAGGTAGGGCTTACCTTAGTCCTATTCTCACTAGCCCGAGACTACAGAGCAGAACTGCAGTGGTACCTACGTATCAAACAGAATATAAATATAGTCCCCTCGCAATAACATGTTTATTTTGATCAGTCCTGCGATGTAATGACCAATAATAAGGCTTGAAAGAAAACAAGTTTAAAGTATTTATAGTGCGCTAGTAGTAGTAGTAGTTCACATATCTGTATCAATATACATTTGTATGCTGGGAGCTTTCCCATAGCGGGCAGCTCGTGACCGCTCGCCTTGTTAACGCGATGACCCGCCGTAAGATTGTGCACTCACATCCGTCTGAGTGATGACTGTTTAATTGAGGCCATGTGAAATGTGCCTCCGCCACTGGCAACATTAACGCCGCACTTTTGCAAAAATAGCGTCCGCTAAATTTATAATTGCCACCATTATTTTTCTACTACAACTCCGTTATGATGATAATCCATTGTTTTTTTTTTTACTTGAAATGTGACATCTATACCAATGATTATTTTAATGTCCATTTATCATTTACTGGTGGTAGGTGTAAGTTGCTGGTGACCGTCTAGGTAGGTAGTGCGCAAACATAACTGTGTTCCGGTTAAAAGGGCGCTGTAGGTAGTGAAAATACTAGGGTAACTTACTTATGTCTCACGGCGACGAGCACGATGTGGTGCTGTGTATATCATTCTAATCAGCGCCAAGTTGTTAGGGCAAGTATACTTTACCATCATCGTCACGCTCTTCTACTATAATAAGAAAAAAAATACTGTGACATTTGTAAGAGATTTTAAATATAAGTAAAAGTAGAGGGGTTTCGGAAAGAATACTTATAACGTAATGTCTACCTTGCAATTTCAAAAGGCAACATTTAATTAACAATAAGAAGATTTTATGGCGGTACGTATGATTACACGTGACCACAGAAATAGCGAATAACTGTAGTGTGTAGACACGAAGAGCACAATAAATTTGTCGGGCCGGCCGCAGAGATCGGCTCTCCTCCGATCAGGAGATAACCGCCGAGTGACCCGCGTGCGACTCCGCCGCCGTCCATTGTCTGCGCCAACCGATTCAAACGTCTAACAACCAGCCACAGTTGAGCTGTCGTAGTGGTAACCATTTTTATCGCTCATTCTCTTGCTGAACGACCACCCATCGTAATTATCAAAACTATAATTGTTTAGTTTGATTCTTAATCAAACAAAAGCTTTGTTGATTGTTCATTTTAAAATTATAATAATGTTTACATAAATTTTAAAAGTTTAAAAGAGTTTTTCTTCCATATATCTATAATAAATCCAGTAGTTTCTATATTTACTATGACAAAGTGATCAACACAGTTATATTTATTAAGTTCACGCTTTAAGCACTGCACAAACTAGAATTAAATGGGACCTTCTGTAGCTTCTTTTATAAGAAAACTGTCATCTAATAATCAAGACAACTGCTTTGTTATTATTAATACGCATTTTTTAATAATAAACATCATCATCATCACAATTGATTGAAGTCCACTGTTGGACATAGGTCTCTTGTAATATGTTCCACAAAGTGCGGTCTTGGCTGTTTTAATCCAGCTCCCACCAATTGTTTTGATGTCATCTTCTCTTCTTTCTTCTTGGTGGTGGGAGGGGGAGAGGGTAATAACAATGAATTAATAAAATTCCTAAAACTTATATTACGCTAAATGAAAAATAGATACAAATATTTAATGTCATAGTACTAACAAGTGAAATAGTAAGTAGATATTTATTTTTAATTAATTCCAGTTTAGTACATACCAACAATTTTTATATTAACTATTTTTATATAAAAATGTATTTCATTATATTTATTCTGTAATATCTAACGAGAGTAAACCTGTAAATAAACAATCTAAGCTATCTATTATTATTAACCTAACAAACATAAATTTCAAGTTAGACGACCTAGAGTAAGTGTAAATACACATCCTTGGAACATCTCAAATTTCTGTAATATATTAAAATTTGTATAGCGAAGTTATTAAGGATGTCCTTTCGTTGTCTCTCACGCTGTCAGATGTGTTTTTTTTTAGTAAAGGTGGAATCCAACCCTTTGAAATCACCATCCGTCAATACCCAACAATAGTGTCCACAAAAGATTCCTTGACCAGAATCAGAACACATGTGTGAGAAATTTTTTTTTTAGCGAAATGACATATCGATTACATTATAGCCTTTCTGCTCTGAATATTCTGTATAAAAGGAAACTATTAATACAAGTTTGTTTTGGTCATTGGTCATTATTTACAACTATATGAACAACGAAAATACACTTGAAATACCGTGTTTTAATGAAAATATGTCCTAAGGTTCGAAAGAGAAGTAAATGTAAAATTAGAACTAGATATGAGTAATCACGTTTTTTTTTTAATTATAATCAAATATCGTTCACTTATACAACTTTTTTTTATTAAAAGTAACCAACAGTCTGCTGATACGAAAGCTGTGATGCTAAAATTAAACGAATTATTTTAAAACTTTTAAAAATATCTTTGTATTATTTCGAAATGTGTTATATCCCGACACAGTTACACGTTCAACACAAAGATCACGGAGGCTCACACGAGAGCATGGAAACCGCGAACATCGCGCCAATCCACTCCCGCGCATCACGCGTCGCCATTGTCCGTCCGTCCTATAATTACCGGGTCGGACGGAAGACGGCACCGCAGCCACCTGTTCCGTTTTCACACGCCTCACCAGCCAGGTAACCTCACCAGAAAAATTTGGATCATAATCTCGGACAACGGTCCGCGCGGTAACTGTATCCCTTTTTTTGTTTTCATCCGCCGCAAGCTATTTGTTTGCGTTTAATTTAAAAAAAAAAACTCTTATCTGATTTCTTATATGTTCAGTTTTTCGATCTGTTTATTGCCTGCACAGTATATTTTATATTTTGTATGTTATTATGTTTTGTTGCGGAAAATAATGAAATTTCCGATTCGTACATCACACGCAATTTGTCCCAGTCGGCTGTAGGTAAATCGAATTATATATTGTTTATCGCTTCCCCTATTGTTTGCTTCTGCCTACCAGATGTACACTCAACGTCAATCTTCTGTATTTGTTTACCTAGAAATAGCAAACATTATGTCTCGTTGGGGTCACTCCGCTTACATTTCTGGTCGCTAAATTTGATTGGCGTAACACTGTTACGGTTAATAAGTTGCGGCAGTAATTTTCGGCTCAGATGAACTCATGGTTATATTTGGACAAAGTAATTCATACACAGTTACAATCATGAGTTTTTTCATAGTTATACATCAAATTGTATTTATTTATGTTTAATCACTTGTTCACGTTAAATTTGTAATTTTTACTGTATTGTGAATAAATGAAAGTTAATTGGCAGCATTTTAAGTCCAGCGTGTTCCGACGTAGCCATACAATAACTGCTTACAACCAATAATTCATGCTAAATATAACGCGACACAATTATAAGTCATCCATTTAGATCAGTAGGAAATCATATTCATTCACTAATACACCATTTTTGCAGTGACGTGCACTTTTTGCTATTCAAATGGGGGACAGTGGAAGTTTTTCAGTTTGTCGCTTTCGCCGCGGTCCCCACGGCTGGGTGGAGAGCGATTACGCATATTTTTGCTCACACGTTATTAGGGGTGCCGTGTGTGAAAAAAATGTACTATTATAAATAAAAGGAGCCCAACAAAGGGATGGGAGAGCGATCGGGGTCACTAGGAAACGGCGGTTTTGATACGGGATTTTTTTACCTGGGAGTCGGGAGCTGTTTTTTTCATTAAACTTTTGGTACTCTAAGTTTATTGAGCTAGCCAGTCAGTCTGTGTTCATCTGCGAAGATGATCACATGCTTTATGACTCCAAGGAGTCTTGCGCGAAGTACCCAACGGACTTCGGTACTTCGGAGTTCGTGTTACAGTGTTGATTAGTGCTGTTTGGACACTACATATTAAAAACAAAAACTTATCTATATCCAACATCTTGAAGGCATAGTTTATAGAAAATGGATTTATCTTCAAGGAGTAAGTCAAGATTTTTCGACTCTGGAATCGACTTAAGACGAAAAGGTATTTCAGGTTGACTTAACTTTTTATTAGAAAAATACGATAGGATGAATATTATCAAATTCGTCCTGTTAAATATAGCTGCCGATATGTTAGTCTATGAACATGTTGATATAGAAGGGAGGGCTGCAATAAACGGAGCAATAACCAATGTTCAAGACAAATTGGAAAGTAATAAGGCAGTGAAAATGATATCTGGCCCCGTATCGTATCTATATACGAATCACGGCGAAACCAATGTCATTTACATTAACATATAAATGAGTGTGTAAGTGGACGAATGCCATATCATAGTATGTTTTCACGAATCTATTGCGCTGTGCTCTATAAATTGCTGTCATTAATTTCTGTACTGGTCTCAATCAATCGTTTCTTGATTTACCCAAATGGTTGACTTTGTAAGCGTATATTATTTTAATTTTGCAAAAAAGCGGCTTGATGTAGGGCGGATGCCAAAACTTCCAGCCATGGAAAGCATTGACGAAAGTCTCTTCCAGCTTTAGATGAATAAGATCTTGATTAGTATCTATTATAGATCTCATTATTTACAATATTCGCCGTATTCCATAACATTGTAAAGAAAAGTTTTTTTTACTACATCTACAATAAATACAGTTTTCTATCAGTGAATCTGTAAAATGTCTAGATATTAGAATTTTAAATTCAATATGGATATTTGTGAAAAGTTTTAGCCAACTGCGAACTTGGAAAGCTAAAAGTTAACCACTTCTCCATGAAACCTCGGCGCTTTATCAACATGGGGCAATATGTAAAATTATATTACTGATAGTACTGCATTCCGCGAATGCATTGACCGCAAATTACTCGCCACAAAAGTCGTAAGTCAAAATAATGACCAGCGAAGTAATACGAAGAGTGGAGTCCACGCTTGAAATATGGCCGTTAGTTTAATTCGGGATTGTTGTTTTTTAATAAAAATGCAAATGAAATTTCCATCTTCATAAATTTGCCATAAATAATTGTGGATTGTTTATTTTAATTCCACTACCGACTTTACTTTGCACACCATTGAATAAAACAATATTCATATTTTCATTGTCATCATCATCATCATCAGCCGATAAACGTCCACGATTTTCTCTACACTGATAATAAATATTTAGTGATATAAAAATACTGATAAGGACACATTGATTGAAAGACCTACGGCGAATGGGATGATAAGTTCTACAAAAGGTTGACCCTCGATTTGGTGAAATTTGATGGGAACCTTAGTACTGTTCATTGTGGAGATATTTGAAGTAAACCTATCCATCAGTGGAACTCTTTATATTGAGGATGATCTCCTGAATGTTCTATAAAATACCTGTTATATGTTTGCCTTTTGCAAATATCTTTCTGTCGAACTGAAACAATGCTCGTTGTATTTTTGGAACACACCCATGCAGTCCAGTATTTATGAAGGTTCCATGCTGATGCAGCCAGCGCGAGGGTAACGACGCGGTGGTCCCTGGCACCGCTCCCGACCGGACGTCGCTTTATGACCTCACTTTTATTGCTTCAGGAAAAACTGCGCCGTTTGTTTTGTACTCTCGAAAAATACTTTTGTATGCGTTTTGGTTTTACGCAAAAAACAATAACGCGACGATTATACCATCTTTCATGAATATACAATGTTTCCTTTTGTTTTGTGGGAAATGGATTAAAATTCACTATTTTTTTTTTGTTTATAAATTCAATCTTACCTACATTTTGCTGGATTGTCCAAGTTTCAATATTTGGAAAGTAACAATATGGGATATTGTATGGTATTATTTACAAAAAAATATATGTATCCCAGTTATAATAATGATACAGTACAGTCAAGAAAACAGTAATATTGATAATAAAGTAATCGCTTACTTGTTATTGAATGTCAAATGAAATTACATAATGTAACTAATAAAGGTATTTCGTTCAAATTTGAACCTTGTGCGTATTAATAGTAAATACATATTGATTTATAAATACAGATAGAGTAAGGCACTCGATGTAATGGATACAGCTCCTGGTGGTAATTACCGGCAGCAGTTAACGTCAGTGCCGCCGTAGAATTAAGATTTTTGCCATAAACGCTCGCCGGCGGGGTGGAACTGCCGCGCCGAGGATTAGGGGTTAAGTGTCCGCCTTAACGGGTACATTGTTGTAGGCTCGTACTCTACTATCGATACCTTTGTTGGAAATAATAGTGACAATCCAATTTCAACATCAACGTTAAAAAAAAAAACTAAAATAAACCGTTCGTAGTAACAGAAAAACCTCCCCATAACAATGAGGCGCAGGTTAAATTGTTACACATCATATTCTTCTTATCATATATACTCTATAGTATGAAGCTGATGTTTCGTTAACCCAGTAATTACAATACATATTACTGCTTTACGGTATAATTAAGCTTTGTGGTACTTAACTACATGATCTTCAAGAGAGGTCTAATTACTGCCGGTAGTTCTTTGTTGTCGGACCTCCTCAGCACCGCAGCTCCTGTTGCAATCGACAAACAGTAGTGTGCAAGCATGACTGCGTCCTGTTTAGAGGGTCGTTGTAGCTAGTGAAATTACTGGGGTAACGAGACTTAACAACTTATGTCTCAAGGTGTGGAACGCAATGTGGTGCAGTGTACGCCGTTCTAACTAGCGCTGCGTTGATATAGGATAGCGTATCACTTACGATCAGGTGAACGCTCGCTCCCGCTCGTCTAGCATAAGTAATTAAGTACTAACTTCACATCAGCTCTATACTTATACTATACTATAGACCTTTGAAAATTAAAGCCGGATCTTATGTTTAATAATGAAGTAGCAAATCATGGCGATGATGATTTACTATGAACACCTAAGAACCCAAAAATCAATTACATATGAGTCAGTGAGTTGAAATCTGTGTTAAGAGAGATAAGGCTTTAGAATTATATGATTAAGTTTTTTTTCGTATTTTTAGAGACTTCATTATAGTTCTTTATTAGTAAATTACTTACATATATATTACGAAAGGGAACATACATATATATTCCCGTCATTTCGTGGTAGTTTATGTTACTAAAAAAATTCTCTCAACAATAATTGATTACTATATCTTACTTAAATAATTATTAGTAAATGTTTTTTTTTATTATTATGAAATATAATATTGTTACATTTCAAAGTATATATATTTATTAAATTAATGAAAAGTCGTAAAGTCGCTGTAGGGAATCGATCTTTTAGACTTCTTTCTACAGCTTAGATGTGTTAAAGTATGCTTGAAGAGAATATCTCCTAACATATAATATTTAAATATATCGCTGCATATATATATATATATATATATATATATGATGCAGTCTTCAACGTTGTGTAAACATATCGATAGTGTTAGGTAGTGTTCACGTCACTACTGTATTGTGGTATAGTGGCAGACAGTCCGGTGTGGCGTTTTTATTGACACTCGTACCCGTGACAAATATCCTTCGAATGAAAGCCACGACTCTCTCCATTACTTCATATATTTATATATATATATATGCACATACATTTATATAAGTTCATAGCTAGTTAACACTGAAGTAACATTTTTGTATTCGCTAATCGATGTTAGCGGGATCGATCTGTGTAGTTATATTTGAGAGAGGCCCATGTCCAGCAGTGGACGTTTATTGACGATTTTTTTTTTGCTCTTCGAATCGAAGAGACTATCGAGACGTTGGCTTGATGGTAAATGATACACACAGCACCACATTGTGCTTGCCGCCTTCAGACAAGACGTTAAATCTCGTTACCGTCTTAATTTCACTAGCTACAACGCCCTACAAGGTATTACAGTAGTACCTATCTAGACGCTCTCAAGAAACACAGATGAGGTTGATGATCATAATTCATCTCGATATATATATGACTACACAGGCTTCTAACTTTCGATACCTGGTTAGCTACAAAATTTTGTTGTTTTTTAATTATTTACAATTGTATACATTTAAAACCTATAGATTATTCGATAGGCGGGTGTAGTATTACGATTTTAATTCCATTTTTCTCTTTTGAATAAAACATCGGAAAATTCGGGTAGATACTATAAATTTTACACTCAATATTTTTCTATTAAGGGTTGTCCATCTACCCCAGGCGCGTATCGCGTTTCGCAGCGAAAAAATTCTACCTATCGAGAAAAAAAATTCAAATCTCTCTAACGAAGAGAATAGAGAATACTCGGGAGGGCTCTGTTTTCCTCTGGTTATTTGGTACGTTCGCGTCAGTATTGGATATCAGTAACACGATTACTGACCCAGCCTAATTTGATCAAACAACGCTGTGGTCGTTGTTCCTTTTTTTTTTTGTTTATTCCTTGTCCCCAGAGTGCCGTTTATCTACCTGTAATACAAACACAATACGTAATAAATTGCAATTCTTTTTATCCGCAGAAAAATATTATTATGTACATGAATATCATCTCTTCAACTTTTAAATTGTTGGAAGGATTTACCGGATACCATCTAAGTAGGAAATACCGCAGCTTATTTCTGCCGCTGAACAGCTGAAATTACCGTGGTAATGAAATTTAAAATCATAATAACTTGTGTCTCTAAGCGACGAGCACAATATGATGTTTATGATCCTAACTAGCGCCGTATTGTTTCACTGTCTAATTCATCACTTCGATTTCTCGATGTAAAAAAAAGTGTGCTGACTATCCCTACGATTACAGGATATCGTCAGATCATTAATGAAGATTCTGAACTGACTTAAATTTAAAAAATGTTAAAGGAGAGAGAGAGAGAGAAAAAAACAAAAACTTCGTCATCGGACAGTGATCCCGTGACTCCCTCGGGGTCGAAAAAAACAAGACGACGATAATCAGGCGTTTTTGCCGCTTGGAATTACTTCGGATAATTTGATTAGCTATCGGTGGGCGAGAATCGTTCCCTTAAGAGCTAATCCTATTTTATAGGCACGCCTATCATAATTTGATAGACTTAAGGTGTTTTATATTTACTCGTTTAGACCGTCTACTGTTGTATAATTTTGAATGGTAAATAATAACTGAGATTCGCAGTAGGTTTAATCAAAGGACTCTGAACAAACATTTAGTAAAATCTATCAGTTATATAATATAATCAGATCTATTATACAAATAATTAAATATTGAAGTATTTATTCTAGTCACAATCTTTGTCTTTTTACCTATTAGTTCATATGAAAGCAGGGGCCATATTTTTCCACCACTTCGCCCAATGTAGCATCAATCTCTTGATGCTACATTTTTCCACCTTATTTTGACTCTGTCTTTGACTCTTCGAATTGGAAAAGAGCTAATAAGTATAAATAAATTATCATTATTATTTCACCCTATTGATATCTCTGCTGAAGGTTTCTTCGAACTTTTAGGGTGTTTGTCAAAACCGCTATGGTTGGAATAGAGATTCACGAGTGCAGGGTCGTAGAAACAGCTTCAGTTTTATAAGCAGTTATTTCCTCATAATGGCACTTTAAGTATTTTTTTTAATATTTTGTATATATATATATATATATTTTTGACTGATTGTTTATTTATCTAAAAATATGTAGTCGAATAAAATAACTTCCCTGTCATGCTAGTACGGCCCATCTTGGAGTGGTATATGGAACATTTACCTTTACTTAGGTAGTTAAGGTTTATACAATAAAAATCTGCTCCACTTGCCAAGTGTAATTATGGGCTAGCAGCAAGGGTTGCCGAGTGGCCATGTTGGGAATAGTGTGACGTCATTAGGCAGTGTTTACACAGCCCGCCTACTGTCGCAAATGGCGGTGAAACCTGGGCGTGTTTTTGTGCTGTGCCATACTTCTAGCGCTGATGGTTCCCCCCCCCCCGTACTTAAGACCCTAATTTTTAATTATGTCTTCTATAACAACATCGCCTTCAACAATATTGCTTTTGAAAAGATTGTACAAACTCATGTAATATACTTAACTAAACGCTTAATCTGAACATGGATTTTGTCTTGATATAATTTTAAAATGTACAGAATGTTGATTGGAAGACAAAAAGAGGTTTTGCTCTTAATTTTGTTTTTTAAGTCCTAAAAAATTAGGTACTCACAGACATAGGTTTACTTAAAAAAAAAACAAGCCGGTTAGCGCTGAATTGGAATTTGCCGACACAAGGCTTTACATCGAATGGTCCTTTGAGCGCAATGTCCATTTCCGACAAACCGATCCATTGAAAACTGATGTTATCAAAGAAACTGATGTCAAAATTCATGCTTCGGGAACTTGAAGCGCTATCAAATAATACACAACCGGTCTGGACTCATGTTGGCAAAATAAAGGACCTTACCCACTTCGGTGTAGTCTAGTATGATTCAAGAGTTCCTTCTCAACGCGAAGGTAATGATTAGAGAGGAATTCGTTGAAGGCATTACCTAATTCATTTATGATTTTTTATAAGTTGATCAAGATTATCTACAGTAAATAATTATAAGATTAAATTGAAAAGATATAAAAATGCAAAATAATTATGGATCTATATTAATTATGCATCTATGTCCAGGTCCTATACCTGTGTTATTTTTTAAGCTATAGACCTATTCTTACTTACTAGTACATCTAGTCTTTAAAACAACGATAAAAGTTTTTGATTAAGGTAAAAATTTACTTTTTTCTAATGTTATGAAAATATTAAGATTTTTAACTTTTCACACTATTATTCATATTCAAGATACATTTAATAATTGATCTCTCTAGAACTCATCTTTAATGTTGTATCTAATAATAATAATGAATGCATTATATTGCTGTAAAATTTTCTATCTGTAGATAACGACGAATTTATATACAATCGAAATGAAATACAACAATTAAAACAACCCCACAAAATTTGCCAGGATAAAAAAAAAATCACCCCCGCAAAATTGTAAGCGCTTGTGTAATTTTTTTTCTTTAGACGATATGAGCATAACATTCACTATAACAATGCTTGCCAAGTTCCAAGGTCCCTGGTTCGATTCAGCGCCCACATAGTAGGGGTTTCGGTAGGTGGTAAGCTTTTACGAACTGGCCTAGCTATCTACCACCCTTATATTGTACATTTACCGTTATACCAATATTTCTGTGTTTCGGCTGTCAGTATATTAGGGCCAGTACGCATCACCATCCACGGACTGTCTTTTAATACCAAGTAAAATAAAAAATGTGAATAAAAATTATTTTGCTAGTTAGGATGATATACACAACACTAAATTGTTCTCTTCACCTTACGGCACAAGATGTTAAGTATGATTACCCCAGTAATTTCATTAGATACAGGTTGCACGACAAAGTACCAATTGGCTGCGCAAATAGCGCTGCGTTCTTCAGCAGTGGTTACTGTTTATTAAGGAGGGAGATTTCAAAAGATACTCTGCTTCTTGGGAAAGATAAGGATGTGTCTCGGTGGTTATCCTCAGTGCTTTGCTGGGTGCCTCGGAATCTCTTACAGAACGCACCGGCTCGTCCCTGCACTACGTGTGAAAATATTCCATGGAGAAACGTAACTCTCCTATGCACCCTCGCTACGATACCACAAATACGAGACCACTTCATGTTTGTCGCACACTCTCAGCTTACTTGGAGATCAATAAAGGTTTTCCATTTTTAAATTTCGCGAACACGAAAATCTTTTTAGTCGCTTTCTTTGTTCTCGCGGTGCTTACTTTATTCATAATCTTATTAACTCCGGACTTCAGGATTCAGGTTCCCGCACAAAATCTTACGGGATACAAGGCCACCTCACGTGCTCGCGATCCACCCTGCTAATCAACACGCAAGGCTCTGGCTCCCACCAACCGGCATTGGATCAGCGTGGTCGCAAATGGCCTAATTCTCCACGTGTGAATCCTTACCCGATCGATGTGGGAACCTTTGGGGGAGGTCTATATCCAGCAGTGGACGTCTATCGGCCGATGATGATGACAGGGTAGAGTAGAGACTTGAGAAGTATTATTCTAAACAATACTAATATATTTGTGTATATATTCTACTACAGTCGACGTGTTTACAACTTTTGTAGAAGCGTTCGCTTAACGCTTGCTACTGCACCCGCTCCACTCCGATGTACTACCACAACCCGGCGTCGACTCTCCCCCGCCAATTAACATCGGACACGGCGGTCATAGTTGTGTCAAAGTTGAATGAATTTTTTTTTTCGTTTGACGCACATCGTATTACGGATGGGTCAGTGATCAATCTTTCAGAGATCGAACACAATGCCTGTCATTTTTGTTTTGTATAGAAAAATTCGATACTTCGCCACGGTGTTCTTTGTTCGCGTTCTGTTTGTCTTCGAACTGTGCAAATATAAAATCTCGTTGTACAGAAATTAATAAATGGGGAAACTTAAAAATAATTTTCATTGTGACCAACTGGTATTTTATTAAAACTACCCTATAACAAATATTAATAAATAAAGCAACACCTCTGACGAATTTCAATTTTATCAAAGATTCTAGCGGGGAAGGTATCAACGTTACTAGTTATATTATCAAGACGGTATTGCATAAATTTTCATGTAGCATTAAAATGGTTACTAGATATTCTACTATTCATTATTCTATTTTTTGATTAAAATCAAACCAAACTACTATATTATACTATTCAATAAATACTATAGTAAACACTACTGCTCTTTCCCTTTTAAATTTTCTCTCATTACCGGCCTTTCTAAAAACGCTAAAATAGAGTGTCGAGGATATCCGTCACAGAAAGAAGATTAAAATATTCTAATTCCTCTCTCACAAAAGGACAATCATAAAACAAGCATGTATATTGTCTTTTGTATTCATATTATCTTCTTTTATTATATTTCTTCGATTATAATAACATAGTAGCATTATTCGAATCACATCTACCTAAAAGTAGTCTTATATATAAATGTATAATAAAAAGTAATATATAACCATGTAAGAATTTTTTTCAGGAATATATATTAAATAAAATGTAATATGTAATACTGAAAAAACAGCAATAATCTTTAAGTGCATCCATAGCATCCTCATATTGTAAATCTGCCGTCATAATAGTTTTACTATGCTCGTTCTTTTAACATATGAGAGCCAATGTATTGAATTGATCATGCTTCACTATCATGGTCTAGGCCATGGGGTCATTATTACTAAACACCATGTGTAATTGATTTCAAGTGATAGCTCGTTGTATCTAGAAAAGAAAAATTACTGGTAATCATTTATATTGTAGAACTAATACTTGATAAAAATATCTGTTATTAGAATTGCACAAAATATTTTGTTATCTTAAAATAATGCCATTTGGTATAAGATTATACGATCTTTGCTCTGCTGAGCGTCATGCTTTGAGAATTGTATTCTATCTAAGAGTGTTCTTAAATTAGCGATGACTTCGTTCTGGTCAATACCATCAGCAAATTTTGAATTCGTTATGAGAAAACTGATTCTCCAAAGTGCAGAATGTAAACAGGTGCAGGTGCAAGATTTGCTAATGGAATGTAATATAAATTAAAGAAACATTCCATTCTGATCACTGATGATGTAAATATCATGGATGCTGGTGTGATTCAAAATGCACCAGAAGACCTAACGTACAGCTCCGCCGAAGACCGAATGTCGTTGGCGAATTGGAATGACGTTCATAATTAATTTATTTTAAATGTAGCTAATGTTTAAAAGGTACCATGGGATTGATATGTCGCTAAGGGGTAAAAATCCCAAATAATAAAATAAAAAAAAGTTCTTGTATGTACACATACCTTGCCTTGTAAACCCGTCAGACGTTTGGCAAATTAACACGATGTTAGGAGCAACAGTGAACGGGGGTGTAATTAATAATTAATGCGACGACGGTTGACACCGAAATTCCCGCTAACACACAAGTTGCAGTGACCTTTTCTATGCTAAAAAACAATGCTCAGACACCGACGTGTGCCGTGTGTAACGAGCTAATTTAAACTTTTCGGTACAGCAGCCCCGAGGGTGGCACCCCCTGTGTCACCTGAGGCGTCAGACTGTCCTTGCGGCTAGACGGGCCTTCAATAAATCAACCAATATACACAATACTGTTATTATCATATTTTTTCGTTAACAGATCATTATAAATTATTTTTACATTGTAAAGGTTTTTAATATTTCAATACTTAATATGAATTATAATTAGCTCATAGATATTCATTTATAATCAATAAGTATATATGCAGTGTCAAGGTATGTGAGTGGGAAGAGGCCGATGACGACGTTGAGACAGAGCGAAATAGAGGAGAAAGACAAAGAAACCTGACCTCACCATCAAATGGAAAAATATCTAGGAAAACAGATAGATAATTATGACATCAATCACTGTTACTGAACTGCAATAATCTTGTAGTGATGGAGATGAATCGTATCTTTTTATCCTTAAACGTTGTGATCATAAAGTGTTGATATAAATATCCTAAGGGGTTCCGTCTAACATCTTACGGAGCCCAAGTCAAACCTCACCTGCACGCGATGCGCTCTGCTGAATAACAGACAAGGCTCTGACCTTCCACCAACTCGCACTGGGCCAGCGTGGTAGGTTACTTCCCAATTCCCCCTCGATGAAAGACGTAGTGTTGGCAGGCCCCCCACCAGATGGTCCGATGATCTGGTGAAGGTTGCAGGATGCGGGCAGCGCAGGATCGATCAATGTGGAGATCTTTGGGGAAGGCCCGGACTTGGATGTCTATCGGCTGATAATAATGATGATGGTGATGAACTAGTGCCTCATTTTTTTTGGAACATATCATCACCAATTCTCATGAAATACATGCATGTTTTGTTAGTTCTATGAGGAAAATCTCCAAGAGATCATATATTTATCAATACAGTTACCGTTTAAAACTTAAAAGTGGTAATCAAATAAGTTACAGCTAAGTTGTAAGTCTTTGGAAGAGGCCTATGTCCAGCAGTGGACGCCTGTCGTCTAATAATGATGATGAAGTTGTTGGGATTCGTTATTATATCAACTTGCATATAACTATAGCTTTAATTTTCTATTAAAAAACTTATCAAATTATTGATAGTTATAAACTGGTAACCTTTTTAATTTAAAGTAGTCTGCAAACATTACTGTTTTCCGGCTTGAATGGCGTTGTAGCTTATGAAATTACTGCGTTATCGAGACCTAAAATGTTTAAAGTAACAAGCTCAATGCACTGCTGCGTTGCTATGGGCAGCTGTAGCGCCTACCACTAAGTGAAAGTGTAGCTCTTCTCCTCGCTGCATAGAGAAAAGAGATAATGAACAACTCACCATTTTAATATCGCTTTTTTTTATTAAATCAATTTGAAGACTTTATTGTCTATGTCTTTGTATGACTATCAATGTAGATTATTTATTAGTAACAGTTAAAGAAGCGTATCGTATAGTAATCGTTGTTTGAATAGATTCGGTGGGTAAGGTATCGAGTGGTAATCCTCAGGTAGCCCCACCCACTGGCACGCGAGTGGATAATGGACAGTGGTCAGTTTACACATGCGCCCTACACACCAGTGTACACCCACGCACTTCGACATTTGTACCAGGCGTGATTTATTGACGTCAGCACCGATCCCAATAGGGAAGCGTTATATACAAAACTTTGAAATTTCTATACTAACATGAATTGTGATTGGTTGGTTACGTCTACAACAATTCGCACTAGACTAATTATTATGTCTATATAAAATTTAATATAATATAATATATATCGTGATACTGTGCATAAAACAATTTCTGCTAGTTATGTTAGTTAGCACTATAACACTTCGCTTTAGGGACTATATATTATGTCTCGTTACCTCAGTAACTACTGGCTACAGCACCCTATAAACTAGAACACAGTAATGCTTGCACACTAATGTTAGGCGGCAGAAACAGGAGCTGCTGCAGGAAATTGAATAATAAAAATAAGTTATAGCAAAGTGTTGAACTTCAAGCCAGGGATGATATTTGTCATTTTGTACATTTTTATTTTTAAAATAAATAAAAAACCTATGTCCAACAGTGGACGTTCATTGGTTTGAAATAAATACAGTTTTTTTTTTATCGTCAAATGCATATATATAATAGTTAGATCTTTGCTTGATCAAACCGTTGCCATTACTTTATGCTACTCTCATCCAGGTCTTGCCAGCTGTAGCTACTATTTCATAGTTCGGTCTATCTATTCCCTCTTTTCTTGTTAAGAGTATGTACCCATAATCCTCCATTTATGTTCTGTCTTTTTTTATTAATTAAAATGAATTCAAATTGACTACTATAATTTACTGGTATTTCTCTACAATCGTCTAGTTAGCAGCTCCTGTTTCTGCCGCCTAACATTAGCGTGCAAGCATTACTGTGTTCCAGTTTATAAAGCTATATTAACTTTTCGATTGTTTGACGAGATGAATTGTGAGTGAAGTAGAATTCGAGCCTGTGCGCTGCGATTTACAAGGCGAATCCAAAAACCGTTAAGCTCCCGTCACTTACATATTTGTACCATGTACATCGTCATTCATCTATTTATCAACTTCCGCCGTTAGAAGCTGGTCTTACAATTTAATTGCATATTAATATCAAACACGGGGCACGCGACGATCGTCAGCGCTAACTGAACAAATTGAACCAACAAAAGACAATCCATTAAACAAGGAAGCGATGAAAAACATATCCGTTTGCCACGAGCCGGGCCGTTTAAACATATTTGTAAAAAATACGTCAATACAAAGTCACATTTACATAATAAACCCCCTAAACAAACCGTGCGCGACACTGTACACAGTGCGGTCGAATCACGTGAATTTTTTTCTTTCTTACCGCGTTATTAATTTTGTACTCCGGTTTCAAGTCACCCCTGCTTATGTATATAGTAAGTACGTCCTACTTTCTTTCACAAAGAAACTGAGGGAAAAATAATAATAATAAGGGAGGACGGTGCGTAAGGGCGTCTGCGCCGTGCTTATGTGAAATTAGCTCGCGAACGGCTTTGATGTGCCGGCCAATTGAGCGGGGCCGCGTATGAAAGCGCA
Source organism: Ornithoptera alexandrae (assembly GCA_029030555.1). Lineage (NCBI taxonomy): Eukaryota > Metazoa > Arthropoda > Insecta > Lepidoptera > Papilionidae > Ornithoptera > Ornithoptera alexandrae. The sequence goes on along the minus strand of JARDVY010000007.1, from coordinate 3,361,127 downwards.
TTTGTAAATCTCGGGCGACGTGAACGCTTTATTTATTAATAAAAAATTACCTATATAGCCTTTATGTACTATTCAATACAATCACTAAATAAATATTCTATCTATTTCTATAAATAATACAATTATTGTGACCAGATATAACATAGAAATACACATGAACAGACTTACACTTAACTTTCTAACATGAGAACTATTAACTGCTTTCATTTATATAAACTATAACAGTAATAACATTATGAAAATTAACAACATCAAATATTTAACTTTTTTCGTAATTTCATGTTATTAACAATATTTTGATAATAACATTTGCTATATAGTAAGTATAATTTATTGTAGCTATATTCAATATAAACACGAGACCGATCGATGTGGAGATCTTTGGGGAAGGCATTTGTCCAGCAGCGGTCGTCTGCTGATGATGATGATAAATTATATGATATAATAATATATGATATACATTATATATTATTTTGGACAATATTAATGTTTTTAGACAACTTATCGACTTATAAAACTTCATCGGACTCAAGGCTCTTTACTGTATCCAATTAATATCATACACGAATACTAAATAATTTTTAACTATTATTACTAATTATTATTGATTAAAATTAAAAGACTATTATATAAATCTATAATAAAATGTGATAAATCTATGTTAATTGATATAAATAAATTAACGATCTTAACAAATTTTTATTAACCTAAGATATCTTGCGATAAATTTATATATTATCATCATCAGCCTACGTAACCTTACTGGTGGACCTTTCCAACAAAAAGCTACTTGGCTCGTTCTTTGTCTCTTTAGATGTCAGCTGCCCTGCGCATATCTTCTCTTTCTCTTTCTCTCCGGTCAGGAGTCCTGCGCTACGATTACATGAACTCCATTCTAAGAAAACTCAACTCCATCTGTACATGATTTTTAATATTACCCAATTATCGATAACAAATAGCAATATTTTGACAAATGACATTTTATTTAGAGTCGATGTAAACGCAGCATCTGCCTTACGAGGGCTAAGTTACCTGTCACAACAGCAATATAAAAGTCCTCACGAATAACTTAACCGCGAAAGTAACACAGTCATTACGTCTTTTGTCCATTGAAAGATAAGTGGTCAGTCTTACAACTGACACCTTATTTCGTACCACCGTGACTGTTACAACCCCTTATTAAATGTAATTTCACAGTTAAAAGGATTGTACGCAAGTGTCACTGTCCATATGCCGTTTCGTTTTGTTGGACAGTGTAAAGTCTAAGTTTTTATCTTCGGTCGTCTCAGCTGCAACCTCTGAATAACCTCAACAGCTGTTCTATGTGAAAAGCTTCAATGATTATATTTTATTTATTGTATGACCTACTATTTTTTTTTAAAAAAAACAGGAAATTTTTGTATAACATATCTTACTAGAAATACACATATATTTTAGTTGTTGAATTAAAACACAAATTATCTACCGGCGATAGGTCTCTATTGTCGGAGACCGTCTAGGTAGTTGCCACCGCAGTTCCTATTTCTACCGTCAAAGTGTGCAAACATTTCAATATTTTCATTACTATATTCCGGTTTGATAGGTGTTGTAGGCAATAAAATCAATGAATTAACGGAAGATTATATCTTAAGTCTCAAAGCGGCGAGAACAATATAGTGCTTTCGTATCATACTAACTAGCGCAATATTATGAGCGGGGGTAATATTGACCATCAGTTGAACGTCTCGGTCGTCTCACTAATTTGTTGAATAAATATAAAAAAAAAATTATAACATGGATTAATTGACTGCTTATAAGTATTATTATATTAATTCCGAGGAACGGTGCGAAATATTAAAATTTTTTCTCCACTTATTTTTAATCTATATCATCGTAAACTCTACTAGAGAAAACAGAACAATAGTTTTATAGATATGCATTCGTAGTGAAATTGTTTAAATATCTCAATGACCGTTTAAAGTTTTTTTTTTCAGCAAATACCCGTTATGATTAAAATTTATGATTTGTAACAGCGGATGCGGACAGCGCGGCGGAGGGCGGCGGGTCGCCTACCCCGGGCGTCCCAGCCGACACCCTCACCTGCGGCGCCTGCCGCCGAGCCTTCGCCCTTGCAGACATTGTGCGTTTCATCCAACACAAAGTATCCTCCTGCGATAAGGACCTCACTTCCTACCACTGTTATAGTGCAGGTAATATTATCAATCGTTTATTTTTAAGGTCACGCGGAAGCATCTGATATGATGATCAGTGCTGAGTTGTAGCTGTGCTTCCAAGAAACACATAAGCTCTTGAAGTTCCTATATCATACTTCAATCAATTAAATTCAGACTGAAAGAAAAACATACTAATAATAAACAGAAATGAAAAAATTATAAACACTCACACCTTGCAAATTTTTAAATAGGACCTAACTCCGATCAAGAAGATGGCTCAAGAACAGGACAACTGGCGACGGTGAACACGAGCGGCAGGAGACCGTCTTTGCTCACGGCTAGGAGACCTCCAAACAGCCGAGTGCACACTCCTCCTCTCGCTAGTCCATCAATAGCACCGCCTGATCTCCTTGAAGATGGCGGGGCTTCAAGTACACCGAAGCGATTGTTGGATGGTGAGAAAAATTTTAATATAAATTAATGACATTATTTTTAGAGGTAGGTCTTTGTTGCCGGAGACCTAGGTAGCTACCACCGCCGCTTCTACTTCTGCAGTCAAACAGTAGTATGCAAATATTACTGTATTGCAGATTGTAAGAAGTCGTAACTAGTGAAATTACTGAGGTAACGAGATTTAACATCTTATGTTTCAAGGCGACCGGCGCAATATGGTTTTGTGTATATCATCTTAACTAGCGCCATGTTGTTAAGGGCGGGCTTATCACTTACCAACAGATGAACGTCTTGCTCGTCTCGTCGCTTCATTGGTATAAAATTAAAAAAACTTATAGATTTGTTTGAACCATAGATTAAGTAATTACATGTTAACTATATATCTATTCGCTATGAATAGCTTGTACGGTCATCTTGACCATTGTTATATTATATCAGATATAGTGATTGATCGTCCAGTTCGTCTTTGCTACATTTTATAAAAAAAAAAACTTAAACTTAGCTTTATATAATTTGACTTAGGTAATTTCCTAGCCAAAAGTTAAAATAAGACCTGAGCTATATAGTGAGTCTTCATTGTGGTACTGTCCAAATGGATGCCTTTGTTATGCCTGTTTTTGCCGTTAGGCAATAGTGTGCAAACATTATTGTGTTCCGGTTTGAAGAGCGCCGTAGCTAGTGTAATTACTGAGCTAACAAGACGTACCGTCTCATGTCTCCAGCTGACAAGCACAAACGGGTACTTGCGGTGAATTTCGTAATTTCAAACACTAGTTAAATACAAACATTTACATAAAGTACTAAAGGAACGTGTTTCTAATTGTTTAAAAAAATATATATATCACATCAAATTACATATAACGTAACGAATTCTTGTTTCAAACAGAAGCTGATGCTGAAGCTTCGACACCTAAAAGAAGAGCCTCGACATCGCCTATGCCGTCGAGCTCTCCCGATGAAGACATAAAACCTAAAATCAAACAGGAACACATGGATACGTCAGCGTCACCCGAAGATCAAAAGAAGTCGAGAACTGAAGTAGCCGATGCGGAATCTAACACGATGCACAGCGGTAAGTCCGTTATGATAAGAATTATTTGGATGATGAAGGAATATCGAGATTCCTAAATTACTTGTAATTGATAGTTCTCTCTATTGTGATTTTTTTGAAATCTCCTTAATTCAATTTTTCAATAGAATTGAAAGATATAGACAATGATAGAAGAAATGAAACTAAAATGAGAGAGAATAATGGGGAAAGTTGTTGGTTTAAAAACTCCACGTCATCTTGCGGGTGTGGTATTTAGCAATTTATTAATGGTTCCCGCGATCTGGTTGACAGCTAAGAAAAGATTTTGGGCTGTGGAGACAATTTTATCGTCACGCTCCTTTTCCATTGTCCTACATCGCGCAAGATGTTGCACAATAACAATACTGGACGTTCATGGAATGCTTACGTCATTCTGCGTCCATACATTCAGGGTATGAGCATAATCTCGCTTATACAAAAATTTCTATACAGCGTGTTTCATTAAATTTATTTGAACATTAAATAGAAACATTTAAAACTTAAATATAATGACAACGTTATATCAGCACACAAGGGGATCGAATCCGCATCTCCTCGAAATGTCTGACGCATACGATAGCCTTAAAAACTGAGCTATAACAGCCCGCATATTTCGAGAATAGCTTTAGTAGACACATGATATTCACCAACCCGCACTTAGCCAGTGTGGTGGATAAAGAGTCTGGTATATTATAGAGAATAGGCTCTACGTTCAGGTGTTACAACGTTATGAGAGGCTACCCATGTAATGTCTTACAATGCAAAATTAATATACGATTCATCGTCATCGTCATCATCAGCTGATAGCTGGACATAGGCCTCTCTCGAAAATATCCACATCGATCTATCCTGCGCTGCCCGCATCCAGCAGCTTCCCGCGATCTTACAATCAGTGTAGCCGTCATTTGTAGGGGTTCATATGAGGGAATTTGAGCCATTTCCCACCACGCTGGCCCAATGCGGGTTGGTGGGAGCCAGTCTTGTTTGTTGATTAGCAGGGTGCACCACGAGCAGGGGAGGTTGGCTTGGGTCCCGTGAGTGGTTGTATATATAAATATTTAATGAAAATAACTAATGTGGAATTTATTGTAATTATAATATATATCGAACTGTTTTCAATAATTTTGAAATGTTTAAATAGTACCAAGTTAAATGATAAAACCTAAAAACAACTTGGGACATCTGTGTAAGCGTGCAATCTTGCGGGGGTGGTTCGAAAAATAATCTATCCGTGAGCGTAACCCTTTGTGGGAGCAGATGTGCCGTCATTTGACACTTTTGTATTAAACCGTTGCACAACAAAAGCCTCCTTAAACCCGAAAATCGTGCACCGTTCAAAATTTTCGACCCGCATTTTGTCAACCGCTTTGTAGTAATAACTCGACCGGTTAAAGTTGCACTTATGCGAAATTATGAGAAATATTCATCACTTAAACCCTCTCGCTCCTTCCTTCCGCCGTTCCTTCTTAATAATGGTTATTGCGAAGTTTTCGCGCTTTGAAAATACAACATCGAATTGTACCGATGTCTAGTTATACGATTGCGCTATCATCCAAGTGTCAATTGCAGGTTTTGCTTCAGCACCAGTTGTCCCGGCTTATTGAGTTTATCCTAAACGTTCATATTAACCCCTTCGAGTGAGCTGTCAGTCAGCTTTGTTCAACGTAAGGGTTCCGCTGCAATAAAATATCGCAACGTATTAAACGGATAAACAGAAACAAAACAGTTTCCGCTATAAATCAACTAAGCATACTGCATTGTTAACTAAGAATATTCTAATTGTGACAGTTAACTTTGACCCCGTGCCAAGTTAAAGGGGACCTTAATATTAATTGTATTATTTTGAACATATTAATTAACCCCATCGCTCTCTGAACAGATAAAGGGGATGTTTTGGAAGAAAAAAATTATTTGCATGAGCATACGATTGACGTGCGCGCATTGTTATCTGCTGCCTTTTGTGATGACCCTTGTGTTAACCATCACGATGCTATTAACAAAAGAGTTCGTGTTTTGTGTGATGGTCATTGAATATTCAGCATTTACTTTATTTATTTAAAGCTTAATATCGAAGGACGAGCGCTTAGCGCAAGCAGCGTTTCGGAAACGGGCCACTTTAATATTATAATTGTCAAAGATGCTACCGAGGCTCCATTGTTGGGGCGTTCTTTTATAACTTTTTCAAAGATAAAAAAATGTTTGGCGTGCTCCTGACACGTGGTACATGCACGCACGCTCGCCGTGACCTATGGAACTCCTTTGAGCTTGACACAATGGTCGATGATATTTTTAGTTTTTGTACAGTCGGGAAGGTGGCTAAGTGGTGGGTTTTAAATAAGTGGGTTTTAATTTTAGATGTGACGTGGTTTCTGTGTGAAAGGTGAGGGGAAGATTGTCTCGTGCCCGATGCGTGGCCTTTGACTATGCGGTAAACGGTTATATTTAGAAGTCCACGTCTTGCATCATGATTAAAATTTAACTATCCACAGCTGCCTGTTGTTGATCTTCTTATGTGAATATGGTATTTTCATGTTACGTTTCATTTCGTAGCCTTGTTGGGGACAAAGAGGCACGCTGCGTGTATTATTGTATTGTGGCCACAAGGTGTCATTGTTACAGTCATTAACATGACAAAAAGCGGTGGAGCCGATGGCCGTCACTTATTTGTATCAAAATAAATATTGAATCAAGTGCGCGACGGGTCCGGTGTTTGTTCGCTTTGGTTTGCTTTAAAAATTAATGAAGGATTGTCGGACTTGCTGGCTGTTTCGTGTTCAGATTAAATAGATTTACTATAAACGTTTCGTCGATTTCAAACGATGTTACTTATTTAAATTTTTTCATTAGCAATAGATATAATAATATTTTGCGTTGCGTTATTAACACAACGAAAGATATCCTCACAACATTCGCCGTATATAAATTACGATTGGCGATGCTTTAACGATTGTATCGATTTTACCAACCCTTTGCAGTGACCACAGATAAAAATTATCCTTTATACTTGAAAATGCACGGTACACCGCGCCGATAAACGATCGGTCAGACGTTCCTAACAATGATGTACTTCACGAGCACTCATGTGCACTAACCGACATGATAGGGTCCCAATTTTTTCGCTGAACCAAAATTTAATAAAACACGTATACACAAGTATTATTCGTTTGTTTTATGTTTTTGTTATCGCCGTCGTAAATGATTCCGCCGCAAAGTTCCGGCCGAGATATTTCCATATCAAGACATGTTTTCTTAAGGGTCGGCTACAAAGGGCCATCTCGACGCCCAATCTTTAATCCTATCTCAGGACCTTTGCGGGCGAATTTAAATTTCTTTAGAAATATCGCTCTTATTATGTGTGTGCGGGCTTTCTATTCCTCGTGACGTTCGTAGGCGAGATAACGTAAGTTAAGTCCGAGAGGAGATTGTTGTGAAAAAAACTACCGCTAAGTTTGACGTGATTCCATCTATTACAGTGGGAGTGTTGCAAACGGATCTTTAAGATATGACACCGTAGCATTGCTTTTCGCTCGCCGCTCGGGGGATTAGTAGAACCTTATTTTGTATATGAAGTGATAAGTCTTTATGAAGGGTCAACCTTTTCTATAGTGTGGCTCACCCTTTTAGTGAAAAGAGTCCGTTGATAGCTGATTTAGGAATAGTGATAATGCGCCCGCTGCGGTAAATATATCATAGATTTATGCTATGATAGATGGCTTTTCAAGGAACTTTGGATGATTGAAAATTTTACATTTGTTATTTCTGCATAGAGGCATTTACATAGCTTTTAAATTAACTCTATATAAATTTATTACTTCTGATTATAGTACAATAGATGAGCTGCCTATTGTACTATGCTCACAATTGTTCCTAGTGACCAACTTAATAACGTCAACCAACTCGGCAACTTCTACAAGGTAGCATTAGTGTGCAAACTTTACCATGTTCATATTTAAGATCTTATTCGGACGAGCAGAATGTGGTGCAGTGTACCTTCTGCACGTCTTACCGCTTAATTGAATAAGAAAAGCACAATCGAGAACATTTTCATATCTTTTAAGAAAATATCCATTTTATTATCAAAATTATTAGTTCAATAGTTTTATTGCCTTTTATACAACTTTGTGGTTAGGTCGGCTATAACAATTTTAGTTATATTAAAAAATAGATAAATGGTTTGGGAGATGGGTTGAGATATTCCCACAGCCATTCTATCACAAAAGCGACTATAACCTAAGTGACTAAAGAAACATTCCCTTTCCATAGTAGTTCTTTTACTAAAACAGGAGTTAGTATTTCTTTAGGTCATAATTTAACAGAGACCTCATTGATATTAACTAATAGTACTCTTTTATGAACATAAACAAAAAAATAATAATATAATATTAACCGGCCAATTTAACGTTTTCATTATCCCAGAAGTCAAAGTATATGTTTTAACTAGCGCTATACCTCGTCATCATCATTAGGTACCCTCTTCAAACTAAAGTTTGGCGATGGGATTGAGAAAACCAATTCGCTCCTCAGCTTTTTAACCGCTTGAATTAAAACCAGGTCTACTCCTTTATGTCGTCAAAGAATTTCTTCTGCTGTCTACCAGGTGCACATATTCCAGGAATTTAGCCCTCCAGGATTTACCTTGGGAACTCATAAAGGGATTCTCTTTGAATGTGTCCGAAAATTGCAATCTTTCTTTGCATGACAACAACATCTCAAAGCGAAAAGTGTAACATAGTGTAGTGTTTATCATCCTAACTATGGCCTCTTTGTAATGGGCAGGCGTATGACTTACCATTAGGTGAAATAAAGAAAACTACCTGTACTGTGTTGAATTCTATACTCGAAATGATCACCTACGTAATGCAAGGATAATATTTTAATATAACAGGAAAAGGATGAAACGATGTAATGAAAAGAGCTAAGCGTCGCATTGAGAAAAAACTAAATCAATTTTTAACCGCGTCCACTTTGATGTGCTCAGCCCTCCCCCTACGTACATTTTATTGTTTTTTCTTCAATTTTTTGTAATATGTGGTAATGGCCGTCACACACGTGTCGACAACGGTTATTACGAGTTTAAAATAGCCCCTCAACATCTGGCCAACAAGGACACAACAATTTCGGGGATCGCTCGCGTTTTGTTGTCTCATAACAGCTTCTCGTAGGATACCGTGTCCTCCTCATGTTTATTACTTGGTTTGCGGCATCTTACTTTTGTTTTTTTTTTTAATTCTTATATTAATCTTTCATAGTAAAAACAGCTTATTATATCTCTTCGGAGACGAAGGAAACGTTCACCTGATGGGAAATAGTACTCTTGCCCATAACGACGGCGCTAGTTAAATCGGTAGCCACAGGACCACGTGATGGGCGTGGCATTTAAATCTTAAGACGTTAAGTTTGGTTACCTTGGTAATTTGTACTCAAGTAATTCACGTTTACAATTTAATGCAACTTTTTTTATGGAACTATTGAGTAGTGCTCCATTCTCAGGCGATGTATATCGCTTGCTAGTTACTTTTTTTTTGTCTTAGCTCATCTGATATGGAACTTACGGACCAAGGGATCTACAGCGTAATAAAAGAGAGTACTAATACGAACGCAAGCGAATATTTAGAAGGATTGAAATTTTTGTACTTTATCATCACATTTTTCAGATACTTTGATAATCAATGTATTATAATTAGAAGTTATGTGTTCATAATTTTTAAATTTCCATTCCAATACACTCCCTATACACGGGCGTAACGAATCTGCGCAGGAGGGTGTGACTGAGGAAACAATTTGTAAAGTAACGCGATAGTTTACAGAAATCTGAGTTTTAGCGGGCCGATAGAAATGGGCGCGGCGCCACCACCTCCTTGATTTTATTGCCTGCGTTAAGGTTGGCCGGCTAATAAACTTAAAGTATAACGAAGTTAATTAATTGTCAAAAAGTAAATTAATGGTAGATGAAACCATGACCCAATGTTAATTTGATAACACAAACAATTCAAGAAGATTGCTAAGGTAATACGTTGCCGGTGATATGTTTTTCGTCTCAAGCTGGACTGATACGAAATTTAAGAACACTTGCTTAATTTGTAATGAAAAATAGAAATTTTTACTTACGTCCACGATGCCATTACTATTTTTTTTTAACATTTTATTGTTCTCATATCCTCAAAACAAAAGTGTATTAAAATTACTTAATATCTACAGTCGCTCTCCACTCGCCACCTAACGAGAAAAAATACATGAATTAGTACTAAATTTACAAAATCTGTAGCAAATATATCATTAAAATATATATTGTACATACATTCGTTATTATAAAAGATTTTTTTTTTTTTATTTTAATACTACTTTCTGTACTTTATTTTGTCTTTCGTAGTGATGAGGACAAATCAGAATAGTGTTGATATAAAATTTTAGTTCTATATAAAATATTTTGATAAGGGGGTCGGGGTCATTTCTATTTAAATTTCTTCTTATACGTAAAAAAAAAACACTTGTGTAAAATATACTTCAGCTGAAACGGACACTTTACCGTTGTTTGCTAATGTCTGAGGCATGTGCACAATGCGTCACACAGTATATATACTCTGCTAAATTGTAGCGAAAATTTTCATGAGTATAGTTTTACGCATGATTTTTTTTATATCCAGGCAATACTAAGCAAGATAATCTTAATCATTAATCTTATATAACAATATGTTAAAGTAATTATTAGTTGTTTTACGGGCTTTTGTTCATTATAAGATTCTTAAACTAGTACACAACTGCCTAAGCATTTTCTTATCTTATATTCCACAGCAGAGGTTTTGAGTATTATTTTTTTTATTATATTTATTTGTCATGTCATAGGAAATTATTTAATTAGTATTCTTGCTAAGATCTAGATTGAAATGGTTTGTATTCTTTGACACCAATAAAGATAATATAAACAATAGCGGCCACGTTGAACTAGTTAACAATAAAGTGACAATAAAGTATTAAATGGTTTTCGGGGCACATGTGCAATTTTCAACATTCTGTTTTTAACATCACGTGGGCCGTAAAGCGGTGGAGTGGGGTGGAGTGGTGGTTGGGCGGTGGGACGCGGAAGACGGTCATTCAGAGCAGCGGCGCGACGGACATCCGCCGCATAACAAGTCGATGGCGAGTCCGCTCAGGCACCCCGGCGTTCTTACTTCTAACTGGGAGACACAGAATTTACCCGGTTCTTTGGCGAATTTCTCATATTTTATTACTCCTTAACGAATATAGTTATAATAAATTCTTTGTAATAGACGAAATAAACAGCTATAGTATTGGAAAGGCGTATATTACTTACGCAGAGACGGAGATATAATATTTTGACACGACAGTAAGACTAATAAAATTGTCACTAACAAGCATATTTTAATTCCCGCGTAATTGTTTTAAATAAATACAATTTAAAAAAAAAAACTGTTAAATGGAAATAAGAAATTAAGATGAAAACAAACTAACCAATCGACGAGTAATTAAAATGATTTACTAACAAACTGTATTACTTTTATTAAATAATAATAAGAGACAGTTTGCAACACTCTTTCAAAGTTAAACCTCGCTCCCACTTAAAGCTCATGGAACGGCTGGAAATGTCCGCCAGAGGCGCTGGTGTGCGCTACGCTGCCGACGGAAGTCGCTCCGGCGGTTTCCGGTCGCAGAGCGCCTATACAACACGTCGTCGTATTTTCTTAGTCTTTACATATTTTCGCGTTTCGAAATTTTCCTAAAATAGTACTAAATTTAACGGGACACATTTTTTTCTTGTATCATTAAGGATACCTCAAAGTTATACTTCCTTCACAGTTAGAAGTATTGTAATATATAAGTTACCCAAGTATATATAAATAGACTTTTTAGGTCTTTCAATAAGTTTTACTAAAATATTTACCGTTTAGCTGTTTTACATGTACATGCTAAATGGTTTACTGGTAGTAGATCTCTGCTACCAGATATCATCTAGGCACCACCGCTGTGCCTATTCCTGCCGCCAAACAGTACTTTGCGCACATTACTGAGTTCCGATTTAAAGAGCAGTATAGCTAGTGAAATTACTAGGGTACTAGACCCAATGTGGTGCTATGAATACCTTAACTAGCGCTACGTTGTTTAGAGCAGGCGTACCGCTTACTATCAGGTGAACGTCTCACTAGTTTCGTCGCTTCATTGAACAAAAAAAAAATATTGTTGCTATTGGATACGCAAATAATCTATGTCTATTTCGATATTACTGACCGAGTCGATTGCTAAGTGACATTTACTACTTGGCACTTCCGTGTTTGAATGTCATTTGATAGCTTTGGTTTTACCACTTTGTACGATAGTGGTCTTTAAAACTTATCCAAATCACTGTAAATTTTTTAGTCACTGTGTCTGTCAAAATAAAAACTCTTCCAGGTTGCTTAACTTATTACAACAAGTCAATTTAGTTTTATAACGATCAATAAGTAATTTGATATAATTCATTTTAATAATAAGGAGCGTTTCATCTCACGGAGAGAGCCAAGGCCAAAGGAACTATAACCTTTTGGAAGCTATAATTCTGAATGTAGAAAAGAAAATAAAGGTTTCCTTTGCTATATTTTCTTTTATACGAAATTCAAGCTAGCTGAGGATCGAATACGAGCATCTTCAAATCGTCTGCCTAACTTAAAACTAAGATATTATAGCATCAAGCTAAAATATACCTAAAACATTACATACCGATTCATTTATAAATGTTAGGCTAAGTTGTTAAGTGACACTGAGGATATTGATGATGAAGCAGTGTATAATACCCTGGCTGTTATAAATTGACAGCCGGAAGACAGTCATGCTGTTATATAAAGGCAGTGAGTTCGAATAATCTTTACCGCTGTCCAAACTCTAGTCTCAAATGTACTTCAAAGAGCCAATTGCAAATGACGGCTGATGACCACCGTCATGCAAGGGAAAACTGTGGTATTTCGGAAACCTACAAAGAGGAACTCACTCTTTCTCTCTCCCTCTTCTATTTTCCAAAGCTGTTGCGTGAAGGCTCTCTGGAAGGCAACAAAGAAAGTGGTTAGGCGACATAAGAGATATATTACATTTAAAAGAATGGTCCAGGATTGGAAAAGTTTTCTCCGAATGAGCACCTAACTACAAATTGAAGATGGCAGACAATGATGATGAAACTCTACATTTGGTCCCGGAAGCAAATGAGAATCGAAACTTTGCTGTTATTGGGCAAGCGATAAACCAAAACATCGCGGAGGTATAAAGAAAGTGTATTTAGATTTTAGATATAGCACATGCACATTATTAGCGAACGATCTCACATCCGCGGAATAAGTGAACTGTCTGTGTGCTTAATAACATTATATTCAAGTGCATGAGAACGGTACTTTGTGGAGATAAACGCAGACCTCACGACTTCTACCTTTAGATTTAAATCGTGCGCAATAAAAACGATGTCAAAACGGAGTAATTGAATCGAGCGTCTTTGTGCGAATATAACTTATTCAAAGCTCCTTATTACCACTTTAGTTATTATACCAGGGGAAATCACCAACGTCATTCCATAAACTTCAACTGCTGAAACTGCCGTAAGCATCTTCGCATTCTTCAGTGGTGTCTATATCCAACGAGTTCAGACTATTACCAGAGGATAACTTCGCACAACACTACCCGTTTCTAACCAATACATAATGACTATCGTTACTCCAGTAACATCAATAGTAATCTTCAAACTAAAACTCAGTAATGTTTTCAAACTAACGCATCTAGTATAATTCATAGATCTATAGATAAGAGTATACTAATTTAATATTTAGGTTTGATTTATTGAAGAAAAGTGTTTCATTTGTACTATATTAAAATTATTTTTTTATGTATTTTAGATATTTGTAAATAATATAAAACCAATAAAAATGTTAACATTTACACAAATTAAAGTAATATTGTATACATTAATCAATATAGACAATGATATATAAGAAATCACTGTAGAGAAAACCTGCTGAAATAAGGCAACGATCCAATATTAAAATATATTTTTTTAACCGCTTCTAACTTTATAAAGTCTTCCGTTCCCCTTAAAATTAATCTCAATTTACTCGATTCCAGAGCCAGAGTTTTACGGAGCAACAGTCCATCTCTATCCTCACTCCTCGCTCTATAGTCCGCGTAGTAAATAAAACCACCGGATAACGCTTTCACTGGCCCATTTTAAACCTCCCATTCGGATACGGGGTTGGGGAGTCCAGACGGGTGGTGGTGTTTAAAAATTTCACCCGCCAGCGGTTCGCGGCCCACACAATGCCCATAATCAGTGATTGCCTTTTGAAATCGAAACGGTTGTTAAACATTTGGCCCTGGCCCTCGTGCAGGGATCGCCTGCAATGCCTTTTGAACATTGTCGTGAGGAAATTTTCAGGGATTTGTATTATAATTTTGTGACATATTTCTCTATCATTAACCGGAAGTCGTGGTATATATCATAAATCATGTAATCCTTTAAAGGTAAATCGGGAATCTTTATCATTTCAATGTGATGTACTGGCAAAAATGCTATTATCCCAATACAATCAAACGGCCCACGTTTAAGTACATGTAACCAATCAGGATTAAATTCATGTCCTCAATCCGGACCCCATAGCTCCTACGCGGTTTATTGTTTAATTATCACTATCATCACACATCAGACAATCGATCTAATCGTATGAAAAATCCAAATTATTCCTTCGTAATCGGTTTAAAGCTGAATCTATCACAACCACATTGGAGGAATAATAAACCTTGTACCAATGGAATAACGTTCAAATTTGTTTACAGCGAGTGATGTTTAAAGCGAATGTATTAAACTATTGGCTTCTGTTGCAAGCTTCTCCAAATGTTGCTGCGATGTGTGACAGTGATGGATTTTGTACGGTTGACGTAGTTGTTCAATAAAATACTGTAGTCTTATTTAATGTAGTGTATATTTACATTGAATGCAGAATTTGCCTTATTAAATATTTGTTGTTAATCTAGACATCATTCTTGACTTATTGACAGCGAAACTTATACGTTCAAAACATGATTAAAAAAATCTAATTATTGATACATAATGAAGAGTTCTGCAGAACTGTTAGTTACCGACATAGCCCAACGAGACGCGAGGATGAAGTGGTAATGGCTAGGACACAGAGCTCGAGGAACTTATGGACTTTGGGAAATTACAGTGCATTGATAGACCTACACTAAGTAAGCAAGTGACATTAAAATATTGCTGTGAACAACTGGACTTAAACAGCATCATATTTTAAAGTATAGATTACTAGAGACTTATGACGAGTGGATTTTGATCAGTGATGATTGATATCAACTAACTCTTCATGAAAAAGGAAATAGATAATATAATATCCTATACTTTATACAACTTAAAAAAAAAAACAGATCATATATTGAAGAATATTTAAATTCATAACAGATCCCGTTTGTGATTTTATAAAGGTTTTTTGGGAGCAGTACTGAATTGACCATCGTAGTACAATGAACAATGGTCCCCACATAAAGGTCAGAATGTAGTGTTATGATCTTCCGATACGAACATAATATGATACATATGATACAGGATGATGGAAAATCTACATTTAAAAATTTCTATTTCATATACACTACTAAAAAAACTGAAAGCGATCTTTAAAGATAGACTAACAAATTAACTAGAACACTTTAGTTTTTGAGTTAGCGGTAAATGTTAGTTAGTACTTAAAATATATTAACCTTGTATATGGCTACAAATATTGAGACACGCTGTATACATTTTTCTTTCAGTCGACCACAATCTGACCGTTACAATTCAATAATCGTCTTAAGAGTCGAGATCGTTTATCAGCCGCGCCTACTACCTCTAGTGATGTACGAGTTCTATTATTTTTTTTATCTAGAATATTTACTATATTGTGTTACTTAATTAGGTTACTAGAACCGATCAAATTGCACATTATTAACTGCTTAGCAGGCAGACAAGTGAGATCTTTTTATTAATTTACTACTATGATACGTGTTTTATAAAGAAACATTTGATAATTTCGAAGAAATGAAAAATATCTCATTTTCTGTTCTTTGGAATAACTGAACTAACTTTATCAAGACAAACGCCTTTTACAATTATACTACATCTTCCCTTATCATCAGACGGGATCTTGGTTATATATTTTTTCACATTATCACAAAAATCCACCTTCTCCTTACATCAATATGAATATGGAATATGGTTAAAATTATAAAACCTTTGAGATGACAATGTCACTTTCAGAAAATGGCTAGTTCTAGAATTCTCCAATATCAAAATAGATGTACTGCAAATAGATCTAAGGTTGCATGCCCGTCACTATCCCGCTGAGTCGTAATACAATACAATGGTGTCCACAATAAAATTTGTCTCGGCCTCACAATGAGCAATCAAATTACCGTCACAACTATCGGGGAGCGGGTCTCGTGCGAGCCTTGACCATGTCATCTCTATTCATCTTACTTATCTATACGGGTGATCGTCATATGTTTTAATTTGTCAATCTACCTTCATACGGTATATACTTAACTGTCTCCGAGGCGCTACAGCGAATCGGTCTCTTGGTAATATAGTTTGACTAGCCATCGACTTAATATTATTCCTATTGCCGGATTAAGTAGTAAATTCTCCGTTAACCAGTAATATACAAATACTATTGTGCTACGTTTAAATGGAAGCTGTCGGTCAGTTAATTATCTCAAGACAGGAATTTTAACTGTCTCACAAAGATAGTCACAGAGCGATTATATCTAATCAGTCTCACATGATATTGTTATGAAATACATTATAACTTAGATTAAAATCCTAATTAGTATTTTTTTTTTTTCAAACATTAATACTGTATCTTATTATATTCTAATATTTATATATTAACAAATTTTTGTAAACTTTAAAAGTTTAAAACAAAACATCTAGTTACATTCATAATTTTATTACAATATTATACGGGTTATTTGGAGAGAGAGAGACGCACATGTGAATAGCTACTGCCATCTGGTTACCTCTTACCGCGATGGTGTTACATATAGATTTCAATATCAACAGTCTTAACCCGCGTCCGTACGTGATCCTGGCCCGCGTATATTTCATAAGATTTTAGAGGTGCATGAATCACGCGGGACACGAAAGGGCTATCACTCACGGCTGCCGACGTACGGAGCCCTCGGACCTTCGCCTCATTAGAATGCGCGCCACGCATCCACCCTAGGCCCCAACACTACGATATGTGAGAGCTATTACTAGACACTTTGCCCGTGTTAATATTGCTGTAAATCTCCGATCGGGAGCCGTTTCCATCTTCGTTTTATCAAACGTCGTACTGGAAAATTAACTTATCTCTTTCTTTGCCAACAGAACCGAGCAACTACGTGTGCTCGACGTGCAAAGCGCGGGTGCATTCCGCGTGGAGGCTTCTACAGCATGTGCAGCACGTACACGGTGTCAAGATCTACGTGGAGAGCATGCCTCAACCGCAGAACAAACAGAACCATTCCTCCTCGAGCACTTCGTCTTCAAGCTCCGGGTGTTCTTCTACTAGTGCACCATTACCACCACCTACATTACGTCACCATCCTCTACTACCACCTCCAGATATACATTCACCGTTTGGTGTTGGGGGCCTTCTTAGGATGCCGTTACCAGGTAGTCTTCCGCCGCTAGCTCACCCATCAGTTCCTCCTGCGCCACTTTTCGCTAGACCTAATCACCACGACCATCGATTTCGAATGGAGCAATTGGTGTCGGAGCAATTTCGACACCATGGTCTGAATCTGGCAGCTGCTGCGGCAGCTGTAGCGGCTAATTCGTTACCTCCGCATCAACCGTTTCCATCACCAGCTGATCGGTCCCCAGCGATACCAACGTCTCTCTCAGCTAGGGAAAGACAACCACCAGTATCCCAGCCACTTTCACTTGAACCCCAGCTGGATTTTTACTCGCAGCGCTTGCGGCAACTGGCCGGTACGACCAGTCCAGGGGCGGCCACAGGCAATTCGAGCTCTCCTAGCCCCAGGAAGCATTCGCCGCCGTTCGCTTCCCCGTCGCCCTCCCGAGTCGGTCAGACTCCACCGGCGGGCGCCGGAACCGGAACGGTGGACGCGCCTCGAGAAGCCACGAGGCCGCATAGTTCAATTTCACCCGAAAGACGAATCGAACCCCAAGCCGCCGACGCACCGCCCACTGAACGTATAGCTACACCGCCAGTAAAACGCAACAGTGATGATACGGTACACTCTTGCGAATTTTGTGGTAAAAAGTTCCGATTTGAAAATAGCTTGATGGTTCACCGCAGATCACATACTGGTGAGAAGCCTTTTAAATGCACCGAATGTGATGAAGCTTTCGAAAAGGCATCAAAATTAAAGCGTCACATGAAAGTCCATCGAGCGTCGGATGCTAACACGGAAGATGGTGAATCTGGAGGAGATACTGGCGATGACGACACTGATGATGAATTAGAGGATGAAGAGTTGGATGGTGAAGAAGAGGAGGAAAATGAAGACGGGGATGATGTAGAAGAAGCTGAGGACTTAACAGTCTCTAACAGCAGTGCCCCTTCTGCACCCACCCGAAAACTAACTCCAGCTGTGCCCGCCCATCCTCCATCAGCTTCAGTTGTCGGAGAACTGATGGATAAATTTGGTCTTTCAAATATCGCACAGTACAGCGAAGCGTTTAAGCAGGCATTACAAGAATCTGGGAATTCATTAAAATGGCAACTAGCAAAGGATCGAGACAACAATAATGGCCCTCCACCTGAAAAACCGAACGGCATGCCGCCAACTGCTGCGTTGAGGTTAAAAGAGGAATTTGCAAAACTACCTCCTCAACCGCACCCTCTGTTCAACCCTTTTGAGAATCCATTCGAAGCATCGAAGCGGATGAAATTAGACATGGATAGAGGTGAGGGTTGGTGGTTACCGACTCTGCACGCGCAACGTCCGCCCGAGAACATATTCGACGGGCTCAAAAACAGCAGCAATGGATTATTACAGAACTCCTTGCTCAAATCAAAGGACGGGCGGCGGAACGACACTTGCGAGTTCTGCGGGAAGGTTTTCAAAAACTGCTCCAACCTGACGGTGCACAGGCGCTCGCACACGGGCGAGAAGCCATACAAATGCGAGCTGTGCTCATACGCATGCGCGCAGAGCTCGAAGTTAACGAGGCATATGAAAACTCACGGCCGGCTCGGCAAGGACGTATACCGCTGCAGGTTTTGCGAGATGCCGTTCTCGGTGCCGTCGACCCTGGAGAAGCATATGCGTAAATGTGTTGTGAATCAAAGTAATGGTGCGGCTCTAGCTTTGTCCGACGACTCGAACGCGTGCCGTGACGAAGCCTCGTGACTCTACCCGTGGGGTGGTCTGCGCTTGCCGCCACCCGCACCACCCAGCCAGATCTTCTAGGTCCCCACACTTCACCCCATGCGTACCACTGTCATGATCGCTTAGATCTACAGTTATTTCTAGTCTTAAGGATTTATTGTGGCGACGTGAATAATTCTAGCCCAAAAATTCAGGTACAGTAGGGCATTAATCTAATTGCTATATATATATATATATATATATATATATATATATATTTAGTGACATATCTTGTGTAATGGGTGTTGAACAGTTCCAGTTGTATTGTTGATGTTACTTCGAGTTTTTTTTTTGGTTATTTTCATCGGAGGCTGTACTAGGGATCTTTATGTTATATTCTATCGTTTTATTGATTGTAAAAAAAAAAATCGAGTAAACTAATGCCAAAGTTAGCTACGTTGAGTTACAATATATTTTAGTTCGTTAAGGTGTATAGTGTCAATTACTACAATTTTTACAGTATTCAATAAGATCTTCATAGTTCTGTAGCGATACGTTTTTCGGTGTAAGTTGTTCACTAAATTTTTAGTGTATTTATGTACAAGCAAATGTTTCCTATCCTAGATAAACTCTTGTAAATATCTAAGTTAATGTTAACTTGTAAATCGAAGCGTACGTACTAAATGTTCACGTTTATAGCGACATTGATGTTTGAGAAATATAGAAAAATTTCAAATTTTCGGCGGCAAAAAAAAAAAATGATACGGTGAGTTTCCTGTAATCGGTAATCTTAGCTATGTAGAAAGCGAAATTGGTATCGATTATAAGGGTAGATGTTATCATAACAAGGTATTACTAAATTTAATTAGTACATTAATTGTCAACCGTTTGGATGGGCGTTCAATACAAAATCCCTCGCTTTTATCTCCTTGCAAGTGGTAACTAGTTATTTTTTTAAGACTGAAAACTATTCCAGCTCTTTTTTTTTTTAATGTCTCCTTGTGATTATTGATTGGTGGAAGAACTTTCACTAGTACCTAAATTAGTCCAAGTGTGAAATCTTTCAGTATACGTACTTAATGTAAATTATAATAGAATTTATATTAGATAATTGTAAGTAAATTATTAATAATAAAAGTTTTGTCTCCGAAATCGATCCTCTTCCAGAATATTATTTTAGAACTTCTCCACATTGTGTAGGGTGTAGAAGAAGAGAAATTGTAGTACATTTTGTGGACAGGTCCTAAACGATGTATATTAAACATATTAAGATGTCTGTTCGATTATAATCAGTAAACCGTTTTAGAATTAATGAAACGACTTATTGATAAGACACCGTAGACGTTTGCTACAGTGCTCGTCCACAGCATCCCAAACATAACCACAATGAAACTTCATTATAAAGATTGTTAAATTATATCATTGCTCATTGATAATTAACTTTTAAACTATACGGTGTTTCTTCGCAAAACGTAAAGTCGTTTCATTCAAACGCGATTATAATTTGAATTTGTTAATTTTAACCTTGTTTTTAAGATTTTACGTTTTGTGAAGGCTTATTTTGAATAAAGTTTAAAATGTTTATAGTTGTAAAGTGAATTCGAAGTGAAACGTTTATTACAACCCGTACCGGTGACGAGCGGAGACAAAATAGCGAAACGATGAAAAAAAAAAAAATAACTAAGACAAATTTTATCGTGTAACTATGTGAAAGATGAACTGTTTTTATTATTTTTAATTTTTATTATTTTTATTTCAATAAATATCCACGATTTGTTATTCAAATGTGTTGTTTGATTTCACTTACACATACGTAAGGATGGCGGGACCAAAAAAAAAACAAGAAATTATTTCGTATAGGACGAAATGCTACTAGCATCTCAATATTAACAAATCATGACCAAGCATGTATTCGTCACTAATCAAAGTTTTGTGTAGTTTGAATTATCATCAAGATGACTCTAATATATGGCTTTCAATGATGATGATTTACGAGGTATATCGCTACTGCCATCGATCGCGAAATCACTTAAGAGGATCACTAACATTGTTTTCAATTGCAAACTCATTCAGTAATTAATTTCGTTATAATTAAATCATCAGTTGATTCATCATCATCATCAGCAGCCGATAGACGTCCACTGCTGGATATAGACCTCCTCCGAAGATCTCCACATACAGTCAGCACGGCCTCCGGTATCGCCAAGCACTAGGGGCGGTCGTATGTATTGATTCATATAGAAGGTTTGGGCCATTCCCCACCACGCTGGCTCAATACGGGTTGGTGGGAGCCAGAGCCTCGTTTGTTGATTAGCAGGGTGCACCTCGAGTAGATGAGGTTGGCTTGGGTTCCGGGAGTTGTTGTGCAGAACCCCTAGTGTGTTAGTAAAGTGTATAAAAATTAACTCATTAATTTGTTTTATAATATAAACAACCAAAGAGTTTAAGATTCTTTATGAATTTTTTACTAGAGCTTATATTCTTAACTATATTTTGAAGAGTTAAGAAAATAAACCCTCTCTCCTCTTAGAGATGCGCAGGCGCTATGATGTGTTGTATGTTTTATCACTTAACCTTTTAACCGAGTAATTCCTTTTCTAATTGCTCAAGATATGACGCGATTTCTCTCACTAGGACGTGTGAGTACGTCACGCTCGGAGAACGTACGAAACTATACGTACCACCGGCTCCAGGGCGCAACATGTATTTCATGGACGTATTTATATGCCCTACCCGTACTCGCTATTGTTTCCGTATCACGTATTTATACCTCCGTAACAGGTTAATGCAACTCATTGCAATATTTCTGGTAAGTCTCTGATGGAGACTGTCCAACCACAGTCTTTACTATTGCCCTTTTTTATACAATAAAGCGACGAGACCTTCACCTGATGGTAAGTGATACGCATGCCCATAACAACGAGATGCTAGGATAATATATACCGCACCACATTGCCTTCGTAACTTGAGAAATAAGTTAAGTCTCGTTACCTCCAGTAATAACATAACTACAACGCCTTTCAATCCGGAATACAGCAATGTATACACACTACTGTTTGACAGCGGTAATAGGCGCTGTGGTAGTACTTATTTACACCGTCTCCCACAACAGACACCTACCACCAGTAAAAAACTGGGTAAAATGGTAATAACAAGAGCTTGCCTATGTCTTGTGGAGAGAGTTGATGATACAGATACATCCTTTCTAGGTGTTTCTTGGAAGCTGTTACCGAAACTATCCACGTAGGTAGCACCGCAGCGCCTACTGCTGTCGACAAACAGCAGTGTGCAAACATTACTGTGTTCTGGTTTGAAGGGCGTTGTAGCTAGTGTAATTACTGGGGTAAAGACTTAACATCCTATGTCTTAAGGCGACGAATACAACGTGGTGCAGTGTACACCATTCCATCCATCGCCATGTCATTATGGGAGAGCGTATCGCTTACCATCAGGTGAATGTTCTACTCATATCGTAGCTTTGCAGAATAAAATAAAAACTTTATTTTGAGGATAAATATAGAGCGTGGTGATCTTTAGGAGAAGTTTATATCCAGCAGTGGATGTCTTTCGGCTGATGAGACGAAGTTAGTAGTTGTTATAGAAGGAAATAGTTTTGTTCTAAATAGATATTTAAGACACTTGAATTCTATAATAGTTTCCACGATCTTTATAAATATAAAGATGTTAGAACAACTGTCGTCTTCTCATCTTATATAATTCCATAAGCAGTTCTATACTTTTTAAAACTCCCTGCGGCTCACATACAAAAGTAAATAATTGTCTATGCCTCCTTGGGCACCAATGGTTAACCTTTAACTTTGTAAGTGACGGAAGTATATATAATAAAAGCGAGTAAGCACGTATATTTTCATAGTATAATTCACATCCTTCTATCATAGTCATCGTCATCATCAGCCAGACGTCCAATGCTGGACATAGGCCTCCCCCAAAGATCCCCACGTCGATCGGTCCTGCGCCGCCCGCTGAGCACCAGAGGCTGTCGTTTTTAGGGGTTCATATGGGGCGATCGGGGCCATTTCCCACCACCATTTTTCCATTTCTATCATAGTATACAAATCTAATATTTAAAAAAAAAAAACAAGAACAGTTTACGGTAAATCGTTTTTATTTATGCCCCAAAGCGACCAGATAAGGAAGACACCTGATGGATAGGGATAGCCTACCCATAGCAACGTGGCGGTAGTTAGGATGATGACGATATTAAGACTTCTTACCCTAGTAACACTAACTATAGTAACCCTTCAATGCGAACCACGTTAATGTTCGCACACTACTGTTCAGCGGCGGAAGTAGACACTGCGGTAGGTCCTACCTCCACGGTGTTCAGCAACAGAGACCTACCACCACTATAGTGTATATTGTTGTTATGCGCTTATCACCTTTTTTTTGTTTCGGGAGGGTAATCTTCGAAACCCTCTCACATAACCCTGCTTTTGGGGAGAAGTCAGGATTATGTGAGATTCTTACACACTAAAACCTCCTCGGTGATCTGCATCAATGCATTCAGAAAAGCTCCGGGGTCTCTTATAGAACCGGTGCTCCTCTTCACTTTCTTTTACACGTCTCTGAGGAGGAGCCTAACCCACCAAGGCACCATCGCTGAGCCATACGCTGCCCTGTCGCTGATGAGCTAACACTTAGGGGATACGAAAATATGTAAACGAGTTAGGATCGACGATCTGGAGAAAGTGGACCGCGCAGAATCAGATATTTGTGAATGACAGTCCCAGCAGTGGCTGTCCATTGGCTAATGATGATGATGATGATAAAAATGTGTATAAAGTATCTAAATAGGGAGACGGCACAGCATCGCCTGGACCGTGTGCTTACCATCCCTACAAAAATATTATGAACATCTGCCTGTAACTTCTTAGTTAAATTGTTAGTGCTTGTTTCGAAGTTATTTATTAGTCAGTTAGTTTATTAGTAATTAACCATGAAATTTCAATAAGTTAAATGTTTTAGTAAGATATTAAGTTAATGATTTTAAGTAATTACTTATTCTACAATGTTGATTAACAATATTTTGTTTAAGAGGATGTCAAGGTTGCAGCTAGTTAGTATCGAACTAGTGGGGATGGTACTAAGATACGTCTTTCTTGTCGTAGAATGAGACTAACGCTGTCTTCAGTTTCGTAGAAGTCGATGTTGAATGTCCCGAAGGAGAATACTGCAGATTCCAAGTGGACTCATGAGGGCCTGGCCTTTCATAATTAATAACATATTCTTCTTCTTAAAGTATCTCTCCAACTAGTGAAGGTCGGCGATCAGCGTGGTACAATCCTTTCTGTCTCTAGTTCGACGGAACAATTCGGACGCCTCAGATACGCCAGTCCATTCCCTGATATTCCTCAATTGATGTTCCTTCTCCCCACCTTTCGTATTCCAAAAACTTTATCCATTATAATCAGCTGCAGCTGATGACGGAGTACATGATCGACGTAGAAGATTTTACATTTTTTTACCGTAAGCATGAGGTTACGCTTTTGGCCAATTCGTTGAAGAACTGACATTGGTCACTAACACATTACTGTACCGTCTTACTGCAACCACTTAATCATTTTATTTACCTTACTAGAACTAAATATTGTTCTTAATAGTAAAAACTAACAACACGATAAAGGTTGACAACAAATATTTTTTTAATTACTAAAGACTAAAGAGTTGCATAGAAAAGTCGATTATTTTCTTTCTTCAGTAGTTGGATATAAAGTTAATGTATATACCTTAATGGATATGCAAGTAAAAAACTTACTATTTTATATTGTTATGTACTTGTTGAAAGTTTTAAATTTGTGTCATTATAACTTAAACTTTCCCGACCCATCTGTTATAATATATTCTTTTACAATATTTTAGTATATAATTTAAACATTTTATCCACTAACTATATATTACACAAGTAAATGCAGTATAGAATAATAAACTACTAAAATTCTAAATACCATAATGTCAACGGCTACGGCTAAATAATAAACAAAAACTATTTTTCATATAACAACTATTATAAACTTTTCATATAAACAGTTGACTTTTTGTGCTAGTTGAGTTTTGCCATCTAGCGGTGTATTACTGCAACAAAATTAACGAAAAAGATAATTTATTACGCGATTGATGACACTTCACCATCATCATCATCATTAGCCGATAGACGTACAATTACACTTATTTACATAAAAAAACAATAAACGTTAAATTTACTGTTCCCTAAAAGCTACTTTTATTGTTACACGCCTTCTAAAATGTATTTAAAAATTTTATTACAACATTAAAACAACAAACATTCACACAACAAGTTCCTAAATCAGTCATACAAAAAATTGTTGAAAGTTCAGCCTTGCACAAATATTTTCTTTTTACTTTGCCGTTACACCGCCATCTGTCGTAGAATAGCATAAACTTTCAACTACAAACTTTTCTGTTTGTATATATTTTATTCTTTTCTGTTCTATCATAGTATACACAAAATACATATTTAGAATTTATAAAAGAAAATTACATCAACTGGTGTAAAACAGTGTATTGTTTATAAGTAATTAGAATAGATGTTAAAATATTGATATTAATGCTGACACGGTACGGATGAGAAGAAATAAAAATAAAGACAAATTCAATCGCATCTTAAATTTTAACAGCGGCAAAAGTTGAGTTTTCATGGCCACAAATTAGTCTAATAAGAAAATATTACTGTTATAGTCTTTACTGATCTTGTTAGATAATCGGATCTAGATTATTGGATTTTTGCGAGATAGTAAGCAGATAATTCAACAGATGGCGTAAAAACCACATGATTAATCGATACTAGATGTCGTTTTAGTGTTTATAGAACATTCTATTGTGCATACATTAATTAATTATAAAGACTATTCATTAACAAAATAATATCTTGACTTGATAGGATTTATAAAGGTTAGTTAAAATTTAACTACACCTCTACAACTTACACGGAAATGAAGTGGACAGATTAAATGTACTGGCTGTTCCTCATTGTTACTAATGCGGAGAATCCAGTGCTGGAACAGCAATGAGATTCAGCGACTGCACTGCGCCATAATAGTTATTAATGAATCACCGAAGTTGTCATGTTTTCTACATTATTAAGCAACGTGGTCAGACTCCGGGGAGGCTGGGAGATAAAACTCCTCAACATCACTCTAATTTGTACCGTAATTTCTAGTTTTCGTGCCACCAATAATCTTCCATATTTATATATAGCTTAAGTTGAAATTTCAGTGACAAATAATTTTAATATGCTATGTATTCGGATGGACATTTTAAAATATGCTATTCAAACGGATGTAAGAGTTTAATGGAAAGAATTAATCAGACGTAATGCGTCTATATATTGTTATATAAATGGGTAAGTCATGAGTTTGATTCCTACTAAGCTAAGCTAAGCATTTGAATTAGAAAAATATCACCAGAAAACTAGAACAATGCTGAAATAACAGCTATGGTAGTAGATATAGAAACTTAATTCTTATCTTTTGAATAAATACTCTCATTCCCAATAGTGGGAACATTGACAGGGCTCTTTATATCTATGAAAAAAATAAAAGTCGCTTTTTCGTAACACATCATTGTTTATTGTTAAGTAACGATATTAATTATAAACAAACGAGGCTGTTACATTTGAAAGAAGTACAAAAATCCTCGAAATGATATACGAACAAATAGTTTTTAGAAATAGGTCTCTCGTTATCCAATAAGAAAAATTTAAGTACAGGGTCCATGGTCACCCTACCAGCGATGTAGTGACCGGCTATCGACTGACCAATAGGCAGTTACGAGGGGAGAGACCCCGCCCGCTAGCCGGACACCGACGCATGAAATTAAATATATCGCCCATGTTAGAGAAATATTTCATAGAGTATATTTTCTTATATTGAACATCTCAGAAGTAGCCTATATAATATTGCAAAGATTACAGGATTTTAAGTGAAAATGAGTGTAGAGTGATGAGTGACAGTGCATCCTCAGAATATTCTATCTACATGGTTATGGCAGTTAATTAACAATATAAAGGTAATCAAGACTGCTTAAACACTATTTCAACTGTCCTAAACTTATTCATATGACTCAATGGAGCGACGATGACCTCACAGTCGAAACCGGACCTTCTAGTTACAAGGTAAGCGCTTAGACCATTGAGTCATTGAAGCTATCAAACTAGAGGCAGAATACTGAGGTGTTGTTGTAAAGATCTATTCGATACATTAAAAAGATAAACCAAAAGCTTTTTTAACGATCGACAACCCATTCGACTCCAGTTGCATTGTGACTGCAGTGTTTATATTTTTATAACAATATTAGATAGTATCCATTTAAATGGTTTCTTGCAACAGAAGATCACTAGCTTAGCACGCTGTTTCCAAACCGTTACAAAATCTATCTCATCAATCTATTTCAATATGGTAATAATAAAATAACAAAATGGAATGGGTGGGCAAAGCTATTGTTTGCAATGACCATCTGCAGTTGCGCACAATGCACTGGGTTAGTTAAATTTTTGCAAGCACAAAAATACATAGGGTGAGTATAAAACTTACGGAACGGGTTTGCAATTTTCTAACAGTCAGTTATCTATTGAAATATTTCACAAAACTCCTATAATAATAATTATTATTATATATATATGATGAATAGTCCTTCGAAAGCATAGAAAAGTAAATTGTTGTCTACTACTTATAATAAGCTATGTATAAAGCTTGTTATATATAAGTATCAGCATCATGCGCCGACTATTTGTTACAAGAGGATTCTTGGTTAAACTGGTGGTAGGTCTCTGTTGGATAGGTACCACCGCAACTATTATTTGTGCCGACAAACAGTAGTGTTGGAATATTACTGTGATCCCGTTTGAAGGGCGCTGTAGCTAGTAACTAGTAGCTGAGGCAAGAAGACAATATAGTAATAACCAATTAAACAAGACAAAGAGAAGTATACGTTCCTATAATCTTTTATAACGTAAGTTTAAACTTAAAAAGTTGTTATTTTAAAACTGTTTATAAGGTAAAAGTATAGTCCATTCAATGCATTATAATATAGTGATTTATTATATATATGTCAGATATTTCATTAAAATCAATTAACATATAATATTTTAATATATATTACTACGGCGTCAAACATCACTACGATATTTTCGAATTAAAATGGAGTGAAAATACTTTACTGTGTTACTACTGTTACTTTAACCTAATAAATATATTTAGAGTATTGTTATATCAGTAAATTTACTGACTACACAATCTCTTAAACTAGAACAACGTTCACAAAACTCATCTAGCGGCACTAGATTCGGTGGAGCGGTGGGCTAAGAAGCTTAAGCTCAAGAACTTGTCACAACTAGGTTCAACTGTCTTGAACACAGGCACCGAGTGTGTGATGGAATCAGCAGATATAATTTCGCCATACCTTTTTCACCGCCTTATGTGGACATATCCAGTTTGCGAATTAAAAGGTTCAGCTCCTCGTTTTTCGCTAGAACAGCTTGCCGGCTTGCTTGCTCTTGTCGAAATACGGCGAAGGTGTCTTAAAAAAAGGAGTAAATAGGTTGTTACTAGGTTAGTTCACTTTACCACCACAGACCACATCACCATTTATTCCAATTCCTTCTTTCGTGCATCCTCTCTGATCGAAGTGGAGACTGCCTCTTCCTTGTATTTCTGGATGGGGTGGGGGGGAGAGGGCCTGAAACAAACATTCCTTGTAGCATATTTTCAGGCTCTTCTTTCTTCTTCTCTTGTTATTATATTACATTTACATATTTATTGGCTTATTTATTCTATTTTTCCTTATTTATTTATTTACTTTATTTCAATTTAAATCTTATACACTATTTACCCTATTTAACATTTCTCTTGATTATTTTACTAATTACTCCCCTACTGTACTCCAGAAATATGGCGCGACTTCCGTTTTCACTCATAATAGAGGCGATGACTCCAGCTTCTATCTTCTTGCCAATCTCCACTTCGCAGTCATTCCTTTTCCTTCCAAATAAGGGACAGGAAGTCAGGATGTGCACCGCGGTCTGGTCCACCGATGGGTCACAGAGGTACGCGGGACTCTCCTTGAACTTGAACCTGTGAAGGTACTCGGAGAATCCCCCGTACCCAGTGAACATCTGGACCAAGACCGTGTCGAGCTCCAATCGACAAAGGGTCCGGTATGCTGACGCGACGTCTGGGAAGAAAATCCTCGTTGTCGAAGCCGTCGTACCTTGCACGTACCTCCTGTTCCATTCGTCAAGCGTATTCAGCCTGACCTGACGCTTGACGAAGGAAACGGGGCAATCCTCGTACTCCGGTCTTCTTTTACTCTTCAGGGCCGCTTCCTTGGCCAGTTGGTCCGCCCTTTCATTTCCCTCCATCCCCACGTGCGCCTTCACCCAAAATAACCTCACATTCATCCCTTTTGCCCGCGCTTTCATAATATCACATCACCACTTACCACCTGGTGGGATCGTGTTAAAGAGTCGTGTCGTCCTTGTCGATATAAATATAACCATATTTCTAATTTGATGACAGAAACAGGGAGTGCGTTGTATTAGTACATTGGACAAGATGGCGGCCGCAAAGACAAAGGTAGATGGCAGTTATCACTTTTAAAAATAGCTTAAAAATGAGGATTATTAGTTAATAGAAATAATTAATAAAGAATAAAATAAAATTATATAAATTAATTTAAAACTTAAGTGAACTGTATATAACTTTAATACAAACCGAACACTAATTCAGAACGAATAATTTATCAATACATCAACGGTGACAACAAATAAATATAACAACGAGCGAGGACATGTGTTTAATAATAAATAATAAAACGTTATTACGGGAAAATAACATTTTTACACAACAAAGCGCACGCGCTGGGAGGGTTATAATTTTTTTTTTTACAGAACCACGAGGGAAATGGGTCGGAGAGGTCAGTCATGGGGACCAAGGGAAGGGTTAAAACGCCCATACAAACGAACACAACAGACCTAATGTAATAGCGATCAGGTTCGAACCGGTTACATAGTATAAATGTACTGGTTTTTTTTTTAATTGTAATCATTATTATCACTAGTTGGTTGATTTTGCTATAGAATATTAATTATTTCGTTTTAGACATTTTTACTGTGACTGGTTTTATTCTAGTCAGCGTTAAAACTTAATAGTAAGTTAAGCAAATGTTAGTTCGAACTTAATGCAGGAAGATGAGCTTTTAGTTCAAAACCTTTTTTTTACTAAACGAAGCGACCAGACGATTTACTGGTGGTAGGTCTGTATTTCCGGAGACCGTCATCGTCCACCTCAACGCCTATTTCTGCCGCCAAACAGTAATATGCAAACATTACTGTGTTCCGGTTTGAACGGCGTTACACCTTGTGAAATAACCGAAATAACAAGATCTAAGAGAGAGAAGAGATCTAATAGAATATCATATGCTTTATGGCGTCGAGCGCAATATGGTGTCAATATCATCCTAACTAGCACCGTATCATTTATCACGAAGTCAATGTCGCCCTGGTCTCGTCGCTTTGTCTAATAAAAAAAAAATGAAAAAAAAAACGTTCACTCGATGATTGGTACACAGCAATATTTGCACACTACTATTTAGGCAAAAGTAGTATATAACTGTAACATTTTTCTTCATACTTCTTTACTAATAGATCATATTTGTCCAAAATTTCACATGATCTTAACAGACAACATAGCTGAAGAAGCTGTAGCGTGCTTGCTCAGGATATGTTAATGTACACAGTAGTAATGTCAGAGCGGCAGACAATATGAGACCACATGTGGTCCTGGAATCGAACTAAGGATCTCTGTGGTATAATAATGTTTCGCTATGGAGCTAACAACAACAGACATTAGTTGTATTTTAAAGGCGCTCAGAGAAATCGTTTACAGAACACCACATACTTTAAGGTATTTAGGACAGTATAATGAGTTAGTACATTTAAAATTTTATAGTGAATGAACAAATCAGCCATTTAAGTCTTTAAACATTGAAAACCACGCGATCGACATCCAAAATCTTCATTAAAGACCGTCCCAAGAATGTAATCAGAGCAATAGACAAAATAGGTGTGCATAGTTACAAGCGGCCAGCGTTTGTTGACCCGCCGCGCCCCGCCGGCGTCCAACAATCAGATTAGAACGGGGGCAACAAATAATCCGCGAGAGCTCTAATTTGGATGGCCAGGTCGCTCTCTACACAATCCGAATCAAAATTCAAAACCGCGCTCTCTCTTAATCCGTGTTGAGGATCACAATAAAAGGTAATACATTTTAACTCCTACCTCCTTTGATATTGAAAATTAGACTCTATTTTAAGGTTACTAATACTCAAAATGCCGGGTTCCGTTCAAAAATAAGATTATCCAAGCGAAAGTAGAAGGTGAAAGGGAGACATTTTCTTCTAAGGCTTGGGAACAGCAAGAGGAGAGCTAGTATTTATTAATAAAACTATTTAAAGGTTTTTTTTTTCATATCATGTCTTGTGTATCAATGTAAGCTTGGAGATTACAGCATCGTGTTACCTTTCATTTTTTTTTATGTTTTAGCTGACCACATACTTTTTTTATTTATTTTGCCGTCCAAGATACAAAGGGCGTCCATAAGGTCCTTAAGTGTCATTCTATGCCAGTCAACTCTGAGAAACAGAAATATTGAAGGTAGGTGTAATAAAAATTATATTATATAGACAATACATAAACATCATCATCATTAGCCGATAGACGATCCAGTAGCTTCCCGCGACTCTTACCAGATCGACGGTTCAACTTGTGAGGGACATCCCAACACAACGTCTACCACTACGCGGCCGCCACTCGAGACCGTCAGCCCTTCGAGCAATGTACCCTGCCCACTGCCACTTAAGTCTAGCAAACTTTTAGGCTACGTCGGTGATCTTAGTTCTTCTTTTGATCTCGACATTTCTGATTCGATCGCGCAGAAAAACTCCGTGATACCGCAGTGTCTGAAAACAGTCTTCAACTCGTGCTGTTGTCTTCAACGCGTGTTGCCAGTGTTGATATATGAAACCGAAACGTGGCCTTCTTACATAAACATACATAATTATAAATAATTAATTTTTCATACTTAATGATATTGTAGGGGTATAAGAAGTACCGCACCCCAACTCACGGGCCTCAAGCCAACCTCATCTGCTCGTAGTGCACCCTGCTAATTTACAAACGAGGCTCTGGCGCCCACCAACCCGCATTGGGCCAGCATCGTGGGAAATCGCCCAAATCCCCCTATATGAACCCCTACATATGACAGCCTCTAGTGCCCAGCGGTACCGGAGGCCATGCTGACTGTATGCGGAGATCTTTGGGGAAGCCTATATCCAGCAATGGACGTCCATCGGCTGATGATGATGAACATTGTAACATAGTATAAGAATGTTAAATGAATAACAGGTAAACAAGCATTCAAATATATAATATTATATACAATCCTACAAGCAATCAATTTCCAACCCCCTAATCTATATATACCTCTAAAGCAGTGTTAAAAGTTTAGGTAATACCTTCTTTGTGCCCATTATAAAAGCTTTAAAACGGCTGAACCGATTTTAGTCGAGCTTTTATGCCAGAGCCAAATAATCGGCTAAAACGATTCTATGAGGCGAGGAGACGAACTGGGCGTTCATCTGATAGTAAGTGATGCTGCACGACCTTATGCTCGTCGCTTTGAAATAAGCGCTGTTGCTGTGTTTATTGGGCGCCGTAATGAGCGTTGCGATGGTACCTATCTACCAGTAAGATTTATTGTATTGTTGCTGTTTAGCTCGGTGTGTCACGGGCTTTACCGCAGGTGTCGGTCGGTCGGCTATAAGCAGAGGAGCTCGCCGCGCTCATTTATGCTTAGCAATTAACCCGCGGGATCGTGAGCCGAACTCATAAGTGCTCCAGATAATACGCGGTTTTACTTCGCGCGCCGCTTACCTCAACATCTATATTACTTTTATACAGTAAATATATAAAAATAATCAATATAAGTAAAATATATTTAATAAAAAAAATATTTATTTATATAACTTTATACACTTATAAGGGATTCATGCCGTTTACCATATCTGTACATTACAAGGTAGTTTAGAAATATACTTTGTAATGTATAGATCTTAAGAAAAGGATCTTGGGAAAAGGGCAGGAGGAAGAAGATCTTATGAAGTAAGTACTCGCATAAAAAAGCTTTTATTATTTAAAAATTAAATATTATTTATATGTGTGTCAATGATTACAGCTTTATATTGTACCCTATAGTTACTTTTCATCTGATATCATTCTTCAATTCATAAGATTTGCAATGTACATAAATATATCCTTTAATATTAAACCAAATAAAAATAATAAGAATAATATTAAACCCAAAACGTAAATGAATCATCCCTCAGGTAGGTGGTGGTGCCACAGTACGAGGTAAATAACAAAGAAATATGTAACACAAAAGGCTTCCAGGGAGGGAGCGTGGACAATTTTACACGAGTATTTACAACCGGCTGTCCAACGGTCTAGGGAAATTGTGTCCCTAGGGAGGTGCGCTGCTCCTCCGATCCAGTTGGATACAACATGAAGAAATTTTACAAATATACTCCTGAAAATTTGACATAGCTCTCTTCAATAAGGTAACTTACATAGATAAGGGTTTATTGGCGATATGAAGGAGAGTATCAGTCAAAATAATATTTTATTACTCAGATGACCTAAGTTCTCAAACGAATACTGGTATGACCTAATTTTTCTTTTTTTTAAAGTGTTGTCATCATAATTATCCTTTCGGTCTTTTTTTTTCAGTGCTACAGATGAGCCTTCAAAAACAATTTTTAACACAACCGGTCTCATGTCGATGATATTGTCAATATTTTAAGAACACGTTAGGGAAACCATTACTTAATTAATCTAGGAGTTCAGGCTGATGAAAACAATGCTCGCTATTCATATTTAGTATTTAAACATTTTGATAAAAACTAAAAAGAAAATGTGATAACTAAATTATGGTCATCGATCAATATTTATATTTCAGTAACATCCGGGAAGTCTTAGCCGACGTTTGTGATGAAAGCTTCTTATTGAAACTCTTTTCTTTTAAGTTCCAAGTAGTCGAGGCTGTAATACCTGAGACATTAATAATTAAAAAAAATGTTATATTTTAATTGAACGTTTTAGTTTAGTTAACTTACCATTTGTATGTTACTTAAGACAAAGTACTAAAGGAGTAGAATTGAAGAAAGACGATTTATAATGAAAAATTCGACACAATGTGATTATTTTAATCTATATTGCTTTTAATTAAAAAAAATATCACGAGTCTGTTGATTTTTTTTATTATCTGCATTCCTTTTTGCTTTAGATATTGCATACAAAAATATATCTTTAGAGAATAAATTTTAATAAAATTTCTTATCGATAACTCAAAGTTACACCCTAGCAAGCCATCATCAACACCGCATTCGGAAAATCTACACTCAACCAGAAGAGCCAGCCCTCCCATTTATCCTTACACTCGCAGTGTCCTGTGGGGGTGGGGAGGCGGCCCCCTGCTGGGTGGGGACTAATTCGGGGGGACAAAGGGCAATGGGCGCTAGCGCAACCAGCTAACCGCTACAAGGCGTTAATTTCACTTTTTAAAGTAATGCGTATTTTCTAAAGTCCCCATTGCTTTAATTTAAGCATAGACAACGGTTAGCTTACCTGCGAATTATAGCACTTAGAATCGTTAAATCTTAACACTTTTATATCTCATCATAATATCTAATTCGATGAAAACTAAATTGTTAAAACGGAAGTGTATGATTTGGACTGACCGATAAATAATTTGCTACCCTTTCAATAATTATTGCAAATTTGTTTTTGAAATCTTCTCTTCAAGCGTTTGTTACAACTCATTTATAATTTAAAAGTATCTTTTTTTTAAAATCACCCTTTTTTAAACTAGATATTAAATAAATTATACCTGCTATTGTAATTTAAATCCTCGTACGTAAAACAGACTCCAAGAAAAGTGGCGGCAAGGATGCGGCCCCATTTCGCGTGGATGGGGGTTGCGGGGTGGGTGGTGGGACGGGCGTTTCGGGCCATCAGTCTGGCCACGGCAATTCAGATGATGAATTAATCCAACAAATGTGACGCTATCACTTAGCCCTAATGTACGGGTATAATGTTACCCCGAAAATTCTCGCAGAAAATACAACCCCCTCCACCACACTCCGATTCACTCGTTTACCGCGCGCGTGATTTTACTTTGTTTCTATTTTAAGATTACACTTAATATAATAGGATCGTTGGTTCAGCTTCTAACAAACTCTTGGACTCGTGTACCAAATAATTATTACCCAAATGTCCATATAAAGTTCATATTTGTAGACTGAACGTAACTCGAGCCGTAGATCCTCAAGTGGAGAATGATCACTGCATGTAATATCAACTGTAAGCAATAATTCACACGTTTCCTGTTTGGAGAAATACTAGCAAGTATTATTGCCGAAATATCGAGATATAATGATTCATATCTTAAAGTATTTATTACCATTTTGTTGTATAGTGTAGTTCGAAGTTAATTGTATATTATCTTCAATGTACATGTTCGTTATATTATTGTCGGTGGTGATTTTGGTTATTTAAGTATCGGAAATTAAATTTAATACATAAATGTACCAAAAAGAAAGATTACAAAATTAATTTGTTGGTTGTATTCAATCCAGTGTAAAGAATTAGATATATACAAAGAGGTATTTGTACAAACCTCTAAAGGACCTACATCGAACTAAAACTTGTTACAAAATGTCGGTCCCAAATAAAGGTGTTGTTTTAATTACATTATCAGGCCGGGACACGCGTGAGGGGCGTTCCGGGGGTGTTTGGACCCTTCTCACGGGTTGAAACATTCAAATAATACTCTTCAGCGAAAAGTAGGACGTGTAGGCCGAGACGTTACCGGGGGAAGTTTTGATTGCGTTCGACTCTCACGCCCCGCTCGCCCGATGAATCTAGCGCTCCGGCTCCACTTCTACTTTTACTTCTGGCTGCCACATATTCATTATTTCACTTAATCTATATCATACAGAAAAGCAATTAAAAAAAAATAAGTCAGTGTATTTATAACCATCATAAATTTTACTTATAGTAGTCTAAGTTACCCGAGACCGTGTAACTACCACATCAGCCTTTGTCGTCGGATCTATGGTAGTTTTCAAAAAGGTTTCCGGAGCTTCGATTGATTACTATAAAAAGTAAGCTATATAAAACTGGTAACAATCTGATGTAATTCTATCAGTGCAGCGAAGAGGAGATGCAGGATTTCGTCTCTAAAAGGTATGGACCACCGCGGTATCTATTTGTATCGCTAAAATGGCTTTCTCTTATATATTGAGTAGGTAAGTAATTAAAATGTTGACTGGCCCTGTAGATTGAGTTAATAAGATAACCTCAATGGCTCTGCATCAGCGTGAACTTATATATCTCTTGGTTTTTTGAAGTCAATACTTTAATTGGTAGTAGGTAATTGAAACATGATGATCTCGTTGTTGGGACAAAAAATCTAATTCATCTGTGAAAAATTTAAATAATGTGAAGACCAACAAAAAATGTTTAATGCTGCTCCATTAACAGTTGTAAAGATCTAAGAGCCAACTTGCTTGAAGAACCTCTGGAAATAGTTCGGCCGTTTCGAAGGTCAAAATAAAAACAACGTTGTCCAAACTTCGATTTCATTGCAGCTATTTAACTATTCATGTTGTCTATTATAAAATATAAAAAAAAAAACTTATATTATCTCCTACGCTCACAAGATATAAAGTCAAATAATAATATCATATGCAGCTCATCTGAAGGGGTAGAATTGACCAATGGTATGAATTTAACCCTTCATAAAGATAAAAGGTATTGTTTCAAATGTTTTAAAACTTAAGGTTTAAGCACATGGTTGATTTTTTTAAATAAGCAATACGCCCCCAATTTTGCTATTGTTTTTTAATACAATTTTTTTTTATAAACATAACAGTACATTTTCCACAATTACTTATTATTGATAATACTTCTGTTATTCATTTACTAAAGTAGTTAATAGATGTGTTGATAATAAAATTGGGGGGTAAATGAAGCAGTGAAAGAGGTGCTGTTGTTTTAACATCATATATTTCTTTATGGGGTGTAAGAAGTCCCGCACTACAACTCGCGGGACCCAAGCCAATCTCACCTGCTCGTGGTGCACCCTGCTAAGCAACAAACGAGACTTTGGCTCACGGCCCAAATCCCCCCTAACAACCCCTACACATGACAGCCCCTAATACCTAGCAGTACCAGAGGCCATGTTGACTGTATGTCGAAATCTTTGGGGGAAACCTATGTTCAGCAGTGGACGTCTATCCGATGATAATATTTCTTTATATAGAGATATCACCGGAAATACAAACGAAAAAGGACCAAGTAGTTGACCAAACAATCAATAAAAAACCTAAAATATTCTTTTTTTATTATCATCGCTATTCCATCAAATCTATTTAGGCTTATGTTTTTTTTGTTGAATGCTAAATGATTCGCCTGCTAATACTAATATGCTATATTAAAGTGCTTTATATGATATACACTGTACCACATTGTGCACGTCGCTTTGGTACATTAAATGTAAGTCTAGTTATCCTAGAAATTTCACCAGCTACAGTGCCCTTCAAACCGGAAAAAGTAACCTTTGCAAATTACCGTTTAACGGCAGAAATAGGAGCTACGGTGGTACCTAGTCATCTGTGCACAGGGACGATCAGCGTGGAGATCTTTGAGGGAGGTATATGTCCAGTAGTGGGCGTTATCCGGCTGATAAATAAGGGAGACTAGTAAATAATAATAATTCCGTTTGAGTATAATGGTCATTAGTGATAGGTCTCTGTTGCCGGAGACCGTCAAGGTAGATACCACCGCAGGTCCTATTTCTGCTGCCAAATAATGAACTGCAAACACCACTGTGATTCTATTTGAAGGGCGTTATAGCTAGTGTAATTACTGGAGTAACGAGACTCATAATCTTATGTCTGAGACGACGAGCGCAATGTGGTGTAGTATATCATCGTGGCTAGCGCCACGTTATCGGCAGGCGTATCCCTTACCGTCAGGTGAACGTCCCGCTCGTCTCGTCGCTTAATTGAAAATAAAAAAAGGGTGTAGAGACGATAGTTGATGTAAATGTCGCGGGTGTGTTGCCACCCTTAGTGTCTGAATTCGCAGTCGCCATATTGCCCATTTAAAATGGACGCTGGAACAATGGCGGGCTTTTGTTCAGCCGAAGCGGTAGACGGACCGAATCGCGGTGAGTGAACGAATGTCGCCATTGTTTTAACGTTTTCTAATTTTAAATTTTTAATAGCGCCGTGTGTCAATGGATAATTGTGATGCCTTTTTTTTATTGTGAGATCTGTTCCAGGTTTTATTCCGTTTGCGGACGCGAAAATTAGAGCATCGACATTTAATATTCTGCTTTTATATACCGTAACTTTTTTAACTTTAATGTTACAGCTATAACCATTCCTAATTAATTAATTTCGGAAACGTCAGCTGACAAAGACATAACATCATGAGTTCCTGGATTCAATGGTATTTAGTGTAAATCATCATCATTGAATGCGATATTCAAACTAAAGTTGTGCAGACAGACAGAGATTTTTTTTAAAAGTCGGGTAAATAAAATTTGTCTCAGAACCACTTTGTCTATATCCTTCCGGGTGCTCGTATTCTGATCTTAGCATGCCTTGAAATAATGATGATGCCTTGAATGATAAGTGTAAATATAGTACATAAAAATTTAAGCCATTTTATATATACACTCTCATTTTATATGTACTGTATAGTATTTAAAAAAAAAACAACTTATTTTTATAGTATTTTTTTAGGTGTTCTCCGACTCCTTTGCTAGCCGTTAAATAGAATAAAAACCCTCTATTTACTCCAACTCCTTTTGGGAAAGAAATTTTGTAAAACCAATTCTTAGCTGACCTCGAAATAGCAGGAGCAATATCTATACCAAATATTAAGTCTTTACGTCTGATAGTGTCGAAAATCTCGTGATGAGTCCATTTACCCTCGGATATCTCCTATGTATATATATAAAATATGATACCATCATCAGTCGATAGACGTCCACTGCTAGACATAGACCTCTCTCAACGATGTCCACATCGATCGGTCGGCAGCGCAGCCCTAGTTTCGGCGCCTTGTCAACATCTGTCAAAGTCAGCATGGCCTCCGGCACCAAACACTGTCGCTTCGCACTGCACTGGCCCAACGCGGGGTGGTGCAAGCCTAAGCCTCCTTTGTTTATTATTAATCCCGTGAGTTGTTGTCCCCCTCCCTTAAGTTAGATATAATAAGACCTTATTAAAAATTATTTATTTGTTTCATATAAAAGGAGCAAGTCGATGCTAGATCGTAAACGAAAGATGTTATCCATCATCATTACTTCGGCTTCTTAGTGTCCAATGCTTAACATACATTTTAAAATGTCAAGAATGATGTTGGACTATGTTACTTACTAAATGTGAAAGTATCTCGGTTTTCTTAAATGGTAAAGTATATAAAAAAATTATAATGTTGTTCTATCTACATTTAACTACGAAACTATATTGTCCCAAACGAAGCCCCATTTTTAATAAAAATTAGATGAAATGTATGAAAAAAAAAAAACCGGAATTTCTCGTTTCCATTGTCACCTTTGAAAGCGGTACTTCGGGGTCACGTAAGTAGACCATTCTTTTGTGCATCGAACGGCCAACTGTGCGGTGGTTGTACAGAAAAAAAAACTATTACTCGATTTAGGGCAATATTGTCCAATTTTCGGTAATAAAGTTTTGTCAACAGTGGGCGCGATGCCCCGTCAACATATAGGGTTAGTTGACAAATTGTTGCCAGTTGATATTAACGAGTGTTGATGGCCGAGATTCAATGTCATCGATCATTATTCAGGTTTGTTCTGTGCGTTTGTGATTTTTAGGGTGACCAATGATAATAAAAATACTAATAACGATACCTTTGTTGCGGTATGCAAATAAGATATTCCAGTTATAAACAATATTAAACTCGACTGCATTGGTATAGTGAAGTAATACTCGACGGTTTACCACATAACCCGCATTGGGTCAGCGTGGTGGAAAATGGACCACCCCCTACAAACCACCATCCCTGGTGCAGTACCGGAGGCTACGCCGACTAAAGTCACAAGAAGCCGCTGGATGCGAACAGCACAGAACTGATCGATATGAGGATCTTTGGGAGAGACCCATGTCCAGCAGTGGACGTTTATCGGCCGATGTTTAACAGGCAGCTATGTATATTTAGTTCATAGTTAATTTTAACCTACTGAAGTTTACAGCTGAACGTAAATCTCTAATACCTCTTGTATTTGCCATTCTCTCTTCGCTTGGTTGGAGTATGCTGGTAACGGTAATGAGAGCTGCTGCCTTATACCTGGAATTATTCTGTCCTTAATGATCTTGTACTATATACCGACGGTAGAGCAGGAGTAAGGATAGTCTACACTTGTATGGACTTATTTATTATATGTAATACTGATTATTTCCATGATTGTCAAATGGTATAGGAATATATGTTGCAGCATTTGGATGGCAAGTTTAAATATAATGAGAAAAAATATTTTAAGATCTTGTAAGAAACGTTGTGGATGCGAGTCCATTGGCAACAGAATTTAACTACAAGGCTATTTTCTAGCATCATTGTTTTATAACGGACAATTAAGTAATCTCAACAGCCCTTTTACGTCCCCACTGTTGGGGCACAGGCCTACCCTCAATATGAGGGCGATGGGGCCATAGTCATCACGCGGGCCCAACGCGGATTGGTGACTTCACAAACACCTTAGAATAAATTCTAAGTCATGTGCAGGTTTCCTCACGATGTTTTCCTTCACCGTTTGTATTTCGCTGTTGTTACTAAAGTCCTATATATATACGTTTTAATGAAAACAATATCCATCTGTAATAATTTATTATATCAAAAAACAAACTTTTACCTATTATTTATAATTTAATTGTTTATGTACACATACACGGAAACAATCGGATAACAATAATAATAAAGTAAGAAAGTATAAGGGAGTACCATGAACCAATTACAAGTATAAGAAGGAGATAGTTATAAAGAGATAGTTATGAAATATACAATTTATATATGATGTTATTTGTAATATAGGCAACTAGAGATAAAGATAATAATCCTTTTAGTCTATTCTTAAATACTACGGAGGAAAGATTGACGGATATCCGTCTTATAGTACGATAAACGAACAGGCCGTGTATCCGGCCCACGAGCCCAGTATTAGGGGCAGTTATGGGGAAGAACATTTCATCACTGTAACTTTTCGAAGAATATGATGATGTTTTAAGATCAACATTAAGTACTTAACTCTCAGGTACTTCATCCTTTAAGTGATTACAAGCAGCAACTTTACTATACATCTTTAATTCCTCCAATTACTTCAAATGTTGCGTTTATTTAATTAATACCTTGTTTACTAGTGTTTCATGATAACAATGTTTTTTTTTTCATTCCTACGTAATAATTTTAAAATGTAAAACTTTGTATTGTTCCTTAATTGCATTTCTACGGCGAGAGATTGGAATTGAATTTGTTGAAAAAAAAAAAAACACGCACAGTGATGCCGTCACGTTGCGCGACATCAATGGCGAGAGAAGTGCTTCCCGTGGCTGCAGTGAGAATTACCAATTAGAAAGCTTTCACATAGGTGCCAATGAAAAAAACAAACTCTTTTATTGGCGCCGCTTTTAAAAATACAATGAGTTCCGTACATTTATTTTGAATAGACCAGACAGAGCGACCATTTTCAAACGGTGGACGGCAACTACCAGCGTACTACTAGATACTAGCCGAAGAAAATATTAAATGGCATTCGTTACAAGAACAGAGAGGTTCAGCTCCTCGTTCTTAGTATGAACAGCAAAGGAGTGGAACAACTTGCTGGCGTCGGCGTTCCCGTCCAAATACAACGTGTCTTCGAGAAAGGAGTAAATATGTTGGTAAGTCTTACCACCACATACCACATCAACTCTTAACATCGAGTGGGATCGTAGACAAAAGTTAATCTTGTCGATTTAAAAAAAATTG
Source organism: Ornithoptera alexandrae (assembly GCA_029030555.1). Classification (NCBI taxonomy): domain Eukaryota; kingdom Metazoa; phylum Arthropoda; class Insecta; order Lepidoptera; family Papilionidae; genus Ornithoptera; species Ornithoptera alexandrae. Next base: position 3,318,973 of record JARDVY010000007.1, on the reverse strand, counting down.
CCTATGAACAGTAGACTGTGATGTTATATCGATTACTATAGTGTATATGTAATCAATGATGATTAGCTTCGTTACCTGTCCATCTTAAACATACTGCAGCAAGAGGAACTACAGGATCATCGAAAAGAAATGGTACTAACCCTATAGTTGCATCTCGACCATATAAAAAGAATTATGAGTATTAACAGTCAAAAATCAAGCTAGTTCAACTTTATTGATTTACTCATGTAACAGTTAAAATTTAACAGACTTTTGAATCAGAAGTGAAATCTTGTCTTGTCTAGCTCTTATTATTTATCATCGTCATCATCAGCCAATATCGTCGCATTGTTTACCAGATATCTTTGTAAACCAACTACTTTAAAATTTTTATTAATACACATATTTGCAATAAACAATAGTAACAAAAAAAAACTATTTATTTAGTATACATATTTAAACTTAATTGTCATACGTTATTTTTAATATGATAGCTACACACACACACAGGGATAATAATATATATATACATTGTCATAGAAATTTAATGAAAATGAATCATAAAACAATAATTATTCTCTTTTTGTTTTAGTTTATTTGAAGACGAATAAATAACAGTTTTCCTCATTACAGGGTAATATTTCATAAACTGTAGTGTTCGGCATCTGAAAGCATATAAAAAGATATATAACATTTTAATACATAGTACGATTGTATAAATTGTTTGAAGTTTTACCTGTAAACACTTCTCATCAGCCGGATCATACCCATCCTAAGCAAAAGCCTCCCATAAGGATCCGCATTGAGAGGGAGTGGGGCCTTAGCCCACCACGCTGACCCAGTGCGAATTGGTGGGTATTCTGTAAACACTTAATCATATATTATATTATTGTATGGAAATATTGTTTTTTAACTCCTCTATATCTATTCTTTTTTGTAACTAAATCCTTAATATGTAAAACAGCATTATTTTTATTCAACGCAGCGCTAAGACGAGCAGGGCGTTCAGCTGATGGTAAGTGATACGCCTACTCATAACAACGTGGTGATAACATGGTATACACTGCATCATATTGCGCTCGTCGCCTTGAGACTTAGTATGGTGAGTCTCGTTACCTCAGTAATTACACTATGTACAGCTTCCTTCAGATTAGAACACAGTAATGTTGACACACTTGTGTTTGTCGGTTGCAATATGCGCTGCGGTGGTACCTACCTAGAGAGTCTCCGGCAACAGAGACCTACCACCAGTATTTTAAAAAATAAAATATGTATTACTTTATTTAACAAGAATTAAAAAATTAATAAATACTGGGGTCATAACAATCTTTTAACCATCAGATCATTTAATGATATAACCGTTACTATAACTGGCTATTGTACAAGATAATTGTTATTTTTAAATATTTGAACTCGCGGGGAACCCTAATCTAGACCGGATCGCGAGATATTGTGACACTTTAATTAGCGCAATGCTGGCAACACTAAGTGCTCTGCAATTGCCACTTTTTCCCCCGATTGTGTGTTTCACCTTTTTTCCCTGATCCCTGTGACGTCACGTGGGTGCGTCGATGTGCCAATTAAAGGTGATTGCATGTAACCGCGGCTTTTGAAAATTCCCATTGAAGCACCAACGGTGATAACTTTTATGTGTGCTTATGAACTTTATTTAACTTTATTAATGATTTCAAAAAATTCTTTTTTTAATAAAAGAGATAAAATTTTAACCAATAACAAAATCGTTATCACTGTTTTTTTTTCCTTTTGTATCAGAGTCAACGCGTTTACTCACTTTTAGATATCCATTAAACCTTTAAGCTAACCTTTGTGAGAAAGTTAAAATATTTGGTACCTACCTAATGCACTATTGTCATATAAAACCACCGCATCCGCAATGGGTCAGAGTGGTGGAGCTAAGGTCCAATTCCCCTTCAATGACGGTTTAGACGTAAGACACAAATAAAACGTAAATGGAAGATACATTGACTTTGAGATTTGTTTTGAAATATTAGTTTGCATAATGTTAGTAAATAAAGTTGCTATCAGAGGCATATTACAATTTTTTAATACAAAAGCTTAAAAAAATTAACAAGAGATTACAAAACTCCTCAAAATATTACAAACAACTTAGTTATCTCAGCAAACATATATGCGTATACTTCAAATATCTCTACTTTGGAATTTAACCGTTGAGTTAAAGGTTAACGATGTTGTGTGTATTATAATATCCTGTTCAAGGACGCCACGAGACGAGCGGGACTTTTACCTGAAGATAAATGATACGAAAGCCAATAACATGTCGCTAGTTAAGATGTTATATACTGCAACATATTACACTAGATTTAGCGCCCTTCAAAGCAGAACACCGTAATATTTGCACAATACTATTTGGCGGAGGAAAGGCGTTACGGTGGACCTAGACCGTCTCCAGCAATAGAAGTTACTTTCTTACTTGTACCTTCTTCTTTCTCCTAAAGTGCCTTTCCAACTAGTGAAGGTTGGCGATCAGCGCGGTACAGTCCTTTCTGTCTCTTAAGAGATGCTGGGCACTCGGAGCGTTGTTATTATTGGTCTTTTCCATGCTGAATACTAGGAAATATAGTGCAGTGGTTTCCCGTTGCCTTCTGCACTCTTACTTGTATAAGTGTAAACAATTGTTACCTAGGCGTTACAATAAAAAAAAATAAAAGAGGAACCCCCACTATTTCACTTGTTTCTGTTGCCGGAAACTGTCTGCGTAAATCCTATCACTGCATCTCATTCAAGTCAAACACTACTGTGCCAACATTACTACGTACCGGTTTGAAGAGAGATGTAGTTAGTAATATTACTATTGTAACGAGACTAGACAATTTGTGTCAAGGCGACGAGCGCAATGTGGTTCAATGTAAATCACCCTAACTAGCGCCACATTGTAATGGGCAGGCTTATCTCTTATCATCAGGTGAACGTTTAGTTCGTCTTGTTGCTTCGTTGAATAAAAAAAAATTCGTAGTGTTCATAATCTAGCAGAAATAACTCGAAGCCGATGAAGTCGCATAAAGGGTTTCAAAAGCAAACGAAACAATCAGTTTTTCACAATACGGTATTTTTGTACTGGCAACCTTTTCCGTGTAAGTGCAGGTTTTAGTGAAACAATAATAGGGGGTTGCTCGTAGTTTGTTCCTACCGCCGTTGGATAAAACCTGCTACGGCTAAGACGGGAGCACTCAGTGTGATGATGGTAAACGAAAGTTAACCATTCTAAATTAAAAAAATTGATTTTCTCATTATTTTGTTATTTCCTTAATAAATTACATAAGCACTGTCTAATATCAAAATTATTAGAATCCCGCACAACATCTAATGGGACCCTAGCCAACCTCACCTGCTCGTGATGCACCCAGCAAATCAAAAAACGAGCATCTGGCTCCCACCAACCTGCATCGGGCCAGCATAGTAAGTAATAGCCACAATCCTCCCGCATGAACCCCAACAAACTTGGAGATTTTTGGGGGAGGCCTATGTCCAACAGTGAACGTATCAGCTGATGATGATGATTAAAATAACAAATCGAAAGGGAAATTAAGTAGATTCTTATTTTTTTTAAATTTACTGTATACGGCAAGATGTTACAAAAGCCGGTCTTCCGAAAGATATTCGCTACCACGGGAGAATCTCAAGAACTCATACATGGTTGTCGGTCTCTCCGAAGACCGTCTAGGTAAGTATAGTTACAGCTCCTATTTCTACCGCCCGACAGTATCGCAAACACTACTGTGTTCCGGTTTGAAGGGCGTTGTAGCTAGACATATTACTGCGGCAACGAAACTAAACTTCATGTGGTGCTGTGTGTGTGTTGTGTACATTATCCTAACTAGGCACGTTGTAATGGATAGACGTATCGTTTACCTCCAGGTGAATGTCTCGCTTGTCTCGACGCTTCGTCAAATATAAAAAAATTCTTACATTATACCTATAAGAACATTCAATAGATGTGGTGCAATTGTTCAAGGAAAATATTTACCACCAGTCATTATCAACTAAAACTAAAAAAAGCTAAAAACCACTAAATCTCCTAAAATTAATAGAACCTTTAAATTAGGGATGTCGTTAGTTACTCAGGTCTAACTAAATTAAAATATATTATTGGTTACATATTTTTAAACTAAAACCTTTTAACTTTTAACCTTAACTTGGTCATTCAAAAATGCTGGTGCCTTGCTTCAGTTCCGCATGATGCTTTCTCTTCGAACCGATGTCCCAACGAGGTATTATTAAGAGGTTTTTAATTCTTGATGCTTTCCATGTTCACCACTTGAATACGTTCGCCTGAAACAATGATTCTTAGATTATAACAATATAATAGGAAACATAAGTAAACGTTAAAACACTGGTGGTAGGTCTCTGTTACCGGAAACCGTCTAGGCACTACCGCAGGGCCTATTCCTACTGCCAAAGAGTAGTGTGTGACCATTACTGTGTTCCAATTTGAAGGGCATTGTTAGTAGTCAAATTACTAGCGTAGCGATACTTAACATCTTGTCTCAGGTGACAAGAGCAATGTGGTGCAGGTATACATCATCCTTACTACCGCCATGTTATTATGAGCTGGCGTTTCACTTGCCTTCAGGCGTTTCCGGCGCGTATTGTCGCTTCGTTGAATAAAAAAAATAGTCGATCATGAACATCATCTTCTAATTGATACAACAAGTATATGAAAAGGTAGGTAAGTAAAACTTTTGCCGTCAACCATCAGCCGCTTAGAAGGGCGCGAAGCCGAAGTTTTTGGTATCGGAGAGGTAATCTTCAAAAAGATGACGTGCCTTCTGAGAAGACCTCAATGGATGATGGGTAGATTTTTAGTCAATAAAGCAATTTAAGTGAAAATTCGGAATACAACTGTAGTCCAAGTCTATGTAGTGATAACCCATTCTGAAAGCTGCTGAATGCCCAGAGACGAAGTCCTGCCTTCTTGTTTAAAGTCTTTTAGAGCTTAGAGCTCATCCTAACATCCCACATCCCTAAAGGCCTCACTGAGGGCGAGAAAAACCATCCGGCGATGGGTCGTTCTATCCTCAATTGATATTGCCCAATAGTCTGTTTTTAACTATAAAAGTCTCATAAAAGGATGTTATAGCCCGCCTTGCTGTTAGTAAGGAGAGGTTCCGACCAATCCTCAATGAGATTTAATTCAGAGCGACAAGCACGATACGGGTTAGTGTATATCATCCTAACTAGCGCTACATTTTTATTAGTAAATGAATTACTTACCCTCACATCAAGGTACTCGCCGTGTCTTAGTAATTATATTAAAAAAATGTAGTCACTAATCCACGAAGGCAAAAGGTCGCATCAAATGGGGCTTATTAAGTAATTAATGATAAAAAAAATGCTCGTAATGCAGCGAGCGTTCCAGCTAAACCACTCTATCACACAGGCAATCAACATTTCACATTAACTGACACAATACCCATCCGCATTAGAACACTAGCAGTACATTTCTAACCCCAACAAACCAAGTACACTGGCATCATTTTCCCTTTGAAAACTTGCATAATGGAAAGGGTCTTTTGTTGCGAGCCCCGGCAGTATGCAGCCTGCATTCAGTGCACTCGAATCAGCTCATTAAAGTCTTTCCTCCGCATCATTTCCTTCAGACATCTTGTTTTCCCAAACAAATGCACGATGGCACATTTGAACCGTAAGTAGGCGCTTGCTACGTCAATGTTTTTAATTTTATTACGAGAAAAGAATGAAAAGAAATGTAAATATTATTTTTTAAATGGGATTTCTGCAGTCATCTCTATTACGTTACTATTTTTTTTTTGTTCATTTTCCGTTTTCATTTTAATTTACCGAGCCAAGTTGCATTTTATGATCGTTTGAATTCATTTTTACGATGCTACACCGTTTAAGATGTCTTGCGTTTATGATTAGATCCGTAGTTGGCTTTATTGTGGATGATGTAAATCCATGCTGTGCAACTTCGCTCAAATATTTTGAATTCAACATCTAATCCGTTATTTGCAAAGAATAAGATCTGTATACATAAATCAAGTTATTGACAATTTGTGTAACGGACAGTCTTAACCTTGCCGTCGAACAAATCAATCGCTACATCGAAAGTTCTTTTTGAAAATATCTTAAAATATTTCCACCAAAACAACAAAAATAATGTAATAAACTTAACACTTCAGATTAATAGACAACGAGCATTATATCATCGTCATAATCATCAGCCGATAGACGTCCGCGCTGGACATGGTCTCCCCCAAAGATCTAAACATACAGTCAGCATAGCCTCCGGTACCGTTGGGCACTAGGGAGTGTCGTATATAGGGGTTCATATAGGGGGATTTGGGTCATTTCCCAACACGCTGGCCCAATGCGGGTTGGGAGCTAGAGCCTTGTTTGTTGATTAGCAGGGTGCACCACGAGTAGGTGAGGTTGGCTTAGGTCCCGTGAATTGTTGTGCAGGACTCCTTACACCAATGCATTATTAATGTAGTGTAAATATTTTTACTTGTGCTACTTAAACATGGGTAGGCACTTCTGTCAGGTAAAGGACATATTCATCTTATCGCCGCGTTATTTAGAAAAACATTTACAAGACAGATTTTTTTAATATCACCAGGCTCTTGAGTTGTCCATCTTCGTCATGTAATCGTCATCACAATTGCTTTACCGCAAGTACTTCAACAGTATCATGTTCAGCAGAATCTATTTAAATATTAACTTAACTTTTATATTTTTTTCATCTTAGTTAAATATTAAATATATTATAACAAAAATCAAAAGTTTTTCTATGCAACAGATCCAACACTTCACCTTCAAAGATAACAGGCACCGCAAAACTCGACGACGAAGGAGAGGTTTTCGATGAAGTACCTCTTGAACTATCATTCAAAGTAAAGGCAAAAAGACAGATTTTATTTCCAAAGCGAGTGATAGTTAGTGTGATAAGATTGTTAGTGATGACATATAAATGTAACAAACATGTCTATGATTGCATCCAGCTTTGGGTTATAAGTTCTTACTAAAGTTATGATGCTGACAAGAATCTACGTAATACCAATAACAGTAGCGTGTTTTAATCTATGATGCTTTTACCGTTGGTAGGTCTCTGTTGCTGGAGACCGTCTAAGTAGGTACCACCACAGGTCTTATTTCTACCGCCATGCACTAGTGCTCAAACATTACTGTGTAAAACAAGTTAGAAAACAGATAAAACTGTGATGTAAGAGTAGCTACAGTCAAGTAAGCGAAATAAAAAACCCGATGTAAATTAAATAACAAAAATATGGAAATGGACTGAGGATGAACTTTCATGATTTTCAGGTCTTTTTCAAAAGGGAAGACGCCGGTCTTCCCTCAGAAGAGGAATGGTAAAAGGAATTGGTACGTAGAATGAGAGATAAGAAGTTTGAGAGAAGAGCAGAATATGCATGATATGAGACAATAAAAGATGAGAATGAATAGAAAATAGAAAGTAAGAAACTGATGGTAAATTTAAAGCACCCTCAAGGCCCTGACCCACCATACGCAAAAGGATTTAAAAGAAAAAAAATTATTGAGTTCCGGTTTAAAGGAAGCTATAACCAGTGAAATTACTAGGATAACGAGACAACATTCTTTGTCTCAAGGCGACGAGCAGGAACATCGTGGGGGTTTTAGTCGGTGCAAGTCCGACATAACCTGTCCTTGCCCTCGCGAGGATGGGTAAGCGCAGGCATTTCCTCCACGTTAAACAAAAAAAAAAGGCGACGAACACAATGTGTTGCAGTGTATATTATCATAACTAGCGCCACATTGTTGTGGGCAAGCGTATCACTTACCATGAGGTAAACGTTCCGCTTGTTTCATCGCTTCGTAGAGTAAAATAATATATGTATATATATACATATAAGATTTCACTCTATGTAGAAAGGACCCATAAGGTCCATAGACTTAAAATTTGGTGGGAATATTTCTTTTACGAGCACAGGTCAGCGGAATTTACAGAATATTACCCCCAAAGAGGGTTTCGGGGGTGTTACGACCAAAAAAGCGGGCGAGGAGCAACTAGTATAAATGTGGTGTAATTGCTTTTTAATGATTAATTTTTAATTATTCAATTAAGCGATGAAACGAGCGGGACGTCCAACTGATGATAAACGATAACAACCCCGTCTTTAACAATGAGGCGCTAATTATGATGATATATACTGCACCACATTGCGCTCCGTCCCTTAAGACATAAGGCGTTGAGTCTCGTTACACCAGCAATTTCACTGGGTACAGCGCCCTTTAAACTGGAACACAGTAATGTTTACACACTACTGTTTAGCAGTAAAAATAGGCGCTGCGGTGATACCTACCTAGACGGTCCCCACCAACAGAGAACTTTATAAAAAGATGAGATGATCGCAAGCGTCCATGCACATCACGATTGTGTGCGAAAGTGTTCCCGTGGTTACGGCTAAAAAGTGAGAAACAGTTTTAGCCGGTAAGAGTCCGGCGTAACTGTTTTGTTGGCGACTCAGCAGAAGGGTATCCAATGTAGGATTTGTAGGATAAAAAAAGTGCTCCTATGCACGCGCGCTGGAACAACGCGGGCGCGTTCAACAAAGCGCTCGCGTCGCGGCCGTCCGCGCCAACACTTTGCGACGACTCTGACGACTCAGTTTTTAATTAGCGTATTTCCCTTTGTGGCGGCCCGGTGTAAATTAGCCTGTGACGTGAAGTGCGACGACACAGCCACGTGACTGGAGCGCCCGGCACCTACCCCCGTTTTCCGTACGACTTGCGAGGCATTAGCAAATTACTATTTTTTTTTTTCATTCGCCGATGCCTCTGTATCTCGTCACAGCGCCTCGTTGATCAATGGTTGACGTGACGCTGCCTTCATAAAGGCGTTATTAAAAATGTTTTAATAACAACGCGTTGCTATTTCCTTTGACACATGACGCTTGCTTATGGGAAACAATTTATGATTTTTTTCCTTGTAATTTTTTTTTAATTTAAATTACCTATCGTAAACTTGGCATAAAGAGCTGTGATCACATAAATATACAATCGAATTTTACTAGAGATACGAAAAAATATCTGTAAACTAATGAGATCAGTCTTTGAACTAGTAAAAAAGATGTTTTTATACATATTTATATTCTAGAATATATGACATAAATTTCAATAATGTACTAGAGTTTATGAATGTAATTTATATCTGTCTATATATTAGAAAAGCATTATTTAGGTTAAAATTTGTTTAAGATGTTGAGATAAGAAGCTGAAACAATGATATCAATTTCATAAATGTCTATCTCATTAAAACACTTCTGGGATATCTGATGACTTCAACGTTATATATGTGCTCAGGTGTAATTTGGAGTCTGCAGCATTTGTGAGGTATTTTCCCAAGATTACAATACTTACCTACATTTGTACGCGTCTTTTATTTCTTTGTCTTGAGTTTCATGTTTACCTACTTGTCATGATTTTTTTTGTATAGATTTTTGACTAAGCAGTTAGCAGCAATAGTTTAATGAGCTGTCTCCTATAAAAAAAAAACGATCACTGTGTTCAAGCTATTCACTTGAAACCTGGTTAAAACAAGTTTGAAGAATTTTAATATATTTATATAAAATAAACATATGAAGTTTCATATGAAAAAAAAGAAGAATAAATCATATTTTGATAATATTTATATTATATCCTTTCTGTCTTCCCATTTTGTCCTTTTTTAGTCATCATCATTATCAGTCTTTGTTTATCCACTGCTGGATATAGGCCTTACCCAATGTCTTCCACCAAATGCGATCTTCAACTTCTCGTATCCACTCATCTCCGACCGCTTTGATGATGTCGTCGGTTCATATGGAGGGACGGCGTTCTACACTTCTGCAACCTGTACGCGGCATCCACTCCAAGACTTCTCCCCCATCGGCCGTTACTGACACGATAGACATGGCCGGCCCACTACCACTTCACCTTGCAGATTTTGAGAGCGACGTCGACAAATTTGATTCTACGTCCAATTTCTTCGTTCCGGATTTTGTCCCTCAAAGAAATGCCAAGCATTTCCTTTTTCGTCCCATCGCTCGCTGTGCTACTTTGAATCGGTGGACCAGCCCGATGGTCAGGTGCCATGTCTCTGCGCCTTAAGGAAGGTGAGGAGGACGCATTGGTTGGTTGAACGCCTTTTTTAGTGTCAAAGAGAAAATCATCGCAAGATATTCTTCCTATTAAGAGAAAACAGTTTTCTACGGGTCTTCAATCGGTTCAAATCTTGAGTTAATAAAATGTATAATTGTTAATTGTTTATTTTATTTTACGTACTTTTAGGTTACTTCTCTTAGTTTGTTTGTAATATATGGTATCCTTAGTGCGTAATATCAAACTCGCGTAAATTTTGTTATAATTCCTATAAACTCCGTCATAATCTCCACTAGCGCAACTTTGTTGGCAGTAAATAACCGAAGCAAAACACAAACACTACCCAGAGGCGCTGTAACACATTAGAATTTTAACTTGGAGCAGTTTCAGTGCGAAGATTAACTAATCCCAATCACGGGAGAGATTCGCGTATTCACAGCGAAGTTTGCGCCCATGGAGAAAGAGATGGCGCGCAAAACTTAGCCGCTTTAGCAGGACTTTCAAAATGGCGGCCCGCTATAAATATTCTCCCTATTTATTTAATTAAGGTAACAAAAGAACAATATAACAACTATGTCAATTAATCTAATAGGTCCAAAGTCCGATATCTTTATATGTAAAGTAGTGCTAGATAAATGTTGACAAAACTATTTAAAAAATATCAATGGTTTAAAGGATGCTGTAGTTAGTAAAGTTACTGGAGTAACGAGAATTAATTTCTTATGTCTCAAGGTGTCGGGCACAATGTGGATCAGTGTCTATCATCTTAACTAACGCTAGGTTGTTAACGGCAGGCATGTCACAGTATCAGGTGAAGGTCCCGCTCCTCTCGACGCTTCGTTAAATAAAAAAATCATTTCTTTTAAATTTCTGATGCTTCTTTTATTAACTCGTAGTCAAGTTGAAGGTGGAGGTTCAATTCAAAATACATTTTTTAGAGTAATGTCTTATATCAATGACTTCTAATCAGTAAAAGTAGTTGTTTCTCCATCCATAAAAAAGCCCACCATCAATAATAGTAGAAATTTAATGAGGTCAAAGTGCTGTTGGATTTAAAAACTGGCCTCCTGTAAATAATAGTGATGATGGTAGGTCACCATTCATTTTCTTCTAGCAGAGAGTAGTTTGCAAACATTACTGTCTTCAAAGCCACGAGCTACCATACTGAATAGAGCCACGTTGTAATGGGCTGTAATTACTGTCGTCTGATCATCATCTTCCTCTCTTCGCTTTGTAAAAAAAAAAATATTGTTGTTCAATGTACTCTGTGTAATTTTGTTTACAGTGATTTATATTTGTAAGTTAACAAGTAGAAGCATGGTATATAAAAACGTGTAATTAATTAATGGGGGGATTTGTGTACCCCTGGAGCAGAGCGAGACAGACATATCGCAAGGGTTGCCAGTACATGGGTCTGACATAATGATATATTAATTTCAGTCGCGAGCTGCCTTTGTTTTGGTAGGTATTTTACGATGTGACGTATGGTCATTAGGTTTTCATAGTTTCATAAAGGCTCGAATTTCAATGGAGTCTGCAGCGGCGATGAGTTACCGCTTTGTGCGTTTAATGATCGAAATATAAACACGTTGATGAATTGAGCCGTTGTTATGGCCCCTAAAGATTTACATCGCGATTAATATAATATATAAAGTATATTATAAACTAGTATTTCGTAAGTACGACTTAAAGTAAGACATACTGAGTGGTCCGAATTTTTTATTAAATTGATTTTAGTCAAATAGCATCCACAACTGAATACAGGCTTTCTCAATTCTGGGGGTAACTCCTGTTCTCGTTAACAGTGCCATTCCCTCAATTACCAGCTTTGGCGACATTCTAAGAGTAGAATAAAGGAGTATAGTAATAAGTAAATAATAAGTGGTTTAAAGGTTGAACAAGGTTTCTTCGTTTCATAAAAAAATGTTTTTAAATTATACTTCTTTCTACATTTTTCTCTTTATAATCGGAAAGAAAAGTTATGAACACATTAACAATTACGATAACCGGAAATAGGTATTTAGCGTGTATAATATTTCTAAACTACTTTGAGATCTTTGTCTGACTTGTATTTAAAGAAACAAAAAAAAACTTCGTTTGTCTTATTACACTACACATTTTAAATCTGCTTTGCCTAACTAAAAAATTCTAACAGTTAAAAGTAACGGCCTGTTGGTGCAGGATCTCGCATATTGAGATGATTACCGTGAATAATCCGCACCCTCAGCATATGGCGTGATGCGTAAGTGCCAGTCATCACTTAAATTAGGGTGTTATGTTACAATAATAAGCTACTCTGATAAATAATTATGTATGTACAATTCTCATGGCATAGCTGAAGAAAAAAAAATGTTTTGCTCATATTGTTAAGTTACACCATAAAGTAAAAAAGGTACTATTAAAAGATAAGTTAAAAGCTTTAAAACATTTTTTCGAAGATGTTTGTGGTTCAAAATCTATTATTACATTTTTCTGGATATTTCTAACACTTCAGACTATATGACGGAATACGCGAGAAGTGCTCTTCACAAGAACAGAGCTTCTACGTTGTATATATACGAATACTTTATAAATAGTGCATTAATCCTGTAAATATTAAATGCTAAAAACATAGTAATATAGTTGTTAGATTAATTAGTTGGACGCGTTACTTAAAATTTACTTTAAATAAACATTAAAAACTCTGTGATATATATATATATATATAGCGTGATAGGTAAACGGTTCTTAGTTTAACACATTAACGCAACGTTGTCACAATTAGTTGTTAACTCGTTTACATTAATTACTGTTTGCTTAACGTATGTGGGACATTATTTATAAACAATCACTCTCCAGCCGCGCGTCGACGGACAAAGCGATTCCTCCAACTTTACATATTAATTACCGCGTCTAAGCAAACGCAATATCTGACTACACACACCCAGCGAATATTTCACTTGATATCCGACATTTCTTATCCCAACCCACTTAAAACATCCGAAGGGCAATGGGTCCATGGAGTGTCATTCATCAACAACTCGCTTCCAACTTTGTATGTACCTAAACCTCTTATTATTCGCCACCCCAGACTATAAAATTGGACCAAACGTGTTCCTATGTAGTACAAAACAATCGTCCTTACCATCGCGGTGGTAGAGTTCAGAATCGAATTTCGGCGCTTGTTTAAACATAGTCGTTTAAAGCATTAATTATCGCTTCTCGTCCCCAGCTTTAGGGTTACCCTTTAGGAAATTTTCGTCCCTTGCTGGTCACCCTCCGAAGTCCAAGCGCGTGCCTTCGAGTCATTAGTATACGCTATATCAGCGGAGGTATGTTGAAACGGCGCTGTTTAATTTCCTTGCTGATATTTGAAACGCATTTGTCAGCAGGAAACAGAAGTCTCGCATAAAATTACACTCACAAATCAGTGTTGCCTTTTTAAAATATTTGCAGTTTGGTAGGAATTACCATCTTTGTTTTATTAAATAACTGAACAGTAGTAATTCCTTTTTTAATAAAGGGTAGGCTCTTAAATTTACCAGTATATACATTTTCATGTATGACTTCAGAAATATATCCTTTTTAAAAAAAAAAAATACTGAGAACAAGAAAAGAGGGAAGAAGGATAAATGGCTTCTTTGCATCCATTACTAATTTCTATTGAAAGTTTGTTGTACTTTTTGTCGTTTAATGAAAAAAAAAAATTACTTTACTGGTAGTAGGCCTCTGTTGCCGGAGACCGTCTAGCGCGTATATCTGCCGCCGAAAAGTGGTGTGCAATCACTAGTTCCGGTTTGAAAGGCGCTGCAGCCAGCGTAATTACTGGGATAACGAGACTTAACAATTTGTGCTATAAGGCGACGAGAGCAATATGGCATCCTAACTAGCGCCACATTATAATGGGCAGGCGTGTCACTTACAATCGAGTGAATGTCCCGCTCGTCTCGTCATTTAATTGTATAAAAAAAAATAAGAGAGAAGACAGAAGTGAGAGAGAACATAAATATATATTGGTTATACTTTTACCGATTTAGAAATTATATTTTCATTAATAAACCATGGCTTAATCATACCATAACTTAACCATAACCAAAGCTAACTCAATGTATGATAATGATTATGCAAACATTATATGTTCCGGTTTGAAAGGCGCTGTAGTGTCACCCAATGAGAGTTACATTGTTATGGGGTAGCACTCGCAATGAAGTAAACGCCCCAGCTGTCTTCTCTCTTCGCCGTATAGGAAAAAATGTTCTAGTATCATGAAATTATGACTAAGCAGAAATAACTTATAACTTTTCTATGTACTTAAATATTTAAGTAATTGGAATATAGAAAAGCTACACGCCCAATGTAATTTACATGTTTACATTACCTGTCAATTTGTAAACGTGTTGTATTGTTAACGTTTGATATATTAACAAGTGTACATTCACGCGGCCTGCGCTTTGAGGAGTTAGTTTTCCAATACGATTCCTCCTCTACCTACATCCTCTATCCTCCACAATCCCTCCTAAGCCGTATTAGCTTATCTTTCCACTTGGCACGCTGTAAATTGGTCAAAATCTCGTTGCCTCCTCGACTTTGCCATGTAAGTAGCTGATAGGGTGGCAATGATGACTTAACTGAAACAAAGTTTATAAGAAAACAATCTATTAGTAGTAGTAGCGTAGTGAGTAACCGCTTATAATACAAAGGTACCCAGTTCGATTCTAGAGCCTAATGTTGAATATCATTATTGTGATAGGTTTTTATTATCTATCTCTTTATGTAAATATGCTCCTATTTCTGTCGCTAAAGGATAGTATGCAAACATTACTGTGTTACGATTTAAATGAAGAATTTGCTATCATCATCATCATTATCATCATCAGCCTTTGTTTATTCACTGCTGGATAAGGCCATCTCTAAAATCTCCCGCCAAATGCGATTTTTAGCTTCTCGCATCCATCCACTTCCGACCGCTCTGATGATGTCGTCGGTCCATCTGGTTCAATTTGCTATATCTGATATAATTAAGCAAAATTAGAAATTTTCAGAGATTAATTGTATTGTGATAGACTTATCCGAAATTTATCATAGATGAGGATACCCTAATCGAAAGTCAGCGGTACTGAGAGCCGTATCAACGTTTCGCGTATGCCCGTCGAGTAGAAAGATTGTATCAGTTGGAATAGTTATTAACAATAGCTCTAAACACATCTGTGTTAACCAATAAGTTTAATTAAACTATGCTTTATGTATATGTCATTCTGGTATATAAATTAACGGTCGCCTGGATCGGGAATCGATATCTGTTCTAAGCAAAATTCAGACAGGAGTGGAAGAACAATTGTTCTAATCAACAGGCCGTGGATCCGGGTTCACGAGTTCAGTATCAGATGAGCTGTAAGAGTCATTATATATATCAAGCGCTTAATATCTTCAGAAACCAGAGAATCGCTCTAAACTTTAAACAAAGATGTATTTTTGAACTTCGTATGCCTTTGGAAAAATCGAAATCGAGCAGTGGCTGATGAGGATATATTTCATCGCCTTCCAACATTATATATCTATTTTCATTGTTTTATAGCAAGATATATCCAATAGTTGAATTAATTGTGTGGGCCACTGTTAAGACGATACATTTTGATTATTAGCAGATGATCATCCCCATCCAGGCAGTTTTTTTGGTATAAAAAATACTGACATATTTACTGGTAACATTCGATTTATTATAAACTATTTGTTTATAATTTTTAATATCACTAAAAGTTTTGTATGACATCAAATTATTGGAACCAGTTTTCTTTGGCTTCACACTGAAATGGCTATATTTTTCTCTGTTCCTTAAAGGTGAATGTCAACAGAAACTAATACCAAGCGCCTGACGGCAATGGAAACCATCGACAAATAACGATACAGCATACACACATCTCATATACGATTCAGCGAACTACATTAATATTTCAGAGCCGGGCGCAAGTTGGGGTCCTTTCCAAACAGCCCTTGGTCTTCCAAAGTTATTCCAACTTTGTTCCTAAGTTAGACCTCCGCTTTGGGGGCGCGTGTAAAGATTATGCCGTAGGATGGGGGCAGTGCTTCATCTTATAGTTTGGTAAATCTTATGTTTTTTAACTACTTTCCGATGCTACTAAATCTTACATAATTTACAAAACACGGACCGTAAACACGAGAGTATTTTTTTTAACATTTCAAACCTTTTTTATATTAATAAAGGGAGATAGAGAGAAACAATAAAAGTATGTATAAAGTTTCACAAGGCCTTTAAATCTTTGCTCTCTTTTTGTCGTCACCCTAAACGTTGAGCTTTAATAATAGTAATGAAATATTAGCAGCGCTGGACGTACACACGAGGATAACGGAGACTGCGCCATTGCGTGCAGATACGCACACACGCAAAACTTTGCATAAACTAAACCAACGCACACAAACACATACACGCACACATTGATCGGCAGCCGAGCAAATTTTCAACATGGCACACCAAGTTAGGGGTGGACTACACTCGTGTCCTTCCTTTTGATTGCAATTAATTCGGAAACTCCGGGGGTAGGGAGGTGGGGGGTGGCAGGGCGGGAAAGGGTTCCGTCGGCCAATGCGCTGGGCCGAACTTTGTTGAATTGTTCTACGCGAAGTGCTCTTCGGTTTTGTTGGACTTTAGTTTTAATTGTTAACATTGTCGGTCCAAGTTATTATAAATGCGTAATTTATTATTTTAATTGTACATAACTTGCTCCTCTATAGTCAACTTTAAATTGATGATGTTGAGATTTTTTTTTTTAAATTAATACAATATTTAAAATGTCACCAAACGTGAATAAAGAGTGAATAAAATATATATGTCTATTTTAACAACTCTATGCATAACGAACTCTAAAACATTTTCTCTATCATATATAATTATCATTACATATAGTATATATCCATATGGACCGAAGAAAAGAGAAAACCAATCATATCGCTCTCTTTTCACAAAGTATAAAATCTATCTTCAATGTTATCATTATACCGTTATTTCTTATATTATCAGTATAATATTAAAATTATCCGAATATAATTGCGATTACTAATATAATCGTTATTTATATTATCTTTATAGGATAAACGGCGATGTATCAAGTTACTTAAAATACTATAGAAATGTTTGAATTAAACCCGTGAATACTGTCTTTAACTGAATCCGGTCCTGTGAGACGGTAAATTCCGCCGCTTTATAAATAGTATATAGATATTTTTATTTCCTATGTAATACACTATTAAGAAAGATGATTACTATGAAAAAATTACTTTCCTAGATCATTTTTATGTCAATGGGTATATCATTTCAGAGATATACTTTTCATTATCATCATCAGCAGACGTCCTCAGTTGGACATAGGCCTCCCCGAAAGATCTCCACATCGATCGGTTCTGCGCTGCCCGCATTCAGAGGTTTCCCGCGATCTATAGTTAGCATGGCGTCTTTTGTTTGTAGGGGTCTATATGGGGGGAACAGGGCTATTTCTCACCACGCTGGCCCAATACAGATTGGTTGGAGCCAGTCTCTGTTGATTAACAGGGTGCACCACGAGTAGGTAAGGTTGGCTTGGGTCCCGTAAGTTGTTGCGCGGGACCCCTTACACCTGATGTGCTTTTATGTATATATATTTCCATTTATTACTCCTTAAATAAATTTAAAATATTATATATTCTAGTAGATATTTTGTCAATATAATAATTTAATGTAATCATTATTATGTAACAACACAACAAGAGTAATTTTTTTATGTTATATAGTGTGCACATAATAAACAGATTACAGATCCATGACGCTGATGACCGTCTAGTCAGGTAACACCACAACTCCTATTTCTGCCTTTAAACACCAGTGTGCAAATATTACTGTGTTCCAGCTTGGAACGCTGTAGCTAGTAAAATTACTGGGGTAACGAGACCTAATAACTTATATCTAAAGGTGACGACCGCGATGTGGTCTTGTGTATATTATCGTAACCAGCGCCACTTTGGCATTGGTTAGCATATCATCATTCATGTGCACAGAGATTTGGGATAGGGTATGCATACCATACCCGAAATTGCTGTGCTTATCTATAGTTAAAAAAAAAAACACCAATTTAGAAAGTTAGCATCAATTTAGCAATAGTGAAAGCATAGTTGTGTAAATTCGAGTAATTTCATAGATTATTTTTACAGGTTTAGGGGGCCAAGGTAAGCAGTGCTTATTTGTCCGTGTAGAGCTAATCACATACTCGTACCATCAGGTGAATATCCCTCTCATCCGTTCGCTTCGTAGAATAAAAAAATAAATAAAAGTAAGATTATAAAAGTACGGTACAAAAAGTTCTATTACTTCGAATCTGAAGTAGTTGCAGTGTTGCAATTATTTATTCCCGACTGTCCCGTCTCCCCGATTACTGTTGCTATCTATTCCTCTGTCCGGCTCCTCGGGCTCGTAAATCCCACCGGCTCGTTTCAATTCCGCTGCCTTCCAGTTCGATGGACCGTCGGGCGCAGCCGGGCACCGCTAATTACTCGGACCCAGACTTCCGTCCTCCGTATTTTCTCAGCTTATTTTACTGTAGTACTCTATCGAATATTTACTTACAATCGTTATACGGATCTTACAATTATTTGCATGAAATACAAATAAAATTTTTAGAAGAAACAGAAAGAAATATATATATATATATATGTATATACAGTACATATATTATTGCCTTTTTCTTATTCAACGAAGCGACGAAACAGGCAGAACGTTTATCTAATGGCAAGTGATACGCCTGCCCATAACAACGTCGTGCTAGTCAGGATGGTGTACACTGCACCACATTGCGCTCGTCGCCATGAGACATAAGAGTTACCCTAATAATTTCACTAGCTACAACGCTCTTCAAACCGGATCACAGTAATGTTAGGACACTATTGTTGGCGGCAGAAATAGGCATAGACGGTCTCCGGCAATAGAGACCTATCACCAATTTAGACATTTGCATTTGATTCAAATTTTTTTAATAATTTCTTAGTTAACATAATATATTTAATATCCCAATGAATTATACTATTTAAAAAAGTATTATATATATATTTTTTTTATATTTAACGTTATTTCGTTTTTAATTACACCTGACGATCTCATTATAATTGGACATAGCATCCCCTGCGTTTCGAATGGGTCAAGTGGTCGTAACCTTTAACCTGAGACCAATTGCAGCATCAGTGTCAAAACCGGTGCTCATCTCGCGGGCATCTCTTTGTTGTGTGGTCAAGTAAGGTCATAATAACTTGTCGTGTGAGAGAAGGGGAACTTATGTATATTTACATTTTAACAGTATGTTATTAATGGTGGGTTAAACAATTTTAATATTTTATTGTACATTTATAAAGTAATTTGTTTAAATTACTTTTTTATTTAATTTTCATGTAATTTAATAATAATTTACATGCAAATAACATTATAGTAATATCCTTAAATAATTTTTTTAAAACTATTTCTAACTTGAACGTCCAGGTATATAAGTCTTTATGAAAAGAATGTATATATTTCTTCTAGGTGATAGATCAGGTGCGATCGTAACCAAGCGCGTTTATATATTTTTTTTTCGACAGCTAGTTTACATCCCCATTGTTGGGGCACAGGTCTACCCTTAATATGAGGGCGATGAGCCATAAACACCACGCGGGCCCAATGCGGATTGGTGACTTCAGACATACCTTAGAATAAATTCTAATTCATGTGCAGGTTTCACAATACATTATGGAAATTACGTTTCTAAACATATTTTTGGATGGACTATATCTACTTATGTGAAACTTAAGACTACTTACACATCCATGACATGAAAACACCGTCAATCGATTCCAGAACTCGCCAGTAACACCGAATCACAATGGGTGCCGTAAATTAATCGCTTCATATCTCCGAGATAGTTGGTAAGTTGCGGGCCCCGGGCAAGACGCTGCGAAAACAAACTCCGAGGGTACATTCGTTACAATTATTGCTTCCAGCCGCACTTAAAACTGAGTGAGCGTAGTTTTATCTCGGACGTGATTCCCCGTCTCTTTGTCTTGTAACTAACATTGGTAATAATGAGCCAAACTCATACGTTAGGACGCGGCAATTAAGTTCTAGTAATAAAAAGAAAATAACTTTCATTAAGCTACAATAAGCAGCTTGTTAAATTTATAGGGATAAATAATATTGGTTAATTCCTTTGATATATATATATATATGTTAAAAACATTAAATTATTAATCATCATTGTTGGCCATCACCTTCAAATTAACGTAAAGCACTCGGAGAAAACTTTTCTGATCAGTGTATCTAGTTAGGTCGGAATATTTTTTTTAAGTCATCGAACTATTTCGGCCGGATGTTCGTTTTCTGGAGTTCCTGCCTTTAAAAATCAATTATCGAAATTCGTAAGGATATTTCTATTATATTTTTATTTTGATACGATAAACCTTATACCAATGATACGTAATGGATATATTTTATATACACAATAATACCTCTTTAACTAACACGATACCCAAGTGTACTGATATTTTAAAAAAAACAAACTTTTTTTTTATGCGATCTAGATGAATAATTCTCATTTCTCCTATTCTACTGCATTTCCACCAAAAAAATTTGCAACAACAAAAAAAAAATAATTAAAGACCGCGACAACGCTAGATAAAAACGCAAATTTAAGTTTTCGAAAGAAAGGAACTAATTACTTAAAAAAAAAAAAACAAAATGTTCGCGGTTCCTACACGAAATTTATGTTCGTAAATATAAACGTACTACATACGCCGTACACAGACGGCTAGACCCTAACCACAATGGTTAGGACAGAGCATGAATATGCGCTTTAACCCTTCAGGTCCATGCGGCAATTATTCAAAGAGAATAGTTTAACAGAAAGGATTGTAAGGATTGCTTTGTCAATAACAAAATGGCGTACCTCCTTATTCACAACAATTGAAAATAGCTCTTATAAACAAAGAAATAAAATCGAAATTTCTCTGTAACTGTTATTAGTGATATAATGACATTATTGCGCAGTGCGAAATTTTAGATATATTTAGGATATTTATACGTACGTCCGGAGTAGCTCTACATGGACACCCGTGTTGGATGAGGCTCTGTTAGGTACATAATAGGTACGATGATTTAGTACGGCAGCGCTGAAGGTTTTCCCGGAATTAGTCTGGCGGACCGTTGTGCGCCATTTTGTTTATGGATGACGTTTGTCGAAAATACAGATAAGTTATGGACTTAGGGGTTGCAATATATATCCGAATAAAAACGCTGTTTATATTTAATTAAATTCTTATTCTATTTATTAATATTTTATAATCAAAAAATGTTTTAGTAATCTTTATCTTTTTTATTTTTTTAAATAGTAATTACATATGACAACATTATCAAACTTTAATAAATTAAATGTTATAAGTAGGCAGCCATTTTGAAAAAATGTGCGTTTTACATCTATAAACGATCTTGGAAGTATTAGTCCTTCTAGGATCTCTGTAATATTAATAAAATATTATTTTGTGTGTAGCAAGAAGTTTTCAAACAACCCAACAGATGACGCCACCATAAAAATAGATCACGCTACCGTTTATCATAACGTAAAACCTTGAAAGGATCGTACGTCTTTGTGTACTTTGCGTTAAACAGGCCGTGGATCCAGGTCCACGCGCCCAATGTTAAATAAGCTGTAACAGTCGAATGGCTTGCAGCGGTAACATCGTCATGAATCGCGTGTACTTTGCTTTCCGCCAATAAGTCATTACAGAGTATACAATTGTATCCATCAACTGGATCTTCATATTACTATGAGGGGGACTACTATTATTATAAGTATCAGTTCTTGACCTCCACAGTTCACCACAAGACTACAGTGGAGCCCAAGTTGCGACTAAGACTACGCGCCTGATCGAATACCACATGTAGTAAATAAACAAATACTCGTATGTATTATATATAACATATATGAAAAACTTTACTTTCAATTATTTCTTTAACTATTCTAAATATTATTTACTAACTAATGCGGAAGTAATTGTAATGTAATAAATGTTTTAGTTTCTATAATGGAATCGAGATGAACATTCGCTAAAGAAAGAAAACTGTGTTAGGTATTAAATGCAATTTCTGTTAAGCCCAAACATATACTAATAACACCAGATTCGTGATAAGATAAGCTATGTGCTTAGTTGCTTTATTTTATAAAAAAAAAAATGAATTGAAGTTTTCTTTTCAAGTCACTAAATATTATCTGAGTAGACTGAATTAAAGTTTCAGCAGAATGTAGACCTTATTAATAAGAAGTTATTCCGGATGATGTGGCTTGTCGAGTGTAGTGTGTTGAAGTCGCTACAAATGTTGCTGCACTTTATTAGAATTTTTAGTCGCCTTTAACAGCATGCCACGAGTAAAGTGATGATGGATATGTTCTAAAATTCATTATGTTTATATCACAGACGAATAAACGTACGATTGCACGCGTTACGTACGGAAACTTATGTAATTACAACGCATAATTATTCGTTTAATGTGTTACGACCGCTTAAAACGAGTCGCGTAAAATATCCACTGCGGAGCCACATTCTACGCATATCTCCTCAGCATAATGTGGAGTAGGATTATTTAAATACATCCGTCGCACTGGTCGACTCGCTGAAACTTTTATTTATCCTTCGAAGCGAAGAGACGAGTGGAACTTTCACGTGATGGTAAATGATACGCCCGTTTGTGTACACACCACTACATTGTGTTCGTCGCCTTGAAGCACAAGTTTTACACTAGCTACAGCGCCCTTAAAACCGGAACAGTAATGACTACTGTTTGACTGTAGAAATAGGCGCCGCAGTGATACCTAAAGTCTCCGGCATTAGAGACCTACCAACAGTCAAAACTTATAAAAATAAAGTTAGATAAATAAATAAAAAACAGAAATATATTTTTCTGTATCACTATTTCCATGTCCATTTATTAATATTCCAAATTCCGGTTTAAAGGGCGCTATAAATATTTAAATTATTGATATTACGATATAATGTTGTGTATATGTCCTTTAGTAGGATGGACGATATTAAAAAAATCGCTGTGAGCCATTGGCTTATTCATCACAAGACTGTGTTTTATGGAATATGTTATGCCCAGCAGTGGACATCCATCGGCTGTGATTATGACGATGTTATGAACAAATTGGAGTTAAATATTATTAATAATAGTTATAAATATATCATTTATTTACTTTTGGTCTCCGTGCTAGAAACTGTCTACAAAATTGTTTCGTACAATGAGAACTATGTTCCAGTTTGAATGGGGCTGTTACTAGTGAATTTACTTGGGTGACGTATCATCCTAAGTACTTACAATATACTTATCATCAGTTGAAATTCTTGCACATCACGTCGCTTGGTAGTATAAAAGAAACTCTTACTCCATGCTAAGCACGGCTCCGCCAAGGGTACGCTCTGAAATTGTGGAAATGGCAATGACCATGCGAAATAGTAAGCATCAAAATTCCATGAGAGGAGTACTATTAGCATAGAGGGGGATGGAGGTAACTCTAAATGTTTTTAGCTTCACGCAATCTCCCTTTCCATGTGGGACAGGGGTGCATTGAACATATTTAGCTTCCGCATCTCCAATTTATCCATATACAGATTGTCCGATTATATATTAAATAATTTTGGAAAATATTAATCTCATTGCTTTACAAATCATCCAAATTGATATAAAATGGTAATATTAATATCCTGATATTTTATATTGTGTCTAGTTATTTCCCGCCCGCTTTGCTGGCCGTAACAACCCCGCAACCCCTATTGGGAGTAACATATAAAATCCGTTCTTAGCTGACCTATACTCGGCAAAAGGAATATTTCTACCGTGATGAGTTTCTACATAGGTGGACATATATATATTCCACAGAGAGAGAGATTGTTATATATACTACTTATATGTATATATAGATACATAATATTATTTATATGTACTTATAGCATATTGACATTATTTTTATTGATGTAATAAGTATGTGATAGTTTAAAAATGCTATATAAAATTAGTGTTCTGGAAATTCTGGGATTGCTACAAACCTTCAGGACGGAGGCTTAATGAGCGAGTTTTAAAGGGAAAAATCTAGACACAAACCTACCTTTCCTCCAGAAGGCAGAATATCTTTCCGAAGACCCCCAGCCCTGCCCCATAACAAAAAGGTTAACTGTCTTTAATGTGCAACTGCTACATTATATTATAATTCTACCGCTATCACAGTGTTATTGTTACCGCAGTTTGTGGAAAATATGCTGTACTTCTAACCAAATTACAACTTAAAATCAAGTGAAGTTAACATGTAACCTTTTGTTTATTAATTTTAGTAAATTGCCAATAAAAAAAATAAGACGGTCATAAGTAAACTTTCTGTAATATTTCACTTTTTTTCCGAGGAAGCGTCGAGCGGAACCTTTGTCTAATGTAAAATAAAACTGCTTGTAATATAGCGATAATTAGGATGATATACACTGCACCATATTAATATCGTCTTAAGATATTAAGTGTAATTACCACAGTAATTTCATTAGCTTTTGAAACCGGAACGCAGAATGTTCCTCACTACTATATCGCAGCGGAAATCGAAGCTGCGGCGGGACCTATATAGACCGTCTGCGGCAACAGACACCTACCACCAGTAAAACGTTATATATGTCCTAAAATATTATCCGATGCCAATAACGATTTTTATCTCGCGTTCCAATGACTCGGATATAAATAAAAATACACAAACACTCGGGACCGCTTCGTGTATTTATTGACCACGGCATGAACCTCGTGTCGAACAGAGACGTAAATTTATCGCATCCCCCGGCCCATTTTACTGCTACCTTTTATATCCGTATCATGAATACCGTAATAAGAAACAACACTAATACAGTACACTCAAATTTAATAGATGTTATGATTAAATAAATACTGAAAAAAAAAATTTAAGCATATTACTTTTTGTACATCAAGAACGGAATGTTTATAGATGGTTAGATCTGTAGCCGGAGGCTGTCTAGGTATATACAACCGCAGCTTCCATTTCTGCCGCCAGACAGTAGTGTGCTAACATTACTGTGTTCTAGTTAAAAGGACATTATATTTTGTGAAATTACTGAGGTAAAAGAGACTTAACATCTGTCTTAGATCGATGTGGTACTTGAGTATGTCAGTCATATTAGTAGTATCAATATTTATCAGGTGACGATCCTGTTCCCTATGGCGCCGGGTAGTTCACAAGAGTAGGGTAATTCAACTGAAATGTATATTAATCATTCACGTCTATATATTTGAGTAAAAGGAGTTCACTGTAACATATTCTCACATTCATGTCCAAAAAAAAAAATTCCATCACCTCTAGAAACAATTACATTCTACACATCCCGTCGGGCGCTCCGTGAAATTATGAGTGTAAGAATGACCATGCGGAATGCCAACCGCCAAAATTCCACCCGCTGAATGAAAGGAGACTCCCGCACTCCTCCCCATCCATCCTCCTGCCCTCCGCGCCCGGAGCCGGCACCTAGAAAGGCATTTGCAGGAATTAGTAATGCAATGTTAGTTTTCATAGGATTTAACTCATAAATACTAACTTATACATCTATTTTTATATTAGCATTGTCTAGTATTACTTCAGTGAGTTTTTTATCTGTGGGTAGTGTTTTCAAATTGTGACTAACTATAGCTTTATAATCTGAGATATAGTTTTTAGTAAAAGGATCGATATTAGAAGCGATGTGGTCTATGAACTTATAGTAATGATTCGAATAAGGTATCATCATCCAATCATGCATCTTTATACAGTTGATATATGTATGAGATGAGAGGCAAATATTTTTCTATATATATTAACACATAACTATATAGATTCTAACGACACAGGCATAAGCAGGACTCGCTCGAAGGACTGACAGTCGAAGGGGCATCAAGGTCCTCGAATGACGACCGCGTACCGGAAGACGTAGAGTTAGCCGGCTTCCCATTAGGTGGCCCGACGATTTGGTTAAAGTTGCAGGAAGCAGTTGGATGCGGGCAGCGCAAGATCGATCGACGTGGAGATCTGTGGGGAAGGCGTATGTCCAGCAGTGGACATCTGTCGGCTGATGATGATGATGATGATATAGATTCTCTTTTCCTGATATCTAAGTGTATAAATAGCTCAAAAGATAATGATGTATATGCTATAAAAGGTTTTCTATTGTATTCTACTGTTTTATTCTATTCTATAATTTCTCTTTTGCGAAGACCATTTATATAAGTATTTTTTTTATACCCACCATGTAGTATATCAATAATTTCATACGCTTTTAAACTATTAAAAAAATACAAACATAATATAATTATATATGTAAACAACTACATCATTATCAGTTCAACCGATGGACATCCACTGCTGGATATAGTTCTCTTGTATTGTGGTCATGCGCTGTTTGAATCCAATGATTCCCAGCAATTTTTTTTATGTCCTCTGTCTGTAGTGCGGGGTCTGGCAACGCTGTGCTGGGGTGTAAGGAGGAGACTCGAAAGTCGATCTCCTCAACTGCCAACCTCACCAGCCTGTAGTGTGCGTCCTGCAGATTGACTGAGCCTCTGGGGACTAACTAAACATTTATCACTGGCTGACTTAAATACTACAGACCGTAATCAGGCAGCAGCGATATCGGTGCTATAGTCAGTACTGCGATCACCAACTCCTGCCAAGCGTGGTGACAACTTGCAAAATCCTTTTATGTTGCACAAAGAACTACACGTATACAAAAATTTATGATCTATCTGTGGATTTTTAATATATGAACTACAATTGATCATTGTTATAGTTAAGATTTAGATAATACTATTTATCACCATCATCATACTTGAACCAATAGGTGCTGTTTGTGACCCATTTGAATAAATGGTCTTCAGAGTCGCATTTTTTTTTTTTATACATTTAAATCACGAGACTGATGATAAGTGACCTACCCATAACTACATGGCTCTAGTTAAGATGATAAATTTTGCACTAAATTGCACTTATAGCCTGAGATATAAGACTTTGAGTCCCTAGTTATTACAGCTAGCTACAGCGCCCTTTAAACCGGACGACGGTAATATTTTCAGACTGTCTGACGCTAGAAATATGAGCTGCTATGGATCTAGACGGTGTCCAACAATAGAAACCCACTATCAGTGATAACTTCAAAGGTTAACGATGATGCTGTTCAACTTCCTATTGGAGTGGAGTCTGCGAATTCTTTTAAGGAAGCTGTGGAAGCGGCGTATCGGATCTTCATTGTTCGCAAATTTTGCTTTGACTAGTTCGGTACAGACACATCAATCCACCGCACAGTGCCATGTAGGCAGGCGAGAGCCACAATGCGCCGTTACGTATTAATCATGTGACGCGCGGCCGGGGGTGGCGCTCGTTAATCATTGGGCGCAATCCGAACGGGCCTATATACGATCTTTTTGTTAATTAATCTATATACTTCAATATACGAGATACTAATTTTATAAGGAAAATTTTATTTTAAGAAACTATATATACTTACTTACTCCTGCCCTTTTCCCAGCTACGTGGGGACGGCACAGTATGTACTTCTTTTCCATATCCCTCTATCAGCCGTCATATCTGAATTCACACTCTTCTTACACATGTCAACTTTCACACAATCCATCCAGTTTCTTCTACCCTTATAATCATCCACTTTCATTGCCATTACTTTCTTAATTATATGTTCTTCATCCCTCCGCATAACATGTCCGTACCACGCTAACCTCTTGTTCCTCAACTTCTCTGTCACTGGAGCAACTTTCAGACTTCCTCTAATACACTTATTTATGAAACTATATATATACATAATGAAAATGGGTTTGGTTTGTCCGCCAATCACGTGAAAACTAGTGAACGTATCGACATGGGTATATGACCATTCGACGCGGAATGATTTGTAGACGGTAATAGGCTATATATTTTTTGACTATCATAGTTCCTTCATCATTTAATTTCTAATTAACTATTATAAACATTTTCATTTCGTACTATTTATGCGATTACTATAGTAAAGGTTGCTACAGAAAGTCATTTGCTCTCAAGGAATATTTCAGACAAATTTCAAATCCAGTTTTATATTACGGCCAGCAAAGCGGGCGAGGAACAGCTCATATATATAAGAGATTTCCATCTGTATAGACTCATCACGACATCCCTGTAACTATAAGGCTTGGAGACATAGAATTTGATAGCAATATTCTTTTTGCCGAGTATAGTTCAGCTAACCTTATTTTAAAGTATATTATTTGAGAGTAACGTAGAAATTTCAGATGTTGTAACTCCCTATTAATTGTATTTTATAGAGAAGATACATGACGATAGATACACATAGTTATGAAATTTATTAAGGATAGAGATGAAAAGTAATAACAATGTGAAAAATATTCCCCGCAATGATCTTTATAGCAGTCAACGACTTCGTTCGTTCGTTGTTCAAAGTAGAGGACGTCGGCAGTGAAAAAGCTTCGACTTATTTCAGACATGTACCAAAGTAGATGCATTATACCCTCGGCATTAATATCCTAAACTATGACGCCATTCTGTCCGTTTACTATAGTCTACCGTTTCGCTCGCACGTACATCTCGCTCCTTCTCCACCCTCATCGCCCTCTGCTGTACGATGGGGCTATTATGTGCCATTTGGACGTACGTAATTATATTGCAACAACAAAACAGAAAAAAGGATAAATACATAACTTCCATACACAAAAAAGAAATCATGTATAGTTTTAAAATGTATTAAACTCTTTTAAAATGGTTAGACCAACCGATGGGTGAATTGCATTGCTAATGTATTCTAGAGAGTTCTGTAAGTCTATTATACTACCATACTGGCCTTTCCTCTATCTAGGAGGGCTCAATTATTGTTAGAAATAATCAAAAGAGTTATTCCTTAGTTATAAGTAATCTGAGTATTATTAAGTTATAGGGTGGCCGCAAAAGTAATCCTCCTATCAGAAAATGCTATAAATTTTGCCTTAATGTAAAAAAATTAAAAGACCAAATAAAAATAATCCACAAGAAGAATCAAAGTTTTTCATATTTTTTTTTAAATTACAGCCAAAAAACGTCGGATGGTTATTTTTGCGCCACCTTGTATACAAGGTATAAAATAAAGTACTTGGCTGTAATTTAAAAAAAATATGAAAAACTTTGATTCTTCTTGTGGATTATTTTTATTTGGTCTTTTCATTTTTTTACATCAAGGCAAAATTTATAGCATTTTCTGATAGGAGGATTAATTTTGCGCCACCCTATATATGTATTTAATGTTTGTAATGGTCCTATGAGGGTGAAAGATTAATATAAACCTTATAAATAAAGAAAAAAACAGAGAGTTCAAGAATAAAATAAAAAACAAGAAAAATCTGAATGAGGAAGGAAAGGATGATTTCTTATAAGTCGTATCGCCGTCTATATAACTTAACGTTAACTATGAAATAAGTTTTACTAGGTCAACATACACAAAATGATATTAAGCCTATTGACAACAGTGTTAAGTAATTTTTTTTATACATCAACAAAATGAGAAGGTCGCAAAGTTAACGGTAAGTGTTTTCTATAACAATGTGATGCTAGTCAGGATGTTAATTCAGAACCACATTATGATGATAACCTTGGGATGAATAATGTTTAGTGTTGAATACGCATCTCTCTAAATACTCTTTTAGAAATAACCAACTAGAATTGACTAAGCTAAAGATAAGTTAGGGACGAAAAAGGATTTTATTTGAAGGTTCTCAACTGTATAATAATCGACCAAATACTGTTAAAAACTATGTAACTAAATTTAGGTATAGACTTAAGCTTCATATTTCCGTAACAATTACATCAGAATAAACTTTATATATACATATATATATATCCCTTGGTATGTTATTTTATGTAAATATGTACTTCATATGAGAACGATCTTTAAACTATGGTCTCGGGAAACGAAATCACTCTCATTAAAAACTAGATCGTTAAGTTACTAACAACATAACTATTAAAGTAAAATCCTAACATTTTATTTTTCTTATTTAAAACTTAAATGTCATCATTAATCTATCACATAAAATAACTTCGGCTTCGGCAGTAAAAGTAGCAAAGTATACACTCATACAGAATCCAATAAGAAAACTAATATCAAAATTGTTATATGAAATGGTACTAAAGGTGCTCTTTGCCACGTCTTATTAGAATGTCATCTAAGTTAACATATTTAATCTAACAAGATGAGTCATTAGTTTCTTAAGTGTTAATTAAGTATAATAATTACAATTTAAAGTACGTTTTTTACCCTTTATTATATTTTATAATTTTACTGGAAGAGTCAGTTGTCGGAGACCTTCTAAGTAGTTACCATCGCAACTATTAGTGAGGCAACAATATGCTTTCCGGTTTGAAAGGCGTTTAGTTTGACATTACTGTAGTAACGATACTTATTATCTCAAGGCGATATTAATATGATGCAGTGTGCATCCTAATTATCGTCATATTATTGAGTTTTCTTATTTTACATCAGGCAAAGGTCCCGTTCGACGCTTCCTCGAATAAAAAGTGAAATATTACAGAAAGTTTACGTATGACCTATTTCTGCCGCTGAACAGTAGTGTAAATATTCCGGTCTGTAGTGCGTTGTAGCAAGTATAATTACTGAGGCAACGAAAGACATTTTTTTTAATTCAATTAAACGACGACAAGAGCGGGGCGTTCATCTTATGGTAAGTGATACTCTCGCCCATAACAACGCGGCGGTAGTTAGGGTGATGTACACTGCACCACATTGCGCTCGTCGCCTGACACATAAGATGTTCTCTCATTACCCGAATTTACAGTAGTTACAACGACGTTTAAACCGGAACACAGTTATGCGTGCACACTACTGTTTGGCGGTAGATATAGGCGCTGCGGTGGTACCCACCCATTTAAATGAACATTTGCATTCAGCGGTGTAACGGGTTCCGCACAACTCAAGGAGCTCAAGCCTACCTCACCTCCTCGTGTTGCACGCTGCTAATCAACAAACGAGGCTCTGGATCCCATCAACCCGCATTGGGCCAGCGTGGTGGAAAATAGCTCAAATCCCTTCTTATGAAACCCTACAAACATGGGGATCTTTGTGGGACGCTTATATCCAGTAGTGGACGTGGCTGATGATGATGATTCTCTATTCATGATTAAGTTACTTCATTACTATAGTTTTTTTTAGTGACCATTCAAAATCCAATTCGTCTGAAGGGGGATGGGGTCCATTTTAATATAGTGCGGATTCCATTATTCGTGCGATGTTCACACGGCTGAGGCGAGGAATGTAATGACCCCTCGCGTAACTCACCAAAAACTTTACGACTGCAGAACGAAGGTCTGACAACTTGGAAGTAACTTCAGTGTCCTTTACACATGAGCTGACAGAAATAATGAGATGGCAACTACTTACACACCACAAAGAGTCTATTGGATAGACGCAGGTAATAAGACGTCCTTTGGGGATGTAGATCTTTTAGATCATTATAAACTAGTGGTAGGTCTAATAGGTATGCAAACATTACTGTGTTCCGGTTTAAAGGGCGTTGCAGTAATTGAAAGCACTCCGCTAGTTAGGTCGAACGTCTTGTCTGAAGGCGACCAGCGCAATATGATGCTGTATATATAATTCTAACTAGCCCCATGTTGTTATGGGCGGATGTGTTATTTACCATCAGGTGGTCCCAGACATCTCAACTTTTATTAAAAAAAAATAATACATAAACGAGGGTTGTTAGAAATTTAACTCATAAAATATTTTGATCTTTATAATATAAATATATTAAAGGATGATTTAATGATAAGTTATTTGAAGACTTCAAAAAACTTCAAAGAGGATCTCTTTCCCATGAGTTCCTTAAATTTATTCTGGAGGTCATAATTCCTGGAAAACGTACACCTGGTAGATAGTGGAAGAAATCGTTTGACGATATAAAGGAAGGGACCAGGCTTAAATATCATTAGATAAAAAGAATAGCTGAGAATCGAATTGGTTTTCTCAGTCTGATCGCCAAACTTCAGTTTGAAGAGAAGCATCTAATGACGATGATGAACTGGTTTTAAACTTTATATAAATTTGTGTATACCAATAAGTATATGCGTAAGTAATAAGATAATGTTTCCATGCTTTAAATTCGTTCTTACGCTTTATGCTTAATAATACGTTTCAATATAAGCGAATGTTTCTCAAACTTTTCTATTTAGTAAAATCAACTTAGTTAAGCCTGAAAGATTTAAATCGACAGCCTCTCAAATCAAAGCGTAATTCAAACGCCCACTTTAACAAAATTCTTGCACGCCGCTGGTGGAGGGCGGAAGGGCTGTAACTCCATTAGCACTCCTTTCGCCTAGATTGTCTAGCTCTATTAAAATTTTACTCGACTCGATTCTTTAGTGATTCTTCGCGGTGCAGTTATAATATTAGGTGTCGTTTTATATACCCCAAATTTACATAATACAATCATCCCTCGATTAACACTAAAGATAGGTTTCCTGATAAAACCGTGTCATATATAATCACCGATTTTTTATGTAAAATCGTGTAAAATAAAATAAACAGGCAATAGATCAATTCAGTAACGTTAAGCCAAACCAAAGTAAAACATGTTGAAAACCTACGCCTGACTATCAGCCTGAGCATCATTGTGCTCGTCACTTTGAGGCATAAGAATTAAGTCTGATTACCCCAGTAATTTCACTAGGTATAACGCCTCACGCTTGGTCTGCATGAGGTTCGTATCAAGAGTATACGTCTGCAGAGTCTACGGTAATCATCGCAAATTGGTCGTCCACATGCCACATGCGTCCAATAAATCGATCCGAGTCAATCAGTCCGTGCGGCTGATCAATCAAGACGGGAGCCCCATCTCGCCCCGGCGGATATGGCGCCGCTTCGCACCACCCACTAACCGCCCATTTTAACTCGTCGCTAAATGAGTTTTTGTTGAGGAAATAGCCAATATCTATCCCAGGCCGCAGTGCTCGGCAGGGAATCCCTCATCCTATTGGATATTGGATGTCTGACCGCTATTCTATTATCGTTTAAAATTACGACTAATTAACAATATTTTTAATAAATCATAAATATAACCTAGGTCAATTACAATGGAGAATATCAATAGGATGTATCAATGATGATGATAAAATTTCGATACAAATATTATTATTCAAAAATAGGAAAGCAATTCTGTTCCTAAGTAGTGAAGTAATAATACATATTAACACAGAATATCTATTAATCTTATTATATTACAACAATGTAGTCCAAATTGTTGAAAAATCTAAAACATAGATTAAAAAAAAACTTAACTGTTTATCAATATTACAATGACAACTGTTAATACTTTTTTGGTATTATTAATTCACGAGGTTAAAAAATAATGATATTGATTATTATTCAATAAACAAAGTGTTTAATATTATCGAAAACTTTTGTCATAATGTTGTCATATTTAAAAACTACAAAATACATATAATTTAAACATTTTAAATTAAAAAAAGTGAATAGTACACACCAGTAACTTATAATTTATATGTGGAATAAATGGGGTGTAATGGGCCCCCCATAACAGCTCACGGTACCCAAGTCTACCTCACCTGCTTGTGGTGC
Source organism: Ornithoptera alexandrae (assembly GCA_029030555.1). NCBI lineage: Eukaryota > Metazoa > Arthropoda > Insecta > Lepidoptera > Papilionidae > Ornithoptera > Ornithoptera alexandrae. The sequence goes on along the minus strand of JARDVY010000007.1, from coordinate 3,285,202 downwards.
ACCCTGCTACTCAACAAACGAGGCTCCAGCTCCCACGAACTCGCATTAGGCCAGCGTGGTATAAAATGACCCATAACCCCTCTATCATCCCTGCCTAAGACTGAAGATCATGAAAAAGTACTAGATGCTAGCAGTGAAGGACTTATCGCTGTGGGGATCTTTTATGAAGGTCTATGTCTAGTAGCGAACGTGTATCGGCTGATGATCATAATGATGATGTAGAATATGCATAGCAATTTAGTTTACAATCCAGTAATATAATAATTGATCTAAAACAACACTTAATCACGTGCATAAGTTTTCGTTTCCAATATTGGAACAAACATTGGAACGTTGGTATAAGATGAAAAGTTGAAGCGTTCAAGAAGTCAGTCACTTTCGCTTTCTTCGGGAAAGTTCGTTGCATTTTTCACCCCGCGACAGCGGTAACTTTCACCCGCTAACTTTTATATAACACTGAAAACTCCCGCCTCTTAAACTCTCGATCTTCGAAATATGTTCCAGTTTGTTATTACAGTAACTTATTTATGATAACATTCTTGTAAATATTTAAATACGTTTCATACGTCGAATTACTGACATAATGAGGAAGTCATCAAACAATGGACTACCTGTTGTAGGAAAAGTAATAACATGACTGGACCATTGCAATTATATTAAATAAACGATGAATACCAATTGTCGATAATAACCTGGTGTAAATATCATTTAAATATTATTTATTGTATCGCGAATCAAACCTATAACCCTAACCATTAGTATAAAAGACATCTACTGATAAAAAAACAATAAAAATAGTGTGAAAATTATTGTACAGCCTCAAACTTAGCAGGCAGGAATAATATTAAAGCTCAGGATTTGTAAATTTTCATGTATAAATTTTTATAAGAATTTCGTGAGAGTTAAAATAAAAAAAAATCCTAAAATATAACGCCTTCGTTTTATATTGTAAGTATAATTTTCTTCTATTTATCAAGTTTGGAAATTAAATCAACTCTCGTCACTATTTGGCCAGCGACCTCTACTTGGATGATTAAATAGTGCGCATCGTTATACTACTCGATAATAGATGGCGCTGTCCATATTCCAACTAGACAACTATAGATACAATACTATCGCCAAAGCAAAGTTATGGTTTACGCTTGCAAATATATTTTTATACGGTTTTAACGTATACATAGATATACGTAATCAAGAAAATAGGTAAGAATTTGCAAAATACTATAGTTCAGTGGAAAACTTGTTATACACTGCATCACGTCTTATTATCTAAACTTTTCTATTTAGTATTCAGTTTTAAAATTCATATAATCGTATAGTTTGTGTATGTATTTTACAATATTTAAATAATTATTTTGTAAACATTTTATTTAATAAATATCGAAAACAATTACTTCTATTTTTATTTAAAATTATCTTGTCTACGTAGCAGAGAAATAAGTACGTGGATACTGCCATGGCGCCTTTGTCTATCGCCATTTAGTAGTGTGTAAACATGTGTGTATTCCAGTACGGCTTGTAAAACACTAACAGCACTTAAAAATATTACTGAGATGACTAGACTCTCACAACACATGGCAACATAACAAAGCGCTATATTTATTATGGACGAACTTAAGACTTTGTATCAATAGATATATAAATGTCCCCATATCGTCACATCATTATGATTAACCGGTAGACGTCCACTGCTGGACATGTGCCTACCACAAATATAGCTCCATCCAACAGTTTTTCGCAACGTTCAAATCGTTGATAGCTGGATACATTGTAACTCACCGGTCGTTATTTCGAAGTCATTTGTATGGGTTTTGGTTATTTAAATGGTTCTTTTAAACCCTCTGACTATCTACCTTCACATTGTAAATCTATCTCCATAACAATTACATATATTACGTTATGGAGTATAGTTAAAAAAAAAGATTGTTTCTCGCCTCGAAGCTTATGGTGAGTTTCATTAAAGATATTTCAATAGCTCAAGAGCACTTGAAACTGAAACGTAGTAAATGATAGCAAATGCTTTTAGATTGGTTTCAGTTAGCAAAAACTCCAGCGGGAAAATTGGCTACGTCTGTAGCTACTTAAAGAATATACTTAAAGCAAATATTGAATCAATAGAAATACGGCCTGTTGCATTATAAATGGCGAATAAATAAATTGTTAAGCAAATGGAAATCAAAACTACGCAAACGTACTACACTAGCCATGGGTCGATCCGACCATCCCCCTTGCTGTTTAGTGTTGACTGCCCACAATACAAACTTACCACGAAAATGTACCTTAAAACCAAATATATAGAGATGAATATTAAATAAATTTACAGGTCCGTTATAATGTTTTTTGCGTGCCGAGGTTGTTTAGAGGGTGTACTGCCCACGGGGGGAGAACTGTCCGCAAAGGGTCGGTCGCAGTGTCCCGTTTGAACTGGGACAGTTACTAAACAGGCACTGAATAAAGTGCCTGTTTAGTAACTATTCCAATTTTAAATTACATAGTAAAATATATTTTTTTTTTAATTTACTACTATTGATATTTCAAAATAACCCAATAATATATGTTACTATATTACCGTTGTACAAAATAGCAAGTGAGTACTCCTGATAAATCTTAACTAATATTATAATAAATACAGTAATCAATGTTTTCTTCATATAAACAAAAAATAAAGAAATATACTTAATTCAATTTTTAATTATAACAAAAATTGTTTTTATTTAGTTCGTTTTTAGTTAAACTATTTCTTTACCCCTCTTACTACGTTATAAAATAATGATAAAGATTAAACTAAGATTATGAATATTATAAAAGTTATCAATATATAAGATACCAAGTAAAGTATGTTAAGCAATTTATTATTAAGCTCGTTTTGATGATGATGATGAATAACTTAAATTTGTTATAGTGATTTTTTGTTTATAATATCATAAGTTATGTCTTCAATATAATAAAGTTATTTGTAATGAAATTTTAATTTGGTTTAAATTCTGCTTTGTAGAAAGATATTGATAGTAGAGAGAGTTTATATTATAGTTAGAAAATCGCGAAAATTTTCTCATATTTTAAATAAACAATTATCCTGAAGATAAACATTATAAAGGGTAGTTAAAACATGATCTAATTTTTAGTTATATTCCTGTTAATATATAACGGAAACTTTATTGTTACATCATATAAATGGCGCTTTTAATGTTCTTATTAGTGGATCTTGGGGCCTTCACCAGATGAAAGTTAAGGTCTTTTATCCAACATTTTGGCCAAGTGTGGGTTGGTAGTTAAAAGTTGATATGGAAAATAACATATTAAAACATGTGGAATGGAATCTGGTCGAGTGATGCCGCAAATTCTGACGGTCCTAGCAAAGGGTGAGCCCGTCGTGCATACATTAAGGACAGATATCTCGAAGCTTTTCGGTTGGATTAAATTAGTTAAAACTTATTTGTGTACTTGTTTTGTTTCACAATTAAAATTAATTAGGACGTACATTTTGTGAAAAACTTAATGAAAATATATTTTTAGACGTAATTAGAACCAATTAAAACGAGTGAAGTACGTCCAGCGGTTATACATTATAAGTTAAACGTTGAAAATAAAACTGTATCTTACTACGGATTAAGTTAGAGATTGTTACAGCATTACCATACAAGCTAGAAAATATGATTAAAATCGACATTTTAATATAAAGCAGATGTTCACCTAATAATAGGTGTGAGAAGTTAAAATTGACATTTCATCTTCACCGTCATCAGTCGATAGACATCCACTACTAGAGATTCTCTCTCAAAGATTCCCACATCAATCGGGTAGAGATTCATTTTAGAAGGTTTGGGCCATTTTCCAGGACGCTGGCTCAATGCGGGTTGATGGGAGCCAGAACCTCGTTTGTTGATTTGAAGGGTGCACCAGGAGCAAGTGAGGTTGACCTGGGGTCGCGTGTTGTTGTACGGGAACTCTTACACCCCTTCACCATTTTACCATCTTCATATTCATTTCACCTACATTTAAACTACATATGTATATCCAATAACCATCGATCCATTGAGATAATGATAATGATGAACTACATTGAGGCTGTGGATGATGAAGAGTACTGGCTCATAATATTCCAGTGCTTATACATTAACAGTGCAGCAGTAATTCTGTTATCGCGGCATGTTACTGGAGAAGTAATTAGCAGCTGCTCCACAGACGCAGTCAAGTTAATCACCACATTGTATTCAAAATGAAAAAATCTTGAGCTTTTTAATAAGTAACATGTAAGTTTATTAGATTTTTAAGTAATTCTGCCCCTATACAACTTTTTCTAAGTTAAAAAAAAATGAACAGGAATTTATTCGTATCGTATCCACAAAGTTAGCGCTTGACCATAATCCCACTTGATGTTAAGTGGTGATGTGATCTGTGGTGGTGAAACACCCCAACCTAGTAACAGCTTTTTCACTCTTTTCTTAAAGACACTGGCGTCTCATTCAGACGGAAACACCGGCACCGGCAAGTTGTTCCACTCCTTTTCTGTTCTTATGAATAACGAGGAACTGAACGTCTTTGTTTGCAAACTGGGGATGTCCACAATATAAGGATAGTGATTAGCCGCGCGTCTGGTCGTCCGGTGGTGAAAAGGGGATGGTGGAATTATGTAGCGTAATTCTGTAATTCCATCGCACACTCTTCGAAATGTATCGAATAGAACACCGCGAGACTGGACTGAACTCCTTCAGAGCGAAGAGTAGGAGTAGTGAACGTGTCGTACTCGTGCCGTGTATTCTAAAAAAATAAATATGTTTAGTTAAGGAACTAAAAGGGTGTTATATGGCGGTGTGGGGCGGCGGGTGAGTAAATAGCACCAGTGTAGGTCGCCGGAACAAGACGTCCTGACTTTTTATTACAAGTTGAGAGGGGAGGGTCGAGTAATGTTGCAATATTTGTTTCGGCGGCGGACGGACGTAAAGGCGGTCCGGTGAGGTACTCTCGCCGAATGACGTCACGCAGTAATAAAACTTTACTGCTTTTAAACACATCAATAGCACCAGTGTAAACATACCATGAAGCCGTGGATGATGAAGAGTGCTCGCTCAAATTATTCTGCTTGTATATTGATAATGCAGCAGTAATGCAGTTATTGCGCCAGGTAATAGTAGTAGACAAGGCAACTCTAAAAATCGAAACAGGGACGTCCATGTCTCTGGAGAAGTCATTAGCAGCTGATTCCCAGAGGCAGTTAAATTAAGTTGATGTTTTTTTTTATTCCATGGCGTATGTTGTCGGAGACCGGCACCAGCGCGGCGCCTATTTCTGCCACCACACAGCACTGTGTTCCGGCGTTGTAGCTAGGGTAATTACTGAGGTAATAACAGTTAACGTCTTATGTCTCAGGCCACCAGCGAAATGTGGGGCAGTATACAATTGTTATTAGCGGGCGTATCACTTACTATCAGGTGAACGTCCCGCACAACTCGTCGCTTGACAGCTTAACATTAAGACAGCCGCGACCCCTATGGTGTTGCGACTGTCCATAAACTTCAGTGATCACCTTCTACTAGGTGAACTGTTCGCTTGTTTGCCCATCCTCCCTTTTTTTAAAAAAAAAAAACAGCAAAGTTTTTTTTCTGTACTTCTACTTTCCTTGCAATTTAGATTGTTAACCTAATTTTATTGGTTCCGTATATAAAGAAATCTTTAAGTATATGTATTTCATAGAATATTATTAAAATATAGAATATTTTATTGTTTTATTATACTTCTCTCTATATAGAAAGAAAAAATGGACGCGAGGAGAATTTTAATATCTATGATTGTCATATTGTGGCTTTCATGAAATTTAGTGGTGACTGTCGCAGAGTATATATTATGTTACAGTCTATGTTTTGTTAAGTTTTAATCCTCTTGAAATAAGATAAAACATGTAATCTTTTAGACAAACAAACAATTGTTGCGACGGTACCCAATGGACACCGCAATTTATAAGGAGACGGGTCGGGAGTAAGGAAAGGGTTCGCGGGACAGCGGCTGTTATTGTATCGGAAGGTGGCCCGGCCTTAACGGGCTTTGTGCCGTAGCTTTACAAAGAATTAGACACGGCATAAAGTTAAGTTTTACTGGTGGTAGGTCGCTGTTGTCGTAGACAGTCTAGGTAGGTACTACCGCAGCGCCTACATCTTCCGCCAAACAGTACTGTACAAACATTACTGTGTTCCGGTTTGAAGGACGCTGTAACTAGTGTAATTACTAGGGTAACGAGACTCAATATCTTATCATACAGACGAGCGTAATATAATGCAGTGTATCATTCTAAATAGCGCCACTTTGTTATGGGCAGGCACTTACCATCAGGGGAACATACTGTTCGTCTCATCATTTAATTACATAAAAAAAGTTTATGTTAAACAAAATGTTACACGACGTATTCATCAGGTAGTGGTCGATACACTTGCCCACAACAATGAGGAGCTTGTAAGGATATTTACACAACACAATACTTCAATTATTATATATAGAAATATTAAACGTTATTACCGATACAGCATGATAATGTTCCGATTAGAAGGATGCACATTATAGTCCTGCGTTGGTACTTTACCAACCAGGCCAGGCCAGGGCCAGCGTGGTCGGAAATGGCCCAAATTCCACTATGTGAATCCCTACTTTAAATAATATAAACTCTTTTTGTATTATCAAACATTTTACATTACTTACTCAATTTTTAAACTTTACTAAGAATTTTTGGTATAATAAAAAAATATCATCTCTTTATCTTAACAATTAGTGTCGTACTTAGCAGAATTTTTTTAATCGCTAATAGATGAATATTATATCTCAATACCCTATACGGAATAATCTACCTCTCATATTTAACATAAAGCACATCATCATAATCATCATCATCAGCCGATAGACGTCCACTGTTGGATATAGTTCCCTGATAAATCTCCACGTTGATCGGATCTTCATGTAGCTCATAAATATAATGAGGGATATAATTATGTGAAGAAGACACGAGGAGCCGGTTGAAATATACTAAAGCCTCAACCTTCAGTGTATCGTCACAGACTGAAAGGATGATGAAGATGGATCTACTGTTTTCTGGTTTAAGAGTCGATCTATTCACCGCCAATCTTTGCATGGCGTGATGCATCTTAAAACAAGGCCAATCTATCACATTGTTAGGTGTAAAGGGTAACATTTGCAAATACAACCCCCGTGTTAGTGTTGGTGCATGGTAACGCGTTGTCCCTTACTCACACACACACAAAAGGGACAAAGGTCACCGGCCACAGCTTTCTTATATTTGTTTAAGACATGTATTGTGCCCAAAACCCTTATTTTGTTATACTTTGTAACAAACAAACGATCTGTATTCCGTTCCTTCGCTAGTTTTTCAATAAATATTTTATCTTACAAATGTACTGACTATTTCTGCTATATTAAGAAGTATCATCGTCATTACCACCAATAGACGTCCACAACTGGGCATTGATTCCTTTTAACGTTTTCCCCAGACCACCATCTTGCGCTTTTTGGATGCAGCAACACAAATCACCATTCATTATTAAAGTTATGTTTATCTGTCAACAAATCTCTTTTTATAATAAAATCGTACTTTTTTTTTTCATCGTTTTAATATTTTTGAGTTTATTTTAAACACTCAATACGTACCTTTAAAATAATAAGTTAATCAATTACTACTTATTTTCTTAACCTAGGTATAAACGTTTGTAAAAACTTTTATCCAATTTCTTAATAGTTAATCGTTAGTGTATTATCTATATAGATGTATAAATAAATAAATAAATAAATAAATAATAATTTTAATGCGCGTACGAATAAAGCAAATTTCGGCAATCGATTATCTAAAATTCATTCGAACCGAACTAACTCAGTGAAAGTACACTCGGGCCGGCGTCTGAGTAAATAGCGATCCAGTCTAATAGGACCTCCTGAAGCTCAAACGCTCAATCAAAATGATAGGTAATTCAGTTAGACAACCGCTGGACGTATATCTACGTCGTACATTCAGCTACAGAAATGGTAAATTTAACTTTTTTTTATTATTTAATTAGCTGCAACGCTGTTCTTATTGGAAAACAGGAATGTCAGCAAAGCTCAAACGGCAGAGATCTTTATCATTTTTTACTCCATCTATCTCTATTTTTCTAGCTATTATACTACCATCACCATCAGCCGATAGATGTCCCCTGCTGGATATAAACATTCTTTAAAGATGATTAAAAGGGTCTTCAGATTCGCGGGCTTTGAAAGCGGTGGTGACTTAGCGAGACCAGAATAAACGACAAATATGTGGAAGTCTTGTATTTGTCATAGCATAGCGAGGATGCTGCGGGTGAGTGCAGGGAGGCACCGGTGCATTCCGTAAGACATCTGGGGATACCCCATAGGATCTTTAAGGATGACCCACATACTGGCCTCCCAAAAGCAGAGTAACTTTTAAAAAGAGGATAACCCGAGAAAAAAGCGGTATTTTTTGTTATACCTATATTAAAATATGAGAATAACATGTTTCCTCTCCGAATGTACACCTCTTATAGCCGACCACTACACGTTTCTCCCTATTCCCTAATTAATCCTGTATCGCTTAGGTTCTCCAGGGCTCCGTTTCCATAGGATGACCCCACCCTAACCCGCTTAAGGATTCACCGGCTGCGTATGTGGACTATGTAAAAAGGAAATCAAGTGTAGTTTATATATCAGAGCTTTTAGTAATTACTACGTTCTCATTTAATAGTGATTTTTTTTATTCAAGGAAGTAACGAGACGAGCGGAACCTTCAACTGATGGTAAGTCACACGCCCACACATAACGTGGGGCTAGTTAGGATATACACTCCACCACATTTTGCTTGTCGCCTTGAGACATATAGTGTTGAATCTCTTCGTTCTTCAAACTGGAACATGGTAATGTTTGCATACTACTATTTGGCGGTAGAAGTAGGAGCTGCAGTGTTACCTGCCTAGGCCATCTCCGGCAACAGAGACCGGCCACCAGGAGTTTATTAGGAAATTATTACAATGATGAGACTTAACATTTTATCGAAAGGCGTAAAGTAAAAACGGGAGCAGTGTATATCATCCTAGTTAGGCCCACATTAGAAACAGCATATCATTTACCATCATTTGAGAGTTCCTTTGTCTCTCCATTGAATCATCATTGTCGTCAGCCAACAGACGTACACTGCTGGAAGTACCTCCCCCAAACATCTCCACATCGATCGGTCCTGCACTGTCCGCATTCGGACCAGCTAGTGGGAGGCTTGCCAACACTGCGTCTTCAGGTACGTGTCCTTCATTAAATAAATTAATAATATACTAAATACTTTTATCCTTACAAATAATTAAGATTTTTTCTATGTTAATTTTATATAATGTTAGCATAAATAAAATTTTTGTACGTATATATATAGATATGTATCTCACCAGATAAACGTATCACGAAGTTGTTTATGAATGTTTTAGTTACAACAACCCCGTGGGATGACCTTTTATTAACAAAGTTAGATTTAGAATTATATACGACATGAAATATAGACAAAAATTTGTTATTTTTTATATATATATATATATACAATATTTATTTTCGCCTGGACCTATTGTATAAACAGATAGCACGTGAAGTAGTAAGCGAAAATTGTACAAAGAGGAAGGAGTTGTGTATTTAAAGATCATTCAGATGTTTAAATAATTTTAAATATTCAAAGACAATTATTAATTAACTATAGTATCTTAAAATCCTTTTTTAAGCGTCTGAAATATATATTTAATATTTAGTATAGTCATCAGATAAAACTTACAATATCAAATAGAATAAGTATCGTCTGTCTCCTAGGATTGACTGGACTGGATGGAGATTGTGTCTGTGTCCTCTATTTTGACCATTTCCTTAGAGTAGTTTTTAATTTATGTTCATATTGATTATAAGGTGAGATGGTAGAGGATACTAGGACCTCACCTTATAGTAAGCAGCGATGTAGACTTTGATAGTAAAACGCTCTAGTCTCAAATGGTATTTGTTGCCCGGAATACAGTAGTATTGGTTTTTGTTTATATGTATTTCATTAGTGTTTATGTTTAAAATATATTTTAATATCAATAAGTAAGGTCATAAGCGACGGGAAATTTTCAATCAAATTAACATCCCCATTTACTGATTGCAGGCGCAGTAACGTTCCCAGGAGACATCTGATCGAAATTTCACAAAAATCGCCTCAAACGGGCACACAGCGGGCCCGTGAAGTTAGCGGGTGTAATCGATACGGCCTTAGGGCATTGGGTATAAATTAGAAGTTCCATCGATCACCGACTCCCTTTGCCCAACGGCTCGTAGTTTATTGATAGTGAATGTTAGCCGATAGTTCGACGAGTTACGTACGCGACGTACGACGAACATTTTTGGTAGAAAACGCAAGTGAAGCTTACTCTGGGTAATTTAAACTTTTACTATAGAATACTTACAAGCAATCAATATCAAAATGTATATATAATAACATTGATATATTTATATATTTTAATCTGGATGCAAGCGACGCGAGACAGACCGATGTGAAGATCTTTGGGGGAGGCCTATGTCCAGCAGTGGAAGTCTTTCGGCGGATGATGATGATAATATATTTTAATTGAAGTATCTAAAATAAAATTACATTAGACAGACTTAATTCTTTATCACTCAACTTAAGGTTATGCCGTGGTATGATAAGAGCAGTATTTTACACAAATTAACAGTATTTTAAACACATATATAGTACGTAGTACATTTATACTACGTATCACGGGAGAAATCACAAGTGGGCACACCGCAGCCCTTATTTCTGCCGGCAAACAGTAGTGTGCAAACATTATTGTGTCCCGGCTTGAAGGGCGTTGTAGCTAGGATAATTACTGGGGTAACAAGACTCATCTTATATTTCAGGTAACGAGCGCAATATGGTGCAGTGTATAATATATAGCGCACCTTATTATGGGCGCGCCTATCACTTAGCATCAGATGAGCGTCCTGTTCGTCTCGTCGCTCAATTCTCTCATTCTCAAGCAGTATGTAACTCAGAATGTATATATATATATATATATATATATGTATATATTTAATTATATATTATATACGTGTACTTATCCCGCTTAGTAGTGCGATGGGCTGCTGAATTTTGAAATTCAATAAGTGATCGAACGTTCCATGTTGAAAATTTTTTTTTTTTTGTAATTGATTACATCTTACAAATGTTATCTCAAAATATACTTTCTACCCTTTAAAACTCAGGTAGTAGCACTTAACGATTCCTTAAGGATTACAATATTTAGAGCGGTCCAAGAAATAACATTTTTACATCCATGCCGCTCTGCATATTTTATAGCGGGTTCATGGGATGACCCTTGGATTTTAAAGTAGTAGAAATGGCGATAGCCCCTTTTCAACCATAACCATATCAAAATTGTCAACTTTTTATATTTGCAACAAACGTATATTGTAATCAAATTTTTTTTATAAAAACATAATATATTAAAAATTATCAATATAAGCAGTATAACATAAGTATACGGATGCTGTATCTTTTAAATATGATCAATAGGGCTGCATAAAAATTATCATTGATAATTTCTGCTACTGAAGAGTAGTGTGTATACATTACTGTGTTGCAGTTTAAAGAGTGCTGTAGCTATTGAAATTATTTTGATAACGAGATCTAACATCTTGCGTCTCAAGGCGACGAGCACTGTGTGGACATCATCTTGACCAGCGTCACTTTGTTATGGTGATATTGTGATTATTGAAACTAATTTTACTAAATAACTTTGTATATTCCATTCAAATCTCGTATTAAATATTTCAGTCCCGTCTAAGTTTCCATATTCCATGATCTACCTGGCCAATCCCGCGGGAAGCGGGGGGGCTATGACGGACGGACTTGGGCGCAAGGGTTAACCGGTGCCAATATAAATATTTGACGAAGTTACGCTCGCCCCACCTCCATACAACTACACAGTTATATTGTACAGTTAAAATAATTGATGCTGCGTAACATCTTCATCTTTACTTGTCCTTCTTTTGCGCATAAATAAAATTAATGAAAGCGAATATGGCTTAGGAGAACATTTCGAGGAGGCGCAAGTTCTATCTTCATTATCCTCGAATGAGTTGGTGAACAATGATGTCTAGCTCCTCGTTCTTCAAAAAAACAGCAAATTAGTGGAAGAACTTGCCGGCGTCAGTGTTCCTGTACACGTATGACGTATTACAAGAGATAATTGTATAAGTTGTTATTAAGTTAGTACGCTGTACCTCCTTAAACCACATATCCATTTAAAAGCAAGTGGTACCATGGTCAAACACTAAGCTATTTTAAATGAAAAAAAAAAAGGTTTCAGTGAAGAAAATTAAGTAAAGCGATATGCTCGAAGAACAAAAAATATTATAGACATGTGATATTTGTCAATCAAACACTTGTCCAAAGTTGGTTCTCTTTTATAGGTCTCGAATCCCAACTGTCTCCTTGTCTAGGTCTCGAGTCAGGACTAAAAAAGTAAAAAATGTTATTTCAAGATTATATTTGATGTGATAGTGTTATACTTCTATTGCTATACTATAAAGTTATTGTAAAACGATTTGCATAGAGCCTTTTGCGTGGTGGTAAACGAATAGTATATGATTATGATTTTTACAAGAAAAAGAAACATTTCGATATATACGGTTAACGAATCTGATGTTAAGTAATACACTTGACAACAACTAACTGTTATATTTGTGGGTATTTGACTTATTTATGTTACTGACAAATAATATCAACTGAGTGGGTACTTCATAAAAAATCACAGGCATTTTGGCAAACACTACGTAGCTGCTAACAACGCAATACCTACTCATGTGTTTTATCTATTCAGTACATAACACTAACAACGTGGCACTAGTTAGGATTACATACACTGCACCACATTGTGGTCGTCGCATTGAGACAAGATGTTTTTTTTTTATTCCACGAAGCGGCGAGACGAGCAGGACGTTCACCTGATGCTAAATGATACGTCCGCTCATAACAACGTGGCGCTAGTAAGGATATACTGCATCACATATGCGCTCGTCACCTTAAGACCTAAGATGTTGAGTCTCACCCCAGTAATTTGACTAGCTACAGTGCTCTTCACACCGGAACCTAGTAATGTTTACACACTACTGTTTGGCGACAGAAATAGGCGCTGTAGTGATACCTACCTAGACGGTCTCCGGCAACAGAGACCTACCACCAGTCGGTTAAGTACCGTTACCGTATTAATTTCACTATCTACATCATCCATCAAATTGGAAGACAGTAAGATTTGCACCATACTGTTTATCGGCAGAAATGAGAGCTGCAGTGGTAGCTCCCTAGACGGTCTCCAGCAACAGAAATCACCGACTTTTACTAGTAAGCTATCACTCCTCAGTAACATAGGTACATATATTGCCCAGCATATTAAAACAACGATGTTTGCATACTAGCTCTAAAGAGAAGCAATAAGCGATATGATGTCGTCCTTCTAAGCGATCATCAGTAAATTCCTGGATAATTAGTATCCAATAATGTTACAAGAAATACAATTTCCATCAACGGTGTAACTTTATAAATGCGAACAATACAAACTAAGAAAATTCGATTCGAATGACAAATACAGGATAGTACGTGAGAATTACCCGGAGTTTTATCCGGAATTCGAACCCCGGGCAGTCCCTCGGGTAACCGCCGTCCGAAAACTTTGCCTTTGACCCTCACTTTACTTAATCTATACAGAGCTGCCACACGCTTATACTAGTTTTTTAAACTACCTTTAAAATTCATATAAACATATGACAAATTACAAACTATTATATGAATACAATATGGAAATTTAATATGTATAATATAGTATTTACTTATATGTAACTATTTTATTTATTTATGTTTTAACAAAAAAAAAAAGTAAAAATAAAACTACCTTATTTACAAACATATAGAGAGGAAAAGTAAAGTTATGATGAAAATGTTTTATGTGACTGATAATAGATAAAAACGTAAGCAAAATAAGTGTACTCTCTCATGCTACAGTGATCACTTATCATCATGTGTATCGATTTTCCTTTTGCCTTACTCCCCCTTAATAAAGGAAAAGGGCGGAATTTTTTGGATACAACTGTACCGTGGTAGCAGACAAAAATTTATGTCGAAAGGAAGTAGTGATAGCTCAATCTATAAGTGGAGTTGAATACAAATGAAAAGGCGAGGGTTCATTTCTCATTCTGCTTGATTTCTCAATTAAGAAAACAGTAACCCAATCAAGATGTTTCAAATTCAACAGCTTCGTTTGTAAACACGTAAGACGTGTCGCATGGATGTGATAGATAAAGAGCCTTGACTTTATCCATGTGAGAGACGGCTTCAATGTCCACTAAAGGGAATATTCATCATCATCAGCCGATAGACGTCCACTGCTGGACATAGGCCTCACCCAAAGATCTCCAAATCAATCGGTCCTGTGCTGCCCGCATTCATCTTCTTCCCGCTACCTTCACCAGATCGTCGAAGCATTTAGTGTGAACAATCAATAGCAATACTGCATCTTCTTGTACGTCGCCATTCGAGGACCTTGCTGCATTATCGACTGTCGGTCCTTCCAGCGATATGTCCTGCCCTTTACCACTTGAGATTAGCAATCTTTAAGACTATGTCGGTGACTTTAGTTCTCCTACTGATCTCCTCATTTCTGATTCAATTCGAGCATGCCCTTTATTCCAATGCTCATGGGATTATTAAAAAAGCTGTTTATGAACAACTCTGTAGAGTTTCCTCGACCACGATCCCAACGAGACGGGGCCAGTATCTCTCCAGTTTTCTTATCTACTTACTTCGCAACATATAGGCGAACGAGTCCCCCGGGCGCCCGCCCCGCCTCTTTACGGCCTGTCAATGACTAGTAAATTTAGAACCGGCCCACCATTGATATAAATGTTTTTTGTTTTCCCAAAACGACCCTTCAAATTGTAATTTAGTGACGCGAGCGGTCGAAACGGCCGCGAAGCCGATGCAATATCGAAAATGAAGACAGGTACCTGCTACATTGATCTGGCGACAGTATACAGTTGGAAGACATTGGGAAGTTTACACGAAGGTGAATACTATCAATATTTATACATGATGATATCATAGCAAATACAAAAAATTAGAACAAATTTACAATAGAATCAATCACATCACGCTCTTGACAAGTCGACCAGTATGAAACCATCTAAATTTCATTGTGCCTATGAACACATCAATCTGATTTAGAAAGAAAACAAGGTAATCCTTATGTCGAACTTATGGTTAAATCTGCATCGTCATCCCGAGATGCCTTCTTCAAATGAAGTGGGGCAGCCAGATTGAGAGATTAGATCTTACATTGTCCATACAACTAGGTTCTGTTTCAAAGGTTCACAGGTGATGAAAGATACTTTAATACCTTATAGTCTTTCTTAACAAGTCAATCCTTGATAAAATGAATAGCTTTGAGACTAAAGTAAAATAATGTTAACCCATGTAATTTATCGTTAGATTAGTCCTAAGGATAACATGTTATCCAGGAATGGGTTAGCCTTATTGAATCTACTGTTTTCTATATAGAATCATTCCCTTATTAACCTTTTATTACGTGCGTAAGACATAGTGGTGGTTGGGTCTAACTCATCCTCACATTGGGAAAATATTCTTAATTTTTCTTTATAAATTTACAAAAAATTTCATTTTTATAAATTATTAGCTCATAGTTAATGACCATCGCTAACTACATCGTTATACCAATTAAGGCACTCGTTCAACCCAATTTCTAGAATTACCACGGACAGGAGCCAATGAACAAAGCTTATCAAAAATGAAGCTGTTATAGAAATCTGGATATTCAAATCCAATTATAAGAACAGTAGGAGTAAATAGATATGAAGGTATTTCTGAAATTATTTAGATAAAATCGACGAGTGCCGGCGAGGATTCGGTCGAGATGCTGGATGCCCGCGTGACTGCATGTTTGAGAGCGTTCAACGCGACATATTAAATTTCAAACGGATTTATTTCGCATTTGACGCACGCCTCCTTGAGCTCGCCCCTCTTCCTCCCTTACTATTCCATTTACATTGGGAATAAAAACTGAGAGTCGCTTTTTAATAGCGGTACAGGCTTACATTGCGTCTGTTGCATGTGCATTCGTGACGTCACCACGACTGAGTTTAATTAAATGAACAATCACTAAAATATAATACTAAATTTCATAAACGTTCACTGTTTACAGAATATGTAAACAGTTTTTATGTAAACGACTATAAAATAAAATAAAAACCTTTCGTTTAAAAAGTGCTGTTGTTTATTAGAGGATAATAAACCAAGAAAAGGTTAGTTTTGTTTGTTTTCTATTTTGTTAGGTATCGTTGCGTCTGCATCGCAAAGTAAGTAATGATTTAACTTTTACCTGTGCTTAATATATACAGTGTAAAGGGTCCCGCACAATAACTCACGGGATCCAAGCCAACCTCACCTGTTCGTGGTGCACCCTGCTAATCAACAAACGAGGCTCTGGCTCCCGCCACTTCGGATTGAGCCAGTGTGGTGGGAAATCGCTCAAATCGTCCCATGTGAACACCATACACATAAAGATCTTTGGGGAAGCTTATGTACAGCAGTAGACGTCTATCGGCTGATGATGATGATGATGATGAATATATAGATAACAGTTATTGTAACTAATCTCTGTTAAAATAATAAATCGAGAACCTTGATATATATACGAGTACATCAATAAACCTTTACCAAGTTTCTTTTCAGTAGATGTTGGTTTGTAAATTTATCATATATAATTTAAATGAAGTTTTAATTTTAATATTTTTTTTATAATAACCTTGTATAAATACTTGAAATAAATACACACCTGGCAACGGACCAATGAAAAGTGGCAAGCGTCGGCTACTCCAATCACCCCTAACTGACCAATGGCTGACCGGTTCCACACCCTTCGTAGTCGCGTGCGTCCACCCTGTTCGGTCAGTATCAACCCTTTAGAAATACGCCATAAATTTATCTAAAATTTTCGAAACTTTAACATTCATTAATTTTATAGGAAAACTTCCGTTTAATATGATGATTTTAAAGAGTTTAATATTTTTCATAATTTATATCACCATGAAATTGTGAACGAAAATATTATTTACTGGTGCTAGGTCACTATGGCCGGAGACTGTCTTGGGAAATGCCATCTAATCTGCTATTTCTTCCGATAAACAGTAGTGTGCAAACTTTACTGTGTAAAGGTGTGAAGGGCGTTGTAGCTAGTGAAATTACTGGGGTAATGGGACTTAACAATAAGGCAACGAGCACAATTTAGTGTAGTATTATTTTTAGTATCATAACTATCAAGTGAATCTCTTTCGTCTCGTTGTCCCGTCGAATAAAATAAATATTATGACTTCTTATATTTTATGTGTTTTCAAATCTAGTCTCTTCCTAAAACAGAAAAAATAAAAAAAAATTTGGATAATGTTAGGACTGTCCCCCGCAACTCATAGTTTATAGTGTTCATACTGGTTATCGTGTTTATCAGGTTTCGTCACAGCTTTTATGGACCTGGGATGTTGATCTTTCAAAGTTCGAATAAACATTTGCCTTTAGTGGATTGGTTACAGGCGGAGAAGAGATAAATGGTGGTTTGACACGAGCCATGATCAGGCCACAAGCGGTTACCGTTTGACACGGGACGTTGTAGAAAGATTTATCTCAACACAACAAAGGTATGACTCATGCGCAACCAGTTTTACGGATGCTCCGTGAAACATTAAAACCTATTCAAATATTGTTGAATATAATAAGCTTTTAAATAACTCCAACAAGTTTGTTGTAATATTTAATCATTCCTATTAGTGTTGAAAAGTTCTTAAAGTAATTATTAACATGTTAATTAAATATTGATGCTTGCTTGGTTGAAGGTTATAGAAGTTTTGTAGCTACTAAACCAATATAAATATAAATACCATAGTCTATGATATTCGTGGTTAATGGCATAGACAATAATGCTAAAACCCGACAACTACACAAAGTGTGATTTCCTAATACGTAGGATTTTAGAACTTACCCATATAACAACCTTTACAGATATATGTGATTACTTTAAAGGTATATTTTTTTATTAATTATTAGTAGTTATGATCTGTTCCATATTAAGATATATTTATAGATAGATACATTGTTGTTACAAATTTTTTGAATTATATATACTTGTATACTTGTTATGAGTGGTTTTGTATTAACATTTCGCTTGAATTGTACTTTGTTTTACTTTACAGGAAACTAAATTACTGCCACAGTTAATGCCAGATTCTCGCGAAACAATAAGTTTGTTATATTCTCTGTGTTCAGATAACACTAAAAGTTCGCCCCCGTCCGCACGGAGGCGAGAGTGCGGAGGGCCACCGTCATAATCCCGCCCTAATGCCCTGTCCTCTGCAAGGGACATTTCCATTTATTATTGAGCACTTAATTTATGTGTTTTGTTATAGACCAACAAATGGAGCGGTAACCAACTAAACGGCCCAGCTTCTTTCACACTCACTATTCCAATTTAAGCCTTGTAACTTAAACGTAAAGCTGAAATTGTTATGCAGAATATATGTGAAAAATTACTTTATAGAAATTTTGAGAAAAAGCTACGGGTTTGTGATGTTTTAAAACGATTTTGTACTTGGAAAAATGTACTCTATCCTGTATACATAAAGTTACAATTAAAATAATATGTTAGTAACTTCACATCATCTGCTTCTAAAGCGTGTGAAAATTTAAAAACGAAAATTTAAAATACCGCCTCGCGAATTTGAAATCTAACATAACCTGAAAAGGTTCTAATTTAAAAGTTCGTTTAAGTAAGTATAAGACATTGCGATTGTACAATTGATTACTTAAGAATTGTTTAGACAATGAACATTGTACGCGGCAATCCGTTCGCTTCAGAGCCAGGTCTTGTTTAAGAAGGGGTGAAATGACTTTCGGGATAGCGGCAAATCCCGGGAGCTCCAAGTAATTTTTCAAAATAAGTAAGCACATGTTAAATCAGGCAAAGCCATCAACAATAATATGTCTCACAGGAGGGAAGAAAAGGAAATTACGTTGCAGTAAAAATAAACGGAATACTATCCTAGAAATATTTTTACTATTTATAAAAAAAAAATAAGAAAATGCTTATAACAAATATTTTAAAAATTTTGTAATACATTGTTTCCATCATTATCCTGAAATCTTTTTTTTCAGAGTGAAGCTTGGTGGTCAGATAGATAAAACTAATCCGGTCTTCAGTGTAACTGATTTTTATCCAGTACATCTGGTGGAGTTTTAGTATTAGCATCAGATTAATATAATCTATTTTAAAGTTTAATTATAAAGTTATTTAGTAACTTAATTAATATATTACAATAACACCTAAATGACTGCAATTTCTCTTGGTGGTGAGCTACAATGAGACGGAAGACGATGAAGTGAGCACACTCAGAATATTTTGATTCAATTAGAATTCTACAAAAGTTGTTATGCCGGTAATCTTGGAATGTGAGTGTAGTAATTAGATAAGCGAGTTCAGAAACTTCCACCACCATTCCACCATTAGAAATTACGTGAGCAGTTAATACTTTATTGCGGAAACATTTAACAGAACATGCACGTATTTAAGTGCGAGTCAGCTGTAAACAGCACTAATGTAATATTCAAAGGTAAGTGCGCTCTTTAAATTCAGCCGCCCACGTAAGCCTATGAAAGCATAAAAAATCAAGAAATTTTCATGTGAACCGGAACACATGTAGAATAAACAGACGATGTAGGTAGATACTTACAAAAATATGAAATTCACCACAACATTTGCTGGGGACGGGCGACGGTACCGTCAGCGAAACAATTTGCAGAAGTGATATTAACGGTTGGACTATTATTGAAAATACCATTTAATAGTTAAATTAAAAATTAACAAGGTGAGATGATAAATAAAATAAACAATAATAAGAAGAAAAATGTGTGGGGGGTGTATGGGTTCCCGCCCAACAATTCATGGGAACCAAGCCAACCTAACCTTCTCGTGGTGCACTCTGTTAATCAACAAACGAGGCTTTGACTCCCACCAACCCGCATTGAGAAGCGTGGTGGGAAGCGGACCAAATCCCTCCATACACCTTAACAGACTGTGAATCCGGGTCCACGGGCCCAGTATCAGATGAGCTGTAAGAATCGATATTTTAATCGCTCAACATCTTTAGAAAACAAAGCCTTTATACCCAGTCGATATGGGAATCTTTGGGAGAGGCCTATGTCCATCTGTGCACGTCTATCGGATGATGAAGAGAAATGTGTAATGATTGAATGTAGATTATTTCTTTTCCTTGAATATAAATAAAAAAAAAACTTAAGTTAAAAAAAATCATTTTGCTAACCAATGCCAAAATTTTAGCTGAACTGTATTTATACTGACCTCAGCGAAGTGATCAGAAATGGTTTGATACGAAGAATTGAAGATTGAAGATATCAGGGAATACCTGTATCTCTAGCTGTAGATCAATAATGGCTGATGGCTGATAAAGCTAAATTCGTTTTCTTGAGTATTTTGCCTCTATCCCAATCAATAACTCCGTCATATTTGTTAAAATTTCAGTATTAATACGAATAATAATAAAATACAAATTTTACGATGTGATGAAGGATTTTTTAACTATTAGTGTACACATAATTTTAAGTGACAAATAGGTCATGGATGGTGAAGTGTGGTCGTCCATAATACCCCTGCTCTCATATGTTGACAGCCGAAAGAAAGCATTTATATTATAGACTTAGATCTACAAACATCAATATGATTTACTGCCAACCTATATGGCACCGGATACGAAACTGGGACTTTCGTGTTACAAGGTGGTTAGCCAATGCACTATAGATGCTGTTAAATATAAATATCATATAATTGAATACCAAAATATTTTTTTCCTCTTTTTTTATTTCATAAAGGAAATAATTGTGTTTTGCTAACGGTACCGTGTTCGCTCGTCCATAATGCGAGTTGATAGGTAGATGTATTAAAAATAGTATACATTGGACATGAATACGAGATAATACGATACGTAAGTTGGTATCTGTGAAACGCAAAGTGTATATCTGATTACTCACCTTATTTAAGTTTATTTTCCTATTACATTTCCTTTGATATGTTCAAGTTTACTTACCCAACTTAAAGCTCTTATTTTCTGTAAAAATAAAATTCGTTATGTGGAATTTTATATTACAAATAGTTCTTTAAAAACATGCAAAAATTATGTACTATTTAGTAATATTTTTGCTTACAATATAACTTATATTTAACTGCTTGGAAATTCTTCAGTATATGAGGCAGTGGAAGAAGTAGAATAAATAACTTGACTACCTTTGTTTCATCGGTTTAATAATAATATTACTCTGTTTTTCAGTACTTATAAGCCATAAAATATTGACCTTTAGATAAATTTATTAAGTTAAAATTATGTATTAAACTTGTACTAATTAATTTAGCAAAAAACATCATTAAAACATTTATCGCAGATTTCGTAGTAAACGACTATAGATCTAAATTTCTTATGTAAAAAGGTTTTGAGCAATCCTTACATAAAAATTAAACACTCTTGTACTGCTGATAAATATCCTATTTCTGTCGCCAAACAGGACTGTGAAAATATGTTGTTATCTGTTATGAAGGGGGTTGTAGCTAATAAAATAGCTGGTGTAACAGGACTTAACTCCTTAAGTTTCAAAGCAACAAGTACAATGTGGCTTAGTGTTTATCATCCCGAATAGTGGCACATTGTTATAGACGAGCATTTAACATAACGATTCGGTCGTCTCGTCGCTTTGTTGAAATAGGACATACCTTTACAGGCATTCAGATAAACTATGGTTATATCTGTTGTATGTTAAAGTTGGATTTTAATGCGATATCGCTTGAAGAAGATATTCAAAATTTTCATTGTCCATGGTCCGTGAAATCCGCACCGAGTTTTTCTTGTGAAACGTAAAGGCGTCGGTATCCGGACAATTTTTCGCACATAAACTCTACTCCATCAATCCCGGAGCCGGGGCGGTCCGGGTTCCATTAGTTACCTATTGACACACCGACAGACAGACCACTGCGTTGAGCTTGTACTTATTTACCACTACCATTGGTTCCTGGAGAGTATATTAAAACAACTCGAAATATTTTCATTGAAGTGAAACAGAAAGGATTCAACTATAAATGTTAATTGCTTAATTAAAAAGGTTAGTTGCTTAACCATGACCTCTTCTGATGTAAGTGATGATGTGGTCAGTGGGGACACCCAGATCTAGTAACAGCCTGTTCATTTTCCCCTTGACGACATCAGCGTCGAAGGTGAACGGAAGCATTGGCATCGGGAAGTTGTTCCAATTCCTCTTATCGAAAGGAATTAAATCTATTAGTTCGATAATAAAATGCTTTTCTATATAGTTTCCCTCTCCTTAGTCTCCTCTGTGTGCTATAGTCAGCATCGTCGCCATTTTTCTATTATCTCTTGCTGACCGGATATGTTAATTCCGATTGATCCCGATATTGTAAAATTATGTAATAACTTTTTTTTATTAAAATGTTTCTTAAAATGCTAAAATTTATCCCGCTCTTTCCTTTTTTCGTATATCAAACAACAAAGTACAATAGTCGATCACTCTCTCTCATGCCCTCTGTTTACCATCTCATTCTCTTTAAAATTACCGATAAGACGTTTCATTTGTGCCACGTATGAACTAACACAATTTTATTTATTAATTGAACTATACCAAACGACTAGTTTAAATCCATTTAAGTGCCTAAATGGACAAATATGTTTGGCACATAACACGGAAATTCCTGATTTGATTCTGGAGGAACATCTTGAGAGGATTGTATGACGGACATGAACAGCTAGTAACAATATATATGCTTTACATGTTTTATTGACACTACAATTTTTTTTTATTTAGTATTATAATTTTTATTTTCGCCAAACCCATTCATTGTGATTACAGATGTAGTAAGAAACTTTCTTAAGATGTGGGGTCAAAAAGAACAAGTGATCTTGTAATAAGTATAAAAATATTTACTTTATCATGTTATAATTAAGTAGGTCATTTGAAATTATCAAATGGTCACTTAGTTATCGAAGGAAGGGTTTCTAGGGTGTCTATCCTTGTAGTCGCCTATTAGCTTAGTAAGTTTCCTTTCTTCTAACAACCAATCGAAAACCAGTGTTAAGGCTGTGTCTTTAAGATTAATGTAGTTAGGAGTTTTTACTTGAACTCAGACGACTGAGATAGAAAGAAATTTTAGAACCCATTCGTATTACCATAATCTACCTGACGCACAAAAAGTCAATCGAATTGATGAAGTTTATTTCCTTCATCAATCACTCTACAAACGTTTCTAGGTCTATTATTAAATAAATAAATGTCTAGAATATATCTCTTTTTTCAGCTGGTAAAAACATATTATTTTTCCTATATTTTGCAATTAAGATAGTACTAATATATTGTTGGATGAAGACCTAACCTCATAAGGAATCTATCAGTAATAAAATTTAGATACAAAAAAAAAAGATTATAAACACTACAAAATGTTGTTCAAAAACTGTACGATACAATAATTCATTTTTTTTAATATCACATTTGTTAAATCATACTAAACATAGTGTAATACTAACGTTTTAGTTGATGCTTAATAAGAGCTAAGAGCACACAGTAATTGAATCCACAAAATAATAAAGTACTAACTATTACTAGATTATATTACTATGTTCCTAATCGATAAGGAAATTATATAATTATTTGTTTTAACAAATTTCATATATTTACCAATTTTGATGCAATAAATATCAACACCGTTAGATACCATGAATACCCCAATCAATAGTTTTTAAAAAGTTATATCGATATAAGGACTACCCTAGTTTATATACTAAGAAGAGATCCTATTAAAGATCATACAGAGAACGCGCGGCGAAACTTTCACCATCACAAACCGAAAATAAACTGTCGTACATTACCCGCAAAGTGTACTAACGGGGTGATAAAGTGACGTCATAAACGGAAACACGAAAAACTGGACCCCTGTAACTATCAGCAATTTGTCTTGGCCGCTGAAAATTCTCCGGCTTAACCCAATACACTCCGTCCTAAGTAAACTTTAGGTAAACATAAACGGCAGGGTACCTCTCTCGGCCACATTCTAAATAAATAACATCTAATGGAGGACATTCATCAGTGTTTCCACGTTTTTAGAGGTACACCTCGCCCCCCCTTGTTGTCTGCTGTTTTGGGGAAACGGATATGCCGACGTCAGCGTCGCGGGTACGCACCAGTTTGCGTTTTACTCCGTCCTTATAGAGATCGTTTTCTAATGTCCTTATTACGTACAAATTACATTCAGAAAATACACAGATTAGCGCCGGCGACTGCTGAGATATTGGGGGGGAAAGAATTGTGGGCGGCGGGTGTACCACCCAACACCCCACACCCTTTTTGTTGCATTTTTTTTTTGTTGGGCTCGTGTAGATTTTGGACTGCATAGGCGAGATATTACTCTTTATTTATTGCTGTATTTTGAGTGTACATTAACTACGTTTGCAACGGACGAAAGGTATTACAAAGGATATTTATATAAAGTATAAAATAGAGGTTAGAAGTAGAGAGAAATATATAACCATTTAATTAATTATTTCTGTAAATAGTGCGCTTTTAAAATATTATTATAATATTATGAATACCTCGTCGTTACATTTGTATATTAGTAATTTTTGTAAAGATTGTTTATTAATATAACTCGACTCGATCTATCAAGAGTCATTCGTGGTTCTTTGTAAATTTGTTGAGACATGTGATGTCGGTTTCAACGTCCAAATATTGTAATACAGGACAAAAACTGTCACATACAAATCGGTGTTTAACATCGACAAGAAAACGTTACAAAAGCGACAAGTGGGAAGTGTGACAAGCGTCGCTCTGACCGCGCACCGTCGTCAGCGCACGGACGCGGCCCTGATAGCGCCTGAGGAGGGTCACTTGTGACACTTTTGACATTAGCTTCTCGTATTCCTTTACTCATATAAATGTATAAAAATGTATGTTTGTTTATATGTAATCGCTAAACCCACGCACTATTAAACCGATCGATGTAAAAATTTACATAAACGTGTATTATCATTGCGAAAGTTTTAATATTTTATATATTATTCTCTTTATTAAAACTTAATAATAGAACCCATGTGAAATAACCACCATCTCTACTCTGTTCTAGGTGTATCATAAGAGTCGACTAAGGAAGGAATAATTAATACAAAAGACAACAGTTTTCCGAGCAATCATTACCATCGTAGCGTGGAGAATACGACACATGCTCACTCTTGGTGATGCTTATATCCAGCAGTGGACTTCAATAGACTGAAATAAACATTAACATAAGTTGTCCTATAGGTATGTAGCAAAATTTGGAAAGAATTTTTAAAATGCACTATTTAAGCGTTCATAGATATTAAAGAATAAAAAATGCACCTTCAAAAATATAAACGATAGACGAGAGAGCAAAGCCTAAAAAATTCAAACTATTCGCGTTGAATTTTTTTTTTCCAACCCGATAGATACTAAATCTCGTCGTCAACTAAAATTGAAGTATAAAAAAAAAATGCCTTCAATACTTAAAATTTGCACACTCGAAATTCTCGAATGTACGACGACAGAAATTGCAACATTACAAATTTGCACCGAAACCGACCGGTAACAAGTTGCGCTGTATTTTAGCAAGTTTCCGATCGCTCGGGTGACAACGTATTCAAATTAACAACGGAACCGTTGACTTGCCATCATCTGCTAAACAACTGTTGCAACATTAGCTTCCCACACTCGTTCGCTACGAGATTTCACTTATACAAGTAAAATAACATTAAAGAAATTATCGTTTATGTTATGTAAATAGTTAGAGAACGCAGACTTAGTTTTGATAACATTTATACACCAATCATTAAAGTTAAAGCCTAAAATGTTTAATTCCTCATGTTTCCAAGATTTTTTCACTTACTGAACGTTAAAATTTAGCAGCCATTTGCAAAAGAAAGGCTTCGCACATGAGAAGAATAGGAACAACACTGAGGGCTAGGTACTTTTACTGGTGGTAGGTCTCTATTACCGTCCAGGTAGGTACCACCACAGCGCTTATTTATGCCGCCAAATATTAGTCTGACATTACTGTGTTTCGGTTTGAAAAATCTAAATATCAAAGTATCGTTGACTATATAATATACATATTAAGAGCTTTTTGAATTTTTGTTCATCAACGTTAAATATATTAATACATCTCCACTAAATTTCATAAAAACTCATGGTGTCTTGAAATAAAGCAGCTGCCAAAGGCTAGAGAGGAAACGTTAACTGAATGGAACTAAATTCCGACCATTTCGAGCTGCATCGAGACCTTAGCTGGACGCCGGGAATGTTAGTCGCCTAATGGTTTTAGGCGACATCGCATCCAATTTGTACTTATATTGTTAAGTCTAATATGTTCAATAATTAGTTAAATCTATAGTATTCATTATGAATTCGGTTTTCGTTTGTACTAGAAATAACACAAAGTAACAAAATAAATTAGAAGGCTTCAAAGCAATAATTTTCTATTACGCATCTATAAGTATTGAAATATTAAAAAGATTTTTATATAAATCATCATCTGCCGACAGACAAAGGCCTACCTAGACTGTCTCCGTCAACGGAAACCCACCACCAGTAACAGATGTTCTGCCGCCGTGCAACACAATCACAAATATTTCCTAAATCTTCTTTACTACGGGGTACATAGAATGGTAGTAGCTTACATCCAATTCTGATAAGTGAATAGTGGATTGATTTTCAGCTTCGTGATTAAAATGCAACATACTCCTAAATATATTGATGACTTGTCCTGTCTTTTCTCAGGCCATGCTTGTCCACCGCTGGACATAGGCCTCCCCCAAAGACCTCCACATCGATCGGTCCCGCGCTGTCCGCAACCTGCTGTTTACCGCGATATATATGTTACCAATCGGTCTGCGATAAAACTACTCTTTCCTTATGAGAGGTGAATTCTTATATTAATTAAGGTAGTAAAGAATAAGTACACCCTGTGCTTATTCTGCAGAATAACACACCGAAAACGGCCGAGAGTACGAATCGGAAACAAGACACCGCCTTTTGTTTTCATTGTGCCTACCTATAACGGCGCGGCGTACGTAACAAAAACAAAAGAAAATGGCTCTATTATGTGAAAACAAGCCAGAGACTACCACGGTTATACTCACCCGTGGGCTGAATTTATACGATATATTCAATGTTCAACTTACCACAGTAACTTGACACTTACAGTACCACCGCGACGGCGCCGGTGACACCAGCTACTCGAGCAGCGGGGGGCGAGCGGCGGCGGCTCTTGCTACATTGGCTATGGTAACATATTTCGAATATCCAAAAGTATAAATTTCAGCGGTAAGCTATCGACTTACTTTTTATATTCAGCGGAACCGGGAATGGCCCACTGTTTTTAACACAAACACACGATATGTTGACTGTGTATTAGAGAATGTGATATATCCGCATGAAACCTTTGTTCCGCTTAACATTTACCGCTATCCCGATCGGATATTGAAGCAATGAAGTAGGCAACTCCGACTTGGTTCACGGATCAATTAAAACTCATAGTTAAAGGATTTGATATAAACATAGCTGTTATACTAAACTAGTAATGAAAACGTTAATATTGTAACAAATCCAAATATGTAATGATGTCTAAATCATTATGTCAATACTTCTAACAATGATTCAAAAGAGAAATAACAGCAAGTATCTATTCTTTATTTAAGATATCAATTATTAACTACTACCGTATTATATACTCAACGGTTTAATATAATAGAGAATGAATATATAATGATACGCATTTAATGCTAGGTTTAGATGTAGAAGAATGACCAGGAGAGACGACTTTTAGTAAAGATAGGACAATGTCTAGCAAGAAGAAGAAGACGCATTTAGTGCTAGGTCTATCGCCGGAGACTGTCTAGGTATCACAGCGTGTTTTTCTGCCGGTAAAAACTGTCGTGTAAATATATCCTCTACCCGTGGCTTTGTCAAAAAAAAAACGCAGTAACATCGATAAATACTAAAAATGTGATATACATAAAGAGGCCCGAGTTTTCCCCGGTTGTATTCAAAAACAAATATAAGCCGAAGGCTGCCCTTATAAAAGCCTTACCCGCATACAGCGCATTATAGCGAGCGATACACAACAAAAGCGGTCTCCCGAACGCTCGTGTTCTGCAAACCTTAATCTTTTTGTGCCTCTAATTAAATTAACAAAACCCGGCCGCGCGGAAACTGGACACGCACACAACAGCACACACCAAAGCCTGCGCAGCACAGACGCGCCAACACATACAAGCGACACTCCTAATCTCGCCTGTGTGGGTGAGATCGTCGTGCGTGTGTGTATGTGTGTGTTTTAGTTAAGGGTCGTCATTTCTCTTGGACCCTCCCCGTAGTGTCCGCGGAAAGGTGAGTTAAGATAGATTCACATAGAGCTGTACGATTACTTTCTTAATATAAAATATTTTTAATTAGTTATAATAATAAAACAATTCAGCATCCCATCAGCTTTTACATCCTCTTAAAGTAATTTTCAAAATATCATATCTTCAGAATTATTTATGTTAACCGAAAATTGAGTTTAACTAGAAATAGAAAAATTACTTAATACTTTGATAAGTACTATTTACCTACTATAACATCTCTCTGTTTCCTAAGTTGACTGGCACAAATTGCTTGTAGGCTTTTAGTCCGCCTATTGTAACCTAATTTTAGGTGGTCCAATAAAGATTTTAAACAAATAAATAATAGTCAATAATCTTATTGCAAGGGCAAAGAAGGTCTATTAAAAAAAGACTTTTGGCATTACCTTTCGCTCTACCTTAGGCGATGCAGAAATGTGATGAGGTACATAGGTGCGTATATAAAGAGATAGATAGTAAAATTGTGTAAACCGTCATTATAATTAAATATAATATTTAAATATAGCTATAACAGACGTACGGACAATAAAAGAGAAGTTCTCGGATTTCTCTCTTAAACGTGCTGATTAGATGCTGTGTTAATTTTAAGAGGAAGCGCTTTTCAAGGAAGAATAGATTGGATAATAAAGGAAGTGTGAATGACATTAGAAGTATGCGAAGAACATAAAAAGAGACAACTATTAGTGAAGCAAAGATTTTTACTGTTAGATCTTAAGCGTAGTAAGTTAGATAAATTTTAATAACAGCTCTATAAATATCCCACAGACAAACAGACATCCCCCGGCATCCTCCCTCGGACTTTAATATTGATCAGTGTCCGGCCGCGGTCAGGTAGTAGCCACGAGGCGGCGCATGCGCACTGCCTCCAGGCTTTGTTGCAGTACTGTACACGTAAATTGTACACTAGCGGCGGGAAGACTTGCGTACTCTGTATAACTAACTCTAAGCATATTTGCCATCTCGTGCAGAAGTTAAAGAGTATTTGAAAATATACTAGGGATTCTGGAATAACATTGGGGAAAAATATCAATAGTAACAAAGTACAAATATTGGGAGGGTTAACGATAGAAAGAGATAGAATATATGACCTAACAGAAAATAGATTAGTAAGAAATTACTATTGCCATAGACGGTCTAGATACCACCGAAGCACTTTTTTCTGTTGTTAAACAATGGTGTAGAAACCTTACTGTGTTCCGGTTTGAAGGGGGTTGTAACTAGTGAAATTTCGGGGTGACGAGGCTTGACATCGTAGGTATCTATGCAACGAGCACAATGTGCTACTGTATATATTACTAACTAGCGCCACATTGTTGTGGGTTGACGTATCACTTACCATCAAGTGAACGTCTCCAACGTCTCGCTGGTCTCGTCCAATAAAAAAATATTATCACTAACTGTAATAATTCTTTACGCGCTTTACAGTTGTCAATGTTAATTGAATATTCTCTTTACTACTGAACTAGACAAAGCATTCATACCAAGCAACAGTAAGGTCTAAACGATCATTTAGCTATTTAGTAATTGCGCTACAGTATTTTACTAAAATAATAAAGACTACACACAAGTGACTCTGATGAGTAGAAACTGGTGTGACTTCCAACCATGAACAAGTCGCACGAGTAGGTTGTAGTAACAACAGCGGTAGTTGTTAGCTACATACAAAATCAATTTAGTACATATCCTGATTTCTTTAACGATTACTTTTAATATCGCAAAAGAGTAATAACGGGGTAAAGGAACCGACCACAATATAAGTTACCTCCACCGGCGTCACAGGAACAAGATTTTCCCCGATTTAATATTAGAAAGAAGTCCCTAAATTCCGTATCATGTAAAAGAACACTTTCAATATTGGAATTGGTATCCCTTTGGCCGTAACAAGGTTTTATTAGATCCCACTAAAGGGCATCTCCGCACAAAGGTAGCATAAGAAACCCTTTTTCTACCTTACTTCAAATATATTAACTGTCCCACTACCTTAGACGTCGTAGATCATGAGCAAACTGGATACGCTTGGCCGTTAATAAATTTTTTCAGTTCTGTTCTTAGATTACCACCTATTCTCACCGCCAAACAGTAATGCGAAAACATTACTGTGTTCCGGTTTAAAAGGTGTTGTAGCTAGTAAAATTACTTAGGCAATCATACTTAAAATCATAAGGTCATACTTCCTCCTTGCTGATTATAATCTATAATTTTAATATATAATTGTGGTGTCTATTCAAGATGAAAGAAAATACATATGTCATCATCATCA
Organism: Ornithoptera alexandrae; assembly: GCA_029030555.1. Classification (NCBI taxonomy): domain Eukaryota; kingdom Metazoa; phylum Arthropoda; class Insecta; order Lepidoptera; family Papilionidae; genus Ornithoptera; species Ornithoptera alexandrae. Next base: position 3,254,349 of record JARDVY010000007.1, on the reverse strand, counting down.
TCAACCGACAGACGTCCACCACTGGACACAGGCCTCCCTCATATATCTCCACATCGATTGATCCTGCGGTGTTCGCATCCAGCGACTTTAGGCGACCTTTGTTTGTAGGAATTCATATGGGAGGATTTAGGCCATTTCTCACCACGCCGAGCTAATGGGGGTTGGTGAGAGCCAGAAGCTTTTCTGTTGATTAGCAGGGTGCATTATGAGCAGGTGAGTGGCTTGGGTTCCGTGAGTTGTTGTGCGGGATCCCTTACACCTCTACCACCACCACCACAAAATACATATCTAAATATTCTATCTACAGTGTGAAAGTGGAGTTGGAATATTAGCACTAGGAACCTATTCACGGTATAATGTACACAGTGACTAAAGTAAGAAAAGGTTACATTTCTGGAAAAGACCAATAGCTCTCCCTGTGATCGTTACCAGCGGTCTACTTTCACCAAACCTATTGGTAAGTGTGGCGGAGACAGCAAATACACCCTTTAACTTATATTTAATACGTGAATATGCTGAAATATGGTTTCCTCTCCATACCTGTAAGATATTTTAAAAATAAGATTATTTCTCTGATTATATCAGCTAGTCTTTGACCATAATCTCACTTGATTTAAAATGTTATACATTTAGCTACAAACTTTTCTTCTCAAGGGTCTAGTGGAAGTAATTAATATTAGTTTCTGTCTCTTCTACGATTATAAGAGTCGATTAAGATTTCAAAGTTTACTTAGAAAGCTTTATTATGACTTCCTATTCACTAAGTCCCCGGAAACACTTGGCTCAAATAAGAAACATAAAAGCCTCTTTTCATTGTTTTAGTTTATACAAATAATTAGGACATATTTTTGTATTGAATGAAAGATTTAAATAATATGTTATATACCAACGCTCTAAGGCTACACAATGATGTCATCATCATCAGCTGAAAGACGGCCACTGTTGGACATAAACCTCCTCAAAAAATCTCTACATCGATCGATCCTGCGCTGCCCGCATCACACGTGGCCGTCATTTTTATAGAGCGGAATTGGGCCTTAGCCCTCAACACTGGCCTAGTGCACGTTGGTGGGTGGTCAGAAACTCGTCTGTTACTCAGCAGGATACATCGCGTGCAGGTGAGGTTGACTTGAGCTCCGTAAGACGTTGGGCGGAACCCCTTACGTATAAAAGAATATATAACCTTTATCTCTAGAGATGGTTGAGAACTAAATTATTAATTAATATGTTTTTACTGGAGGTAGGTCTCCGGCAACAGTCTAGATAGCTATCACCACAGCTCTTATTTTTGCCGCCAAACAGTAATATGCAAACAGCACTATATTCCAGTTTGAATGGCGCTTTAAATAATGTAATTACTGGGGTAACGAGACATCATCTTATATCTCGGGCGACGAGAGTAATGTGGCTTAATAAATATCATCCTAACTAGCACCGCATTGTTATGGGCAGGAGTATCACTTACTATCAGGTGAATGTCTCGCTCGTCTGGTCATATATTTGAGTAAATTAAAAATAACAGTTACCATAAAATTTCTTATGAATTTGTCGCTTCCAGAAAATCTTATAATTTTCAATTCGGAGGCTATTTTGTATGCCTTGTACTTTTGTCAGGGGAAATCATGTCTTATATCTATTACCATATAACCTAATACGGCGTTGCCTAGTGACAGTCGCGATGGTGACCGTCGCCCAGATAGATATGATTATAAGTTTATGTTTAGACAGTGTTTATACAACTTGTGTGTTATTTACACATTAAATATTTTTGGTATTCCTTTAACTGGAATAAATCGTTGTCTACTTGTATTAAACATTTGTAATGCAGTGTAAATTTATAAGTGTTAGTTAAATTGACACAGCTATGAGAATCAATACGTTCATTAATGGTCATTGCGCATTTTTAATGTGGTGCTAGTGAAGATGTTTACCTAACATTAAAATTGGCGCGTTATCGAGAGATGTAAGGTGTCTCGTTATCTTAGTAGTTTTATTAGCTACAGTCCTTCTAATCGCGACCCAGTAAAATTTACACATTACTAACAGCCTTCGACGAAAAATACTAAACAACACAATAATAAAATATTAACTAAATTCAATAAAAAAATTCAAGAAAGTAATTTATCAAATTTTTCTATTCATAGTCGCGACCTTCTGAAAAGATTTTTACAGAAGACTAAAACTACATATTGTCGTAGCGCCATCAAGTAAGGTAGGACAAATATTATGATACACAATATTTCTATAATATAATAAGATTATAAGGATCCAATGTAAAAAAAAAACTAAAAATAAGAATATTCAACCCTTCCCCGGTAATAACATAAAGTCAATAAGAGTAGCGGCCAAAAGCGTTACTAGTAAAAATGAATGCCCGGCCAAATAGCAAACATGCTAATGGCGTCGTAAAGTTGGCTATATCTCGCCAATGTAATTTGACCTCCCTTGCCTCCCGCTGCACTATATCCGTTACTTAGATAAAAGAAGAAACAGTGGGCGGCCAGAGACCAGTGTAATCTGGATGCGTAGATTCAAATGTAACATCGCGCCATTTGCCTTTATTGGCCATTTGGCCAGTTCGAATTTCGAAATCTGCGTCCGCTCTAATTGATTCCTCCCCGTTCCATATTCGAATGAATTACTCGGGAAGATTTATTTACAAAAGGGGAAGCCATATTGGAAAAATCGGTGATCCAATCAAAGTTAAACATTTTTATAATTAATCTGATTTATGGTATTGGTGGGGAAAATAATATTTACCGAACATGTTGATAGGTTTCCATTACCAGAGATCGTCTAGGTAGGTACAACCACAGCTCTATAGTTTCGGACTAATAAGAATAGGACTAAGGTAAGCCCTGCCTGCCGTAGAAGGCGACTAAAAGGGTGTAGGAGTTTCGCGGGCCTTGAGGGTGGGGGCCCTTATCGCTCAACAAACGAACCTGTGTGGGACAGCCTAGGAGGGTTAGGCCCCTCCTCAGAGACGTGTTCAAAGTGTAGAGAGGCACCGGTTTGTTCTATAAGAGATCCCGGAGCCTCTCCGAATGCACTGATGCAGAGCACCGAGGGGGTTTCAGTGAGTAAAAATCTCACATAGCCCTGACTTCTCCCCAGGAGCAGGTATCTTTCAAAGATTTTCCCTCGAAACAAAAAAAAAATTACAACCACAGCTCATATTTCTAGCGACAAACAGTACTGTGCAAAAATTACTGTTCTGGTTTGAAGAGCGCTATAGCTAATGAAATTACTAGACTAACCAGACTTAACATCTTGTCTCAAGGCGAAGAGCGTAATGTGGTGCTATGTACACCATCTCAGTCATCATCAAACGCTGGATTTCCACTGCTGGACATAAACTGGACTCAAAGATCTCCACATCGATCAGTCCTACGGCGCGCTGGTTCCGGCGCCTTGTCAACGTCTCACAGTCAGCATGGCCTCCGGTACCGCCGGGCACTAGAGGCCGTCGTTTGTACCGGTTCATATGGGGGGATTTGGGTCATCTCCCACCACGCTGACACAATGCGGGTTGATGGGACCCAAAGTCTCGTTTGTTGAATAGCAGGGTGCACCACGAGCAGGTGAGATTGGTTTGGTTCCCGTTAGTTGTTGTGTGCTGGACCACTTACAGCACAAATATTAAAAAGAAATTGTTTATGTATTTTTTTTTATATTGATAAAGAATGTTATAAGTTGAATTATTTTGAACAACGTATTATATATCTGTTTTGTAATCAATGTACTTAATCATTAATAATTATAATACTTCATTGTCTAAATAAGGTATCGATCTGTATCATAAGAAAAACAGCTTTAACAAACAAATCATTAAATAATAATATTTTAGTTATTCATTATTTAATGATGAAAAAGGTAGGAATATTTTAGAACCATTTTAACAGTTTAATGTCCAGATGCATTTTAGTGTCTATAAATTATATTACCTCCGTCTTATGCATAGCGGTCTCGACGAGCATTTTGCCAGGGGGCTTACGCGAGCGAGGGTGGTAAAAGGGGGCTTCTACTGACCGCGACATTTGTTGCTTGTCTACGGCTACCCCCACACAGCTATAAGTAGATGGATGTTCTGTTACCTATCTCATTTAGTCTCTAAACATTTCCTACCTTTGCAATTTCTCCGTCTTCGCGTTATATGAACTTTTGTTTTGTTTTAAAGCTTTCAAGCTGAAAATATCATAAATGCAACATAAAATATGTTTTTTTTTTACTGCAAGTAGCAATTTACGTCTATGCCAAAAGTCATTATTATATAGATTTTTTTTTTAATTTCTTATTTTCTAAATATTCATGATTAGATGGTATATAAAAGTTTTTTTTAGTTGCTAGTTGCTATTGGAACGATGTCTCAAAAAGCGATATTTCGACCAATAAGTATTAGCACACCCCAACCCTCTAAATGCAGACCGGGGGCACAAAATACCGGGAGGCACGCTTGCAGGGGCGGGTCCAGTGGGGACAACTGACCAACACCCCCGGGCAAAGCTTATGTATTTACTGCGAATATTTGCTTAGTATGGCCGACTGGGGCTTACCAATTTGAGTGTATTATGTAGACAACATTTTTTTTTCTTTATATCTAAATAATTAATAAGTTTTATTAATGAAATGAGAGTTTTAGTTCATAAATGAAACGCTTGATTTAAAATATGAAATATATTACTTTAACATTTGATTTTACTTATAGTGATATAAGCGATATTGAGCAAGAAGAACACCAGTGATTTACCCAACTTATAACCAATCAGTGATGATATCACCATATATAGCTAAAAGCTTGGTTTTACTACAATAGCAATGAAGTTGATAAATGATTACTATAAGAAATTGTGACGGTGATGAAGATAAAAATGGTAACTAAATCACATATTAATATTATTTAAACTTGTATTTAATTGTATGGCCTTGCAATGTGATCCCGTTAATATCTTCATCGGCGGTTAGTTATGATTTATTGGACCTACAATCAGTAGTTTCTCTAACTCTGACATTTAAGTGTCCTTAAAAAAAACTACCAACAGAGTGAATTCATAATCTGTTGTAACAAATTAGTATAATTTATATAATAACAATACTTTTAGCATAAATACGCAACATTAACAATCACCATTATCATGAATAGTTAACTATTAACACAATGTAAATAAGTATACATCGGGACGCTAACGAGGCCCGTTTTGCTCCGAGAACAACTCCACTAACAAACTCGCATCCAGACATTCCTATGTTAAGAATAATTGGACCCATCCGACTGGCTCAAGAAAAATATCCCACTATTTCCTCAAAAATATGTTACGTCGGTATCGAGCCATTGTCCTTTGAAAAAAAGAATATTGCATAACGAAGTTGAGTTCCGACTTTATATCAAATATCACGCATGACACAACTCCCGCTCCTCCCACCCCGTCCCCTACCCCTCCCCGTCCCTCTCACTCACTGAGGGTGGGCAATAAAAAATAATATATTGGAATATGTTGGAAATAACAGAGTATCCTTTGCATAGAAACGAAATAAGGACACTCGTATTTTGACGAGTCCGGCCTCCTCTTATTGTGTAGTGGAAGCTGCTGACGTGCGCGAAAACTTCCACGTTTGTTGTTTCGCATCCGCACGGATAATATTATGAAGCGTTCGTTCCTTTTATTACTATGCGATGTAATTTGCGATATTGCTAACTCTACATTGTCCTAAACTATATGGATTTCTTTCATTGATCATAAAATAAACAACCCGAATTAACTCATATTAACAATTAAAAATTTCCTTAATAAAAAACTAATCGGGCACGAACCAAATATAAATTTTATTTTATTATAAAAATTAACTATACTTTGTTTTAACTATACATACTATACCATGTTATTGTAATATTTTATAGAGAAATAGTAAAAGTAAACTGTTCACCAAAGAAAGATAATTTATATTAACGATATGATTACGTCGTAGAAATTATCCCCAATCGTACAAGTTATTAAAGGACTTAAATATACAAAAAAAAAAATTATGTATATATCTACATACCGTAATTTTAATTATTCACACTTTTACACTGACACTGGTTAAATTAGTTTGAACTACTTTGAGTTATATTCTCACATTATTCGTCGTGAAGTTTTATAAGAATAAAATTTTGTTGCGCACACGCATCCACAAGAAGATTTGAAAAGGTAATGGATCAGGAAGTAAGGTAAACCAGACCCGCGGGGTCAGGTAGCGGGGCTTAAGAATTACCGGCGCGTCAAAGGGTTAACTGACAAAAAGGTGTAATTATTATTATAGGGTTAAAGCACAAAGACGCTAGTTTCGGGTTACGTTGAGGTAACACGCGTAATACGTTATGTTAGTATGAGCAACTTTAAACCATTTGAAAACTTAATGTTAAAATAATAATATATAGAAATATTAAAGATTGCAATAAACTAATTAAAATAATCAAAAAATATTCTCTATAAATGTTTGTTTTTTGGTATTTTGTTATTGGCGGAATTCTGCGCTACCTGACGTCACATTCGCGTGTGAAATCTTGACTGTCACTCTATGGACAATACCACCGATGGTAACCCCTTCGCGTGTAGCTTAATGTACCTGAAACTTTCGAACCCAATAATTCATTACACAACAATGGTAACACTAACTTGCACTCTAGTAATAGTAATAACTAAACCCTTCGTACCGGTGCCGTTGTCTGCGCGACCCTTTGCGAAATATTCGCGACACAAATAAAACAACCGTTTCGTACACAAATATATTTAAAAAAAAAAAAAAAAAAACGAAACCCGTCCGCTTTTTAACTTTGTCTCTGACCATAAATCAGTTTAGAAATAACAAAACGTTGGTGCAATGCGTTAATTACTCGAGTGGAAACGTTATCTATCTATGTATAATGATAATGAGTTTTGTTTGGTTCGCCAATCACGTGAAAACTAGTGAAAGTATCGACATTGGAACATGACCATTCGACGCGAAATGATTTGTAGATCTAGGTTATTTCTGTGTATGTAGGCTATTTCTTTTTTGAATTTCATAAAATCTTCATCGTTTTATTTCAAATTAACCTTTATGAACATTTTCATTTCGTATTATTTATGCGGTTGCTATAGTAACGATTGCTGCAGAAAGTCATTTAAGACTGCGATTGCTGTCAAGGAGAATTTAAGATAAATTTCAAGTCTAATTCTGTCTTACAGCTAGCAAAAGCGGGCAGGGAACAGCTGGTAGACCGTTTTGATAGTGCTTGCGAGTATACTAGGGACTTACACTGTCTATTGGACGAGCTTCTTTTTTTATTTGATGAAGCGAGGAAACGAGCGAGAAGCTCACCTGGTGGTAAGTGATACGCCAGTCCACAACAACGTAGCGGTAGTTAGAATGATAAACACGGCACCAAATTATTCTCATCCTCTTGTGACACGAAATGTTAAGCCTCGTAACAGTTTCCCTAACTACAGTTCCTTTAAACCGGAACACAGCAAAGTTTATACACTACTGTTGGGTACTTGAAGGATTGAACTTAGCTACTTGAAAGGTAGAAATAGTAACTGCGATGTCTTCATGAGAAATACAGTTCTTTAAACGGAAACGTAACTATATAGACGCTCTCAGGGAACAGAAGCTATATTAAAGTGTATATTCATTAGATCTAGACTTGTCTAACAACCATTGCTTTATTTTGGGAATACCAACAAATGTGATGATGATATTTATATCAATAAATTACTATTTATTATATTAAAAATACACATTCATAACACACAGCAATATTGATTTGAATTAAAATAATTGTGTTTTATTTCAATTGTAAAGTTAAAAGCTCTCGAGTCTAACAATCAATTCGGCGATGTTAGATGTTAAGAGCAGATAAAACATAAGAGGTTAATCACCTGGTGCTCGACGTGTGCCCTAATGGTGGTACTTACAAATTATTCGCTTAGTTTAGCTCATTGTATGCTAATGTAAAGATCATCAGATATCGCCAAGTGCGAGAGGTACTCGACGAATTTCGATTGACGAAAAACACAATGACGTGCAAAGGTGTAATACATAATATAAAAAAAAAACAAATTGTTCAATACTATAGTAAAAAATACAGGAAGAAAATAATAAATATAATATATTTATTCAACATTTATTCATTTGTTTATTCATTATTAAGGCTTTCAGTCCATTAAAAAGACTCCTTTGATATTCCTAAGAAAGTAATTTCAACGAGATTTTATTCTCAGATGCAATATTATGATGTCTTATGAACTGAAACAAAAGTATTTAATAAAAAAAGGTACAAACGCATTAAATTATAATAAGAATTCGCGTCTAGAATAAAACTAGAATTATTTATTAATATTGTTTATCATCATCATCAGCCGATAGATGACCACTGCTGGACATAGGCCTTCCCCGAAGATTCCCACATCGATCGCCTTAGGATTCATATTGGGGGATTTGTAGCGTTTCCCACCACATTGGCCTAATATGGGTTGGTAGGAGCCAGAGCCTCGTTTGTTGATTAGCAATGTGTACCACGAGCAGGTGAGGTTGGCTTGGATCCAATGAATTGTTGTGCAGGAACCCTTACACCCCCATATTGTTTATACTATAATTATATTATATCTCACAGCAGGCTATAATAATTTTAGGTGAACTTCAGTTTGAAGAAAGCATCTCATGATTATGATGTTTGCAATGGCAAAACGATTTTCGGTATGATGAGAACTTAAAGTTTAAATATATGAATGGGTATTAATAAAAATACGTATCATAGAAATAGTATACTACTAATGCGTATTTGAATACACATACACCATTTATCAGGCGCATCTGCTTCAGGGGAGCTTCTAATGCGCTCCGACTAAACATTAAAAGAAGGGTGTATGCAAAATTTGAATAGGTTTCGCGAGTGCTCGTTGCCCCCATTGTCATAGACCAGGTATAGGTGAAATTGCAACATTCAAATTAATAAAATAATAAAACTAGTTCCCGGTATGCAAGGGTTGGTTGTAAAATTATATATTAACGAAGCCACAATAGCTCAACGTTATCCCACTGCCGTACTCGCCGTTCGTCTCGAGTGGGACGGGATCGATCCTCACTGAACTTGAGCTTCCGGTGATAGAAAATATTGTGAAGAAACCGACTTGTACTAAGGAACAGCTTTCGTGCACATGACTCCGAAGTTCTGGTGAGAACGTATTACAGCTTATTAATAATTTTAACTTCTGTAATTACTACTACACAGAGGTTACAGATTTGATTCTTGGAAGAATTCAATATCATGGTGTTTGGTTGTCGGTTTTCTTCAAACTGACCTGGTAACAACAGCATCGCCACTGTCAATGTATGAGAGCCAGAGTATGGGCAAGCACGCTTCACCATACATGGTCTCATTGTAATTGAACACTTTTATTAAATTGAGGTCAAGTGTTAGCACATTACAGATAAAAAAAAAATAATAAACGAAACACAAATATTTAGGTAATCATTTGTTTAAAATAAATCTTCCTATCGATTAAATGGAATATTAGTATATACAAGGGTCATGAGAACTCTCCAAAAATTTCACAGCGATCGCCTCTTGACATTAAAAAACATTGTGATTTTAGCGGATTGGGGGATAAAAAAAAACGCAATATGGGGTTAAAAGGACGTGTTTGGGTACAGAAAAAAAAACGTGATAAATTGTTTGGCACAACACTAATTACGTTTGTATGGGATGCTGTAGTTGAGGGTAATCTGTTGCCCCATATTCAATTGTGATGAACGGATATTTCTCTGGGAGTTATTCTTACAATTGTTTATTGTTGTAGTTGTAGTAAAAACGTGAATTTATATTAAAAATGTCATAACTATTTTTATCATTATAATATATATTCACTAATGTTTTAAACTTTCATTTAAATAATGATTTGTTTAGCTAATGAACGTTTGACAAACTCTTCAGTAAAAGCCAATAAAAATGAGAAATATTTAAAACTTGTGCAACAATGTCTCGAGCGGTTCATAACATCATGGAGCTAGTTAAGATGATATACACAGCATCACATTGTACTCGTCGCCTCGAAATATAGGAAGTTCAGTCTCATTACAACGTCCTTCAAACTAGATTAGAGTAATGTTTGCACACTATTGTTTGGTGGCAGATATAGGAGCAGCAATGGTACATACCTTTTTTGTTTTATGTGGGGGAAATGCTTGCGCATACCTACCCTCAAGCAAGGCAAGGACAGGTTATGTCGGACTTGCACCGACTAAAACTCTCCCTTTCCACCTTTGTAAGGGCACGCCGGAACACACAGCGCGCCCTTCTTTCGGCCTCTCAGTCGCTTGGGCAACGGATTTCTCCGAATCCGTCACCCAGAGGCCATGGGAGACAAGAGATAATACTCTCTCGGCTCCCTGCGGCGGATCCGAATTTGGGTTCCGCCGTCACCCGTTACATGACCGCGGAGGATAGGGAGAGCGGCGGAACGCAATACCGACACTCCTCTCCTCTCGCGGCTCCACCGCCGATGCATCAGCGGTGCGGCACCACTTAGTCACAGAGGGTACTCTCCCTCCGCGACTCCACCTCAGCTGCAAAGGGCAGTATAAACCCGCCCCTGCAGTCCACCGGCACGTATCCGCAGTGAGCTCACGGAGCTCCGGAGCTCTAAGCTGGAGCGGCCGGCCCAAGGCGGCCGGGTAAGTTCCTCTTCGCTTCTCCGTGGGGGACCAAGCCACAGCTACTGAGCCCCTCCGCCACGACAAGGCGGGAACCTGTTGGCTGGAATGGTACATACCTAGCCGGTCTCAAGCAACAGGCAACACAATCTTGATTTAATTACACTATTTCAATAGTTGGTTTATGTAATAACTTAAATAGTAGTGGTCCAAGTACATTTTTAAAATTAATTGTTTATACTTGAGAATAGACAAAATAGCGTCATTCATTATCAGCCGACAGACGTCCACTGCTAGACATAGGCCTTCCCAGAGATCTCCACATCGATCGATCCTGCGCTGCCTGCATCCAGCTGCTTCCCGCAACCTTCACCAGATCTTCGGACCATCTGAGACCTGCGAACACTACATACCCGGTACGCGCTCGCCATTCGAGAACCTTGGTGCCTTATAGGCTGTAACTCCTTCGAGCGATATGTCCTGCTCATTACCACTTGAGGCTAGCAATCTTTTGGAGTATGTTGGTGACCTTATTGCTGCTGCGGATATCCTCATTTCTGATTCGATCACGCAGGGAAACACCGAGCATAGCCCTCTCCACGTAGTATTTATATGAAACTAAATTTGTTTGTATATATAGTATGTATAGTGTTTTGCGCCCGTTTTGATGGCCGTAATATAAAATTGGACCGGAAATGACTTTCTATTGCAGCCGTTACCATAGCAACCGCATAAATAACATGTAATTAAAATTTCACAAAAGGAAAATAGAAATACAATTATAAAGTATCTATGAAAGTAATTACAGCCTATAACTATATACAAATGTCATGTTCTCATGTTGATAATTCACTAGTTTTCACGTGATTTGCAAACAAACAGAACCCAATTTTTTAATATATATATATATATATATTCATATTAATTTTCGTATACAACTTTCTTACAATTTACATTAAAAATATATTTAATGTTTAAATGTCTAAACTCTTCAAATAAATTAATAGAAAAAAAAATTGCAACAGATTGCATTTAGTATTATGGCAGCTTACACCGTTATCCTTTGAACATTTTTTGTATTCGCACCTAACAATTGTTACTTTTTGCCGGAGTCAACGAGCAACTTTTTTTTTAATTTTTTTTTTCGAAATCCTATTTCTCGGATTTAAAAGGGATTTAGACACTTTGTTGTGACAACAATGACATTTGTGGAGATCGTATTTGTTTTGATTTTTTAATAGCGGCCGAATGTTTTTTTTTCTTTTCCCACGTTTTATTTATGGCAACACTATTAATGCGTAAGTGTGTAGCTTCCCATCATCATTTGACTGATCTGTGTACTTTATTTTTAAAATAGTTAAATCATGCAAATGTTCTCCTATCATATTATTTTATATATAAATATGTACATTGGTATTATCTACATGAAATTTGTTCATTTCAAAAATAGGATATGCGCTACCACCGCAGTTCCTATTCCTGCCGCCAAACAGTAGTGTGCTAACAGTACCGAGTTCCGGTTTGAAGGTCTGTAGCCTGATATTACATCTTATATCTCAAAGCGACAAGCATATGTGCAATATATGTCACCTTAACTAGCGCCACGTTGTTATGGGTAGGCATGGGTAGGGTAGGCAAGTAATTTTATGCTTCCTTCCTCTTCGTTAATTAAAAATATACTAGTAGCAAAGATTAGCTTCTTTCAAATATTTCTAGTATCTATTTTTATACATATCCAATATATTCTTACGAAACCTTTGAACCTATAAAAATGACAACAGAAATAAAAATGAAACACCCCAATAGCGAACACTATCAAATATTTCTCAGCGAAGATCCCACTGGATCTGCTACAAGCAAGCAAAAAAACCTTCGCGACAAATCCTAATCATTCCACCCCGTCCCCTATTGCCATCCAATCTCGCAGCCCCAATACTTGGCTTATCAACATTCGGACACCATAACAGGCATTTTCTAGCCTCATACATATTTTAGAGGGCGCACACCCCGTTTGGTCAACTGTCAGTAATGATTTGCTGCTTCTTTCCCTCCGTACGCCCCCGAAAACTGTCGCCACATTTTCCTGGACTGCACATTAACAAATCCGCTGAGTACGGTCTTTGAAGAAATTTGACGCAAGAGGTCAAGGTAAACTGGTCCCGCCACAGACCAAGGGGCGTTTGGAAAAAGTTAGATTATCTACTATTTTTTCGGACGTACGGCTGCCGGGGTGGATATCACTGGAAAATATGGCTTCCTATTGTAATAATTTTGGATTCCCATTTACGTTCACACACCGCACAAGTACTTTGCGTTTTATTATTATTATTTAAATGTTTATACCAATTATAAACATTTATTAAATTTTTTCTCAAATTATGCGTTTAAATTTTAATATGTTTAATACGTATAATTAACTATCTTATGTACATTATCTTTGTCTACATCTATGTATATTTATTCACTTGGTCATGAGTAAAATTATTATTTTTTTCTTTTTTCAAAATCATAAAGTCAACTTTAATAGTTTTTCTCAAAAGCTAAATAAAGAAACAATTAATACATTAAACTAAACTTAACACTTATGTTTAGTAAATTGTAGTGCTTTGTCTTTACACTTTTGATATAGCGGAAGAATGTTAAAACCTTTTTTAAATTAGTCCAAAAACCTGTACGAGTTAGTTTCATATAATATATATCATTGAGTTTACTGGTTATGAAAGAGGCATTAGTTGGACCAATATTAGGCATTTATGCTCAATAATATTAAGTAATACGATAGCCGGAGCGAGTTGTTTGCAAATCGGCAGACGTTATTTGCGGTGTCGAATCCATCGGCCACTGGTGGCGTCACGTCGCCCCGCGAACTCTACCCAAATACACCTAAACGCTTGTTTGCTCTACATAAAGCGTATGTCTGGAGACGACGCCTCAAATCGATTACTTAATAGCCATCTGAATTTCAAAAGAAATTCGTCACAAAAACCTTTTATGAAGCCTTCATTCGCTTTCGAATATTTATGATTGTAAACTCACAAATCCGAAAATTCAATACTTTGATTTCCCATTAAGAAATTAGAATAATCAAAACTGTCTACACTTTAATAATTTATCTACGAGAAAGTGTAATAAATTTTTCTCAAACTTGAAGTTAAACTGTCATCATCATCATTACCGTTACCAGATTATCGGTCCACTTTGTGAGGGCTCTGCCATCACTACGTCTACCATCTAAGTTAAACCGTATATACATCTATTTATATATAGATACATGTGTACGAAAAAAACACGTATAATGTATTAGCTGTAAATATTTTCAAAATTAACTAAAACATCTCACGTTTCCTGTTTTGTGCCTTTTTATATTTCGGCTAATAATCGCTGATATAATAAATAAATAACCATAGAGCATTAAAGATACTCTCCATCTTTTAAAAGAAAATACATTAATAATCTATATCGTAGTCTTTCGTTGAAATTGAATAGAATGCAATTAATTTTCACACTTGATCAGAGAACGTGTGATCTAATAACAAAAAGGAGTGCCGGAGAACACAAAGAAAGATAATTTCACGCGGATCTTGGCGCATCTGCCACCACCTGCTATTTGTCTAACCCTTGATTACCCTTCAACTTTCTGACACCGCCTTACGAACCCGTAGCGGAAGTTAAAGGGTTTGCCCTTTGTTCGTCAACAGTTATATTACGGTTCCAAGACCAGGTGGTTCGCGTCTTCCGTGTTCTCACGAGATGGTGCCGGAGTTTGCTATTTTTTTACTCTGCACAAAGGGGTTTATGGTGAGGCAACTGTATTTGCCGAGGGGTTTATTGTAAATCTATTGTGATTTTAGTAAAGTCAAGAATTTTTTTTTTTACATAACCAAAAAAATTTGCTGCCAAAAAATTCCTCAAATGTATGTACTTTTTAATATCAACCCATAGGTATACGTTATAGCTCATTAATATGGAAAAAAAAGGAAAATGTAACAAAGCACCGAATTCACTTATGCCTGTAGACAATGGAATAATTAACCCTGGCCGAAAATTTGTATTCCAAAAAAAAAAAAACAATGATTCTCGATACACATAAATAGAACGAGCATTCGAAATTCAAAAGACATCGATAAGTGTCTCGGTGTGCGGGTCATGCAAGCTTTTATTCCAGTAGACGGAGCGAGCTAAAGACGCGTCGCGTGTGTTTTATTGACTGTACTAAACGAATTCTACACTATGATTTTTTTTCTTGCCTTTTTTTTATTAAATTAAGCGATGGGACGAACCGGACGTTCATCCGATGGTCAGTGATACGCCTGCCCGAAACAACGTGGCGCTGGTTAGGATGATTACACTGCACCGCATTGCGCTCGTAGCGTGAGACATAAGATGTTAAGTCTCTTTACCCCAGTATATGCACTAGCTACAGCGCCCTTCAAACCGGAACACAGCAATGTTTGCACGTTACTATTTGGAGGCAGAAACAAGTGCTGCGACCTCCGGCAACATAGACCTTTTTTTTGTAATCGAGAGGAAATCTTTTAAAAAGATACCCCGCTTCTTAGGGGAAAAGAAGGTTATATGGGATTTCACTAAAACCGGGAGGCCCTGGAATCTGCTATGGAACGTATGGGTGCCTCCCGTCACTACGCCTAAAACAAGTCCAACAGAGGTATGTAGCCCTCCTCGACATCCTCGCTTTGGTACGACAAGAACTAAACCTTGTACATGACGTCCATCCCGGGCTCGCTTAGTGGACAATGAGGGACCCTCAAAGCCCGCAAACCCGACAACCATTTCAGTCGTCTTCCACTCCAGGAAAGGATTACCTTAGTCATATTCTTAATAACGCGATACTAGAGGGCAATGGCAACATAGACCTACCACCAGTAAATGTAAATTCGGAGTGGAGATCTTTCGAGAAAATCTTTATCTAGCATGTATATCTGCTGACGACGACGTTAATTTTTTTTTACAATGACTCATTCCTTAATATATTATTGAGAACATTTTATATTTTTTTGAATTGTTTGTCTGTCTATTCGTTCTTTGTACACAGTACTGTACAGTTGAGAGCAAATAAACATGACCGTATTTTTTGATTTGGTACGTTATAACAAGTTATGGATAACTTATTTGTGAAGGTTCGGCAAACTGGATGTGCAAATAATATTGATACACTTTATTGAAGGCCTTGTAAATATAATAAACTTTGTATTTTCTACTTATATTGTTTTCTGAATACAAATTATCAAACTTGAATTTTTTTTGTTGTAAACATTGAAAAACTTTTCAACATGAAAACTAAAACTTGGTTAACATTATCAGTAACAAAGTTTTAATAATAAAAAATTAAATATCATATACAAAATAATTAACAACAATAATTTTGCATTATTCTTTAATATAGAAAAATACAATAAAAGTTACTGGTCTCTAGGTCTCTGTAGCCGGAAACCGTCTAAGTCCTTACCACCGCAACTCCTATTGCAGCCGACAAACTTTACTGTGTTCTGGTTTGATGGGCGCTGTAGCTAGTGTGAGGATAATGAGACTCAACATCTTATGTCTATCATCTTAACTAGCTCCACATTATTATGGGCAGGCAATTTACCATCAGGTGAACGCGTTGCTCTTCTCGTCACTTAATTAAAAAAAAAATATATTAAATCTGATTTAAACTATGAACACTGAATCACAAATATTCCGTTAATATTATAAAACCTCTTTTTTTTTCAAACGGTTGCCGGGACAACTTGAGCATTGAAACTCCTACAATGGCCGTCAACTCACACGAGAATCAAATCCCACTTGAAATAATTAATACTCATTGAGATCACGTCGACCAACCCTCAAAATATCAAAAGACGCCGGATATAAACTAACCGCCTTTTCTTTACGCTTCATAAAAAAAAACGGAGAGAGAAAAAAAGGACAAACGCACCGGCGAAGGTCTGCCTATATAAAAAAAGAATACCACCTCAGCAATGTTACGCCAATTTTGCTTTCAAGGAAATTAGATATCCTCTTACAATGGAGTCAGGGCTTTTAACCCTTTGTAGGGTGTGGGAAATTTCACGAAATCGCATCGGAGATAGCCGTTTCGCTAACGGAGTATTTTATAACGTATTTCTTTTATAACATTTCTTCATATGGTAACATTGATACCGTAACACGATATACGTTTTATTTATAATATAAGCAATCTATTTACTGGTGGTACTCTGTTGCCGGAGACCCTATAGGTAGTTATTACCACAGCTCCTATTGCAGCTGACAAAAAGTACCGTGCAAACATTACTCTGTTCCAGATTGAAAGGAGTTGTAGCTAGTGAAATTACTGCGGTAACGAGACTTACCGTCCCGCTCATATCGTCGCTTCATAGTATAAAAAAGTATAATATGACTAATTTAACTCCTTCAAGGCAGGTTCAGATCGTCGAAATAATACCATCATAGAGGACAATCATAAACCTTTATCCTTATATATAAAAAAATTAATAATATGTAGATCAAATACCATATTTAATAATTTTAAAAAGTATTAATTTCTATCGATTCTGAAGTATTTTTTTTATTTCCTCATAGTTTTTTTTTTATTCGACGAAGCGACGAGACGACCGGATGGTAAGTGATATGCTTGCCCATAATAACGTGGCGGTAGTTAGAACGATATACACAGTACCACATTGCGTTCATCGCCTTGAGTCGTAGGATGTTAAGTCTAATTCCTAGTAATTTCACTAACTACAACTCCCTTCAAGCCGGAACACGGTACCGTTAGCACGCTACTTTTTGCCGGCAGAAATAGAAGCTGCGGTGATATCTACCTAGACAGTCCTCGGCAATAAAGACTTAACTCCATTATAGTAAGTAGTACGCTTATCTTTAACAATTTATTACTAATTTCAACTATGTACGTTGTGACATGATTTATTAGTAATTCCACTAGCAACATCTACCCTTAAAATAGAATTACAGTTGTGTTTACACAATATTGTATTTTCATAGAAATGGAGCTGCAGTGATACCCACTGGTGAGTTGTCCGATTAATTTTGTAAATTTCTTTAAATAGATACACACGTTACAGTATCGCAGTAAGGGGCATATATCAATGTCAGAGTGTAGTTTTTCTGATCCTCCGTAGATCATTTCGCATTAATTCAAAGAAACGAAGCTAGATGAGACAGTAGAGCGGCCAAATGCAAAGCAAGAATATTACATGAAGCCGACGGCGCGCGGTCGCTGCGGCCGCAGTAATTTCCCACAGGATACCTTTCAGCGGGGATGACTAATGCCCGTTGGACGCTCTGCTCTACACTAATGTTGTTCCATTGCTTGCTTTTGTTCATTTTCTGTTTGTTATTCTTTATTACGTGTTACGAAACACTCAGTTTGTAAAACGTACGCCCTTGAAGCAAATTCTACCCCCACTAGCGCAACTTCAATCAATAGCGTTCGCCTCGTATAGGCAAATAAGCATTGCATTCACTAACTCCATGATCATCATCTTTAGGTGCCTTCTTCAAACTGAAGCTTGGCGATCAAATAACTCCATAAAACTATTTAATCGATAATCTCTGAAAAAACTTAAAAGGTACGTCACTTTGCTGAGAAATTGGTCAGTTTATTCCTAACTATATAAATACGTACCCCACGTAAAACAAAAAAAAAATCTATAAATGCGTACTGTGGTTACTTGTATCATATGCATACATGCCAAAACCTCTATGCACGCTATTGCGGACCTTAAGCTTTAAGTTAAAAAAATATATAAAAATTGATATGTTCCAAGACCCAACAGCTTTTTTTTGGTTTCTGGAGGGAAATCTTCAAAAGATACACTGCTTCCAGGGAGAAGTTAAACAATTTCTCACTAAAACCCTGTCGGTGATCTGGATCAGTGCATTCGGAGAAGCCCCGGGTGTGTCCCTCTGCACTTTGTGTTAGCACGTCTCTCAGGACGAGCCAAACCCTCCGAGGCACCATCGCTGAGCCATATACTGTCTCACGCAGGTTCGCTTGTTGAGCGATAATGGTCCCCACCCTCAAGGCCTGCGAAACTTCTGGACCCTCTTAGTCGCCTTCTTGTTAGACAAGGCTCTCACAGCATATATATATATATATGTGTGCTATTATTATAGAAATCATTTCCACATGAACATTCTTAGCTGCTTATGAGGGTTTACTTCCTCGGTATAATACGACCTTTAAATTCTTCGTAAACAGAGAAAAGAGGCTTGATTTATATAAGCAAAAACTTCCCCTGTGGCCTACATAACATAAAGATGCAAATGACAGTGGCGTCTACAATGATGAACTGCCTCTGGAATTATCAAGTCGGCATAATCGAATTACCGATATATAATCGATACATCGCACATCGAATCGAGTGCTGGGACGTATCAGCATAATGGTATATTGATGATTCTAGCACAGACTGATTAATGGTACCGTAACATACAATACAATGAGCACTATGCCCGTAGGCAGTTCGCGCGTCGAAAGTTTGCTACTCAATCGCCTGATAGGACATACATTGCCAGTTTTGTTAGTTTAATCTCAACGAGTACACGTATGGAATCAGCAATGTAACAAGCAATTATAGGAAACTTTCTGAATTGTTACATCGCGTTACACTGATCACACAGAGTATTGTCGCCAGCACGGTGACTAGTAACTTTGCGTTATGAATATTGTGTATCAAAAAAATATTTTAGTTTGATAATGTTTGTATGAGAAAACTATTTTTATAGACGTTATCTTCTATTTTCTACATCGTCATCAGCCGATAGACGCCCACTGCTGGACATAGTACTCCCTCAAAGATCTCTAATATCTCTAGATGGGATTGATCTATTCTCTTATAAATAATTTAAATCACCCAAGGGTTTATTCAAAGAAGCAACGAAACTAGCGCGACGTTCACCTGATGGTAAGTGATACACCCGCCCATAACGCGGCACTAGT
Organism: Ornithoptera alexandrae; assembly: GCA_029030555.1. Taxonomy (NCBI): domain Eukaryota; kingdom Metazoa; phylum Arthropoda; class Insecta; order Lepidoptera; family Papilionidae; genus Ornithoptera; species Ornithoptera alexandrae. The sequence continues at coordinate 3,234,713 of JARDVY010000007.1, read as the reverse complement.
TTCAACTAGTTTATACTTTTGAACTCGTCGTCTTAAGTCTTGTGATTATTAATCTCGTCATTCCAATAGTTTCACCAACTACAACACTAGCACGTTTTAAACCGAAACACAGTAATGTTTGCACACTATTCTTTGGAGGTAGGAATAGGAACTGCGGTGGTACCTATCTAGATAGTCTCCCGCAACAGAGACCTACCTTCAGTAAATAGACACATAGTATAGCGCAAACACGCTTCACCATCAACTATCTGATTATCACTTAATGTGTTAGTAGTTATAACATTACTGTGTTCCGGTTTGAAGAGCGTCATAGTTACTGAAATTATTGGAGTAACGAAGCTTAATATCATGTCATAAAGCGACGAGTATAATGTGGTGCTGTGTATATCATCTTAACTAGTAGCACGTTGTTATGAGCAGGGATATTTCTTACCATCAGGTAAACGTCTCGCTTGTCTCGTCGCTTCGTAGAATAAAAAAAAGCCTCTTTTGGATAAAAAAAAATTCTTATTAATTTTTCTTTTACCGAGCAATACTATCTTGAAACAATGCTGGATGTAGTTCAGTATAAATATCCTGACTAGTCTCTTATTACTGTCAAGTACCATTCGGTGATTGTCCTTCTAGTCGCTTTGTTGTTTGAAAAACTCGGTGCACCAGCTTTTCCGTGACGCAGCATCTGTGCCATTATTTCACCTTTACCCTTCTTGCATTCATGTAATTTCTCGCCGGGGGTCCATCACCAACCCGCGGTGGGCCTCAATTACCGCCCAATGGGAGGCATGCACTTACGGTAATTGAAGTAGACTTGTGTTATTCTAAAATGGTAAACCTCGGTTAATTTTATTTGTCATTGATCAAAATAATCATGAAATCATCAGGGTTACCAGCTGGAATGTCTCTTATACACACGAAACACTCTTCTGACCATTCTAGTAGTTTTTCGCTGAAAAGGTTTTAATTTAAAAAAAAAAGTTAAAAGTAATACAAATTAAAAAATATATATTAACTATATACTGTGTATTAGCAGACCGCTTCCGAAAAGGAAAACAGACGATAGTACTAATGACGCCTTTGATGATGGGGCGGAAAAAAATCGATCCTGTTTAAAAAAAAATCATATTTTAAAAACGTTTTATTAGCATTATTTACGCTCCATCACGTTAGTACAGCGAAATGAAACGATAGTTTCATAAAAAATACATTACTTAAAAACTTAACAATTAAATATTTGGTATGACACATCGTACCGATCTAACTGCTCCGTGGCCCTATGAAATAAGTTTCAAGTTGAAACCAAATACATCTCGTAGCGTCAATAATGCTAATAAAACTTTTTAAAAATATCATTTTTTTTTAATCAGCATAGATTTTTTTTCCATCCCATCATCAACGGTGTCATTAGTACTATCCTCTGTCTTCGTCTTCGGAAGCGGTCTCCTAATACACAGTATTAACATGTACATAGTCAGTCATTTTCTAATTTCTTACACCGGAAGTCAAAATTTCAGGGAATGTACTTCAATATCATCATCATCGTCATCAGCCGATAGATGTCCACTGCTGGATATAGGTCTCACCCGAAGATCTCCACGGAGTTCATTAAAAGGAATTGGTCCATAACCCAAGGAATAAAATAAAACTAAATTGAAATTCTGTTCTTCTTTCACGGCCCCAGGGACTGTTTTTTTTTTTATTTTTTTAAACTATACAACGTTATAAATATATATATCCTACCCACACATACCCACAAAAAAGTATGCACATATATGTATATGGTAATAAAAAATATTTATGTAAAAATATTACGTAATATATAACGTTTTTATAACTTGCTCTGTAATTTATTGTCTTTATTATAATTTACTGGTGGTAGGTATCTGTTGCCGGAGACAGTCTAGGTAGGTACCACGGAAGTGCCTATTTATACCGCCAAATAGTGTGCAAATATTATTGTGTTCCGGTTTGAAGGGCGTTTTAGCTAGTGTAATTACTGGGGTAACAAGACTCAACATCTTATGTCTCAGACGATGAGCGCAATGTGGTGCAGTATATATTATTCTATCTAGCGCCACGTTGTTATGGGCGGGAGCATCACTTACTATCAGGTGAACGATCCGCTCGTCTCAAGCGATGAGATTTTTTGGATATAAAAAAAAATCGGTTTTCCTTTATCTTGTTATTCAAGGCTCTGTTTTTCTTATTTTCACTATTGCTTTTTACTTACATTATTACCAATTGCTCTAACATGTATCTAAATTTCTCTTTCCTTGTATCTGTTATTTCTAAGAAACGACAAGACAATCGAGACGTTCACCTGATGCCCGCTCATAACAACGTGGCACTAATTAGGATGATATACACTGCACGACTTTGTACTCCTCATTTTGAGACATAAGATATTTAAATCTCGTTACTTCAGTAATTTTACTAGCTACAGCGCCCTTTAAACCGGAACACAGTGACGTTTGTACGGTATTGTTTGGCGGTAGAAATAGACGCTGCGGTAGTACATACTTTTTTTTGTCGCAGGGTAAATCTTAAAAGATACTGAGCTTCTGGGGGGAGGACAAGAATCTATACGATTTTTACCCACTAAAACCACCTCGGTAGTCATCTTCAGTGCTTTAGGAGGAGCTCCGGAAACTCCTACGGAACGCACCAGGGCCCCCCTACACTGGCTAAAACATTCCATGGAAGTGCATAGCTCTCCTTAGCACTCACGCTGTGCTACGACAAATACAAGACCACCGTGCATTTGCTGTCCTATTATCGAGCTTTGAGAACGCCCACCCTCAAGACCCACGAACCAGAGGACCATTTTATTCGTCTTGTTCGACAGACAGAGCCTTAGCCCTATTTTTAATAACCCGAAACTGGAGGGCTGGCGGTAGTACCTACCTAAACGGTCCCCACCAACGGAGACCTACCACCAGTAATTCTTCATTAAATTCCTATAATATCTTCTATTTATATACTATGTATACTACTTTTATAATTATTGTATTGTGTACTGTGTATTGTATTATAGTAAATACCTTAAAAAAAAGTGAACATAAATTATCAGAGTATACTACACGCAAGCTGCCGCATCTAAAATCAATGGGTTTTTTTTTATTATTAATGGTTAACCCTTTGTCGCTCTGGCACCAATCGATTTCCGAACCCCGCTGCTCAATACAATGCACATTTTAAAATTTAAAATCCGATATCTGCAGTGAATTTTTTTTTATAGCACTACGATGCATTTTTAACCCTTCACCGTATGTCTCTAACAGACAGTGCTCATCAACTTTTAAGTTCATTAAGTTTCTACAATACTTTTATTACTTAAACAGCTGTCATATTAACTTAATGAGAACTGGTGATGTCTCCAATAGTGTGCAAATATTACTGTATTACGGTTAAAGAGGCAACACATGGCGCTCTTCGCCTTAAGACGTAAGATGTAGTCTCGTTACCCCAGTAATATTTTAGAATAAAAAAATACTTCGGTTTGAAGGGAGATGTAGCTCACTAGGTAGCTGTAGTATGAGAAAGTGAAATAAATTGTTTAGAAAGAAAAGAGAAAAAAAACAGTAGTATGCAAACATTACTGTGTTCCGGTTTGAAAGACCTAGTACCTAGTAAAATTACTGGTGTAATGAGACTTATCATCTTAGGTCTCAAGTCGACAAGCAGATTGGCAGGAGTATCATTTACGCATCAGGTTACCCGCTCGTCTCGTTGTATCGTTGAATAAAAAAATAAATCGCATTTTTTTTTTTCATAGAAAAATGTTTGAGAACCGCTGCACACCGGATTGTGTAACCGCTCGGTGTCTGTACGTGACAATTTAAACAAATTCTGGGCCATTTGGCTTCTGGGGTGGCTTTTTTTTTAAGGACTTATTTTGAATAAAAGAAAAAAACTGCGCCATTGAGCCGCGCTCACCCGGCGGATGCTATGCGGGACGAGTGTGTGGTCTGCAATGAGAGCGACGCAACACCGGTGATGCTCCCAATTATTTTATACATATATATATACACACACACAACGTCCGCTTGTTTGTACACTACTTCAACTAAGCATAGCACAATTAAAATAACATCGTACTTTGCTATCATAAAGTTATTTTATCTCAACCATCTCTCGAGATGACAGAGATCTTAGATTTATTTATTTATTTACACGTACGCTGAAACATTATCGTCATCATCAGCCGATAAACGTCCACTGCTGGACAGGCCTCTCCCCAAAGATCTCCACGTTTATAGGGGTTCATATGGGGGGATTTGGGCCATTACCCACCACCCTGACTCAATGTAGGTTGGTGGGCACCAGAGCCTCGTTTGTTGATTAGCTTGGTGCACCATGAGCAGAAGAGTTTGGCTTGAGTCCCGTGAGTTGTAGTGCGGGAACTCCTACACCCCCTTCAACCCCTGAAACATGAAATAATTAATAATATATATCGAGATGTATGAAACAACGGCGGAATTAACCCTAAAATAAACAAACCCAGTAGAGACAAAACATGCATAATAAAGTGTTTAGATGTACCAAGCACCATTAACGATAAATAGTATAAATATATATAGTTACAAATTAATGTAAAAAAAAATTAACCAACACTTTAAAGGTCATGAGTACCAATTTAACATAGTATATATTTATTTAATTGATGGATATGCTTTCATAATTTTTCTATAAATATTCTTTTAAACAAAAAGTCAATCAATCTAAATTACTTCAAGAGTTAATAAATAGAAATTCAAAGTAAAGGACACACGAATCATTAAACCAGTTTTCATATGAACACGCAAAGCGAATATTCTGGAAATCCATCTAGTCCTTCATTGAATATTTCATACATCATATGTGATCTCCTTCGACACTGGCGATCCTATCTTGTGAAGATGCGCTTATTCCCGATAATCTCTCTCTGCCTCAGACCTACTTCTGGAAGCCATTACGGCGGATCCGAAAAGATGTTTAGGAAACATTACCATAAATAAAAATCAAATACATTGTTATGGTATAAAATTGCAAACACCTTTCGATAATCAACTTCATCAGTTGCTGGTATTTTAAAGAAGATATTTAAAAAAAAATATATTTATTTTAGCTACGCTCACAGAGCTTAGTATGCTGGTAATTATCACACGGCTGGTGTCCTATGCCTTAAATGTCCTGTCTCGGTAAAGACCTTTCTGAGCTTTAGTGGTAGCTTCAGATAAATACCAACTCACACTTGCTGAACATCTCCACTTGTGAGATAAAGACATCCAATTCAAATAGAATTGATGTAAGAACAAATATAAAAAGTGAAAATTCACAATAAATATATTAATATCCAAATATTTGTAGTAACATGTCAGGGAGAATCCGAGAAAAAAAAACATCCTATCCCAGAAACATCAACCACATAATGGTTGATAGATCTTATATTTTTTAACCGTATGAGTATTGTAAAAAAAAAGACCTGTACCAATCAAACACAAACTGCACCATCCATCAGCACCACCGCCCACGCCGTGTTACTTCCGAGACGCCATTTATAAACGACAGACAGATCAATTTATATAAAGCATAAACGGGGGACAGGAATAATTGAATGTAGAAAAAAAATCGTCCATTTGGCGCCCGACGTGGGGCTGGGGATGATACGCCTGCATTATTTTACAAGTATATTATGTAGCATACGTTACTGGTGCATCTCCATGTTACTTAACAATAAAAAACGGACCATGGCACCAGGTGATTAGTAAACGGAGGTATAGACTGACGATACGCACTAAACTAGAATGGATGAAATACATTGAACTATTTGGCAATGGACAGGACACATCGCTCGAAGGACTGACAGCCGATGGGGCACTAAGATCCTCGAATGGCGACCGCGTACCGGAAGACGTAGTGACGGCAGCCCCGCACCAGGTGGTCCGACGATCTGGCGAAGGTTGCAAGAGGCAGCTGGATTCGGACAGCATAGGATCGATCGATGTGGAGATCTTTGGGGAAGGCCTATATCCAGCATTGGACGTCTGTCGTTTGATAATGAAAAACGACATTGAACAGGTAAGTTTTTATTCTACGAAGCGACGAGGCGAATGAGAACACTACATTATACTCGTCACCTTGAGACAGATAAGTCATCATCTCGGTCACCACAACGCCCCAAACCGAAACACAGTAATGTTCGCATACCAATGTTTGGCGGCATAAAGAGGAGCTGTGGTGGTATCTAGACGGTCTCCGGCTACAGAGGCGTACCACAATTAATTTTTAAATACCTTCCTTCACTCAGCTATTTTATACATATAGACTTTCTGCACGATACCAAAATGTGAAAGTGGAATCAAATGTATAAAATTAGTATCATGGAGGAGTCAATGCGGAGTCGATTCGGCCCCTTCTGCATGTCCAAAGTTAGGCCGGTTTATATCTCCGCCAGATCCCGTATCACCCTACGAGAATCATACGCTCGCCGACGCAAAACGTATTTACCTTTGATATTAAAGCTTGACACTGGAAACGGCATTAAACTAATACTATAATATACTTTACTTCAAAAGATCAATATTATCTATATATGTTGGAGATATCCAGAGATTCATTGACTCGTCTGATCTCCGAAACTATTATACGTAAATCTACAAAATTTTATAGAAAAATTCCTTCTGCTATTTAGACGTCAGCTAAAAATGGATTTTACAAAACTCCTTCCCTAAAGGCAGTTGCAGAGGTGTTACGGTCAGCAAGGGGGGGCGAAGAACTGCTAGTGTTAGTACAAGAGAAAGGAACAGCCTTACTTGACCTTTAATTAAATACTGTGCTCGTTAACCCGCATGCTGCTGTAGCAAAAAGGCAATTGTTCATAGAATTGGAGAAGCCTATGTTCATTAGACATCAAAGAAAATAAGTCAATTTAAGTTATAAACTTTCAAATGTTAGTTATACGTTGTAGAACTTGATTACCAAATGTCTGTAATTCATCTTTGAATACATTTAAACTTTGTCAATTCCAAATTGTGCGAAGACTTGTTATTCTATGGATGATGAATTAAATAAGGAAAAAGGTGGAGAGAAAGAAAAAGTCATGGTTGAGAATTATTAGGGAATGGACTGGCATATCTGGAGCGTCCGAATTGTTCCTCCGAACCAGAGACAGAAAGGACTGTACCACAATTATTGCCAATCTTCACTAGTTGGAGAGGCACTTTAAGAAGAAGAAGACTTTTTAGAAGTGTTCACGTATTACCATTAATTATAAAAATTGTGAATACAATCGCAAAAAAGGATAAATCCTAATTTCTCTAGTATGTTAGTCTTCTCAGTAGGCCGTGCAATATGAACTGACGTTTATAATTAATTGTATGAATGAAATGTAAAACAATCAAAACAAACCAATTTTATAAAGTAGTTTATTGTTTGATTTTTGTTTTGCACGCTATAACACCCCCTTAATTTACTTCGGAGAAGAATTTTGAAAAATCCATTCTTTGCTAACCTCTAAATGGCTGAAGTAATATACATACATATATAACAGGCCTCGTTCCCGGGTGGGGTAGACAGAGACCACCTCTCTCCACCTGCTACAATCCTGGCACACCTCTCTCGCTTCCTCCACTTTCATGAGCGTCTTCATGCATGCTCGTCGGTTGCGAGTACTCTTGACTCGGCCTTTCTTTAGGATATCTTCAATTCGATTGAAATACCTGCAATATCTCTACCAAACTGTGAGGATTTTCATCTAATAATTTCGGAGATCTCGTGTTGAGTCAATGAATCTGGATAAATCCTATATATCATCATCATTATCCTAGCCTTTATCTATAGCCTTTGTCTATCTGCTGCTAGATACAGGGCTCCCCAATGTCTTCCACCAAATGCGAGCCTCAACTTCTCGCATCCACCCACTTCCGACCGTTCTGGTAATGTCCTTGGTCCATCTGGAGGGAGAGTGTCCTATACTTCTGCGACCTGTCCACCGCCTCCACTCTAAGATTTTCCTCCCCCATCAGCCGTCACTGAAACGACAAACAGACCTATATATATTATATAAACAGATTTTTACTATATATGATCACATTCTTGCAATTAATATGAACTGATTGCATAGTTTTTGTTTATTCCATTTTCTTAGATTCCATATAGATGGTCATTTTCCAAATATCATCTATAGCCTCATTTTAGGTTATCAATTAAAATTATCGTTATATATATACATAATCTTATTCCATTATTGACGTACATCCAAGCAACTCTATTAACACTACTAACTACTCATTTCATTGCAAAAATCAAATTACTTACCCACATCCAGCATCAACGCTTCAATGTACCACTACACTCACAATACAGCTTTTTTATATATTTTCTGATACATTTCTTTTCCAATGCATCTTCAGGGGAGATATTATTTGCGCGATAGTACCACTGAAGCGTTATGAATATAGAGTGTGCTTTAATAAAGTAGTTCTGTTGTGTACATACGTTCGTTCAGATTTCGGCCGGAGCCGCGTGCCTTCGGTATTCAGCCTCCATATTGACAAATTATTCGACGCTGCGTAAAAATACTTTCCGTCTGCGAAAAAACATACATTTCCTTAACCATTCATATATAAATAGTTAGGATGTTATACACTACCACATTGTGGTTGACGCCTTCAGACGTGTGATTTTAGTCTCGTTACCCCATAAATTTACTACCTACAATGCCATTCAAACCGGAATTTCAGTTCAAAATTTATTGTAGCTGTTAGAACAGTAACAATGGAAAGGTCATCAAGAAATGCAGGATACAATCACAGCGTAGACGAGGAAGTTTTGAATATAAGTTTAGAGTAAGTTAAGTTAAAAGTCGTGTGTGGAGTATTGTTGCAATATCTGGACAGGTGCTGCTAAAATCCACCTAGACACGGTGGAGAAGCGGGCTAAGAGGTTTGTTGATGATCAAGATATTTTCACAACTAGGCTTGACAGTGAACACAAGCGCCGTGTGGCCAATCTCGTGGAATTTATTACGATACATTATGAAGAGTGTACGATGGAATTCCTCCACCTCTTAATCACCACCGAACGACGAGACAAACAGCGAGTCATCCTTATGCTATGGATTATCCGGTTTGCGAACAAAGAAGTTCAGCATTGGTTCTTCATAAAAACAGCAAATGAGTAGAACAACTTGCCGGCATCAATATTTCCGTCTAAATACAACTTGGATGTCTTCAAGAAAAAAGTGAATTAGAATTGTTCATGTTAATGCGCTTTACCACGACAGACCATTACCATTTAAAGTGGGATCGTGGACGAGCGCTAACACTTTCATTTAAAAAAAAAATGTGTATGAATGTAAGTTAGAGTAAAAGCGAAACACGAAAACAAATAAAGGCGATGAGGTAGGCGAATGGCGTATACAAAAGTAACAAAATCATCATAACAGCATCAGGGCGTCTGCTCACGTAGCGCGCATACAGCTAAAGGCTATATTCTTTACGGCGCACCGATCGTTCGCGAACGCTGCGATCACCGGCTCCATACCATTCGTACTTCAAATGTTACGTGACCGTTCAAAGGTGTGCCGGGAACTTAAACACGCCTTCACCATATAACAATACCCCGAAATGGATTCCAAAGGTTTCCGTACAGGCAACTAGCTAGAATCAAGGAAATAGTTAATCAATACTATTAACGAAACCATGATAAGGGCATAAATATAAATTTCAGGTAGAGTATGCGTAAAATGAGGTGTATGGGCACAATAACTCACGGGACCCAAGCCGACTCCATCTGCTCGTAGCGCACCCTGCTAATCAACAAACGAGGCTTTGGCTCCCACCAACCTGCATTGGTCCAGCTGGTGGGAAAAGGCCCAAATCAATATGAACACCTATAAACGCAGTGATCTTTGGAGGAGGCCTATGTCCAGCAGTGGACGTCTATCGGCTGATGATGAATTGTTTAATTTATTATGGTTCATTAATAAAGCTTCCATAATTCGTTTTATTAACTAGCTACATTTTATGTCTTCCTAGATGATATAACTTTTACAAATATATTTAACTATTAAAAATCTTGTTAATGGTACGCGAGGTTTATCCCTTGGACCCAGGCAAGCTACGCTCGACGAGTGGAACAGGCGCTATGTGGAAGGTAGTACGGCGTACACCACGCGGATGTTTTTCCCGGACGTCAAGTCAGCCCACAAACTGATCCGTAAGACCCAGCTGGAGTCGTACATGGTCCGAATGCTCATAGGACACGGGGGATTCTCGGAGTACCTTCACAGGTTTAAACATAAGGAGAGTCCCTCGTGTACCTGTGACCCGAGCAAGGACCAGACCGTACAACATCTAATCGCTGACTGCCTGACTGAGAAATAATGAAAAACGAAGAATGATAAGAAAGATGAAAATGGAAAGAAAGAGGTCGGAAAAGAAAGGAGAGAAAGGAAATAAATAAGAAATTGTAAAAAGACAAGAATAAAGCCTAGACCCAAAAATATCCGGGGGAACGAGAAAAAAATCTCCTTAGACCCTTTACACCCCCTAATGAAACAATTATGTTAATACATCTTAAAATGTAACGTGGTGGATAAGTATATTCCACATTTTTCGTCAGACCATCACTTGGACGACCTCGAATATCATCATCATACAAACAGGCACAGATGTCAACGTGGACATAGGCTAAGAGTAAAAGACTGTAATATAGTGTCTTACTTTGAGATTTTCTTTTATAAATTAAGCGACTAGACGAACAGCACGTTCATCTGATGGTAAGTGATAAGTCCGCCCATAATAACGTGGCGCTAGTTAGGATGTTGTACACAGCACCACATTGCGCTCGTCGCCTTGACACGTATGATGTTGAGTCTGTTACCCTAACAATGACACTAGCTATAACACTTTTTGGGGTGTAAGAGGTTCCATCTAACATCATACAGAGCTCACATCAAACTCACCTGCACGCGGTGCAATCTGCTAAATAACAAACTAAGATCTGACCACCCACCACCCGTACTGGACGACCGTGGTGGGGCTAAGCAATCATCGCCAATGAGGATCCTTGAGAGAGGTCTATACCCAAGTGTGCGCGTTATCCGGCTGATAAGAAGAACGCCCTTCAAACGGGAACACAGCAATGCTTGCACAGTACTCTTAATCATAGGCGCTGCGGTAGTACCCACCTAGACGGGTTCATTCAACACAGAGCTACCACCACCAGTAAAGAATTTTAAGTAAATGTATATCAAATACAGTAGTATGTAGAATACTTATTCGCAACGAGATCCTTGTAGCGGTGGCATAAAATGCGCGTAAGCCCATCAAAGGATAGGTACACCGTTCCTCGTAAACCCTTTGCCAATAATCCCGCGTCAGCAGAAAAAATAGCCATAGTAAAACCTCCTATCCGTAGCTAATAACGCGAGAATATTATCAGTGAGTCGTCGGGTCATAACCCGAAATTGGTTTCGGGGTCCGTAAGTCCCCAGTTTTATATGTCGCATTATGAAGGCCGTCAAACGAATTCACGTAGAAAATCGAATCTATATACGGTGATATTGCCGTCTCCCGGCCCTGGCTCCTTTCAGATAATAAAATAATATACCACCCCCCACGTCACCTTCCTCCATCCGTTAGTTTTCTGTTCGGCCCGCGGTGACCCGTGAATAACGAGCGGTGTTAAGTGTAGTTAAGACAAATCGCCCTCGGAACTATTCTTAGACAACAACATATTATATATGATGGTAATAGTTTTTTTTATTGGACAGCCACATTAATACAAAACATTACGTACAGGACATATTTTCATATTGACAACCAAACAAACCAAATAAATATATTTTTGATATGTCTCCTAATAAATATGGCAAATACTGACCACCATTATACATGCTCCAATAATATATATTAAGGTATGGCTGTTCCATATTGGCAAAGGGGGCGTAAGGGGTCCCGCACAACAACTCACGGGAACCAACCCAACCTCACCCGCTAGCGGTGCACCCTGCTAATCAACAATCGAGGCTCTGGCTACCACCAACCCGCATTGGGCCAGCGTGGTGGAAATAAGCCCAATCCCCTATATGAAACCCTACAAACGACGGCGTCTAGTGTCCGGTGATGCAGACAGCACAGGACCGATTGATTTGGGGATCTTTGGGGGAGGCCTATGTCCAACTGTAGACATTTATCGGCTGATGGTGGTCATATATTTATTAAAAAAACTTTTTTTTTCTAAATCAACATCAACATTTGCCAACTTAGAACTTCTTTATCATTTTTTTTATTCTACGAAAGGACGAGACGGGCGTTCTCTACAACGCCCTTCAAACCGGAACACAGTAATATTGGCACACTACTGTCTGGCGGCAGAACTAGGCGCTGCGGTGGTACCTACTTAGATGGTCCCCAACAACATACCTACCACATGTGGGACGGTATCTCTCGGGTGTTGCGACGCACGGAGACTTGGCGTGAAGACGTTGCCTTCGCCCAAGGAAGGGAGGAAGAAAAAAAAAACAGACTTACTATTAATAAAAAAAAGGAGAAGGTTATGTGCATAGCGAATAAGTTTATCTATTACAGATAAACAATTTAATATATATAGTGTTCAATAATTAGAAATCAACGACGCTGACGATCTAGTGAGAATCGCGGGAGCCCACTAGATGCGAGCAACGGGCGACCGATCCATGGGGAGATTTTTGGGTGTGGCCTATGTCCAGCAGTGGGCGTCTACTGGCAGATAATGATGAATTACAAATATTAATTAACAATGTTTTTCAAATATTACCTCATATATCCAAGTAACAAAGACAAAAGTTAAATATAAGAAAAACTCTTTCGGTGAAATACGCATACATATAACTTAACGAGGGGAATAAACTCTTTTTTTTCTCATGCCCAATAGGTCCCGCAGCACATACGGCCGTAGGAGAAAATTTAAGAACAAAAACGTATAAAGTGCCGTAAAAGAGCTTTACTTTGTGGCGTCGCTGAAATCTCCGCGATGGTAGTAATCGGGCATTTTACATACGAATATAATATATTATTCAAAATCTTTGCGAGCACTCCGCCCCCGTATACTTATCGGTAATAATGTGCCCACCATTCGGGGGTGGCTCGCTGTATGCTGCCTGTAGAGGGAAATGTATTAAAAACCTGACATGTGTATAATTTTTATCGATGTACAGGAAAACAACCCGTACTTCCGTAAGTCGTTTCGTACATAATTTTTTTGTTTGTTACTGAAAAGTTTCCTAACTATATATTTATTTAAAAAAAAAAATCATCTATATAATATATACATATAAAGAAATTAATATACTATGAAAGATTTTAAAACCATTATAATATATTCACTAAAATATACAGCACATAGTATAGTAAATTGAACAAAGTTAAATAATGTATTTGTTACGTTAACTATTATTTGTTATATTAATTTTATTAATATCAACATAATATAATAGTAATTTTAAATAATATAAAAGTTCAAGTAAAATAATATCGGCATTTAATAATAGTTCACTATTTTTGAAAATATACATACTTTCTTTGATATACGTCTATATATCTTTTCATTAATATTATTATTTTTCTGTTACGTAAACATTATTATAAAGAAAAGCCGACACAAAAGTAAATAATAAACAACTCTTTACGTTTCAGAAACCACCCACTACCCCTATCACCCCTTGAGTCAGTGGAGAAGATTTGGCCGTATATGTTTGTTCGGCTAATATTTTTTACAGTACCTTTACACATAGTATAATATATATTAATTTACTATTAAACATCTTTATTTGATTTCACCCTTTAAAAGTAAGAAATACGGTTGTAGTGTTCAACTTGAAAATCACTTACTACTAGGTTACTTGGAAGATCGTCTATGAGGTGGACTGACCAGATAAAAGCGGCAATAAATGGCTTATCATCGTCACCACCGATGTTCGAGGAAGGCGACCATTAGAGAAGAGTGGCGACGTGTTGTGAAGCTCGTCATCAACACCTATAGTGATGACCACGACCGCTCTGTCAAGAGTAATACCGACGAAGAAGAACGTTATTCGTGCTTACTCATAATGTAACCATCTTTGTAGCACTGTGGATAACTGTTTATCTAGTAACACAGAGAACACTAGCTCGAATCTGAGGAGGCTACATGTATTGGAGTTTGGTTGATGGTAGGAGTTTCGCAAACCTGTCTACTTACCAGCTTCATATTATAAATCTTCTGCTGTAACATCATTGCTATGTTCCAGCTACCAATCATATGACCATTGTTTCCACCTTTAACAAATTAACATTTATCTCTAAGTCATAGAGTCAAATACTAATTGGTTGTTGATTAAACATATCATTAATTAATCATACTTATTAACCATATTTATTTCATCATGATCCAGTCTTATATGACTAAATTATATATTTATTTTCAACAGATTGAAAGTGCTAGAAAGATCAATTATCCTCCGCCCGTAATTCCATATCTTAAATATCGTCAGGTCTAGAAGAGGCATATTTTATCTAGGGGAAAAAAATGCCTCATCTAGTAGCCAGTAATCTCTGTGGGCAATAGATCATGAGATCATGAATCTTAAACAAGGACGCGGCAAATAAAAAGTGCCGACCGCGTGTCCCCTCCATTTGAATTATGAAAACTTGAATAAATATTTAATGGATCCGGGCGTAATACGGGCGTTAAATATTTCTGTATAAATAAAATTTATACATTGTAACAAGTATAAAACAATATTTTAACACAAAGAAAAAACAACAACTTAAGTTACGGTCCTACAATTTGTGCTTAGTTCGCAGCACGAGAGATTAGAATATATCACGTAGAAGATTGAATAATATTGAAAATTGATTTAGGTCTATAACAAAAACTCAAACTAGACATTAATGGATACATCACACGAAGGACTAACTGCCGATGGGGCAGCAAGGTCCTCGAATGCGAAATGGCCCAAATCACCCATATGAATCCCTACCCGATTGTGTGGGAATCTTTGAGGGAGGCCTATATCCAGGCGTGGACGTCTATCGGCTGATGATGAAACATATCTTACCGTTTGTTACTCTTATCTATACTCTCGATTGGGAACTAGAGGATTAAGCTAAAGAAGCTATTTAGCAGAGAGATTTCTCTACAAGAAGGGATGCACTTAAAAGGAGTTATGAAAAACGCTTGTGAAAATATCAGATGTTATTTTCACGTAGTTATATCGAGTAATTGCAGAAAGGTTGATCAAAGGTTGCTCAGGGTTAGTGAGGGAAGACGTACACGCCCGCGATTACCAGCGACTTCCATATTAATTCCCACAGCCGACCCCGGATCGCTTACTCTATCTTAATTTATATTAAATTACGTAGAAATAATTATATTATAATATTAATCTATAAATGGTGGCTATTACGTGTATATATATATATTGGGAATATTTTTTTTTATTCTACCAAGCGACGAGACGAGCTGCATGTTCACCTGATGGTAAGTAATACTCCTGCCTACAAAGGATGATATATACTGCACCACATTACGCGCGGCGCTTTAGATAACATGCTGAGCCTCGTTACCCCAGTAATTACACTGGCTACAGCGCCTTTCAAAGTAATGTCTGAAACCTAGCCGTTCTTCAGCAACAAAGATTACCACCAGTAGAATCTCCACAATCATAAATCCTAGAAACTTGAAATTTAATAGGAATATTCCTTTTACGGAGTATAGGTCAACTAAGAACAGGTTTTACTAAATTCCTTTCATAAAGGGTATTGCGGGGGTGTTACGGCGAGCAAAGCGGGCAGGGAACAGCTAGTATAGGTGATCGCGAGCAGATGAATCATTCTCGTTGTAAGCTTCGAGACAACATTTGTTGGACTTCACAGACGGACTTGTAATGGTCTTAATTAGTTGGCTTTTCTTATCACCTTCATCTCGGAATATCGTTTCATTCGTCTTAAATTATAACCAACCAGCGCGTAACATTATAATTTATAGTCATCATCCTCATCATCATCAGTTGCTAGAATTCCGCTGCTGGACATAGGCCTCATCCAAAGATCTCCACATCGATTGATCCTGTGCTGCCCGCAAAACATCCAGGCACTAAGAACCGTCGTCTGTCGAGGTTCATATTGGAGAGATTTGGCCTTTTCTCACCACGCTGGCCCAATGCGGGTTGGTGAAAGCCAGAGCCTCGTTGGTTGATTATCAGGGTGCGCGACGAGCAGGTGAAGTTTGCTTGAGTCCTTTGAGTTGTTATGCGGGACACCTTACACCCCTCATTCATAGTCAATTTGAGTTTATTTCACACGTCCAACAAACAATCTTCTCGGTACCCGCAGACGTATTAGATACTTTACTTCGTAACTGTTCACGTCAGCTAAAACCCCAGCATTAGGCGGCATTCATCACCGCAAAGTAGCTGTAATCAGTACACAAGTACAGCGTATTCGCGTAGTCCGCGCGGACGTCCGCCGTACCTCCATATCCTCCCGGATATTGCCATAGAGGGCGCTGAATAGATCCGCTCGTATCTCTGTTTACATCTACTCTTACAAATGCGTTACATCAGGACTCACTTATCTTACGTCCCGGCTAAGGGATAGGGTTGGCATGCTACAAGACAGCATCTATCATGAAAGAAATTACTTACAACACTATTGGAAACCAAGTAAAAAGTGATGAGAAGAGTGAGACAGTCACCTGATGTGAAGTGATAAGCCTTCTCATAATTACGTAGCGCTAATTAGGATGATATATACTGTTCCACATTGCGCTCGTCGCCCGAGACATAAGACGTTCAGTCTCGTTACCCCAGTAATTACACTAGCTACAGCGCCCTTCAAACCAGAACACAGTCATGTTTGCACAGTAGTGTTTAGCAATAGAATAAGGCGCTACGACGGTACCTACCTAGACGGTCTGCGTCTACAGAGAGCATGTAAACATACTGTGTTCCGGTTTGAAGCGTGCTGTAGCTAGTGAAATTACTGGGGAAAACATTCTTAAAAAAACATCATTTATGTATAAAGTTTATATCATTATATATTTTATAGTATTTATTGTTTTTCTTCAGAAAGAAGATGTCATCTATAGAGGACTTGACTGACTGAGGAATAAAATAGTTGTCAGTTCAAAATGCATCTTATCACACATGAACATCTCGCTCATCTCGTAGGATAAAAAAAAATATGAATAGTGATGAAAGCAAGAACAAGGCCAAGATTTGGACAATCTTGGTATTGGCCTTGGACTTGCATATTCAGTTCTATATTTTGTTTTCAGCAGAAAAGCATATGCTTAAGTTATGATAAATATTTTTACTCTTCATTTCAGCGGAATTTTAATTTTTTCATTTAGTCTTGCATATTTGGTCTTGGCTTTACATAATTGGTCTGTATTGGTTTTGCTTTTTCTCCTGACCAACACCAACACTGCAAAATGAAGATCGATTTTATTCATCACTAATGATGTAGCAAAACTTTATCGATAAGCTACATTCAGATTAATTAAGCGCAACAAACACCAACTCTTTCGTATCAATTTTAAAATTTTAAATAAACCCTGTTTCAAATAAATACATGGTACTACCGAACAAAAGCCATATGAATGACTTCTATAGAAATGTAACTTTCAAAAGACACGCATAAAACCGAACAAACATCCCCTTATTATGTAGATTAGACCAAAATACGATTGACCTGTAACCTTTCGCAGCATCCCTCGTTACAGTTTCGATCTGACACTGTCCAATTGGCGGCACGTGGGATTCGGGGCTGAATGAAAGGAAACTGTCCCCTCACCTGGCCATCAAACAGGTTGTCCAGCATCCCCTTGACATAGTTTTGATCTTGTGTTAAGTTTTACAATAACACTTGTCACGGGTTCATCTGTGAGGGTCAGTTTTTGTAAATCGATGAATGAAATTAAACAACTCGCGGTTAAAACTGGACGGAGTTTACTTTTATGGTAATAAAGGTTAAATAAAACATGATGTTTATTATATTTCACGTCATTAAAATATAATGAGTTTAATTTTAATTTATTAGTTAAGTTAAAAAAATAACCACGATTTCGATTAGTCAGTTAATTGTTTGATTGATAATACAAACGTTAAGTCCGCCGAACTGATCTCACTCACCAAAATACACTGTAAAAAGTATTTAAGTTAAAAACTTACAAACTAACGTCTAAATAATACCAACTGTGCAGAAGTCGTGTTAAAATTAAGCTTAGGTATGATCCATAATTAGTTTAGTTAGCAATGAGTTCATTAATTAATATTTCTTAAGGGTTAGAGATACTTTTAAATGGACCCATGTTTTTATGGTTTATATAGGCCGTAATGTCAATATAATAATTTCATTTAAATAATCAGTTGTACTTGCTACAAATCGTCATTATTTAAGACCCATAAAAATTAATTAACATACAAACTTTATCAAGTTTTCATTAAACAATTCTGTTTTCGGTTTTACTTAAGTTTAGTGAATACAGAGCTTTTGATAGCCCTGAATGCTGGCGTATGGTATAACGCCATATGTAACGTAAGTTTGAGGCAGTGACCAAACACCCGCCCCACTGCTGGGATATAGCAGGGCGTGGGGCGGTGGGGGAACGCGGACCGACGCCTCCGAGTTAACTAAGGTTAGTTATTGCGTGGAAATGAATTCAATTGTTATTTTGATTACTATTCTTCATACATATAAGAGGCACATTCGGGGTGAAACTATCCGCAGCCGCGATGTTAACGTCCGCTCAGTGAAATGAACCGGAAACGATTCGCACCATCACCATACACAATGAATAACGAGAACCGGAGATGAATTATGGTATGTTGACACTGTGACCAATGGTCACATATTTAATTTTTTTTTAATCTTTCTTTTATTCGACTAAGTGACAAGGCGAGACGTTAACCTGACCGTTAGTGATAGACCTGCCCTTAAAAACATAGCGCCAGTTAGCATGATATATACTGCAACTCCTTGTGCTCACCGCTTTGAGACGTCTCAAGTCTTGTTAGGCAATTAATTATACTAGCTACAGCGCCCTTCAAACTGGAACATAGTGACATTTGCACAGTAGTGTTTGATAACGGAAATAGGAGCTGCGATGGTAACTACGTATACGGTCCCGGGTAGTAGAGACCTACCACCAGGAAGTTAAATACTCGACCCCGAGAATTGCTTTTTGTCTTTAATAAATATTTAATACATGAAATTACGAAAGTTATAGAAATTCGGTTTAATTAAGTGCTTTATTTATTTAATAACTTATAACAATATTTGACGTTAACAAACTAGTTGGTGGAGAGATATATGAGTCGCAATCTGTTCGGCGGGCTCCGAGTATCGGTCCAAACGACCTCCCCTCCTTAACCTCCGTCCCTCCGTCCCTCCGTCGCAAAGTTTTGGCTCGTATCTCATGAGCGACCTTCTAAAGGACGATATCCTATCCGGTATCCGACATTGTAACAATAATAACGAAGACATACAAGCAGCAACATATACGAGTAAAACATATAACTACCGCATTTCAATTTTACTTATACACATTTCGTAATATGTATTATCAAAGTGAACACTGCTGCTCTTAGTTTATCTGTATTAGATGTAAAAGGTTCCTTTGTTCGCCAATCACGTGAAAACCAGTGAAAGTATCGACATGGGAACATGACCATTCGACGCGGAATGATTAGCAAATGGTTATAGACTATTAATTTTTTTGAATTTCATAGATCCTTCATCGCTGTATTCCTAATTAACTTTCATGAACATTTTCAGTCCGGATTATTTATGCGGTTGCTATGGTAACGGTTCCTTCTTCTTCTTAAAGTGCCTCACCAACTACTGAAGGTTGGCGATCAGCGTGGTACAGTCCTTTCTGTCTCTAGTTCGGCGGATCAATTCGGACGCCGCAGATATGCCAGTCGATTCCCTGATATTCATCAACCAACGGTTCCTATAGAAAGTCATTTCAGGTCTTATTTTATATCACGACCAGCAAAGCAGGCGGGGAACAGCTACCAGTATATAAATTACTTATATGTTATTTTAATGTCATACAGCCACGATTTACTATCATCAAGTACATATTATGTAGTATAAAAATTACTATTTGAACTACTCTATCTAGTATAGCTACTACTTAACTATAACTTAAAACTAAAAAGCTTACCTTTTCTTTGGAACAAACTTTCAGGTATAATTTTTTTTATATATTCATCTATTTTCTGATTACAATATACATTAAAGATAGTTACTAGTAGTATTTAAAACAATTTATAAATAAATAACCTTGACTCTTTCAGTGAGGGAAGAAGACGAGTCCCACGTGTGGGAATAGTATGTGGACTCTTCACTATTACTATTATATATATGAGTGTATTATACATAGTATATGAATCAAGTTCATATAATTTATCTAAATATCCATATTTTTGTTTGTACTTTATTTTTTTAACACGTCTATATATGTATCTTTTTTTTTCCTTTATTTCCTTACTGATATTATAGTTCAGGACATTATTTTTCTTATCATATTATTTATACCATTTATATATTAATTACTAATTTACGAGTACATTTGTTCATACATTACCTCATTAATTTATATCCAAGATTTTACATATTTTTAAATAATATATTGATAAACTTAATTGCAAATAATTTATTGTCAATTTTTTTTTTTTCATTTTTTCTTTAACAGCTAATTTACGTCCCCACTGTTGGGCACAGGCCTACCCTTAATATGAGGGCGATTATTTTCTATTAGCTCGTGCTTACTACCTCTATCTTCAATACGAATAAAGCTAACTTCCCTCATCTTCCAAAAATAATATCATAGACATTAAGCAAACTTTTACACGATTTCTACAAAACTAAATAAATATAGAAGAGTATTATCTCAGCAAAACAGACTAATACTTAAAGTAAATACATATTAACTACTAAGTTTAGCAAAGTAAAGGTATGTTACCAAAACATATTTACTCGAAAAGAACCATTCCACGCCTACGAAGGGGACAATTGTCGTTTCGCAGATCGATAGTGTGTTAGTATATGTATTCAAGTTAGATCGCCAATGGTCAAGGGAACAGATGTGAAAGAGATGGATATATCGCAGCTGAACGGAAGAGTAAGGGACAGGTAATACTGCGATCCATACAATACCCATACGCCACCCTTTTTTTTTGCAATCTTTGGGCACCTAAAATGTGTAACAATTTTTTTTTAATGACATATTATTTAGTTTTATTTAGAAATTTTTATAATATTAACACCAAGAGAATATTAAACTAAAAGGTAGAAAATAAGATTTACTAAAGGTATTATATAAAAAATTATCAGTTTTGGTTAGTGTTAATAGTTTAAGCTAGCTAATTTTGAACCTTCAAATCCACCACGCCAGCTACCATCTTCATATTGTTAATCAGCTGTTGCCGGCCCGCTTTGCTGGCCGTAACAACCCCACAACTCCCTTTGGGAAAGGATTCTATAAACACCATATTTAGCTGGTCTCTGAATGGCAGAAGCAATATACCTACCAAATTTCAAATCTCGAGGCTTTATGGTTCCAGAGATATCGTGATAATTCTATACATAGATGGAAATCTCTTATAAATCATATGCCACCAAAACAACGTTATTATATTAAAGTCATCAAAATAAGAGTATTTTGGATGAGTTGGATTTACTCTCTCTGGCCTCATTATCATTTGTCATCATCAAAAATTAAGGTCAAACATTGATCAATTACAGCTAAAAATCTCATTAACGATATAATCAATGGGATTGGATGATCACACAGCATTTGTCTTTGTTATAACTACAGCGCCTTTCAACCTTTGGCAGTAGAAATAACAGTCTAATATAGAAGAAAGTCATCGTCAATAAATTTATCATCATCATCTGCCGATAGACGTCCACGGCTGGACATACGCCCTCCCCGAAAGATCTCCACATACAGTCAGCATGGCCTCTAGTGGGCACTAGAGGCTGTCGTATATGTCTGTCGTTCATATGGGAGGATTTGGGCCATTTCCCACCACACTGGCCCATTGCGGGTTGGCGGGAGCCTCGTTTGTTAATTAGCAAGGTACACCACGAACAGGTGAGGTTGGCTCGGGTCCCTTAAGTTGTTGTGCGGGACCCGTTGTAGCCCTCTGTAATAAAATTATGATTATACACAATAAGCGATTAGAAAAAAAAGATAGAAATTAACCTCGCAAAAAAGCTTCAAGATAGAAATAAAAAAATTGCATAGCCGACATTTTACCGAAACGCTCTTAAATTAAATGAATAAATGGTATATAGCTGAGCCGTTTATATATTTTTCAGCAGAGTAAGGGATTACCCACAGAATTACTATTGATTTCGGAGCGTACCCGCTTGGCCGCCTTTCAAATGAGCAGACCCCTGCTGACGTTGCTGGAGCTGCTATAACCAACCCCACAATTAGAAATATATTAAGTTTTAACCAGATTTTATAATTAAAAACCTTGAACACATTATTTTTATCTACAAAGATTACCGGATATTTCACATGTTAATTTTAAACTTTTCTGGTGGTAGGTCTCTATTGCCGTCTATGTAGGTACCACCGCAGCTCCTATTTCTGCCACCAAACAGTACTGTGCAGACATTACTGTATTCGGGTGTGAAGGGCGCTGGAGCTAGTGAAACTACTGGGACAACGAGATTCAAAATCTTACGTCTCAGGCGATGTGCACCACATGAATTTGTATATAACATCCTGATTAACGCCACGTTGTTATGGGCAGGTGTATCACTTATAATCAGGTGAACGTCCCGCTCGCCTAGTACCTTAATTTAAAAAAAAATGTATCAGACTAAAAAGATATTAAAGTTAAATACATAAACATAACAATAATTCTATGACGTAGTTATTTGCATACTAATATATAATTGATTTGTTAAGAGAAATCATAATTAATATACATTAATGAACAGGCTTCCTAACAGTGCCACTACTGGAACTCCATCACCATGGCTTAGTGCGAGGTGGTGGATATCAATGATGATGAAATGTATCGAGCAGTGATAGGTTTTATAAACGTTTACAAAGCGTTCGTAAGCACTATATCTTTAAGAGGCAGACTAGATCCCGACCGAGTTTTCGGTGAAGGAAGACATTTATGGCGCTAATTGTTGTATACTAAAATCTATTGTATATTAAGATAAAAAATATACAGGACAGATTAATCTGCGAGTAATAATATACAAAATATAATAATAATGGCGATCAACTCTATGTGGTGTTCACAAGAAACTTTGCAAGACCCAACCTGAATTTATTAAGCTGGACCCTAGAAAGGTTTGCCGTATGCAGATAAGGGATTTATTTAGCGGAAAGGTCCGTCCCTGGGTTAGCGCTAAAACGCCTTTCGGGTCGACGATGACCAGGATTGGGACGAAATTTATCGTCGCCTTTCGGCTTTCGCGTTGATTTATTCCGCCATACTGAATGAAATCAGCGCCTGCGTGATAACGGACGCGGGCCCAGGGCGTTTGCAAACGGAACCGCTGTGAAATTATAAACGTCCCAACATACGAGTGTTTACATGTTTGTTTGTATATTATTATTAATATACTTTATTTAAACAGTTCATATATAAATAAAAGACTATAATTTTTTATTTGGTAATGTATTTTACTTTTGGAAGATATCTGTTGCAGAACACCGTCTAGGCAAAAACCACCTTTCTATCGCTAAACTTCGTCGCCGTTATTACGGAGCTCCTGTCTAAAGGACCTTACAGAAAGAACACATGTTATGTCTCAAGGCAATAAAGACATAATTATGAAGTGTATATCATCCTAATTAGTACAACATTGTTATCGGCAGGTAAATTATTTATTATCAGCAGAATGTTTTATTTGTTTCACCGCAACGTCGAACGAAAAATTTTTTTTTATTATTTAACGAAGCGAGGAGACGAGCAAGAGGTTCACCTGATGGTAAGTTATACCCCTTACCACGTGCCATGCCTAACGTGGCGCTAATTAAGATGGTTCATAGCACCACATTACGCCCGTCGCCTTAAGACGTAAGACGTTAAGTCTCGTTACTCCAGTAATTGCACTAGGTACAGCGCTCTACAAGCCGTTACACAGTTATGTTTGCACATTATTGTTTGGTGGCAGAAATAGGCGCTTCGGTGGTACCTACCTGGACGGTCTCCACCAATAAAACAGGTAACGCTAACAAATGCAAAATAATATTATTTAATATTTTGCGGCGATGTTTAATTTTTGTAACAGTATCTACAGGAGTAACTTTTAAGTATGCTTTATTAAATTAAGAATTATATTAATCATATTATAGATATATGTTCGTTTATTATACCCCTTGTACCAAATAGTACACTTAAACCGAATAGTACAAGCCGTACTGCGCCAAATAACAAGGGATATTGGTTTGCGACGGACGAGGTGCGTGTAACGAAGCGACGGCCGCGGACGGTAAATGGCGCCAATTACGAGCCGGCCCGTACGTGATGCGATTCAAAATGGCCGAAGCAGAACTGCGCGGTCCCACGTTAGAATAGCGAGGATGTCCGGCTCATATACTAAAATAAAAATTAATTCAAACTTTGCTTAAACTATTTATGTTAGTTTATAAACAATTATATATTTTTTATTTAATTAAGCGACGAGACGACCGAAACGTTCACCTGATGATAAGTGATATGCCTGCCCATAACAACGTGGCGTTAGTTATGATGATATAAACCGGTCCACATTGCGCTCGTCGTCTGGGACGTAAGATGTTAATCTCGTTACCCGAGTAATTATACTAGCTACAGCACTCTTAAAACAGGAGCACAGTAATGTTGGGACACTGTTGTTTGGCGGCAAAAATAGGACCTGCGGTAGTACCTACCTAGATGGTCTCCGGCTCCGGGTCTCCGGCAACAGAGACCTACCACAAATAAATATTAAAATAATATTTATGATAATTTATTATTTGTATAAAATCCTGACTCTTCTGTTAAATACTTTTTCCTTTGAAGTTAGAACTTGGCAATTCACTACCTATGAGAATATTTTATTTCTCAACAGAAATAATTGTATTTTATTATATAGGGTTTATTTTGTTAAACCCTAAACCGATATTAACACAAATGGAACAAATTAATAAATATTTTAAAAATAATTCTTATCGTTCCCGCAGCAAAATTGACAATGATTTATTAATTTTTTTATACACTTCTTAAACTACTACACTAAGCACTAGGGATCAAATATGTTACGTTAAAAGGGTTAGAAATATAATAAAATATAAATAATATTTACGTAACAGTTTTGCGAAAAACAGGATGTTCACCTGATGATAAATATACCTAATATTGCGCTCGTTATTTTGAAAAATTGGATCATCTTAAAATATAAGGTAATTTCAGTAGTTCCAATAGCTACAGCATTTTTAAGAAACTGTAATATGGTTTCTTTTTCTGGAACTTGCCCAGTTGGATTTCAATGATAGATAAAACTTGAAGTTTTGCAACTGTCTTATTGGAATAATATAAGAGAAAATGCAGCGCCATCTTTAAATCTGAACTCAAATATTTATTGACTTTTTAAAAATGCTGTTGCTATTTGATAATAGATGGCGCATATAATTAACAAAGAATAAAAATCATATTTAACACAGACTAAATGTAGTATTGACCTCTAATGTTATTTTAATTTATTAATACTAAACAAGATTACTAAAATTCTATTAAAGTATTTAAATTTATTTAAAATAATGTTCATTTAAAAGACAAGCGTAAATTCTAACGCTGATAGATACAGACAGAATCAAACAGCCCACTTAATATTGCTGTAGTTGAGATTCGAGTATTCCTTCACAAGGACAGTGTAAACAAAGTAGGTACTTTAAGTAATTTAAGTACTTGGCTATTTATAATTAAATTTAAGATCATTAATGTTTGCTTTCTATAAGTAAATATTATTAATATCATACATATTTATTACTTTTCACTTCAAAATTTTCACCCAGAGGTTGACTAGCTGAAAATGCCACTTGGGAATTAAATCCGCCCTTTGTAGCGTGTACAATAAATAAATAATATAAAAAATATATATTTTTGCAGTAATTCTTATCCACGTATGCTGATGTAGAAAATTCGGACGGTCGTTGCCCAAACGTTCGCCCCCGAAGTACGTACACATGTAGCACGGCCAAAACACACGTGCGTTTTACGAGCGGAGCCCGTACTATTGGAATCGCCCGAGAATAGAGGCCTTCCCAATTTTTTACATCTACGTGAAAAATTGCTCTCAGTTCTCTGAAGGTTGCCAATGCAACGATTTTAAATATTCCGTAACAATATGTGTTAATATTTTTAAATTAATCTGCTTATATTACTCTTAAAAAAAATGTCCAAACAAAAATGTACATATACATACTTTACAAAAATCGTTATTTTAATTTTATCTCTCACAGACGATGTATTCTATTCTGCGACGTAGTAGCATGTACTGTATTTTTATATTTACAATAGGCTAACACTTAACCTCAAATTCACAGGTTCTTAAGTGACAATGAGGTCGTGAATAGTAAAGCGTGATCGCACAGGATTGTTTAGCTCACATATGTTGACAGAAGGAACATATCAATGCTTCATGGTAGCACACCCTTCCAGCAACGATACTCCACATATAACTACGGACTCGAATCAGGAAGCTCTGTCTTAAAATACAAGCGGTTAGATCAGTATCTAGATTAGATCACTATCGCTACGAAAGCAGATAAATTATTTCTCATGTATCTACAGTTGCAAACAGTTCATTAAAATAATCAAGAAAGGCTATTTATGGCCTTCAGGTGACTTGCGCTTAAGATATTTAAATATTTTCTATGCTTTTTAAATTTTCAGCTGGTTCATAGCTTAAAGTTGTAGTTAGTTCTATTTATTACACAAAGTTTATTCTAAGTTCTATTTAATATATTATTATACGAATTAAAATTACAAGACCATTGCAACGCTTTCTTTCGCCGTACTAGGTGGTTGTGTATAAATATTTCCGCATTCGAGTTTGAAGGTAACTTTTATATCTCTAAGACAATGATAATAACATGTTATCGTAAACCACTACATGAACGGCCATGTCGCCTAGTTGTTTTATGGAATAAAGAAGGGCACACTTGTTACTTCGACAACCCTATGTATATGGTCGAAGGTCGTTAAGCGTCAGTGTTTCTGCAGCTCAGACGTTTTGTTTGGCCGCGACTCTGAGATTGATGTGGCAATATTTTACTTACGCAGTCAATGCACCAGCACTGTGTACACGCAAGTTGAAATATTGCTCGGTCCTGGGTTTGACGTCATTTCAACTTGAGCTGTTAATACTTTCACTGGCTGTTCCCCGCCCGCTTTGCTGGCCGTAATATAGAATAAGATTTGAAATTTATCAGGAATATTCTCGTCCGACGGCACCCCACCGCCCCTTCCCATTATTAACACCCCCCCAACTTCCTTTGGGGAAATTTTATAAAATCTATTATCAGCCGACTCTAAATGGCTGAAGCAATATCTCTACCGTATTTTGAATCTGCGTCTAATAGTTTCGAAGATCTCGTGATGAGTCAATAAATATGGTTTATTGAAAAAGTGAACTACTTGAAAATTATTATATTTAAAAAAACTTGTTTATTCTGAAAACTGAATATATTCATAGCTGTTTTACATTGGTAACAAGATTGTTTTGAAAGACGAAGATGGAAAAGGTTTTGTATATCTCACTAGTAACGTAGTAAATTAAATATTTGTAAGATTTAAAAATATTTTGTTTTCATGTGTCTAAACATGAAAATATTAATAAGTATTATAACATTGGACTATTGGCAAACTTGTTAGGTCCTAAGTAAAAGTGTTATGGAAAGAGTTTCAGCTTTGCTTTACTTCTTCAAAATGTGCTAAGTACAGATTCAACAGAGCCTGAAATCAATGAAACAAAAATGTGAAAGATAGTTTATTAAATGAATAAAACTACAATTCGGACATCTTTTTTTATTCCATATAACATATATTTCAGTGTAAACGTTGGGAACATTTTGACATACAGATATATTACACAGAAAAAAAAACTCTACACATTTATTAGTTTGATACATTCAGAGTCAAATTCGAATCTACAACACAGTCGCTAAGTTACAATAGCTTTCGGAGAACGCATAGCAGATTCTAGAAGTATACAATTCTATTCTACAATGAACTAATACCCAATTTCTGAATATGGTTAAGTGACAATAAGGTCAAAGATGACGAAAGCTCGTCCAGAATTCAACTTTGATAAATATGAATACTGGAACACAGCACTGCTGTGACGATGGTTGATAATTTGAAGGTGATATATACAGGTGTGTTAGAATGAACTCTACCACCATCCAAGTTCCCGTGTACCTGTAACTTCCGTTTTAAAAAAGCAAACGACTAAGTCGCTGCGTCACAGAATAATTCTAGAGTAATTTAGACAGTCATTATACATTTATTGTCTATTAATACAATAATTAATCTTTATTTATAAGCTAAGGTTATTTTTTTTTTATAGCAAAGTTATGTTTTAACATCGTAAAACGCGCACGCACGCCCTGTTATACAAGGGTTCGATGAGTGCGAACATATTTGTCTTACAGTCCCAGGCTGTTAATCGAACTCATGTACTTCCTTCCGTTCGAAGCTGTCCACTAGAAGGCAAGGTTTGAATATTACGGCCCCTTATTGCTCTCTAGCAGTCAGGTGTGGACGACAAATGCGAGCTGGTCTCGTATTTGTCAGCGTTAGTGACAGCATAAGGATAAGGGATATAGTGCCGGGAAGCACTGAAGCTGTATTAGTGGGTACAAATTTTACCACACGTAACTTTATCTTTCCCCTGGTAGCAAGGTGCCTTTTGAAGATCGGCCTTTAACCAAGTAGAGAACAATTCAATCTCTACCTACTACAATTGATCTGAACGAATATGCAGAATACAGAAGGCATTGTATAACTGTACTTCACAAGATAACGAGCCCTATACATATGTTGGATGTGGAAATTATATACAATCACATTTATTGCTACTTTGTGTGTTGATTGCTGAGGTACAGATTAAAATCCTAATTAGAGCAGTGACTACAAATATTTAAAATTTGTAAAATTGCAATAAATTATATTTTTTTAGGTAAAAATAAAAAAAAAACTTTATTTAATAACTGTAAAGTGTAAATATCATGAGATTATACTAAACGTAAATTCATTAAAAACCATCGTAATATGATAATATAAATAATTTTTTTAGTACATTACAGTTATTTAATAATATTAATATTGTACTAAACGTTTTGATTCAGACAAATTTGTGAATTATAACTAAATGAATATATTACAATTATGAAGGTATATTTATTATCTGTAATAAATATTGAATGTAACACACCAGTCTGTTCCTGGTCAGTGTGTCTTATTGACATGCCTGACATTTATACGAGGGTGAAAGTACGAAAAAAAAACTAATGTACATATATATTTTCGAACAAAAAAAAACTATTTCTAGATGCATTACAGTGGAGGTTGTTTTAAAAATATTCAATATATTATAAAATAATATAAAAGAAAACGAGACGACGGAATCGTTCGTATATGTTTGGTTTACGTAACTTATCCTAAATAAGACCACTTTACGACACATATAGTGTAAATATTCTCCAACAATAATTGCGTGAGGAAGATCCAATGAGATATTTAATATTATAGTTATAAATAATTAAATCATATTTGTAATTCGTTAAAAATGTATGCAGTGACTGCGATGAATTCGATCAACTACCGACGGTATTGAAAATAATTAACCAGTTCGTTGTTTAAAGATATTACATAATTAACTTAGTCTAAATGTAACCCCTTAACCTTTAGTTCAACATGTAAAAATTTTTTTAGGATTTTAACTAAACAAATTAGTTTCAAATTAACATGCAAGTCCAATGTAATCTCAAGTTATATGTTTACTTGTAAACTTAATAAATAATAATAAAATATATTTGAATTAGCATTAAAAATGTGCTGGTGATCCCGTGGAGTGTACACAGAAAACACTAAACAGAAATATAGATCAAAATTTTTTTTTATTAATGAAAATTAGAGGAACCTGATCCAGGATGTCTATTCACTTTTTCCATGGCAACATAAACAGGGGCTGCAGTGGTACATCCAGTAAAGTCAAGTATTATATTTACTCTTAAAATACAAGAGCCAAACAAATGTGAAAGGTAAATTAAGATTTTTTTTTAATAAACTATTTTTTAAGTCCCGACCAGAAATAAGTATATAATAAATTATTTGCTTACATCATAATGATTATATGAACCAAATATTTTTGTTTCAATTATGATTTGATTTAACTTACATGGTACCCTGTTACATTTAAATCGTAATGTGTAGAATAGATTTAATAAAGATCATAGTTCAACATCAAAGAACAAGTCACTGGTAACCGAAACTGGCATTTAACATCCTTCTAGAGAGCTCTATGCGATGTTTGTGCATCTACCTTTCATCATCACCATTATCTTTCACTATTATCTAATATCATAAAGAAATTCTTTAAAGTATAAATAATAACCGAATATTAAAAATCTGAATGCCTTTCATTAAAACTTAACCCTTGTACTTATTTTTTTTTATCTACAATTGGCTAACATTTGGGCACAATGAGACAGTGGACAGTGCTTGCCCTGAATAACCTACATCTCATATGATGATACCAGAAACACATTATAGCTGTCATGCCCGCAGATTTATAACATAGAGGTAGTGTAGCTAGATGAGCAGGGTCTTGTGGCACCGGACTAAAACCAGGTACCTTCGTGTTACAAAGTAAGTGGACAGTTTAATATATTTGTCACAAGTTCATATTAAACACATAGAAATAACTTTTTAACGATCATATTTAGTTGCATATTGTAAAATTATGAAGATGAAACTATGTTAACACAGTAATTTAGAACATAAATGTTTCCATTACAAGAAAAATAATTATTACTTCAACAAGAATAATTACTTAGAATATATGCATTACAAACTGTTACATAAACAGGCTAACACTTAAATAATATCACAAAATCTTTTTAAAAATAAATCAACTCAAAAATAATAATATTTAACATATAAAAATTCTGTACAAAATGGAAACATAAGAATACATATTACCTTAAATTATAATTTATTTAAGTGTACAGTACATGGCAACACTAATAATAGAATTTCCTAAATTGATTCGATATACTTTAAGAGGTGTAAAAGGAAATATATTTTGGCTGAAAAAGCTTTCCTGTAGCTCAATAGGCTCAATCCTTACTAACTACCTGGACGATAGTTTTTATAATTTTATTACCCTTCTCGTAATGCAACAAGTCCAAACATGGATCGTTTATCTTCTCTTCTAGAAGATTGATCAATTCCACTCTGATCGCCTTCAACATTTCAGCGACCTGTTGGGATAAGACGGTATTTAGGTATAGACTATAAAAATCTACATAGAACTGTAGCAAAAAACGATGTAACTACATGTGTCAATAGTCATATGCCATTGTTGCCGGAGACCATCTAGATGGTAACTCTTGATGATATTCGGCCTTAGAGACCTACCACCAGTAAAATCACCTTTGAATGGCTTATAATATCCACACTGACTAACATAGCTGATGTACGCTCTTGTTCTTGACCTTTTATGGGAACGTTAAGTGGGCCATATACTTTGTGGGTTTGTTTCTTTTATTTCTTATTTTTTTACTTGTTTCTTTTATTTCGTGGGTATACGCACCTCATGTTTATCAACTTCGAACATTATCCAACCATCTTCTAAAGATACTATGAATGTTCCATTATGTAATTCCACGGCCAAACCGCAACCTGTGCAAATTTCATCATAGATAAAGGACATTTCTATATATAGACATATCAGCAGTAAAATATATATATATAATAAAACTGGTAATATATCCACAGAACTAACATACTAGCGCCATTGCAATAATTTATGGGGTTGAAAGCCATTGAAGTTGAAGATATTAATCGTACCTGAAAATAAAACTAGAGGCAGTTGCGGCACCATAGAGCACTCCCGTATGAACACCCTCGATGTTTTCACTTTCTCTTGATAAACTAGGTAAGGGCTGACGAAGTGTCCAACCACCGAGTTGACGGAGGAAGGGTGTAAAGAGACATAGCCATCGCTTTTTGTCTTGAACTTGAGCTCGTCGGGAGTCGGCTGCCGTGGTATCGCGCCACCGGCTTGCATTTGGAATGACTTCTCTGGAGTTAAAACCTGTAAGTGCGTTTAATAAATAACTTCATTTACTATGTAAAATAAAAAAATATATAAGAAAATACTTGTTAATAAAAATAATTAATTGATTCAAGCAAATTAAATGGCAATGAACACAATGTGTTATAATATCCTAAGTAACGTCACTTTGATAAAGGCGAGCGTATAATTTACAATCATATCTCGAATGATAAAAAAAATTATTTTGTTACCTTCACTACGTTAGGATAAAGAGCTGCACACAGAATAGCAGCTAGCAGCTTCTCGTTGTTCCCGTTAGTGTTCAGCTGAAATCATTAATTTGCGATAGTCATCACAAGGCCCCCAACCATTGCAGGTATTTAAAAAAAGATCAAATCCAAACTGAATGAAATTAGTGACTTGTAAGAATAAGTGCCATCTACTCATCATCATTATCAGTTTTGGTTTATCCACTGCTTAATATAGGCCTTCCCCGATGTCTTTCACCAAATGCGATCCTAAGCTTCTCGCATCCACCCACTTCCGACCGCTCTGATGATGTTGTCGGTTCATCTGGAGGTAGGCCGTCCTACACTTCTGGGACATCTAGTGATTCAGGATTTTTTTTATCCATATTGAATTGACATTTGATCTGCATGTCATATTGTACAGAATGGAAACTGTTACTGCTGTCTTACCATCTCTCCAGTCAAACTGGCGACCGAGTCTTTCCTCATTTTCCTTCTCAAGGCGGACATGTCCGGCACGAAACCGATTGACGCCAATAAACCAAGCAGCTGATGTTTAATATCAGCCAACATCAGCAATGTTTTGTGGGATAAGTAATTCTCGTTGGCGAAGACTAAACCTGCGTGCGTACTGGACTGCATCGCGTACTGCCATCTCTGGAACAAAACTAACATTACTCAGTTTTTCTTTACCTTGCTAAAAAGGTACAATAATTTTTTAATAATCCCGCTACATATATATTTAAGTATATAAAAAAAATTTACTCTATCTTTTATATTCATCATTTGTGGTGGATTAATGAGCTTGACTTTCTGTTGGAGAAGGCACCAAGTCACACTTGTGTGAATATTAGAATGTCTGTTTACTTTTATACTAAAGAGTAAACATGTTATCAAAATTAAAAAAAAAACTTGATTTAGGTTAACACTGTCTGTAACCTAATACATAAAATATGCAAACACATTGCTTAATGACACTACTTACTCTATATGCTCGCAATGTCGTCAACTGATCACTGTTTGCGCAGGTGAATTCTCTCCTCTTCGCATCAGCTTCTGACTGAAAAATATTTTTTTATTTATTAATGATAGATATCTGTGGCAGGTGACCATCGAGGTTGGTCCCTAACCTATCCTGTGATATACATTTTCAAGCATTTTCAAAGTCGATCAGAGACGGCGATACGGTAGTAGACTAAATAATTGCGGTAATTTCGAAAACGTTTGTATTTGATTCCTAAGGCGATCATACACATTATGTCTCGAAGAGGCGCGGGTTCGATCCCCACTAAGCTTAAGCTTCCGGTCTAGGAATACATCGTAAAGAAACCGGTGTGTCCCAAAAACGCAAGCTTATGTCTACATGTGACTGCCGCCGACGCGGACTAATCAACGTGGACGATAAATGGCTTAAATTCTCTTTGTGAAAAAGGGATGAGGGATCTATATTATTATTAAAAATAAATTCAATATAAATCTTACCTTCTTCCCGAAGGGTGCAACGAAAGGACTCTTATGACTCAAACAAGCAGCCATAGTCAATGCAGAGTCCACGCAGCAAAAGATAGCACCAAACAACATTAGCTTCCCTATCCGAACATCAACCGGCAACGAGGCCAAATGCTTGCCGAGCGCAGTCAAGGACAACTCCTTGTCCAAGGCGCCGATATCTTGTAGTCGAGCGAGAGCACCATCTATATTAGATTTTAATGGCGGTTCTAATGTTTTATCTGAAAAATTTTATATTTAAATTAATATAATTCCAATACAGCAAATTTAATTAAAATATTTTAATTCTAGCAAAGCAATAACTAGCAGCATTAAAAAAATTTACAATATTTGTTGTTCTTAATGTTGGGCTCGAGGCCTTGCATCACAATGAGAGAATATACCCAAGTTCGGCTTAGCGGATATCACACTTAAACCTGTATTATATGTCCTATACTTTTATTGAGCTCGGCTTAAACAGAACTCAAAAGATGCTTCATCCGTAAATGATATAATGATTTCAATAGTTCTAATTATTTCTGATATATTATAACTTAATTAATTTGAGACAAAATTATAAATTTAAGTACAGTTCAAATGTATTCCTAGCACACTGGAATACTCACTAAGAACTTCGTGGACGTTCATGTCTCTGAACAGCGGTAGTATCTTGACTTTCAGCAGCAGCTGTTCCAGTGGTATCCGGTGTATCTCTGGCACTGGCTGTTCCGGGAGATGGTGTTGGTAGCGATGCGATGTAAATAGGTGTATGCAGACGCCCGGCATAACCCTACCGGCCCGTCCTCGGCGCTGCTTAGCGTTGGCTCGGGACACCCACACAAGATCCAGAGATTCCATGTTACGGTTCGAATCAAACCTGAACAATTAATTTAAACTATTGATTGAATAAAAAATTAAGTTAGTTAACATGTTATGTATGGGCTACTTTAATGTTTTTTCATTTTTATATCGAATGGGTCCAATGATACTCTGCTTCTGAAGGAAGGCATGGTTAGTGCAATTTCTACACTGAAACTCCTTTATGTTTACCCACTGTGGGTCACGAGGGGTGCCGATATTCGCCCACGAAACGCACTGGTCTTATTACAATATACAACCCTCTTTCCACTACAACAAATACTATCCTTCATATTTGTTTGTTTAAAATCCTTAATATTTTTTTTTAATCAATACCTTTTCTCTTTCATCCTGCCGGAGTCAACGACGAATACACAGTCATTAATGGTTACAGAAGTTTCTGCAATATTTGTCGACAGCACGATCTTACGTACACCGGGTTTAGTCTTCCTGAATACAGCTGCCTGCTCCTCGCTTGACAGAGTAGAGTGGAGCGGTACTAATAAATATTTACGCGTCCTTGAAAAGGATGAAGAATAAGTACGCAATATGTAAAAAAACCTATATTATTTTCAGGTGAAGAGTTTTTTGTACACCACATAGGAGTCTTCCTTCATAGCTCAGATATTTCCTTGTCATGACCAGACTTGACAGATTTTTTTTTATCTTAGCTCTGTTAGATTTCTATTTAAACAATACACACTGCTAAATCTAATTGATATTTAAAGGCTGCACTTTAATCCCAATGGACCTTTTGTGCTAAGTCACAATGCATAGTCAGATACTGGGATCATTATTCTATTGAAACTAATTGGTTAACATTTCTTAACTTAAAAGTCATGTAAAAGAATGTATATATACTAAAATTATTTATTATAACAATCACCACATTGTTGTGAGCAGATTTAAAACTTGAATGTATTGCTTGTCCAAGTTACAGCAAGACAAAAATATAATTAATATGATATGTACCTGGGACTGAAAGTTGGACTCTCTGTTAATTGATCATGTAAACTCATTATTTCAGCGAGACCAGGAAGAAAAACCAGTATGGCTCCCTCTTTAGGCCACTCATGGTCTCCCTCTACAATGTATGTAAGGATATGTTCGATGAGCTCCAGGTTTATCTGTGTAGACAAAAAGACTTCAACATTTGCTACCTTTTATACTTATAATGTGCTTTGACAAAGTTGATCTTAATTTTATACGGTGTTAAGTGAAAACGAGGCTATGGATGCTGAAGAGTTGTTCACCTAGAACACTCTGGCTCTCAAATATTGATAGCGAAACAACAGCAATGCTATTATGGTAGCTGATTTAAAATGAGTCTACAAATCTTGGTAACGAAATGTTGAACTGGGACCCCCGTCTTACAAAGGATGGTAGCCTTGCATATTCCAACGAGGTTGTTAAATTACTTTTACAACTTGTACATATTAAGTACCAAATATGAACTTAACAAAAAGTGACCTTCTCGGAATCCATCATGTACATGTTTTTGCATGTAACTTTGCTGCACTGAGGATATCTCGCCAGCATTTGCGATATTGTGAGGTTATCATCTCGAATGCTGACTTTTGGTGGTTCAGTGGATTCAGAGCGTACATCGCACGCCTCCAGTTCTGTTTCCAGGTCCTGTCGCCTGTCTTTATCACCTGTAATAAAACACACACTGACAGGTTGAGGTTGAGGTTATTTTAGTTAAAAAAATTTTTTTCGTTATCACCAATATATTATCGTTTTTTCGTAAAAACTATCACGAACCAAATTTCACAACATGAAGCCCAATAAATAAACTGAAGATCTTCATGTTACTACGCTGTTGGCTATTGCGTTATAGTGGCAGTAAAATAAAAAATTAACCCTTTTACTTTAATTATTATGTTTCTACTAACCTTTTTTAACTTTACGTGCATACGGTCCATTCTCTTCTAAAACATAGTTTGTCTTCTCCATAATGTCATCCAAGAAGAGTCGTTCAACAGGAAATGTTCTACCTAAATTTAATTTATTTGTAAGTGACGTTTATATTTATTTTTTTAAATATACTAGCTCATAACAATGTGGCACTTGACTTGCAATGCACAACTATCACAATGTGCTTGTTGCTTTGAGACATAAAATATTAAATCTCGTTACCCCAGTAATTTCACTATCTACAGAGCTTTTAACCAGATCTGAATTTAACTTTGAATAGTAATGTTTGTATACTACAATTTGACTGCATTCATATAAAATACAGTGCTACCCAGATGGTGTCCAGAAAGAGCATCCTACCAAGAGATCAACAAATTTTATATCTACTAATCTTTAATTCTATAGCCTTAATCTTGACCTAACCTCATGTGATGTGAAATAAGAATGAGGCTACAGATAGTTAAGTGTATTTGTCAAGAATAATCTAATGATACCAACCTGGTATCTCCAGCACTGGAACTTTATCAAAATAATCGGAAAACAATTCTGCATTAAATGTGGCACTCATGAGCACAACTGTCAAATCTTTCCTCACTCTCACAAGATCCCTCAATATAAGCAGAAGGAAATCACTCTCCTCTGATCTCTCATGCACTTCATCCACTATAATATGAGTGATCGACCTTAACAGAGGATCATATTCCAACTTTCTTAGTAAAATTCCAGTTGTGCAAAAGGTTAATCTTGTTGAAGTGGATACTTTGCTTTCTAATCTTATCTGTAATAACATATTTAACAATAAGAGTTTATATTTATGAAAGAGGAGACAAGCAAGATATTCACTTGGTGGTAAGTGATATGCCTGCTTATATCAAGTAATTCAGGAACATCAACGAAACTGTTAAAGCCGTCCATCACATAGGCTATCCATGATGATTATTGTTGTTCTTGAAATATGTCAAAATTAGAAATGTTCTAAGAGAAACTTTCGCGATGATTTTCTTCACCAGAATCAAAAGATCCATGGGGATCACACCCCCTCCTATTGGAGTCGCATTGTATGACCAAACTTAAAAACTGACCTGTCACCTCTTTTAGAAGATATGTATAAACACCATAATGTAGTAACATGATAAAACAAAAAATGCTAAATGAAAAAGTACCTGATATCCAATAACTTTTCCAATCCTGCCTATCCTCTCGTCTGCCACCCGCTCTGCAACTCCAATAGTGGATATACGTCTAGGCTGAGTGCATACTATTTCAATATGGTCCTTGCCGCCCTTATTGAAATTCTCTAACCATTCATCTAGAATATACTGTGGTATTTGTGTACTCTTACCACACCCTGTTTCACCACTTATAACAACCACCTGCACATTAAAAATCTGATATAAACTATTTGAGAGCAATAATGTTATATATTAGTATTTGCTTAATAAGACAGGGGACCTGAATAATTCGAGAGAGCATGCTTTAACTTCAATTTATTCACATAAGAATAATTGAATATCAAAGTATCATTCTCAAACATCTATGTTGTATTATCGAAATTTCTATTACTACTGTCATTCTTTCAGAACTATTTTTTTCCAGGCTTGCACCAACTACTTAACCAGCTGTTCTTGCCCACTTTCTATTACATATAAACATTGTAACATTCCTCAATATATACGATTTTTATGCACATTATAATAAATAAGCCTGTGCCATAAATACCCATGTATTCACATAGTATTTATGATTAATGTATTCATCATTTTTTGAAGACCCAATATATGAGTATTTTTTATCAGAACATACCTGTGATTTCTTCATAGCATTTAATATTTCATTTCTTTTATTCCAAGCAGGAAGTGCTTTTCTGCTGGACATCATCCTTGTATATCTACTATTCTCATGCTTCTCAGACCATCTTTTAACTATCTCTTTATTCTCTCTTAATATCTCATCAAAGTCTACTTGAGATCGTGTACTATTAGCATCTCCTTTCTTGTAGTGTGTCGGATACTTTTCCTTATCAATATTTGAATTCTCGGGTAACTGAGGATATAATGCATCCGAAGGTTCTGGAAAAGTTCTGGTGTCAAATTTAATAAAGTTTGTTATTTCCTCTTCATTTTTTAAAAGTTCAACTATGGAATATATGCTTGGTATACCATCTTGTGCTAAAGTTATTGCTTCGTCTAGAAGTCTTAATGTTATTCTAAGGTATGTCAGTTCTGGTATTAAAGTTGTTGAAGAACCTGCTCTTAAGAAAATTAAAGGAGGTTCAAATGGATAAACAGTATTATCTGAGAACCTTATCTCTATTTCATATGTAATGTTTTTGACCTCTTTGCTTACTAACTCTACAGGAGTATTACTTTCTGCATTACTTTCATGTGAGAATTTACATTTAGAACCAAATCGACATGGACCTTTGAGATAAAGTTTACACACCTCCTTTTTCTTTTTAACATTACTGTTATAATTTTTGTTTTTTTTGTTATTTGTTGTTGAGATATTTTTATCATACATTTTAGTGATGTAATCTAGATTTACATCAATACACCATACATTAGTCTCTTTTGCTTTGAAGCTGTTTTCATAAATTGATTCCAATACTGCTTTTTCATCCATCCTCATTTCCACTAAATCTGACATTGGAGGCAGGTCAAGTTGGTTTTGTAAATCAACTTTAAAATATTTATAAAATAATACTTCCAAAGCCTTTTCAAGGTTTTCTCCAGCTACTTGCAATGCTTCTGCACAATGTGATTTATGGAAATTGTATCTGGGAATAAAATAATTAAGGATATTAAATAAAGATTTAAAACAAGAAAAAGAAGGGAGTGTTTCTGTGGAACAGCATAGCCTCATGGACTACTGCGGGCCTAGGATGAAACAACAATTCATCAATATTGCAAAATATTTAAATACTTTGATTTAGTCTCAGACTGTGTCCTGACTTTTAAGCATTATTAAATTTCTCTGTTTAAAAACACTTAAAAATGTATTAAAATAATAGATATTGTTTTTATGATAACTATTATTGAGTGTTTTTAACATTACTAATAATACTAATCTAAAGCTAAGTCTAATTTTTATGGATTCATATGCAAGCACATGTTTACTGTCCTACAAATATTTATTTGTTAGTTTCTTACCACCTTATCTTCTTGTTTTTATTTCCAGAAAATTGAAAGACAGGAAAAATATTAGTTTAAATTTTTGAAAATTCTATGATGTTAAATACTTTGGATGGTTTTACTTTGTAGTAAGTTATTTTAATAACAGCTCTGTTAAATTCATTCATATTTGAATTAAAAAGTATTAAATGTAAAAATACAATTATAGATTAAATAAACTTATATTATTAAATTTCGCAAGCTAATAATATAAACATACTTTCTTAAGAGCATAGTATGGCACTGCTTGAACAATGACAGCATATAACATCCAACAACAGTATATATTAAGAATAAACACTGCACAAGAAACATTAAAAAAGATTATGTAGGAACATGTTATACAAACAGAAATTTTATTACTATTATCAAATTGAAAAAGCATATAAAAGTATGTATGTAAATCAATACTCACTTTTCTAACTTAGCTAAAGCAAAAGCTCGTAATCTAGCTTCTGATGTTTCAATATCGGGTTTTGATGTTAAGGAATAATCACAGCCACCTTGTACCACCAAATTGCCTCTTTCCATCCAATATCGATTTCTTAGATTTGAACCTTTATCCTTTAACAAGATTAACATATTGTATTCTGATAATACTGCAATAAGTTAACTTATAATAAAACCCCAAAACTGACCAAAATGTATTTATTGTTAGTTACTATTTACTACTTATTTCAATAATTTTTGGTTCACCTAGCACAATTGTAATTTAATAGCCAATTTCACTCTAATTATTGCATACCTTATAAATACTTGCACTTCCTAGTTTAAAGTCTGGCCCATGTATAAATCTCAAAGTATCCAAAACAAGTTTTTGTGAATCAGAACTAAGACGTATCGTTTGCATTTCCACTTTTAAATTAGGATGAGGATCCTCTTCCGGCTCATCTTTTTGTTTTCTGTGAAAAAAAAAAAGTGTTATTACATTAATATTGAGCAATACGTTTTGAGGTTAGAATTAATCTCACCTTATTCTAGCATCAACAGGTTCACGCAAAAAGAAATCTTCTGCTAATTGTTTACTTTGATAGTCCATTTTGAGGTAAGGTTTATTAATCACTATTGTATCGAGTACTTAATATTTGTGTTGTAATTAGTAATGTCAAAATCACCGACTTTAGATCGATCGACTGGTTATTGACGTATTAAGTAGAGAGGGACATATATATGTGACCAGGATTTAAAAGCAGATATTTGCTTCTCAAATGCGCACCAGGTATCCAAGCAAAAAACATTAGTAAATACTCTTTTTAAATACTTGGAGATTTTTTGTACCGTTTTACAAGACAACAATTTACGAAAATTTTAAGTTAAATTCTATGTTACGCATATTTTGCTATGCTTCTTTATGGGTAACATATCACGTAACGTGCGTCAAAACATGTAAACTTAACTCAGTTCATATTACCACAGAAACCAAGACAATTAAAATACAAGTCTCAAGAGTAATTTTTGTTTTTTTCGGTTGATAACGACATTTGAAAAACGTTGTTCCATCCGTTGAAAGATATATTCTAGTCTCGGTATTAAAAAAATACTTGTAATAGCATGCTCTTGATATTTTCAAGTATTAACATGTCTAATATTAAAATCACGTCAGTGATCAAGATGCCAAGTATACCATTCTTTGTTAATATAAAGATATTATACTAATATATATAAATATTGGCGACATTAAGAAATACATAAAATGTCATGTAGTTAGTATGAATATTTAGCTTATATTCTACTGATATTTATAATCATTAAATATTAGAGACTATAAGAAAGAAATCATCTCGCTATCATACTTGAAAAGGAATAAGAATGTGTACAGTTGATTATTTAGCAAATCGTTTACTTTTTAAACCTGATAAAATTATAATTATACGTTTTAAACTCTTTGTACTGCT
The DNA here is from genome assembly GCA_029030555.1 of Ornithoptera alexandrae. Lineage (NCBI taxonomy): Eukaryota > Metazoa > Arthropoda > Insecta > Lepidoptera > Papilionidae > Ornithoptera > Ornithoptera alexandrae. Next base: position 3,192,843 of record JARDVY010000007.1, on the reverse strand, counting down.
AGTCTAACATTCACATAAAATCTTCCTTGGCCAAAATAAACTTTTAGTGTGTGTGGGAAAAGGTCCTTGTAGTTCCGACTAACGGCCAAAAGCTTGTAATTCAAAACAAGATATTTATCGATTGCTTTCCACACAACAAATCCCAAAATATAATTTAGAATTATTACTTACTTAAAATTATATACAGGATGAAAGGTAATAGGTGTAAAAGATCTGAAGGAGCTAAAGTATAGCTCGTATCCTATCTATCTATGTATGAAACACCCCATCCAAAAACAATGGTTCTGGAGTTATTTTTTTTTAAATATTTTTCAAAAAATTCCCGAATTTCTAGCAGAAAATTCGATGATTCTATATCTTACTTATTTCTACAAAGATTTTAATGTAATAATTATTGTTTTATTAAATTAAATTAATAATCATCACTTAAAGCCTAAAACTTTTAACTTATCTTCTTTGAAGGTCGTGACAGTAAAAAATACGTATAAAGCATATAAATAAATACCTGGATTCAATACCTATCCGACAAGGTATAATAAAGTGCGAAAGTTTCTAAAATTTAGAAAAAAAAACTTGTAATAAAATCAAGTATTATGAAATATCAAACTGTAGACACTCATAAAAGTAGACGCCGCGGCGGTCCTTAATTTAACCCTTTTATTTTTGTTGTAACACTTGCGAGCTTATAATTATCGTTTTAGATATTGAGTTTATTGTAAAATATCTGTAATGTCATTTTTAAGTAATGAGTCAGCACGACAGTTAAAATTTCCTTTCCAGATTTTTTACACCTATTACCTATCCCTTTGTATAACTGTTGTTACAATATCACATTTCAGTGACAGATAATAGTATGTACTATTATCTATAATGTGTAATAGTAGTATTAGGTAGAGTTAATCAAAGCGACTCTAAAATGATTTTTATTGTAACATTTATAACATCTTAATTCTGTGCAGTTGATTATCTTGTGAAAAACTATTAAGAATATTTAACTGTCAAAGGAGTTAGCATAAAATTGTTTTATATTAAATAAATATGCGCTTACTTGGTTAAAAACCATATATTTCCTCAACTGCTTATACATTTTCTACTAATTATCTAGTAACGCTGTAGCTGAGGTGCTAACTTGCATCCTGGGTCACTATGCATCATGCACGAATATTTGCTTGTGTTGATTGATACGATATTAAAAAATCATGCGAATCAAGTTTTATCCAGTTTTCAAGTGTATATATTATTAACTTTAAGGATATTTAAATAACCTCGACATATGATGAAAAATGTCTCATGGTTCGTTGTGGATTTTCTAAAATCAATTCAGGGATATATTATTAAAAAACACAAGGGCGCTTAGTATAAATTTACTAACTTATATACCAAAACCAGTAGATATATTTTAAATTTGTTAAAATGGACTAAGTACATCCCAACTATCGTCATTAAAATTGACAATGTTAGTGCAAACATTACTATGTTCCGGTTTGCATGGCGTTGTAACTAGTGTAATTACTGGGGTAACGAGACTCAACATTTTATGTCTCATGCGATGAGTACGCTGTTGTGTAGTGTATATCATCCTGATGAGGGAAACGTTGATATGGGCAGGAGTATCACTTATCATCAGGTAAACATCCCGCCCGTCTTGTCGCTTAATCGAATAAAAAAAAATCGTAACTTCTACCTTATCGTCGGTCTTTCTTTGAGAATTTTCATTTGCTTCTGAAACTTTTACCAAGTACAAATGTATGACTTTGTATTTTACATATTCGGTGTATTTACTTTCTTCTTAATAAAATGTGTTTTTTGTTAAAAAAATTTTTTTTTAATTTATCGTTTAATATATTACGTGTGATAAATATTGCAATTATAATTTTATTTGTAAATTTGATCTTTATTAGGTGTAAACATTTCTACATAGGCGCTAGTAGTAGAATAAGGTCTACCAGCAACAGAGGATCTTATGACTCAACTTGATATATATATATATATATATATAAATTATTTGTATTTCTTTAACATTTACTTTTTACTTACCTCTTAAATAATTATTTATAATGTCAAATGTTTATCACGTACTTAGGACCCTTTACAGCAAGCCCAAGCGCTTATATTATATTTTTATTTTCTTTGTCGTTGACAAAATATTGGAACAGTCACGTTTTATTAACTTGAGATCACACGTTGCTTTAGTAAGACAAGCCAGTTCTCTCAACTTATATGGTAACATTGCTATGGGAGCCATGAATAACTTAGTGCTACAGTGTGGTTACCAGTACTTCGTAAATAATGCAATTGAATTTTTTTAAGAATTACTAATAAAAAAGATAGCAAAACTATTTCTGGACTTACTCATCATCGAGAATTTGATGAATATACTCTTTATTAAATCAAATCGAGTATACGTATAAATTTGTACTAAATAGTTAACAAAATCCCTCCATATGAATCCCTACATACGACGGCTCCTAATGCTGGCGATTTTGCGGGCTACGCAGGACCGATCAATGTGGAGATCTTTGGGACAGGCCCATGTCCAGCGGGAGACACGGCTTATGATGATAATGTTTTAACAAAGTAAGAGCACTAACATTTCTTATAATTCTTTTTTTTGTAAAGTCTCTTTGAAAGCACGAATATAAGTAGATAAGATTCATAGATGACTAATACTCCAAGCAGATAGTTCTTCACTATCAGTGACGTGAATAAAAAATAATGAATCAATTGTATTTGAAGATAACACACCCTTCATAGTCATACATTTAATTCAAACGTCCCCGCCACATCATTATGTATTCCATCAGTAGGTCATGTACTCGCTAAATCGTATTTAATGGTCTAGACTGCGTGGTCATTAAGCTAGTGATTAGAATATCAATAAGGCTAAGGAAGAGAGTGGGGTTATAGCTTGCTTCCATGGGCAACGGTTATCCGCTTCCTTTGTAAACACGAAAGTCTAGATTGGAATTCCGGAGCCGCATAACAAGAAAATTTTTATTAACTTTCAATGATGGTAGGATTTTACCCAACTATTATGATCACATCGATGTGTTTCGGCTGTCGTATATATAGGAACAAAGTCGATTTTATTACAGACTAGAAAAAAGTTACTAAACAGCAAAAGATAAATGGTAGCAAGAAGTAAATTAGCTTAAGTAACGTGTCGTCAAGTTACTTCCTCAATCAATTATTTTGATTAGTATACTCCTGAAAATAAATAGTTAGAAGGCTTCCTCTTTGAGTGGAAGAAGACACGCCTTGAATACATATCTAATATTTTGTAAAGTAACGTCAGCCGACAGACGTCCAATGCTGGATATCGGCCTCCCCCAAAGATATCCACATAGATCGGTTCTGCGTTACTCGCATCCAGTAGATACTCGCGACCGTTTCTAGAGGTCACATGGGAGGATTTGGGCGTTTTCCACCACGTTGGCCTAATGCGGGTTGGCGAGAGCCAGAGCAACGTTTGTTGATTAGCAGGGTGTACCACGGCCAGGTGAGATTGGCTTGGGTTTGTGAGTTGTTGTATCAGACCCTTTATTGCACCATCTATAGTGCAAACATATACATGGATTTATGCGATATGAAATATCCACAATTGCAGTGTCAAAACGGAACAGTTTTATTATCCGATTAATTCATTAACGCCTTACCCTTGTATATGAGTGCCTAAGCATTCAAGCAATCGTCAACTAATCTGATAATAACACTTGGTCACTCAATGCCTTGTTGATGAAAAAAATTAACCTTAATTGCGGCAATACCTAATAGTATTTGTGGACAGCATTCTGACATTGTCGGAAGTTATCTTTATTTTCTTTTTCTTCTCTTTAAAGTTATTAACAAACTAATGTTAGCTTTTCTATTTGAGAAAAGAGTAATTTATTATAAACATTTGATTACTCTTTAAGTTTTACTTTTGAATCTTATACCTTAGGGTTTGTAAGTTATTAAGTGCATTTCTTTAAGCGTTGATAACAGAGATATCGTTTTTTGCATAAATATGATTCTTTGCATAATTCTTATACAAATATCAAATTAATATATTAAAGCATAATTGGAACTCTAACCGCAATATTTCACCTCAGCAAAGGTTGGTTAAAAAGGAATGCTCTGAGGCATTAAACCCGCCTTTTGTATAACTTATCCATAAGGTTCTACAGTAATGTTTTTAAATAAATGAATACTTAACTTATCAATACCTTTTTACAGTTTTTTCATAATTTATTCCGTTGTCTTAAAAGATTACTGATGTTCATGTGACTTATCATCATTAACAGATGATCAACATAATCTCCCCTTATCCAGTTTTCGAGACACAAAGAGATCAATAACCTTGATACGTCACAACAAGTCCGCCAGACAAATATTTGCCTCTTGAGAACTAATCTCGATTAATCCACGTATTAAGGAATTACCGTGAAAGCCTTTAAACAGGCATCGAAGTTGTGACGATTTGAATACTTTTGGTTATAACTGGAATTGGAAAATAAAAAAACAATAGTTATTAACATAGATATAGCAAACTTTAATATATGCTAGGTTCAACATATTATAATAACTAACATAATGTAAATATATAAAGTACTTAGATAAAAATAACGAAGCTATAGCATATCATTGTGCATGAAATAGCTTGTTTTAAAATCATCATTCGTATATTTAAAATATTCTGAAAGTCTGGATGTAATGAACTAGTGGAAGGTTTCTTTTGCTGGAGAATAGGTGTTATATATTACACAAAGTCTTGCTCTTGCTCTGATCTTGAGAGTCATAGTGTAGAGAAGCAACGGTTCGTTTCTTTGGAGTTTCCACTGCGACCCTTTTAAGACTCTCGAAGGACGCCATCAAGGTTATTGTAATTGATAGCAATACTATTTAACTCTGATTTTCTCTCGCAAAGCAGGATTATTTTTGAAGATAACATATACTCCTCGTCAAGAAAAGATATGTGCATGTAACATCGCAACATATTATCCGACTAACAGATAGTGGTAGGCAATATTACAGTGGTTTCGCGTGAAGGGTGATGAAATTGAAACGTTAGTACTGAAGATAACAATATTTATCTAAATATATCTTCAGAGGATAAAATAAAGAGGAACCGCGTAAATAATACTCAAGTTTTTACCACCAGGTTGTATTAGTGAATATCAAATCTCGTTGGTTTGTTGTATAATACTAGTCCATGAACGTATAACTCCGAACATCTATTTGATCGATCAATCTTTCACTATTTTCAGACTTTTTGTTATTTTTTTTTTTCCATTAAAAGAAGAAACTGTCTGTTAAGGTATTGATATCGGACGCTTTGTTGTTAGTGATCCGTGATAGCGGAAGACGTCTTGGAAACCTTGACACTTGTCTTTCTATTTGTATGGGATAACTGAGAAGAGTGCTCTGTCTTGGCTTCCTGCGTGGTAACGAATGTTTGTGATATAGAGATTCTGGCTTCAATATCGGAGCCGTATTTTATGGAGTTTGATTGATCATATGAACTTTTTGATTTTCCCTGGTTAGCTGTCATTATATTGTTAATCTGTCGACATCATAACACCAGTGTGTTCCGAGTGTCAAGATATTAGAGCCAAAGGTCTCTGGCGAGTACGCTTTAGTATCCTCGTCCTCTTTATCACTTAACACAATATAAAATTGAGGTTAAATTAGCTCTAATATAATATTATAAAAAAATTAAGCTGGACTTGGAACTGTAATTTTGCTGCCTTTTGCAGGTATTATAGATGATTTATGAAAATACACAAAAGAACGTTTCATTAGGCTGTTGATGCTTAGAGCAAGTAACAATTAAGAAAAATACATCGTAGAGTACATTACAAACTATGAATAATGTATTAAACTATTTAGGTCCTTACATAAGAATTTATCGTTTTGTACGGGAGGAATATAAAGTATTTTTTTTTTTGTAAAATATATTTAATTAATCAAAATATGCACCGTTGTTATCTATGCAATGTTGCTATCTCATAAGTAGTTTATTGATCCCTTTACTAAAAAAACCATGGGGGGCGAGAATCAATAAACTCTGAAGGCGGTTTGGACTGCCGCATTGGAATAAAAATTTTTTCCTTGTAAAAAGTAGTCCAAATTCCGGAAAAATGGTAATCTGTTGGGGCAAGGTCCGGGGAGTACGGTGAATGTCGCAGACATTCCAATTGTAGCTCGTCTAACTTAGTGGTTGTTTGTTGTGCAGTGTGGTCTTGCGTTGTCGTGAAGCAGCAGTGGCCTAGAGCGATTGACCAATCTCGGTTGTTTAGCAGCTAGTTCTTCCTTCATGGTTTGCAGTTGCTGACAATAGATATCTGCCATAATCGTTTGGCGAGATTTTAGAAAGTTGTAGTGAACGACGCCGGCGCTAGTCCACCAAACAATCACAAGTAACTATTTCTGAGTAAATTTTCGTTTAGGGCAGGCTTCGGTTGGGTCTCCAGGATTCAGCCTTTGCTACAAGCGCTTCCGATTATCGTACAATATGCACTTTTCATAACAAGTAATGATTCGATTTAAAATCCCTCATTATTGTGTCGGTTGAGCAAAGTAACACAGCAGCAGCAGTCGACACGTGGTTGCAAGTTCGATTCACTCAATTCATGAGGTACTCATCGTTCAAGTTTTTTTACTTTCCCGATTTGCTGCAAGTGGATTAATACAGTTTTGTCACTTACCCCGAAGCCTGCAGCTATCTCTGAAGTGCTTTGTGTTGGGACCGCTTCCACAATAACCTTCAATTCTTCATTTTCCACTTTGGTGTCCGGCCGTCCACAGAGTTGGTTCTGAAGGTAGAGATTTCCAGAACAAAAACGTTGAAACCAAAAACGTACCGTGGTTTCTTTTGCGACACCAGCGCCGTACACATCATTAATCCTTCGAGCTGTTTCTGCAGCATTGGTGCCACGGTAGAAGTCTAACTCGTAAATATACCGATATTTCATGTTTTCCATTGTGCGGTAATAAGGGACGCCAATGAAAATATAATGAGGAAAAAACAAATGAAGGACTGTTTTCAAAACTCAAATGTACCAGCTAAATGAATTTATAAATTTGAATTTGGAATTCTTAACCAAAGAGGAGATATTTCAGATCAAAGTGGTCAGTACGACAAAACGGTAATTTCATATGTAAGGACCTAATATTATATCATGTATGCTTATTATAACTGTATCATCATTCTCCTTAGATGCGCTCTTCAAACTGAAGTGTAGCGATCAGATTCAGAAAACCATTTCGATCCTCAGCTATTCTTTTTAACTGATGATATTTAAACCCGGTCCACTCCTTTATATCGTTTATGTCCTTTATAACTGTATACATTCGATATTGTAGTACTACCTACTGTGATAACTTACTAGTAACAAGTTGTAATTGGCAAGATGATTTATGTAACACTTATTAAGTAAATGTAATAATAAAGTGATTATTTATGCTTACACAATGAATTGCGACATTTTTATATGTAATTGATATTACGACTTTGTTCATAAAGTTTCGTGTAAAAAGGACGTAGCCATAAAATTTTATCGTTTACACCAAAAAAATTACGTTTACAGGAAATTTATTTAATTTAATGTACATATTTAGTTTTGGAATATGCTAAAGGATTTTATATCTTTCCTCTTCAAGTGCTACTATAATTATTTATCTTCTTCTACATATGAAGGAAATGCAATAAACATTCAGATCTAGGTGAAATGTTTTTATATTTCTTGAACGAATACCTTTTTTTATTCTACGAAACGACGAGATGAGCGTAAAGTTTGCCTGATGGTAAGTAGTACGCTCGCCCACAACAAAGTGACGATAGTTAAGATGATATACACAGCACCACTTTATGTTGGTATTCTAAACATGAGATTCTGTAATTTGGCTAGGTACATCGCCCTTCAAACTGAAACACAGTTATGTTTGTACTTCTCTGTTTGGCGGCAGAAATAGGAGCTGCAGCGGTACCTACATAGGTCCTACTGTCAGTAAAAACGGTAGTTTTCAAATATTACTGTGTACCGGTTTGGAGGTTGCTGTGGCTAGTAAATTTCTCTAGGCAAAGACCTCAAGGTACAAAGTAAATATATATGGTAAGTATTAGATTTTTAAGGATACACGTAATACCCATGATAAGCTAAACGTCCAGCTTCTCTTATAGTTAAGTAGAACCAAAATTAACCGTCGCTTCATATACGAATTAAGTTTTTACGCTTTACTGGTGAATATGCGATGTACTTTACTTTAGATCATAAAGTCCAAATGATAGCAAAAACAGCAGATATGAATAAATTATTCAAAATGAATCAAAAGTCAATGGAGACCTACCTATCACCAGTGTAACGGAGACCTTATTTTCTGTCGAGGAGGAATCTTCTAAAGATATCCAGCTTCTGGGAGCAAAGAGAAGGTTATGTGAGATTTACACCCACTAATATCTCCGTAGTGGTTATTCTTAGGGCTTTGCGCGAGGCTCCGAGATCGCCTACGTAAAGCACCGTTGACTCTCTGCACTCCGTGGAAACGCATCCCGCTGAGTGCCGTAACCCTCTCCGAGGATCTTCTCTTTGTTACGACAAGCATGAGACATAAAACCTTGTACTTGTTATTCACCTCGGAAATGCAACATAGACCTAACCAGTACAAGTACAAATAAAAATACAATAAACTTTATTCTGCTGTGTATAAGCTAGGCAACACAAGTTATAGTGATTAATGTACGTCAATTTTTCCTACTTTATCAAATTCAATCCATGTTGCAAATGTCAGTATAAATTTTCATATTTGCAATTGAAATTTTAGATATACACAGAAATGTAAAGTACCTATTGTTGTAAAACACCTGACATGAGAGCTCAAGTTGTAGGAAAAGTAGGTGAGCGGAAATAAATGTCAAAATTTAAATATACATTTTGACATGCTCATCGGCATGTAGGGAAGCGGCGCGTGGACGCCCCTCGATGATGTTAGGAAGGTCGGTGATTGAGGAAGGTTAGAGAGCAAATATGTTGACACACCTTGAGAGGATATCTTCTATTGTTGAATCTAGCGAAGTTTTCCTTCAGTGTCATCTTTAGTTCGCATTATAAAGTTTGAGAGTTTGTTCATTTAATATCGAGGAATTATATTCTATAATCTCGCTGGCATTTTCTCGATTCAAACTTGTCATACTAAAAACATTTTTTTTAAAGCGATGAGACGAGCGGGACGAAGCGCTAGTTAGGATGGTACACACATCACGACATTGTGCTCGTCACCTGAGACATACGATCTTGGGTTCTGTTACCACATTAATGACACTAGCTACAGTGTCCTTAAAACCGGAAAACAGTAATATTTCCACACTGTAGTTTGGCAGCAGAAATAAGCACTGCGGTGGTTATAATCTAAACGGTCTCCAGCAACAGAGACCTAGCACCAGTAAATATATAACATCTTAAAATAACAAGACATTCGCTAGGTGGTAACTGGACCAGTAAGAACGAGGCGTCAAATTTAAAAGCTTTAATGACATATAGGGTAACCACCCTATTACACGAAGGACCCTCATATGGTAAATTTAGATTTAGATCGTAGGGTTTTTTCAAAATCGCTTGCTGAGCTACCTAAGTATTGTAAATTTGCAGTATTATTGATTTCCGTCTGCTGACATAGAAGACCATGTTCCATTCATCCTTCTTATTCTGTCCTCAGCCTCATTTTTATTTAACACCATGTGAAATTGTGATCAAGAATTACTCCATTTTTAATCTACTAATACTACTGCAGCTATATGTATATACATACCAGTATTATCTACCATACTAACATTAGTAGCTTGTACTTCCGGTTTCCGTAAGTTATTACAAAAGGGTTAACTTTACGTATGGATTCAAGTGCATTGTTATGTTTCGGAAGTTACGTAGTAGGCAGCAATACAATGAGGAGTCGGGAGCTCCCGTGAGTTTTTGTTTACGAAAGTATAACAACACTGTGTATACAGTGTTATGCGTTAACCGTCATTATCTCGAAAAAAAATTTTTTCAGATGCATATTTTTTTATCAGGTACATCTTTTATTAATTTATGGTAACAGGTATGTTTTAAAACCGTACTTAATCAAAAAAAAATATTATTTTCTTTATTATATCTAGATATACTTTTAGTAAATATACACAAATAATATGTTTAATATAAAATTAAACTACATATATATGCATTTTTGTTACTACGCTAATTGTTGCAGCTAATTTAATTGCTGAGCTAAAGAAACTTAACATGCTGCTGCCTGAAACGCTGAGCTAGGGTATAGTGTTAACAATCCTAACTAGCACCACACTATTATGGACAGACAGATCATTACCATCAGATTGCTGATGTCGTCATTTAATGAATAAAAGTTGCAGACGAAGTAAAAATTGCTGTTAGTAGATGTCCTCAGCCATTAAATAATAAGACGAGGACTTTAGTTATAAAATGTTTCCTTACCTACTTGTTAGTCTTCCTAATAAATATCTATAGATAACTATGATGTTGACGATCGATTCCAATAATCCTTTACGGTGTATCAAAAAAAAATTTGCTCTGTTATCCTTACAGCCTGCACTTGTTATAAGGCTAATGTAAATGGATTTTTCTTCTATTCTCTTAGGTAAAGTATAGAACTTAACTAAATATTGATGGCGATTTAAATGTTTTTATATTTTTAGGAAATAAAATAGAGTAATGTATTGTTAAGAGACTGATGATCATGCCGAAGACAGAGGGAAGTGCAGGAAAAAGATATGGAAAGGTGACGCCCCCGCCGTTTTGTTTATTGGAAAGGATGAAGGAGAAACCAGGAAATAAAATATTAAATGGTCTTTTTACAAAATTTCCTAGCGATTTGGACATGATTAACTGTTAAAAAAATATATTGAAAATTCAATATAGAATTTATGTTGAGAGGAATGTTTTAAAACTATTAATTAGTCAGTTTGTCTCGTTCACTTAATTAAGTTCATTAAAACATTGAGTCAACAGAAAATAGTTTAATCAATTATCTATCTTCCACAGTTTCCCCCACAAGTGATTAATACTAAACATTTAAGAGATGCTCAAGAAATAGAAAGATATAACAGTTCATGTATGTAGGATGTCTAGAGGGGTACCACAAATCCTGTTGTTAACCATACGTTACTGTAGGAAGATCGTCGGAGGTAGGTACATTATTGGAATACCTTATTTATATTCTCTTTTCTTATGTTTGAAAGCGGCAAGTGGGAAGTAGTGCTGGGTAAATATTTCTGGGTATATATAACACTTTATTGTTATGAACTTGCGTATAGCTTACCACCAGGTTAACGTCCTGCAGATCTCGTCGCTTGGTTGAATTAAAAATTTAGAATTATCGATAATGAAAAATGTCACGAAGCAATTTTCATGACAAAGAAACTTAAGCATAATTTTTTTTTTATTTAAGGTTGTATATATATCGGAGACCATATTTTGTCACTGGTATTTAATTATTTAAAAGAAGACATAATATAACATGAATAATCCAAATACGAGACAAGTCGAGACATTTTCCACCCTTTTTTTTCGTTGACGTTTTATAATTATTTTATAGGAAAAATTATACAATGAGCTAACATTGTCCCGTAGACGAGCCGGTATCAAGCGCAGAATCCGCTTTAATCCTTGGCCATAAACGGAAATCTTTCGCCCGAACGCGTTAGCATTATCATTATATCTGTACACACATACGTACAGCGATAGCCTTACACATTATCCTTTACGACGAGTTAAGGCGAGATGTCGCCGTCAAACATTTAGAGCTTGCTATATAAAAAAAGGACGTATACGCGGGCGGACAGCGATTTGCGCGCGCGCCTCGGAAAATCATTCGAACGCACCGAGCGCTCGGGTCGAACGTGAACTCAAGCAATAGTGACTATTACTTATTTTTTTATTTAAATATCAAAGCTGTGTACAATGCATTCATACCGAAACACCATCAAAAATAACCTCAATGTGCCATAGTATTAATAAACCCCAATGTGTACACCAAGACGATGATCGAAAACAATCAAATCCCGCAAAACGAAAGGTGCTTTAACCGTTTTACGAACACACTGAAGATTTTAAGGTTTCTGATGCTGCAGTTGGTTTTGCCGATGAACAAAACGATTCGGATTTTAATGTGAAATTAGAACTTTATTTGTGGATTTATATTATTGTGAAAGCATCACTGTGATAATTAGTAATAAAGACGGAAATTGATTAAAAGAACTCAAGATGATGTCCAAAAAGCAATTGGCCTGTATGCTGGCTCTGCATATAGTGTATCTTCTAGTCGGCGCAAGTATCTTCTACCACATCGAGAGTCCTGTTGAGGTTGCACAGAGGGCCGAAGAAAAACTGGAAAGACTTGAAATCCAAAGTGAGTCCATTGCCATTAGTATATTTATCGTTCCTACACTTGTCAGCGACCTTAGCTGTCAATCGCTGCATTAGAAATTATATCCTTTTTAAACGGTTCAACTTTGCACCTTTAGAATATCAATATTATATTTTGCATTAAGTATATATGTATGTGTAAGTACAAGTATTAAATAAATAATTTTATTTTGAAAAAAAATCGTTTCTTGTTGCCGAACGCTGTAAGAAATCAAAAGAAATCTTAAGTTATGGTCGTAGATACCCATGGTAAGGAACTGACATATAATTTAAAACATACCAATTTAAACGTATGCACAAACTGATCATACTACGTCCTGATACATCAAAGGTCGTGCTATAACGGATCTGTAATAAAACATTTTAATTTTTTCCTTATTTTTGTTCAATGGCTTCATAAAACTATCTCTGGAAGCAACAAGGAACTCTGATGATCTAATGTTATTAAATTAACCATTTTATAACAAAAGGGAATCAATAAAGAGTTTTAATAGTAAAAAATACCAAAAAGTGTATATACTTCTATTCTATTCTTTTACAACAAAGTTATATTATTTTTTTTCTGTCTAGGTCTAAATAAAATAAGTTTTAGATTGAGAAAGGTTTTGAAAGCTGTACACTAGATATATTACCTACCTTTATAAATTTCTAATAGACGTAAAATTATTAAACGCGTTCAATCATAGATTTAACGGGTAGAGAAGTTTGTAAATATTAACATATATTCATGTATCTTGCTCTAATCAGATAAAATGAATAAATGTAGTATGCCCCACTGCATGCACTTCATTAATGTTTGTCCATTGCACATTATCGATCCACTCGATGCAGAAACGATATCTACTGATGCAACTTTACAGTGGCAGTTCTCAATAACAATTAATGTAATTTCATTAAGCTGATATGAAAGAATGTCGATTGTTTACTATCTTGTCTCAAACGGTGAGGGATATCATGTTATCCTTGTGTTACTTAGTTAAGTTAAAAAATCTTGGTCGTAACATTTCAAACATTCAAAATGCCGCAAACAATGATTAATTTCTTATTAATTATATGAAAATCATATACAATGTTTCATTCATTAACCTTATCAGTTTCAGTAGTATTGCAAATTTTGATTCCTTCTTAGTAATGTACAGATCTTTGCTGTTCTTTCTATCACCTTTATTTTGCATCCTGAACCTAATAACATTGCTTTTGTACCAGTAAACAAAAAAAACTTGGTCCTGTTTTGAAGAGAGGTTTAATTTTTATATTCTACTTAACTAAAACATAAATTGGACGTTTCCTGATCATGAGTAATACATCTATACTTAACGATATGGCATTTACAATTACTGTGTATCGTATTGTAGCCTTCGTCTTACCCATTACAGTAACATTTGAACACTACTGTTTTTACTTGTGGTAGATCAATTGCTAAAGACTATCAAGTAGGTATCACCGTAGCTAATATTTCCGACTCCAAACATTATTGCATAAACATTACTTTGTTCCGGTTTAAAAAGTGTTGTAGTTAATGAAATTACTGGAATGATGAGACTAACATCTTATGTCTCCAGACGAGTTATTGCTGTGTATATCATCTTAACTAGCGCCACGTTGATGTGGGTAGGCGTATCACTTACCATCACACAAACGTCTCGCTCGTGTCCCCCTTCGTCAATCTACTACTTACCTAGACGGACTCCGGCCACCGAGCCATACCACCAATATTTCTGCAATTCTTCAATATATTTCTGCTGTCTGTATGGGCGATAATCCACAATATTATTCACCTTTACTACATTGCATTATAAAACACCCAATCTAACATCTCGTTCATAAGATTCGTGCAATGTATAAACATGAGTATAAATGCTTCGACCAGTGGGAGTACAGAACAAATATTAGATTTAACGTTTTACTAACAACGCACGCAATAGATTGTTTATTACTTTTTAGTTGAACAAACAAGATTTTACATACAGCAGTGAATTTTCAAAAAAATTATGTATAAATTAGTGCTAAACATCAATCTGATAGACCGAAGAAGTGCGAGGAGAATTATTCAGGCCCTAAACCAAAATTTTTTTCATTTCAAGTAATCCCGCAAAATGTTTGATAATTATCAAATTCTACATAGGTAATTTATTAGATGTCCATTCGAAAATGGTAACTAATGAACCCGAACAGACAACTGTTCCCACAATTGGGATTCGAGGCTTTCACGCTTATAACATAATTGAAGAAATTTCAATCGCGCTAGCCAAGTATACATGCCATTCATGTTCTTTTGTCTCGAAAGCTATTCTCATAGAATGTCCACTTCCTCACAATATTTTCCTTCATTTTCTGAAGCACAGTGGGGGTCGAATCTACAACTCTTCGAAGCGTATGAGTATGAAATTACATTTTCGCTTACATTCTGACTTATCGCCTGATCAAATACTTTTCCATATTTTATAATTATGTACATCTGATGTAGCCATCGATATCCGCTTCTCTATTGCTCATGCTACTATTGTACTCTATTTTCCACGATTTCGAAAAAAAAGACCATGAGTCAATTGACGACAATAATCAATTGTTTCCTTCTATTAAAAAAAAAGTATACTTATTTACGTAGCTTCGGCAGAAATAACATTGGAATGCAGTATAATTATAAATTTTCTTCTTAACAAACCAACTTTGCTTCACATGTTCAAAGCTGCTGTATATTTAAGTTAAATATATATTTTTTATTTAATAAATTTTTTTTTTAAAGCAATACATACAAAGTAAAACTAGTATTAATTGATAAGTCTAATCTATATAATTAGGTTTAATGCAAATAATATTATCTTAGCACGACGTAACCCATCATAAGATTTATGTAGACGCTTTTAATGTTATTTTACTACATAATTTTGTTAATCACGGGCAATATAATTATAATTTAAATAAAGATATGTCATATTTTAATAGAAATTTTACTCTTTACGCCGTTTTGCGTGAGGTTAATATATTTGATGTAGATATCTGCAAAACATATACACATTTGTCATGGTGAAAGCATGTGACAACTGCTGACATAGACAGAAGAACAACAAATATATATATTTGCTGTATCAAACATAGCACATATATTGTTCAATAATATTTGTAGTTCAAGAGATATTCACTTAAGATAATCAATGAACTTTAACTTATGAATTTTAAAATGCGGTCTTTTTCAAATTTTGGGGTTAAAATATTAATATCAACGCATTTACGTTAGTCAACTCTGGACATGAGATGATACTTCTTATAAAACTTCTAATTTCGGAAACAATTAAAAATCTTAGTAAAGTCTTGATCTGGTTCGTATTTTCAAAGCCTACAAGTAATGACTTAGTACTTGTATAATACAAAACAAACACGGTGTACTCATACAAAAAGGACGGAGATAGTCTAATTAAAGGAATGGTTAAAAGTTTGGTATCGTCCTTTAAAGGTATTAAAATCAGTCAACAAATACACAACAGAATCATCACAATTAATGATGAATTTCATAATTAAAAACGGATATATTGAAGAGGATTATTTTCATTAATTTCGTTTTAGATTTTGTCTAAAAGAAAGAAAAGTAAGTCAACTAGTTGCTAGTGCCGAAGTAGCATTCAGCGTTGGTAATCTATGTCTAATTCCGGTTTTAAACTTTTATAGTACATATAATGCAATAAACGTATGTTTGTTTTCAGAATTATACGAGGTGTCCGTCATAAACACATGACGGATTAAGATTTTCGCCATTCTTCCCTAATAACAAGGAAGTTTGACTTGTGAGCGCTTTACGTCTAATCTATAGATCTGGCAAAAGAACTGAAGGACCGTAGGACTACTCTTTTCAAATACATATCTTCGCCGATGGACTAGCCTCATTTTCACATGATGTTAAGTGAACATGAG
This sequence comes from Ornithoptera alexandrae, assembly GCA_029030555.1. Classification (NCBI taxonomy): domain Eukaryota; kingdom Metazoa; phylum Arthropoda; class Insecta; order Lepidoptera; family Papilionidae; genus Ornithoptera; species Ornithoptera alexandrae. The sequence goes on along the minus strand of JARDVY010000007.1, from coordinate 3,176,518 downwards.
GCAGTGGACTGTGAAGAGTGCAAACCTGGACAACAACACTCTGGCTCTCATATATAAAAAGTCAGTTCAGTATTGCTGTTGTAAAAGCATTTTTATCGTAACATAGATTATAGGTTATTTAATTTTACTCACTGTCGTTAGTCGAGTAGTTTTTTTTTTAATAAATTAAAATTTTATAAATCATATTAGAAGTACTAGTTTAAGATTGGAGGTGTATTAAAGACGCTTATATAAATACACGTTGATAAACGAAATGAAAACGCGCAGTTAGCTGTGTCTCATAAAATTTGACGCCAAATGCTATGTAACTTTTTATCTCTTCTCTGAATACAGACATACAAACAAATGCTATTTATATTAAATGTAATAATGTAGTTTAAAAAACAGATTGAACGTATTTCCAGAAATTACTATCGTCGATATAAAAGTGTGAATGAGCTGACTGAATTATTTCTATCTTTGATAAAACTATTTCTATTCGTCCCATCAATTTTATTTTGTTCAACGAAGCGACGAGACGAAGGGGACGTTCACCTGATGGTAAGTGATACAGTGCCCATAACAACTTAGCAATAGTTAGGATGATGTATACACTGCATCACACTGCGCTCGCCGCGTTGAAACTTAAATTGAAAAATCTCGTTACCCCAGTAATTCCACTAACTACAAGTCCCTTCAACCCGGAACACAGCAATGTTTACACACTACTGTTTGGCGGAAGAAATAGGAGACAGAGGAGCTGCGGTGGTACGTATCTAGTCTTCGACAACAGAGACCTCTCACCAGTGATTATTAATTATTCTATTCATATAATTATTTCTATAAGAAGCAGCATTTCTTATACAATATTTTCAAGGAATGTAATATTTTGTTATACTTATTAATAAACATACCTATGTAAAGTAAGTTAAACAATGCAGAAAAATATTTTAACATGTTTAGTGACACAAATTGAAGTCAATTATAGACCTGCCCACCAGTTCGCAACACTTCCTGTGATCGCCGACACAAAGAAAGACGTCACAAAAGAAAAACAATTAAACGAATAATGTTGAGACATTCATTTCAAGTATTGGAAGACAAAAGATGTTCAGCTCGCAATTACGTGACAGACGGTTCGCGTTTGCGTAAAGAGGAACATTTCCTTCAATATTTCCTAAGTGCTTAATAACGAGCGTTTCAGCATTAGCAGCATTGTTGAACAGAAGTTTGTTGTCATGATTGTTGTACAGCCGACACAACACTTATAACATAAATCCACACATAATATATATCAAACAAATATATGAATGTGGCAATTATAAATAATGAAGTAGTTAATATTCCACTAACAGTTACAAAACGCTTTGAACTCTAATAGGTACCGATTGTGTTAATGGTTAGTCATCAAGTTATGGTTTACTGTTCAAGTTTTCTATTATCGGACTAGGTTTTATGTATCTCTCCGTCCGCGAATTTTTCAGCATCCATATTTCTTATACTGTACTGTTTAGTAAATTTTAATCATATTCGTAATGAAAATTGGTTGAAATAAATACAAGTTGATATACTAACCATCTGATGAAGAATGACAACATCATCATCGGCCTCGACATCCACTAGACATAGGCCTCACAAATCAGCCCAGTGCTGCTCGTATCCAGTAGTATTTCAAGACCCTTACAAAATCATCCGTACACCATAAATATGTGAGAACAGCTAATAGAAATCTACATGATATCATCAGCATTGATATCAATTAAAAATACAACAATATATACAAATATATTCATTCAGAATTCAAAGATATACGACACTTTTTATTCCTACACTTATCCGGCTTTATGGTGTCCGAGAAACGTATATTTTTTCTCAACTCATTTCTATCAGTTATCTGAATAGTTGCATTATTTTCTCCTGAAAGTGAATTCACCCGCCTTTATACACAACTTTTTTTAACTCACCAATTTCATCCCATCTCATTATCATAACAGATAGTCAAATATTTTTTTTTTCTAATTTTTCTTTTGCTATAACAATCACTGGGTAAAAGTTGTAAATATTTTACCACTTAGTTTATTTTAATACTGCAAAAAGAGATCTCGAGAGAGAGAGAAGAAGGTAGGAAAAAATTACAAAACTCTATAGTTTTGTAATCCTATTCCTACTTTCTTTTATTCCCTTTCTCCTTCCTTTTTCTCTGTTCCTTTCAATCTGTATTGAGAGGAACAGAGAAGAAGGATAAAGATGATTAACCTTTTCGTTGATCTTTCGTCGTTTAATTTGTTCGTAAGTCTTTATTTTATTTTCAATTAGTGTCAGGATCTATTATTGCTATAGAAGATAACCATGTTAATGCTATAAAATGTACGGTTAAGTTATTTTTTTATTATAAACGATTTGTTTTAAAGTAGTTACTTTACGTTTTTATTGCAATTAGATAAGTGAGATGCTTTAACGTCGGTACATTAAAGTTATGTTTTAAAGTATTGTCTCAAACGCTTAACGTTACAAATTAAAACAAATACTATATATTTAAATGAAAGTAACAATACGTTTACATCTCGGATTTTTTTTTGAAATACAATTTCATATAGAATTAGTTACACTGAGGCCAGAAATAGTGAACCAAATTCGTTTAAAATGCTCTAGCTCTCATATGTTGACAGACAGGACACATCATTCCTGTTACGGAGACATGTTTTACAATATGACTGTGGTTGATAATCAATTGGTTTTGGTAAAAACCCTATCTCAATTTAAACTCCAGTAAACATAGCATCGGAATCGAACTAGTAACTTTTGTGTTATATCGATTGGTTAGTGTGCTACAGATAAACTTAAAGAAATAAGTAAGGAGCGGTTACATCAAAAAAATTATAATTTTTTAACACTGTAAAGAAATTTTATAGTTAGGAATACTTATTACACATGTATGATGCTAGTTGGCATAGTAGGCTCGATTACCTTAAATTCATATGTTGGTCATGAGCGTGCGAATACAGTAAACAGGTTCTCTATCTGCGCTAAAGCATTACTAAGATAGAACTGAAGTATATTAATAAAACAGTTTGAAAATAGTAAAGCAAAACAAAATAAATAACAAATTGAATAATTTCAGCTAATACTATTATTTACATAGTACGTTATGCGGGCTGTGAGTGTCAAGGATCCCCAATCTAATATTTAAATTTTTACCAAGGTTTTGGTGGTTTATATTTATAACTATTTAGCAATAGATGTTTAGTAATTGTTAGTATCTAACATCTCTTGCTGATTGACCACTGAAACACCTGTATATGACGCTATACAAAAAGCATCAAATTGTACTGGCGTAACATTATTAAGAACAGGTTATCGATAAGGAGTCACGACCGTCAGCATTGAGGAACGGACATAAACAGAGTGAACATCTCTTGCAAGACACCGTCTCATAAAGAGACTCCGCCGCGCCTATTGCTGACGGATAACAGAAAATAAATTTACTCGTCATCGGACAATAATAAACATTACACTATATCAATGAAATCAATAATATAAGGTCAAGACCTTAGGGTCCCGGAGGGAGCACTTTTTAAGAACAAAACTTCACTAACAGTAAGATTTACTGCTTCTGTTGCTTTATATTCCTAGATGAATATTACTATATTGTTTCCTTTGCTTCGCTGCAAAGTTTAGCGACAGGCGAGTCGAAAATCTTCTTAAACCTTGCTTCTGGATGGAAGGTAAGGGTATGTGGGGCTTCTACCTACTGAAACGCCCTTGGTAGTCTTCCTCACTGCATTAGGAGGGGTTCCGGGATCTCCTACGAAACGTATCGGTGCCCCTCTGTACTCTAGCTAAAATATTCTACGGAGGCGATTCGTAAATCTGCGACTAATCGCAATTAAAGAAGGACGAACAGTGCGTGTATCGTTTACAATTTCATGCGGACATTTCTAAATAATCATTATCATTCAAAAGTTGTAGCATCAGGAAGACATAAGGAAAAGTCGGTGTCGAGGCTCGGTACAAAGTTACGTCCTCCCTGACCACTCCGTCCCCTGAATCTTTGATGATTTATGTACTGACACACACGATTTTCCTCGAATTGATGCGTTCAATTTGTTCTATGAAAAGTTTTAATTCATCAGATCCATGAACGTGGAGTAGAAAAATTAATTTGATTGTGTTTATTTGATTATACAACGGCACACTCCAAGTGTGACTTTTGACAGTGTTTATAGTAAAACAACTTTTATTGTTGTTTCTAAGCTTTGATAATGAATATAATGCGAACACACATATCCTTCCTATAAAGCGGAAATCATTGAAAGTTGTCAATTTTATAAAGTAAATACAGGAATAAGGAAAATATTTAAATGAGAAAATTGACACTGTAATTGTATAGCATACGGCCGTAGCCAGCGTCCGAGCAAACAATATTGTCCTCCGTCCAAGACACATCGTGATCTGAAAATTACTAGTACGTCACTTTATCACTAATATATGTAAATAACCTAACAATACGCTTGAGCGTGTTATAAATATTCCACTAGATTTTGACGGTTACATTTACCCGAAAATTGACATCAGTTGTCACTTATGAAGGATAATGACGTGGAAGTAACTACGAAAGCAAATATTCCATTTGCTTTTTTTTATTCCATTTAGTGACAAGACGAGCAGAACGTTCACCTGATGGTGATACGGCTGCCCATAACAATGTGGCGCTAGTCAGGACGATATACGCTCCACCACATTACGCTCGTCGCCTGGACATAAGACCTTGAGTCTTGTTACCTTAATAATTACACTAGATGCAATATTCTGCAAACCGGAATTCAGTAATGATTGCACACTACTCTTTCGCGGCAGAAATAGGCGCTGTGGTGATACCTATCTAGACGATCTCCGACTATAAAGACCTACCCACCAGTAAATATCCTATTTTAATACTAGAAATATATAGGACTAGCTGTTCACCGGCCGCTTTTTTTTAAGGAAGGGCGGTCAAACGAGCGAAGACTTCATCTGGTGGAAAGTGATTACTGACGCCCATGGACAGTACGGAATAATACGCTGTTTTCTTAAAGGCTCGCGTTTCGTCTTGGTTCGTAAATACCGCTGGCGACAGTTAATAAACGGTAACGCACAGTGGAGGATCACCAGTCATCCAAGTGGTGAGCTTTTGCTGGACGTAATATAAAATTAGACTTCATATTTGTCTAAAATATTCTTTAAGAGCAACCGCAACCCGAAATGAGTTTCTATAGCAACCGCATATATAATACTAAATGAAAATGTTTATAAAAGTTATATAAGAATATAATGATGAAAAATTATATAGGCTATAACCATCTACAAACCATTCCGCGTCGAATAGTCAGGTTTCCTTATCAGGCCGTGGATCCGGGTCCTCGAGCCCAGTATCAGATAAGCTGTAAGATTTGCATGGCTTGCAGCGCTAACATCGTCACGAATCTAGGGTCATGTTCCCATGTCGGTACGTTCACTAGTGTTCACGTGATTAACGAACAAGCCAAACCCATTTTCATTATATGTATATATATAGATTATGATATATCCATATAAAGAGTGGGACGTCAATAGTTTAACCAAAGCTGTAGCGTATATCAACATTCGGTTAATTTTTTTTTCAGTTCTTTCTACGTCAACGACAAATTTCCCAAATAGTCATAGAAATTTTTTAGTGTTAAATATTTCAAAAGAAATGTTATTTACTATCGCAATAAGTACATTCTCTCATGTTGCCTTAACAAGAATAATATTTATTTAAGCAAAATCATGATTTACCAAAAAATTTTCTGGTGATGTCTCCGTTGTCTGAGACCGTCTAGGTAACTACCACCGCAGTACCTATTTTTTTCGCCAAACAGTAGTGAGTAAACATAACTTTGTTCCTTTGAAGGGTGCTGTGGGAATCAAAATTATTAGATTAACACGGCTTAACTTGTTACGTCTCAAGGCGACAAGCGCAAAATGGTGTTGTGTATATCATCTTAACTAGCACTACATTGTTATGCGCAGGCGTAACACTTACCACCAGGTAAACGTCTTGATCGTCTGATCACTTCATCGAATAATAAAAAAAATTGTATTCTCTGATTCTTACAATTAATTGCAACACTTGCACATCAAACTCAAAATTATTGAACACATACATTTCTTTTTCACCAAACTGATAATTACTTATATTGTTATTTATAATAAAAAAAAATCACCAGGCCCTTATTGGATAATCTTGACAGTGACTCCGACCTTCAAACACTAACCATTATACTTGCCAGATTGAATAGACGCGATGTCGTAAATCGAGTTTATGTCCGTTTGATGTTAATCAATCGTTCAGCGATGCTAAGCCGCTCCTTCTTTTCAAACGCTCTATAAAAGTCACTGAATGAACAACAGCACGAAAACCACTAATTACTTCCGCGATTGTTGGGGAACCTTTTTAACAAGGTGTAATATTGCGATAATTTAACCTTAAAACCTTACCCCACATTACCTTAACAGAATTGGCAAGATGATACAAAAAGCGAGAATTCCTTTTTTAAATTACAATTACAAGAGAAGTCAGTTTTTTAGATTAAAATGAATACTTTAACTATGGTTTGGAGCGCAAATTGAGGCAAAACGATAACACCAAACAAAAGACAAATATCCAATTTGTGCCGGATCGACCATAAAATTGGCTAACGTAAAAAAAACAATTCTGTCTAATTAACGCCTTATATTTAAGTTCCTTTGTCGTGATTTACCAATTATTGGGTTACTTTGTTAACAAGATCTTCACGAAAAAGTAAATGCGATGCGGCTAATGCAGCGGGACAGTTTCGTTAGCAATCACGTTATTAAAAGTACAAATATGTAACCGGCTTCGGGATATCGTTAAGTTTGCTCCTTGTAGATCGATAAAAATATCTACGACTTCGATTCTTCGCCATGATTCTTTCTGATGGTAAAAAGCAATGTAGGTTTTGATATACAATCTCACTGGTTTAGAAGAAACTTGTATATTTTCTCTTAAAGATTTTCACAGCTTATCCAATGGGAACATCGGCACCGGTAGACTATTCCAATCCCTTTTTTTTTTATTAATTAGCTCCTAGAATAAACTTATAACTGGAATTAATAAAACACAATTTGATAAAATATTCATAGACTGCATACTTAGTAAAAATTATGTATTGTTACTTTTGTCTTTTGATACCGACAGGAGTTTTGATGTTACTAATGTTTGTCTCATCATTTCAGACCTCCTTTATGAGAACTACATTCCAAACGACCCCGAGAAGCAGGACAGCATTCTCCGTAAGCTTTCAGACTATTGTGGCAAGTCAATGTTTAACTACACAACAGAAGATGAAGACCCCCCTTTTAAATGGGATTTCTATCATTCTTTCTTCTTCTCTTACACTGTCGTCAGTACCATTGGTAAGACTTGTTGACTTATCACATAAACCTTGATTTGTAATTATAAAATTAGATTTAAAAAAAATTATAAACAATTAGGTATTAAGTCGTGATAAATGTTCAAATATAATTTTTGACGAAGTTTTAATTTTTTTAACAAAATATTAATTTGGAATAAAGAGATCATTGTATTCCTTACTTTAATGTTAAAATTATGTTAAATATCGAGCATAAAAACCATTAATCAATAAATAGGAACGTTGGAAGAAATTAAACGAAAGTCTCGGTTATATTCTAGGTTACGGTAACCTTGCTCCAACCACGCACCTGTCTCGAATCCTGATGATATTTTATGGTCTCTTTGGTATACCAATCAATGGTATCCTTCTTGCAAACCTCGGCGAATATTTTGGATTACAGGTAAAATAATAAAATTTATTTTAAAATTATATTATATAGAATACGTATAAAAAAAAACCAGATAAAATCATTTATACAACTATCTTTCTTTATCTATGATCCCAATTGAATTTCTCTCATCATTAAACTATACTTATTGCAAACTTGACTTTGTATGACTTTGTTACTTCACTATATGTCTTAAAGATATTCAATAATAAGACATTGTAATTACTTAATTTTTTTTTGTTAAATATTTCGTAAATAAACAATATATCTAAGATTTGGTTAAATAATAAATACGGTATAGGAAGAGCTCCTTGTAGTTAAAAGCTTCACAATGATTACAGTAAAACATTGCGATACTGACTGAAAAAGGGGTATGACTATTACTTTTATTCTTTCCAGCTTATTTCGACATACAGGAAGTACAAGAAGAGAAATGAAAAGCGAGCTGACAATTTGGACTACTTCTTTAACAATCTCGGCATGTTAGGACAGATCATGTTATATTTGATACCAGGATTTCTATTTTTTATATTTTTACCTGCTTGCATTTTCGTTGTATTCGAAGGGTGGGATTATGTCGCCGCTGTATATTACGCATTTGTTACGCTCACAACTATTGGCTTTGGGGATTTAGTTGCAGGTTTGTAGATTGTGAATACCGTGAAATTTGTTACTAAAACCCTGTGCCTCTAATTTATCTTTTTAACTATTACAACTTACGTTATATTTAACTTAATAATAATAGCAATTATAAAGTTTTTATTAGTGTTGTAACAAATATTTCATAGGTTTTCCAACTTGTTCGATGTATTAGTACATTAATTTATCTTTTAAATTTTTTATACTTTGTCAATTTAGATCATGACTCATTTTTTTTTTGTTTTTATGATTTTTAATATTATAAATATTCTTCAGGAACTATAAACAACGGCTTCAAATATGGCTACTTCTTCACGTACCAGATATTCCTTATAGTGTGGATCACTTTCGGATTAGGCTATATTGTCATGTTATTAGGCTTCATTACAAGTGGTATGAGATCTGAACGCATTCATAGGTTGGAACAAAAACTAGCGTATCAGTTAAAAACCACACAAAACAAAATATTTCATGGATTTACAAAAGATATGGCAAATATAAGGAAAATTATTAATGAAGCTAATCTTTTAAAATTAAAAGTGAGTAAAATATATCTTATGTACATAAATTTAATAATGCTATAAATAAATGATACTTTTTTCTGAACTATGGTCAATGAGTATCAAATTGTGGTATACATGTTTATAAGTATAATTTGATTAATTGTCAACTGGATAAAATGCAAGCCTTTTTTGACTAACGATAATTTTCGCTAAGGTATTACTTACTTATTAGGTGACTATTATATAAAAATTATGTTTTTTAAGATTGTTTTACCAATGCTCTATATTTTTTTCTTAACAGTGATATATTTGTTGTATTAAATATAATAAGTGACGATTTTTTTCAAGAATTGCAATTGACAAAGGTATTCATTAAAATTTGTGATATAGCTTAATGTAATATTAAACTATGAGTACCAAGTGAGACATAATAGTCAAAAAGAAAATCACACTTTAGATGTTACTCTAACGACTAAGCTAAAATAAGGATTAGAAACCCAATGTACAATACTACAAAGAAATGTCCACATCATCATCATCATCAGTCCACTGCTGGACGTAGGTCTCCCACAAAGATCTTCACATCGATCGATCCTGCGTTGCCTGCATCCCGCTGCTTCTCGAGACCTTCACCACATCGTTGGACCACCTAATGGGGCCTAGTAGGATCTGCCTGTACTGCGTCTTCTCGTACGCAGTCGTCAAAGAAATGTTGTTTGCATGTATTTTCCTTTCTATCACGATATCCTTTATAAAATATTGTCTATTCTCTAGTGTAGAAAAATATTTTATAACACCTACGTTTGAACTTTTATAAAAAAAAATGGAATTAGGGCATGCCACTTAAGATAATCAGTTTCTATTGCTATTTAGTTATTAGTTTAATACAATAAACTGTTATTTTTCAGCCAATATACGTAGAAACAATTCCACAACTTCATAGAAGTGCCAGTTGTCCGATTTTAACTTTCGATGTGGAGCCCAGAGGACCCATTATAAAACGGAAACGTGCGAACTCAGAGAATATTGCATTATCGGCAAGAGATATGCTTCGCATACAATCAGATACAGATTTACTTGGAATTGATAAAGAGAAGACATTTACAGCTTCTGCAATTCTGAAACCCGCAGAATTATTGGCGAGAGTTGTTAACGTCTTAGGAGGATTTGAAGCACAAAAAGAAAGAGGAATAAATATGTTTGATGATGATCATATACTATCATCCGAAAAGCCACCTATATTTACTATAGGAAGAGATATTGTATCAAGCACCCCAAAAAGAGAGAGGGCTTTAAGCATAGCTGTACCAAATTATCGAAAAGAGTCAGTATCAAAATTAGGTCATGACTTCACATGGACTAATGGTGATACTGCAGAAAAATACAGAATAGAAGCAAATATACGAAGTGGAAAGCTATCGCTTCCCAATAACGTTAGTTCTTCTAGTACAGATAAGGATCCTATTTCTAAGGGTTTCTTTTCAAGACTTTTTAGAAAACCAAGCGCACATGAAAGTCCCGCAGAATATATTAAAAATACTATGAAGAGAAGAGTAAGTTCAGCACAGGGATCTACTGAAAATGCTCAAGGCAAATCAAGGCGAGGCAGCACATATCCGTCATTTGGATTCGGAGAAGAGCCGAAATATGATGAAAATATGCATAAAGAAAAAACTAAACGTGGCAGATACAGTATTTTCCAAATGTTTGATTTCAATAAAGAACAAGAAGAAGAAACAAAAGTTTATAAAGAAAAAACAAAAAGAGGTCGACATAGCATTTTTCCAAGCTTTGATTTTTCAGAAGATGAAGATTTGGCTGCTGCAAAAGCTTATCAACATAAAGCTAAAAGACATAGCATTTTTCCTACGTTTGATTTCAGTGAAGATGAAAATACAGCAGCAATTAATGAATACAGAGAAAAATCCAGATATGGTAGACATAGCATATTTCCTACGTTTGATTTTAGTAATCAAGATGATGATGCTAAAAGGTATAAAGAAGGTACTAAGCGCGGAAGACATAGTATATTTCCTACATTTGATTTTAGTAACCCTACAAGCAATGATGAAGATGATACAGTAGATGAAGAGGAAATACAAAAATATCAAAACAGAACACGAAAAGGACGTCTCAGCTTATTTCCCACATTTGGAAAATCGAAAAGGGATGATGATGATACACTACCAGAAAGTTCTGATGAATTAGTTAATTACAAAGATAAAACACGTTATGGTCGGCGTAGTCTGTTTCCTTCTTTCGGTAAAGATCGTAAAAATAGTTCACCGTGTGGCAGTATAAATGATCTAGAATCAAGTATAAAACAATATCAAAATCAAACCAGAACAGGCAGATGTAGCTTGTTCGCCGGCGATATTTCAAGTTATAGACAGGCTACTGAAGGTGGAGGTAGAAGTCTTTATCCTAATGTTTTTGAAGACAGTCAGAATAAAACCAGACGTGGTCGTCTCAGTTTATTTGATCCTGATGTAGACATGTCTAATCTTCCGGAATCAGCACAAGTAGAAGTATTGGAACAAACAAGTGTAGCCGATTTGCTGCGAGCCTTGGCGGTTTTGGAGACAGCTTCTCAAGTAGCGAACAATACAATAGGAACATCAAGTACATTTGATAAAACACAAAATAGAGGACGTGCATCAATAAGACCTGATTTATCTCTGCCTCCAATGTCTACTCGATCAGAAACAGAAGATGCAACTGGACCGAGGCGAAGAAGAATTTCTGCTAGAGCTGCTGCTCCACAGTTTACTCCTACTTTAGCAACCGTAGTTGCTGGAGCGGAATTACAAATAACAGCTACAGCAGCACGAGAAAACCGAATGACTATGCTAAATCATCCTCCACCTCCTTATTCTGAAAACACCCCAGACGAAGAGTCTCAACAACAGCCTAAGACTAGAAGATATTCACCAGCCCCAACCGACTTAAGTCGTTCGACGGGTCCGGTTCCACGACTTTTTTCAAGAATACGAAAAGAAAGTGGCTCAAGTCCAGAATCTAGTTCTAGACGCGGTAGTTTAACAGATATTGTAATAGATAGCAGTAGTAAAGAAAAAACATAGGCACGGCAGTAGTAAAGAAAAAACATAGGTAGTACAATTTTAGATATAAGACGAAGTATAAAATAATTTAGTATCAAGCCGTCCATTTTACTAATTGTCTTGGAACATTCCTTAATGGAGCATTATTGCCCTGTTGTTTTATGAGATTAATTTATCTACTTTGTTACTATTAAATCATGTATTTATAATAATTGTAATAAGTAAAAACACAAATAAAATGTGATATGTTTTAATTAGTACTCCTGATAAATTTAGTTTTTATATACAATTTTGAAAAAAGTTGTATCTAGTCTTTACACTAATGTAGTGTATAAAATAAATATAGTGCAATAATTGAACACGGTTACATCATTCTGAATGTCTACATAGTGCCTTAACGATCATATTTATTTGTTTATAATTAAGTAAAATTGTTAAATATACTGCTATGTCTGACATATGTATTTATTTATGAAAAATTAAAACTAAACTATGGTTTAAATACATATATTTAAAAAAAATGGTAAAATAACAATGGGATCATGTTTTTTAACAATTATTATACATCAACATTATACTATATACCCTTTTTATAATATATTATCAGGAGAATAGCTGTTATTTTATTCGGTAAATTTACGTATCTTCTTTAATTTTAAAGCGTCAATTTGTTCATTCTTAAATCATATAACACTTTTTACATCTACAAGAGTAAGTGTAGTGAATATTTCTTAAACTACTCTGTTAATATGAGTATTTTAACACCTATCGTCAAAAAAACGTCTATAATAGTCATAACAATTAATCTATTTACAAAAAGACAACTGCCCCACAATATTTACATCTCGTCTTGACTTCTGCAATAGATAGCTATCTATTTTAGCTATCGGTCTTCGGTAGCAGTAACTATTACTGCAACCAGAATACACAAACCACACAGAATCAATTGTGATTCAAAATGTTTCAAACAGATAAACTTTTCACAGTATTTCAAGTTGCTAAACTGTCTCTTCTAACATTTTTATCCACACTTAAGTCTGAATAGTACTGATTCATATTTCCGTTGTCGTCCCTCGTGAGAGTTTCGAAAATGGATATAAGATTATTGATACCGATGAGGTAGCCATCTTCGTGGTTGCCGACCTTCCAAGCAGAATTATGGTCGATTGATACGTTTTCAGGTATGGGTACAGTTTTTGCGAAGTCGATCATCCAAATGGACGCCTTCCTCTTGTCGTGGACGAAAAGCAACGAACTTCCTATAAGTTCGTGAGTTCTGAAGAAGTGCGATTCTATTAGAGTTTCTCTAATATTTTTCAACCTCTCTAAGTATCTTGGCTGTGAAAACATAAAGAGTTAAATGAATAACATAACACTCTAAATATAAATAAAATTGGTTAAAATATATTCTACAAAGAAATTAGAGCAACAGATTACATAAGGTTTGATCATAAAGACGATGAAAAATAGAAAACAGAATACAGCCTAGGTCTTTGCTTTAAATATAATGTTGCAATTCTTTATTAATAATATGCTGTAAAAATAACTAACAGAAGGAAAAGCTACGTATCTTCATATAAAAAAATAAAATTGTTCTTACCACAGCGTTTGGAAAACTATTTGTAAAATCTTGGAAAGCTTCTAGGATTTGCTCACTAGTCTTCGTGGTCTTGAAGTCTTTTGAACTCGTCCCATCTGCTTTCTTAACGCCGTCTATTCTAAATCCGAGTGTTGACGTGGAGCTAATGGTTTCCCTCCATATCATATACCTTGGTTTCGTAACACCTTTACTTCTATGCTCTTCCTCTGTCGGCGCTTTCGGGTCGACTTGAATCATTTTTTCATACATATCCTATAAAATAATGTAACAATTACATAACCATATAAAATTTTATGGAATTTTCAAAATATTGTTTTTGACATTTATCAAATTTATTTGGTTTTACATAGTATTCATTAAACTTATATTTAATATACATCAGATTTCGTGTGTTAATGGCTACTTTATTTACGCCTTGATTTACGTCAAAGTTATAATGAGATAAAATAAAATGTTTCGATCAGAAAACTTAATAACTAAATAGATCATAAAGTTATCTGTCAAATAAAACTTGACCTGAATTTTAAAGTTAATAATGGTCCGAGTAGTATGTAAATTAAAAATCTGTAGTGGTTTTAAATATATATTAATTTGGTATGTCTTAAACTAAAAATAGCACTAGTAGACATTAAAGATAAAGAGTCTGTGATGACGTCAGTTAACACAAATCTTTCAATTTATTATTAAACTGTTCTGATTACGGTTATTTATACATTTATTTGTAAGAGATTTCCGCCTATGTAGAGATTCATCTCGATATCTCTGGAACCATAAGGACTGGAGACTTGAAATTTGGTAGGAATATTCCTTCTACCGAGTATAGGACAGCTAAGAATTGACTTTATTAAATGTAACCCCTAAAGGGATTATAACTATTAATAACGTGAAGGAGCCAGGAAGCTGCAAGTTGCCGGTGAGCGAGAATATTTCTGACATATTTCAAATCTTTTTTATATTACGACCAGTAAATTAATGTTTTATAGAAAATTTGTTTCTTACTTTTCTCAACTTCGTTTTCTCTTTTGCTTTTGCTAGCTCCTCCTCTAGATAAGTTCTGACGCCAATCTTGCAATCCATCACACACGGAGAGTCAAAGTCGCTTAAGAGGTCTTGGAGTTGTAAGTATACTGTTTAAACGCATTAGTTAAGGCAATTTTTTATATAATTGATAGATTTTTGTTGATTATTAATGTTTATACGTATTATGTAATGTTTATGTGAAATATTATTAAAATTATGTTATAAAAAGGATACATTCTCCATCTTCGCAAGTCACTTGACCTTTATATTCAGGAACAAAAGGCCGAAGGATATCTTTCATCAGTAACTGAAATCAAAGAAAAATTATGGTAAATTCTTCGTCAGAGAATGTTACATTTGACTTTGTCATATTTGACCAGTGTAAAGAGTTTATGTATTATCCAAATTAATGGATTTTTAAGACATAAAACGCATTAATTCTCCTTATAAAAACTTTCCGCACTTATAAAGTATTAACCTAAAGATAGTAACTTAGATAAAATCTTACAATGCAATATATAAAAGCAAAAACTTGTATTTTAGATGTTAATATATAGTTTTTTTTTTATTATTCAACGAAGCGACTAGACGAACAGGACGTTAACCTGATGGTAAGTGATACGCCCGCCCATAACACCGTAGCGCTAGTTATTATACTCAGCACCACATTGCGCTCATCGCCTTGTGACATAGGATATTAAGTCTCGTTACCCCAGTAATCTAGTGAGATTACTGTGGTAACGAGATAGCCAGTGGGCTATTACTCCCTTCAATCCGAAACAAAGTAACGTTTGCACACTACTGTTTGGAGGCTGAAATAGGGGCTATGTTGTTACCTACCTAGGCGGTCTTCGGCGACAGAGACTTAATGTACGTAAATGATGATGATGACGAAACTTAAAGAACTGATTATATGGAAGGGATATAAAACGGTTCTAAGCATATTTTATAGAATAAAGTCTACAAGCCGTTGTATTTGCAATATCTTTTCCGTCGAAACTTGAACTGCCTCAGTATATTTTCATTTAAACACTGACACCGTCTATTAGTTTCTCAACGACAAGCAATTAATCATAAGTGTTTGCAACATAAACAGTGTTTATTCAATCTCGGTGATAGGTTATAAGTAGCTCTTCATGTTTTGTTTTTATCTACAATAGGCTAACACTCGACCTCAATTTCACATAGTGCTAAGTGACAATGAAGCTGTTGAATGGAAAATATACGCGTTTGATATCCAGAACATAACTATCCAGGCGGGCTAGGTTAGGTTTCGAAGATATCTTTCCGAAAAAAACATAAAAAAAAAGGTAATAAAAAACGTTAGGTTAGGCTAGGTTACAAAGCTAATGAAGTCAGATTTTATAAGATATGCAGATGGAGATTATCATTTGACGAAAACGGCAAGATCTAAACATTATATAAGAAGCAAAGCGAAGTATTATAAATGACGTATACCACAAGTTATAGTACAGTTAAGACAAAAAAAAATTAGTTGGATAGTTCGTTATTTTTGCATTGTTGGATTCTATGTGAATTAAACATTCGCTTGGTTACTCGTGAGATTTTTTATGAATATTTTTTTTATAATACCACGCAACATGTTAGTCATTTATAACGTGCAATTACGTGTAATTTTTTTATGACATGAACGTATTTAGACAAAATTATAACAACGATAAGTATTGTTAAACACAGAGTCGTCATTACACAATATTAAATCACTATGGGAGTATTATTAAACAATTGAAAATATTAAACATTCCCACGATTGCGTCACGATTGAGAACCGATTGCGCTCGATTTGTAACAAACGATTTTATAATCGATAAATAACAATATTATTCTAATTGTAAAGAGTAAATCCACCAACCTTATACCTTAGATGAAATAATTAATAAATAGCCTAGGAGAGAGTCAAGGCTCTTGATTCACTACGCTGGCCAATATGTCCATTTCTTAATAATATTTTTCTTCAATGCTTAAGAGGACCACAAGCTTAATTTGTCTTTCCTTGTTTCGAAACTTTTTATTGGAATTATTTAAATATCTAATATATAACAACTCAATTTTATATGTATGAATATACATCATAACACTTCACATAATGTTTAATGGCGTGGATATCCAAGTTTATAATAGAAATTTCTAACTCAATTGAAAGAATAAGAAAAAACATCAATTTTAGGCATATTAATATAAGGGGGGTGTAAAAGGTTCCGAGTCAACCTCACCTGCACGCGGTGCATCCTGCTCATAACAGACGAGGCTCTGATCACCCACCAACCCGCACTGGGTCAGCGTGGAGGGCTAAAGCCCAATTCCTCTATGGAGATCTTTGAGGGCGGCACATGTCCAGCAGTGGACGTCTATCGGCTAATGATGATGAATATTTCCCGGTTAAAGTTTGCGACATTTTAAGTTCCTATCTTTTATTACTTCGATTTCTGTTTAGAAATAGTATCCTTCGCTTATAATACATTTATGTCTACACTTGCTCGTTCTAAAGACGATCTAAATCTCGAGATCTCGAGACTAAAGACTATATTTAATGCAGTGTTTAATCTCACCAATGACAACTAGGCATATTTTTGCTGCGTATTATTCAATTAATACTGAATAATTCACAATTAATTCACTTGCGTCATTCAGCAATCAATAGAGCAAACGATAAAAAAGTAAACAAGATTCCATACTGTAATTAATGGTAGGAGGTGTGTCAGAGTTTACGGTATCGGTGCGTCAGATCGATGGTTAACACAATTGTGAGTTCAACAATTATTTTAATATAAGGCCGATGTAAATAAATGTGGTGACCCATCCAGTGACATATGAATGACATTTGCTACAATTAGCAACACAACTGATTTACAAGTTGAAATTGTTAACGATCATTATCAATACTGTAGATTGATTTAAAAAAAAAAAATTGATAAAACACAAGAAACATTGACTGTATGTTTATTGATAATTTGAATTTGTAATAGCGCTGATAAAGCAATGAAACGGTATGTAAATGTAAGGTCTTAAGTTCAAATTTGTCATTCGATCATGATTCATACATTTAGTATACCTGAAAAGAACTTTTCAAATCGTTAACGCTATTATAATGTGGTTAATACCATTACAAACACTCTTATCTCAATTTTCTCTCAATTCAGTATTTTCCAAGGAAAAATACTAAAGGTCAAAATCGCAAAGATATAAAGTAATTTTTATAGTATGATTTTATTATACAATATGCTGATTCTTTCTCACAACATGTGACGAAATCTCAGATGTCACACACCTTGAAACGTTGTCAATAACATTTTATCTTCAATCTTATTTCGTATTTATGTGATCATGGAAAATCTAAATAAGCTAACATACTTATGCTATATATTACAAATTATAATAAAATTTGTCGCATGTTGTCAAGCAAAAAAACTATATAATTTTGATACAATGAAATAAAAAGAACCAGTACTACATTTTAAAAGGTGTGACGCATTTTGGGATTTATATATCCAAGTTCGTGTCTTCGATTGACGTCAGTGGAAACGTATATATAGTGTTTCACACCGTTTACAATGTGAAATTTAGTATATATCAAGAAATGAAGTAAATTTGTGTTGGGGAACTAAGATATTTTACTGTTACATATAGTCATGAACCAGGAAAATTTTTTATTAAACATTAACGAGATTGTTGGCACAATATGAAGAATATACATCAAAAAGCAGGAGATATACAGGCTAGGGTCGTAACGGAATTTTTTTGATCATCTCTATCCCGAATCCGATATATTAGCGAAAGGGTACTTTATCTTGTCAGAGGCAAAACCCAGCCGCAGACGACTTTTTGTTAATATCTTCATAATATTACCCAGTAGCAAATTATCAAGGATAGAAAATTTTCAACCGCAACCAATGACGTCAGGTACATGATAATTAAAAAGAACTTTTAAATAATTACATATCAGAAAGCAAAACCGCACGATGAATCTGTAGGCCCCGTTTGACGTAAAACCGTAGGCGACCGCAATAATTACTTTAATTAACAAAAATAACCCCCATTACATTTAGATTAAGTGGATCAGTGTTGAAATCTACAGTTCTTATTTCATGTTTTCCTGATGGTAAGTGAATCGCCTGTCCATAACAATGTCGTGCTTGTTAGGATGATATATACTGCACCTCATTGCGCTCGTCGCTTAAGACATAAGGCGTTAAGTCTCCTTACCCAATTAAATATACTAGCTACAACACTCTTCAAACCGGAATATTGTAACGTTTGCACACTACTGTTTTGCGTAGTACCTACCTAGATGGTTTCCGGCAGTAGAGATCTACCACAAGTAAATAGAGACCTATCACCAGTATATACCGTAGAAATGAATAAACAGCCGTAATCATCTTCCTCAGACTGGAACTCAGAGAATTTTTGACAAGGAGACAGTAAAGACCATTTATCAACCCATAGGTAAAGTTCGCGTTGGCGGATATTACTGTGTACACAAATCTTAAGGTTAACTTTTAACGACATCGTACAGTTTTCTGTTATTTTCGTAGTGACCATTATAAAACAGATCTTTGTTCTTATATATTAAATTTCTTATCTCAATAATTTTCTACGATAACCAACCAGCAATCGACAATTACCTTAAAGCACCTCTCTTCCTGAAGGCAGAGTTTCTTAAGTATAGTCCCTTGGTCGGGTCCAGCTTTGAAGTTGCCCTGATGCCCGGCAAGCTGGATCCACGGGTACCGCTGCTTTTTGTATGTTTGGAAGAACGGTGTCCATTGTACAATGTTGCGAAGTTTCCTCCATCTCTCCGACTGCTGAAATGAAATATGAACAATTGGTTTTAACAATATGTTGGCAGACATTAGCATTACGAAAAGTTATTTAAAAATAAACCATCTCCTTTCCAATGAGCGAAGTTTCTAATGAAAACTCTTAGGAACTTAAGTTACTAATGAACCCCAAAAGGAAGAACTCAGTATGATATTTATATCTATACTCATGGCGTATATGATATTCATTACCAATTATATCCTCATATAGTTTCGTGACGTTTAATCTGTATAAATTATTTCTTTCATTTGTATGTTATTAGACGATAACATTATATATCGCTTTAAAAGGTGAATTTTAAAAATAATAATATTATGTCTACGTTATTACTTGTAATGCGTAAGCAGTAATTATTGTATGGATTTTAGTAATATGATTTCAACCATAAAACTGTTATTTTCCTTTTATAGTAACGTTACTTTTATTCCGCTACGGCGCCAATTAATGGTATAATTCCCATTGGGATTCAGTTAGAATATATAACCGGTTCAAATACTACTCGTCCTATAACAGTAAATATTTTATATAGATACGTTGAGTAACATAAAATAGAAACTAAAGCTCATACAAATTTCGTAAGAAAGGATAAAAGAAAAAGAAGTTATAGTCAACGATGTTAGGTACTGTACCGGTAAAAATGACAACACAATTGAGATTTCGCTAGACAATATTGCGTTTTCGCTAGTTATATCATATAACCCATAACCTTGTGCGAATATTAAATAGTTTAGTGTTTATAACTATTAACACTACATCCTAACTTCACGATTTCAAATGGCAATAGAGACGGAACTAGTGAAGAATACAGTAGCACACATATTACTCTGGCTCTTATAATGAAATACATCTATGCCTAACACTATGAGGGTAGACTAGTAGTAATAGGAGATTTCGCAAAAACCCTAACAACATTCAAATACCTATAAGGCTCTAAGTCCGATGCTAAGATCGTGTTAAAACAGAAACACTATCAATAGATATCAAGTAAGTCCTTGGGATACAATATGTGAGAAAAGTTTTGTATCATCACATACACCATTTAACAATACTTAAAATTATCAAGTAACCATAAAATATTCCCAAGTATATATTAAAACGAATAGAGGAACATAAAATCTACTCAGACAAGGAATTTAACAAAATGCTGATCAGTGCCTAATTTATTCAGTTTCCAAAACATATTTTATTTGTACGACAAATGTCAATTTTTCATAGACTCTTCAATTTCCCATTTCTATAGATCATACGTTTGTCGTATCATACAATATGACTCTATAACCATGATTATATGATTACTACAAAACCAATGATTCATTTGTTGCATTTCCTGGATTGATTTTGAAATATCACCTGTAACTTTTCCTCCACGTTTCGTTAAAGCAAACAAATGTCAACATTAACACTTCCGTTTATTACAAAGCACGATAATTCTTATCAAATTGTAACCGAAATTTTTAAATCTACGTTAATATTTGTACAAAATTTCCAAATTTCTAAATTATGAATCGAAACACTGAACAAAATAAAACATACCTTTTTATTCTGCGAGACGTAAACCCAAAAGGCAACATCGACGAAATCGTCGATGTGAAAGCAAATATTTCCGGAAAGCATTTTCACTCACAATACAAAAGTCCAAAAAATTGAACGAAAATAAAGGTTATTTCACACACGAAACGGAATACAACTGAAGCTCGCCGAGCGATATGTTATACAAATGACACACTAGACGGAACTGAACATTGCAGTGAGCGTAACGCTAATATAAACCGTGGTATCTCTTGTTCTGACTCAGTTGTAAACCGCAAAGCCGGCCGTGACGTCAGCGAAGTGCGTTCTCGCGAAGACCACGGAGTGGTGGGATACGAGACCGGTTAGATGAGGACTCCGACACATTTACACCTACTAAAACTTACTATACTCTTAAATTATATATATAATTTAGAGATACACTAAATATAGTCCAGGAATCGGACATGCTCCCAGATAAATAGATGATGACCAATGAAACAGATAAATAGCCTTAATCATCTCTGGGTGAAAGTCGAAAAGAGTTCCAACAGTGGGAACTTAACGTGGCTTAATTTTTACTTATTATTAAGTATTTTTGTGTAACTAATTTTCTTTTTTTTTCTGCAAATTTTTATTCCATTAACACTTTCTTAATATTATTATTTAACATTAAAAAATGTTTCCAAAAAAAAAAATGTTTTTGTGTTAGTAAAAAAATCGTTTGGCAGTAATGCGGTGCTAGATAAATTATCGGGTTGTGTGTAATCCTGGGTATACTAGCGCCTGAATATCATGACCACAGCATTGATCATGACTGAAGGACGGAGCAGGAAACTCATTACCTATCAATGTTTAGTTGTTTATGTCCTTAAATACGGTACTTTTCGTAGTATGTAACGTATAAAATACGCACTGTTTATTGGAAGAGACGGTACAATCATCATCATCGTCATGTGTGAAATTTAGGAGGAAATAGCAGATCATTGCCGATAAAAAACTTTAAAGCTCGTTTACATGTAAGGCATTACAAAATTCATCAATCGGAGTTTTCCACTTATTCATCCAGGATCCATGTTGACGGCAAGGTTTTATAAAATTTACATTTACCAAAAACTACGCCCAATAGGGAACATTTCTGTACATTTAGATAATTTGTTTCTTCCAATCAAATTATATATATATATATATATATATATATATATATATATATATATATAATAATGATGTAAATTCCGCCATTTTGTAACGATCCGCCTGAGTAACAGTTATAACAAAAATTACGATACATCAATGACGACAATTAATTTGGGGAATTAATGAGCGTTTCGCCTAACTTGCACGTAATAATGATAGGTATAATAATAATATATATAGGTTATTAACGTAATAGAAATATATATAGATTATATACAATTTAGAGGTATAAGATGTCCCGCATAACAGCACAAAGGATCCGAGCCAACTTCACCTGCACGTGGTGCACCCTGCTAATCAAAAAACAAGGCTTTGGCTTCCACCAACCCGCATTAAGCGTGGTGAGAAAACGCCCAAATCCCCCAATATGAACCTCTACAAACGACGACCCCTAGTGCCTGACGGTTTTGTGGGCAGCACAGCATCAACCGATCTGGAGATCTTTAAGGGAGGCCTATGTCCATCGGTATCACCTGATGACAATGATTTATTTTTTGTAGGTTGTTATTTATAAAAGTACCAGCTGTTTCCCGTCCAATTTGTTCTCTGTAATATAATAACTTTGAAATTTGTCTGATAATTTATTAACACCCTCACGATTCCTTTTGAGAAAAGAATTTTGAAAAATCCATTCTTAGCTGATCTTTTAATGAAAAAAGCGATATCTCTACAAAATTTTGAGTATTTACTCTAATAGCTTAGTAGATCTGACAATGAGTTAATGAATCTCGGGCTATCTCCTATATAATATGTAAAATCAGAATTATATGGATATTTTTATTCTTTAAAATCTTCTTGGGGGTTTTACTCTATTTGTAGAGGGATTGCGTAATATTCCTCAAAATTTAGTTTTCCGCTCAGCAATCACTCGACGCTTTTTCAATGTAATGTTGGTCCCAATAAAAGCAAATGCAAAACAGTTTCCGGTACCCTCGGGAGTCTGTACTGTAGTAATTAAATAATAAAGTGTTAATTAATATTATTATCTTTTTAGTGATAGTTTAGGTCGCTAGTATCGGCGACGGTTGCATCAGGTATTACCAAGACATGGTATGCAAACACAACTGTTATCCCTTGAAAAGGCGTTGGAAAGATTTTAAATAAATTCTGTTTAATATTATCTCTGTTTCAATACAACGAACGAAGTAAAAATTTGTGAAAATATTTTAAAACATACTAATATGAGAATGTTTGTTCATAGGTAAATTTTATAAAGTGTCATAATTGAAGAATTTAACATAGCATAGCATTGGTCATAACATCTTAAGATATAAGATATACGTCTCTTTACTATTATGCCACTAGCTGCAGTACTAAGTAACTGCAATTCGTATCCGTTTGATTTCTATATAATATAGACCTTCCTTTGCAATTTAAGGCTCTGGTCACCGAATTGTCCCGTCTGCATAATTCATCAGAGTAACAAAGATTGAAATCTTGCGCGTCACTCAATTGCTGATTTTATGATACCACGCCAGCACACCGTGATCGGGCAACCACATCATGATCTCACAATTGCCCCCATTCCCTCAGCACTTAACTGATTGCTTCGAAATTGATTTAATAACATCCAAACATCACCACCCAGCGTGATTTGCTGCATGCTCCTCGTCTCCGTACATACCTGTGATGTCATCAATAAGCCATCTATTTATGCGAGCTTGTTATACGTTAGTTACTCTTATATACAACATAAAAAATTGCAGTGAAAGTAAAAAAATTAATCGTTATATTATAAATAACATATAGTTGATTTTTTTGATATCTATGTCTGCTTGTGCTTTATAGTTTACTCATAATCGTATTTATATTTGACTACATACGTCCGAAGTTTCCGACAACACATTAACTAAGTTATATTTAATATATACGACTGTTACTTATATGAAAGCCTTCGTAAAATAGTGGTTAATCAGTAGCTTTGAACGGATATATTTGGTTCGATTACTTAATCATAAAAGTAGCGGAATGTACATATAATGTTAACCAGAGTAAGAGTATTCGAAGAAAATACATTACGTCTTTTTATTACATCACATCAAGTGAAATTTGGGTAAAAATCGTTGCACAATACGATATCTATACTAAGACTATTAAATCAATGATCTACTACAGGTTATATTTACTACACATTGTACAGTTAAAACCTGTAGTTCATGATAATCAAAACAAATATATTTCATCGTCGCTTCTAGTCCATCATCATCTAGTTCCAATAACGAATAAAAACTAAGAGTAGGCAGAGTAATAGTAAACTTCATTTTTACACTAATTAAATTATACAAAATCCTTGTATTTTGCTTTTATTATTTCCGGTTAATTCTTTGTTAAAAAAATTGTTATAAGGTATAAGAACGTCATTATGAAAAAGTATTACAATTAATCATTTCCGCCTTAACTATCTTTTTAGACGTCATTTTTTTTATATTAAACTTACCGTCAATGACGTATAAGTTACGCGGTTAAGTGCGCATAATTATATACTTAAGCAAAAACTATAAGCTATTTATTGTAATTGATAAATAGCATAAAAGAAAACTTGTTATTTGTTTTTCACACTTTGCAAATCCAATAGAGATTATAAATATTTAATAGTAGTAATAAATTAATTAATATTACTTAATTATCATCTGTTACTGCTTTGCTTAAGTCTCAAAGATCTTCACACTGTTGGTTGGGTAACAGCATTCACCGCGATTTTCACATCGTGATATATGTACCTTTTATCATTATCATCAGACGACAGACGTATCACTGCTGGGCATAGGCCTTACCCAAAGGTCTCACATCGATCGGTCTTGCGTTGCTCGAGTCCAGCGGATTCCCGCGACCTTCGCAAGATCGTCAGTCACAGTCAGCATGGCCTCCGGTTCCACCAGGTTCCGAAGCTGTTGTTTCTAAGGGTTCATATGGGGGGATTTAGGCCATTTCCTAACACGCTGAACCAATACTGATTAGTGGGAGCCAGAGCTTCGTTTGTTGATTAGCAGGGTACATCACGATGCATACCTTTGTCTTAAATATATAAGCTATATTGTATTTTTTTGATGATTAAAAATTATATTTATCCACAACACGTTTTTACCATTTTTGTTTTTATTTTAAAATTGTCTCAAATAATATATCACGACAATATAAAGCTGAACATAACACTAAATATCCCTAATTTTATAACCTAAAAAAAATAGAAATCTTACTAAAAGATTTCATTGGTGGTAGGAGTCTGTTGCCGGAGATCGTCTAGGTAAGTACCACCGAAACTCCTACTTTTGCTAGCAAATACTAAGTACTCTGCAAACATTACTTTGTTCCGGTTTAAACCGCATTGTAGCTACTGAAGTTACTGTAGTAACGAAACTTAATATCTTATGTATCAAAGCGATGAGCACGATGTGGAGCTGTTTACATCATCCTAACTAGCCGCACGTTGTTATAAGCAGTCGTATCACTTACCACAAGGTGATCAGGTGTATCGCTCGTCTCGTACTTTGTTGAATAAAAAAAAAAATATTTCAAGCCAAATGTGTCTAAACTGCTGTGTTGTTAATGTTAGAACTTTAACACAGTTTATACTAAAAAATCAAAAATGAAAACCTAATGTTTCTGATAACGCCGAATGTAACACTCGACTGCAAGAATTTCGGCACGCGTTACCATGGGGTCAGATGATTTTGTGTCAAGAGCGATTGTGACGCACTCAGCGACTTTGAACGCATCTGCTAACAAAGCAGTCCTCTCGCCGGAGGTCCCATTGTTTACGCAACAATTTGCATAATCTGCAAAAAGGTTTCCGTTAACGTTTAGACTTATAATAATTGACGTAACTCCACACAGCTTAACAATCAGACTACCTTATATATCTCAATATATCGGTTCTGTATAAGTTTATCAAATTTAAAGACCCACAGATCCTAATCAACTTTACACTGCTGATGTTTTTTTTTATTTAATTAAGCAACGAGACGAGCGGGACGTTAAGTTTTACTTGTAATTAATTCGCGCGTCCATAACAATGTGGCGCTAGTTAAGATGTTAAGCACTGCACCACATTGCTCTCGTCGCCTGAGACATAAGACATTGAGTCTCGTTCCCCCAGTAATTACACTAGACAGCGCTTTTCAAACCGGAACACAGAAATAAGCGCTACGGCGGTACCCACCTAGACGATCTCCGGCAACAGTCTACCACCATTGTAAAATCGATTAACAAAGCGAAATTAAGTAAATAGCTTAAATGTTTCTTTACAGAAGATTTTACGTCCTTTATATGTTTCCGTATAGCTATACATAAATATATACAGGTATCGGTGAAAGCAGATCGTCCTCTCTAGACAGCAACTTTAACACTGACCACGATCCTCAGACATGAGAGAACGACCCTAGAGAGAAATACATATGTGTGTATATATATATATATATATATATATATACATATGTATAATTAAGTAAATATATATCACACTGACTTTCGCACTAGTTGATAAATGTATGAATAATTTGAAATGATTCACCTACGAGTAACAATGCATATCAATTATGTTAGAAGGTTCCTTAATATTTTTTTTATACGATGATGCAAAGAGACAAGCGGGACGTCCACCTGATGGTAAGCGATACTGCTAATTAGAAAGTAACCCTAGTTAGGATAGGTTAGGATGCTTATCGCCTTGAGACATGATATAAAGAAATTTCACTTTCTACAGCGCCCTTCAAACTGAAACACAGTAATCTTTGCACAGTACTATTAAGCGGGAGAAATAGGAGCTGCGGTGATACCTACCTAGACAGTCTCCGGAAACACAGGCTTACCACCAGTATTAGATTCTTTCATTACCAGTGAAGTGATGTTTGTAAAACAAAGTTCATCGTTGTGTTCATGTTTTAAACAACGGGTAGGCCGACACATTTCAATGTTGTCGAAAATATCAAGGTTCTAATTTAAATTTACGTTACGTTTATGTAATGATATAAACGTAACACTGTAGCAAAAAAATTATACAAATTGACATTCATGTGAGAATACTAAAAGGCCGCTTTAGTACAATATATTATTTATATATTTAAACATGTTATTAGATGTACTACACACGTAAGAACAAGAGAACAATTTGATGTGGAATTTTCCAGATAGTATCAAGTGTAGTACACGTAATGTTAGACATACCCAACGTTTAAATCTAAAATAAGAAGAGAGGGTATAAAAAATCGCGAATGTACTGTAATTGTTTACATCCCTTATAAATTTAATATGTTATTAGATTTTAAAAGTGAACGTAGAAGGATAGTAGTTTGGTGTTAGGTTTCTCTTGCCAGAGACCATCTAAGTGGGTACCACCGCAGCGCCTATTTCTGCCACCAAACTGCAGTATGCAAATATTAATTCGTTCCAGTTTGAAGGGTGTTGTAGCTAGTGAAATTACTAGGTCAATGAGAGTTAACATCTTATGTTTTAAGCGACGAGCGCAATCTGGTGCTGTGAATACATTCCTAACTAGCGCCACGTTATTATCGGCGTATCACTTACCAACAGGTGAACGACCCGCTTCTCTCTTCGCTTCATTGCATAAAAAAAATACTACCACAAATCAAATTCAACTATTTATGTGTAATAAAATTCGAATCAGGGTCCCCCGTGTTGAGAGACAATCATTTAAACTCTACAACGGATGCTGATTGTATTTGTTTATTTGATTACAATCAAATAAACATGATCGTGCGTAACCAATGTTACAGATAATAATATTTATCTTTTAAATTAACACACAGATAAGCAAATGTAAGTGACGTACATATTAAGAAGTCATCGTAAAATGTATTATATTCTAATACCGTCTTAAGTTTCTCTAATATTCAATGTAAAATCTCTCTAACATCGTTTGTATAAAAAACAATCGTAAATAAGAAAATTTAGGAAACATTACAATAACATTCCAATCGTCAACATCTACGATAATATATGTACATATGTAATGACAATAACAAACCGTGAAATATATGTTTATACCTTATTATACAGGCCACTATGACGTCTTATATATTCAGTGCGTCTGTATATATTAAAAATGGCCGAGATATTTGCTTAAGGCGCTAATTTCGGAAAATATTGGAATGGTCACCATTAAAATTAACATTGACAGCTCTTCAATCAATAGTCTTAAACTTTTGAAAGGTTACAAATTTAAAATAAAATTATAACTCTCTTAACTTCGTTATAACTTGACGTTATTACTTAACTTCTACATTGGGTAAAAAGTACAATCGTAAAGAAAAATTATTATAATAACAGAAAGGTCCCTGGTACCGGAGACCGCTTAGGTACTACCGCGGCGCCTATTTCTGCCGCTTAACAGTATTATGCAAACATTACTGTGTTCCGGTTCGAAGGGCGTTGTAGCTAGTAACGAGCGGAATATGATGCAGTTTCACCTTAATTACCGCCACGTTGTTATGGGTAGGCGTATCACTTACCATCAGTTGAACCTCTCTTATTCTTGTCGCTTGGTTAAATAAAAAAAATCAAATAGAGATAAAATTAATTTATCCTAATGTGGCGTCGTACATGCATTATATTCAGTATTATAGTGTTTATGAATTAGTACTATTATATATTATCTAGAGATTATATGAAAAATGAGATTAAATATTAATTTACTTGTTTAATATTTCACCATAACAAATCTATCCGAATATTATGCAATATACTAGTCTATGGTCTCCATCTTTGAATTCTACGTCTCTAGTTATAATAGAGGATAATATATAGCAACAATAATTATTTTACAACTACGTCGTAGTTCCCACAAATTAATTTATATTACAACTAAGATTAAACAGCAGAACCTTCTGGAGAAGTATCCATTAAACTAATTACGGACGATTAACCAGAACTGTTGAGTCACACGCTACCAAATACGGAACCGTTTCTGTTAGACCATCGACCGCTACAGTTTTCAGAAAGACTTCATTGAAACCATTATACTGCTGACTGTATGAAATCATCAGCTCTAATTGTCCACTAACTCCATATAAAGGATATATACGAGCTCAACAGTTGGGTATTATGTTGTTACGTATAATAACATGTGACGATATACTTGCTTGTATATTGTATTGTTCCGAGTACGGCGTATGTTTTAAAAAATATATACACACTACTTCAACTACTCTGTTTTGTATAAAATAAGAATAAGTACTTTTTATTATATTTATTATCTGTTTTAGTTTTTATACTGTACCAATTTATTTTTATTTGTGACAGTTGTTAATTTTTAAAGCTGTTACGTTACATCTTATGTTACTCTTTGTTGTTTGTTCGTTTTGTTGTCTATTCTAAGTACTTAGTAAATAGTTAAATATAAATATTGTTTGTTCTTTAACGTTATAAATATTTTTATAATGGGGAATGTAGGCGGAAACAAAAAGTTCGGTTGCAGAAAGAAATCATGGCTAGACAACATCAAAGAGTGGACCGATATCAAGATTGCTGCATGGCTGATCCATGTAGCACACAACAGAATGGAATCGCAGAACTGGTCGGCATAGAAGGTGTACATGAGGTAAGTTTTTGTCTCTGATCCTTGTTGAAAAACAATAACAAAAATTTTTGCTGCAGCATGTAAAAAAGTTAAGAACCATTTCGGTGCTCCTGTCTACGAATATTTGCGTATATCAACCCTGTGAAGTATCAAATATATATTTTATCTGCCCTTTCATTTCTTTTTCATAAGAAACAAAAGCTTCCATATTATTTAAATAGCTATTTTGTTTGTGCTTGTATAGTGATACTTAGTATAAATACATAACAAAGCTGTCTCCACTTTGAAGGATGTCTAGTTAGTGAAATTAGTATTGTTAAGAGATTTAACATATAATTTATGAATTATTATTCAACTGTATACAAACTTATTAATTGCTATCGCTCTGCTCGTTTCAAAGCTTTTGCGTATGAATAAATGTTGTAAAATATTCCGCCAGATAATGAAATCTAAGATTTGTAATACATTTCAACTATTTCATCACGCCTAATTTCATATCCGATAAAAAGTAGCTATCAGCAATATATGAGCTCAAAACTTGCTATAAGTGACCTTCCTACTACATCTGTTGACTATGATGGATGAACATCCTGAGCGATAAGGAGAACTCATGAATTTATAAGGATGTTCCATGACCTTCAAACATCATAGCAGTTTTTCGAAGCAGCCAGTAAATTTTCCTCTCCATTGTCAATATAATGTCTTCAAGTGCCATCCTTATGTTCTTCGACCTTTCGTATCGTGGTCAAATTAATCTACAGTATCTAACATCCTTGTTTATTTAGTGCTCCGGTTATCTGTTTATCCGTGAGCTAAATAATTTAATAAAAATACAAGACTGTTCAGTGCTATTGTAAACAATAATGATTAATAACATTTTTTAGATGTTAGAACTCATTTTGTTTCAAGGTTTAGACCTAGATAGCATTGTAGCACGCATGCCGTTGATTCGGTTCGCAGCCGCATAACTATGATACTTGTGTTTGAATTAGGAATTTTTACACTATCTTGTAACAAAAACCTCCTTATCAATACGATTTTAAATATTTTCAGATTGGAAAATCTAAGTAATTATTACAGCTTTCTACCGTAGATAATGCTGCTGTAGAAGTACGCAAGCCTAAACTGGTTTTGCCTCTTCTTGCTATATTTAAAACAAAATTCGACTTGAATAGATTAAACAAAGACTAGATTTCAATAATTATTTTGAACATAATATTCAAAAAAATTATTAAATTTATGCTTAGGTATAAAAAGAAGTTACAGCGCATTTTAACGCTTGTATACTAGTTTGTTTACAATACTGTATTATAATATATATCTACGTTTTGTATAACTATTTGATAAGAATTGTAGAAAAGAAATTGATGTTTTACGAATCTCAAAGGTTTGAGCTATGAAAACAATTCCAAAATGTATTAAATCGAAAGAATAAAGTCTAAAGTCAATTCCAACTGCAAAGCAACTTGTATGTTTGTGTTAGTTCGGAGATTAAGCAATAACTCGGCGGATAAGCAGCGTTAACATAGAATTAACAAAATAACATCGCACAAAAACCCGCATCGCGTCGACTATCTCAGTAATAAATCTGCCATTTTAACTTATCTTTATTAATGTTAGTGCCCATTACTGGTAACCACGCGGTTCCTTGTATGGGCCCGGCGGCGCGCCAAAAGACGCCGATTCAGTTTTGTTCTTTATAAAGATGCCTTTAATATTACGAGTATATCTATTGACTAAAGCGAACCAGTTTTACTGAAGATGAGTAACACTACAGTTAAATTCAAATATGCCCACAACAATGTAGCGCTAGATAGCACATAAACACTACATTATGGTCATAACTTTACGGTACAAGATATTGAGTATCATTGCTTCAATAATTTCACTAGCTACCTTCAAATTAGAACCCAGTATTTGCACACTACACTTTGGTGGCAGAAATACTAATATTGCTAACTATATAATCTGTCTCCTGCAATAGTCTTACCAAGATTAAATAAAGAAATAGGACATAAAAGACTATAGTCAAACCTACGATATTTAGACTGCGACATTCAACAGTCATCGCTACAACAAATATTTTAAACTACAATCACAAGCGACAGCTTACCGCACCTCATCTTCCAAAATAAGAAGGCCATCAATGATAAATTGATGGTGGTCACCACTATAGAAGATTGGCAGATAATTTTTTTTTCTAACGTATTGTTAACGTTAAGGCCCTTATTGCGCACTAAGCAAGCCTAAACCAAGTTTGTCGTAGCATAGTAAGGGTGCCAAAGAGAGGTACCACTCTCACTGGGAGATGCTTAGGTATATTGCAGAGAGACACCGATGAATTCCGTGAACTTTCCCGGACTGTCCACAACGCACTGAAGATGACCACCAAAGGGGTTTTTAATAACAAATAGCAAATAAACCTGATCGGACCCTAGAAGCAGAGTATCATCATTATTGAATGCTATCTTCAATTTTAAGTTAGGCGCTCAGAGAAATTTTTTCTGATCTTGTGCAATTGTTTTAAGTGGAGAGCAATATGTAGGGTATCTAGATTCCTGACGATGTTAGGGCTGCAAGCCATGCGACTTTTACAGCTTATCTGATACTGGGCTCGTGGACCCGGATCCACGGCCTGTTTTCAACAAAAAAAGTGTACTACGTGGAGTGTAGTTATCCGACGGCGGAATTTCTCAATATGGTAGAGTATCTATTGAAGGTTTTCTTTCTACACCACCAAAAGATTTAGTAAATGAGGGGGATATATAATATAATGAAGCACTTAACTAAAATTGTTTTTTATGATATTTATACAAAATAATTATAATGTAATTATGGTAACGTTTAGAACTAAATATAACTATTAACAGATCGCGGTGGAGTTTAAACAACCAACGTACTATTAATAGTCCTGTAGTTTTGTAATCTGATATTATTATTAAAAACGTTGTTATTGTTATATTAACGTTGGGAACTTATCATTTCCTCTTTATTATAGTTTTTAATTCAATTCCACTAGTTTCCCTGTATATTAAAAAATCGTGATTATTACTATAATTGACATGCACGAAAAATATTTAGTTCCTTAATATTCTCTTACAAATAATAAAAGGATTTACTACCGATTTATTTATTTCAAATCCTTTAGTAAAGAACTAACAATCAATAACACAATGTAACTAAATAAGAAAAGGATGTTGAATTTGATGATGATGTATATATATATGTAAGGTTAAAAATTTTAAGTTACTAAAACCGTTAAAAAAAAAAGATAGTGTCTGATTGTAATCTAGTGCACTCTATTTTTCTGAAGATGGTCTGGATAAACCACCACTGAATTTTTTCTGCTGATTTACAGTTACATCGCAAATAAGTAATTTACAAATATTACTTTCATCTCGAAGAGAGTTTTAGCTAAAAAAATTACAGAGAAAGTTTCGATGATTCGACGGAATCGAACCATTTTTTCGGTATCCCGCTGAATAAAAATTCAAATAAATGCTCTGTCTTCAGGAAGTGAGAGAAAGTCATAAAAAGAGATTTGCCTACTAAATCCCTCTCGGTGGATATTCTAAGTCGTAAACTCTTAGGGCACAGAATATCCATTCGGAACACAAAGTGGGACTCGCGGACAATGTGAAGTCCCCTATATCCTCGCAAAGACTATCAGGACGGCCCCTATTCAGAATCTTTGAAAACGATAAGGACCTTGTCGCCGTCAAAGATTTTTTAATAGAGATGCATTTTTTAAGATGATCAAGTTCTAAAATGTTTAATTATCTGTCCTAGATTTAAGATGATCAGAATGATAAACAGTTTTAGCGCTTTACTCTTGAAGGGAGGTGAATTACTCAGTAATTGTTCTATTTAAATACAAAGTCTTGGTGTAACAGTAAATCTACATTGTTTTATAAACGAGACAATAATTCAGCTCGACGGGTTAAGCTAAATTATCTATAAAGACATCGCAGAATTAAACATTACAAGCTGTCCTAGCCCTTAAACGACGATTGATTGGTAACAGTAGCAGTACTTATGGTAAACGTTACGTTACATTCGCTAGGCAAACTGACTCATTTGAATATTTTAACCATTAATAGGCAAAATTAGCGTCTTTTCTTGGACCGTTTCGCGATGCCCAAATGTAGGTTAGATCTGCTCCGACTGCAACGCGATTTACTTAAACGCCATTTAAATTACTTAAACATTTTATATTATACCTTGCGATATTAACTAAGGCCCCCTAAGAACCTACTAAACATACTACTACGTGTACTAATAATACTAAATTCCTTATTAAATCAAGCTTACAAGATATGTTTATGACCTGACAATCTTATACAAATATCAACGTTAACTTTGAAATCGGTAAAAAAATATTTACTCAAAGACCAAACCTTTCCTAATCACTGTCACGTTGATGGCGATCGTAAACTCCTGGTGATTTCGATGGCATTCTCCCAAGATTTACAATCAGTGACTTCCTGACAACTCAAACACAAATATTTGAATTATTTTGTAATCCATTATCATTAATTTCAAATATTTTGTAAATATAGATAACAGTTTAAATTATAAATTCTGTCTAATTGTGCTATTGCTTGCATCTGTCATCAAGTTTCGTAGTTTTTAATTACTTAGTGCACCACTACTTTTCTTTCCTTTTAGTTCACGTCTCTCTTTCCAATTGGTTATCTGAAAGAAATTGCTTTTAGAGAAATAAGACCGTCCATTGTACATGTATATATATATATATATACTTGTAACTGGTATAAAATAAATAAATAACAATCGCTATTAGCACCTTTGTGAGATTTTACTCTACTACTAATATATTGCCAAGGTGGTACTTAAGGTTATAACTTTAAGTAACTTAACATTGAGCCGGACATCACTTCAGCCGTGAAGGTTGTTACGGATTGAAGATTAGCAATTTTGTAATGATTCCACGATGAATGATTTTTTTTTCTTTGTACGTTAAGCATTTTTCCCACGACTTGTCTAGCAGCATTAATAATACAGTTAAATTACTGTAGACGTAAAATAAGTTATCAAATTTACCGCATATTCACATAAAACTAACTATTCTTAACAACGCCATTATACAAATTACCTGTAACAAAATAAAATTTAAATTGCATAATGAAGTTAATAGCATCAGCTTTATTACTGTA
Organism: Ornithoptera alexandrae; assembly: GCA_029030555.1. Classification (NCBI taxonomy): domain Eukaryota; kingdom Metazoa; phylum Arthropoda; class Insecta; order Lepidoptera; family Papilionidae; genus Ornithoptera; species Ornithoptera alexandrae. The sequence goes on along the minus strand of JARDVY010000007.1, from coordinate 3,141,638 downwards.
CGTATGTACAGTTTTCTAAATTGTATGACGTCAATGTAGACCGGAAGTCGTTGTAATAAAAAAAAGGCCGTCCATTGTCATGCGCTGGAGCGAATCGGACTGTATCGGGCTGCAGCACTAAAATGTCTTCCAAATGTTATTAAGAAACGTTCACATTAAAGTGAAACAGTGTCATTGATCTCTATAATATTTTTGTTCATCATCATCATCAGCCAATAGACGTCTACTATTGGATATAGGTCTCCCCCAAAGATCTCCACGTTTGTAGGAGTTCATATGGGAGGATTTGGGCTATTTCTCACCGCGCTGAACTAATGCGGGTTGGTGGAAGCCAGAGCCTCATTTGTTGATTAATTGAGTGCACCATGAGAATGTGAGATTGGCTTGGGTCTCATGAGTTGTTGGGCGGGACCCCTTACACCCTCTAACATAATTTATATAACATCAAATATATACAGGATGAAAAGTAATAGGTGTAAAAAATCTGGAGGAGTTAAAGTATAGCTCGTACCCTATCTATCTATGTATGGAACAACCCATCCAAAAACAATGGTTCTGGAGTTATTCATTTATTAAATATTTAAAAAAAAAACTCTATTTTTAGGAAAAAATTAGATGATTTTATTTCTTACTTATTTCTACACAAATTTTAATGTAATAATCATTCTTTAATTATAGTTTTATTAAATTAAATTAATAATCATCACTTAGAGGCTAAAAATTTTAAATTAGGTTCTTTGAAAGTCGTGACAGTAAACAATAAGGCGTCATACTCACATTTTTATCTAACCTTAAAATGAAATTTATTTATGAAAAATACTTATAAATCACAGAAATAAGTACCTGACTTCTATACCTATCCAACAAGATATAAGAAAGTAAATTAAATTTCCAAACATTAAAAAAAAAACACATAATAAAACTAAGTACCATGAAATATCAAACTGTGGAGACTCCTAAAAGTAGATTCCACGGGGGCCCTCATGTTGACCATTTTGTTTTTATGGTAACACATGTGAGTTTATTGTTGTCGTTTTAGATATTGAGTAAAAGTTTAAAGTAAGTTAATTTAAATTTTGCTCAATTGACGGCCACGATTCCTGATACAAGCACGAAGCCTTTTTCTTAAGTCAGATCGAGTAACTCGCCCTGTGAGCTGTTCTCTTATTTTGTCAGCAGCGACGATGATGCGTGACTTTAAATCTTCTAACGAGTTAATTGGTGTTGTGCACACTAAAGATTTCATGTGACCCCATAAGTAATAATCGCAAGGTTTTAAATCAGGACACCTTGAGGGCCACGGTGTTAGTCCGCCTAGGCCAATCTATTGCAGAGGGAAAGTAGAGTCTAATCAGTCTTACACCGAAATGAAAATGTGCGGGACAACCGTCATGTTGGAACACCATTTCTCTTCTGGTTTACAATGGTATATCCTCCAGATAATTAAACAAATGATTTCGAAGATGTTCGTACGTCTCCCCATTTAAATTGTTGGGCAAGAAGACTGGGCCTATCAAGTAAGTATGAATTATGCCCATACGTTTACGGAGAATCTTCGCTGATGAGCTCCTTCTCTAATTTCGTGGGGATTTTCACCTCGCAGAGCCCAATAATGACTATTATGAAAATTTGTTATGCCGTCTCTATCAAACTTCGATTCATCAGTCCACAATATTTTGGTGAGAAAATTATTATTTTCTAACTCTGCATTCAGCATAAAACGGCAGAAGTCTATCCTCCTTGCAGGGTCTCCTTCTTCCAGGGTCTGGACCGATGTATAATGGTAGAGATAATTGCCTTGCCGAATGCGCTGTAAACCACACTTTCCATTGTGTTAAACCCAGCAATCTTGCCACGACCCTGGTTGACGTAGTCGGGTCTATGATTTCTTCTTCCTCTTCAGTATTGTAGATGCATGACCTTCCAGCGTCACGTCGCCTCTGTTGAACGTTGCCAGTTTCCCTGACGCGTTGATACGTCGCAGTAAAGACTCTATGACTTGGTAGGTGACGATTTGGAAAACGTAGCTGATATTCTCTTCGTGTTTGTAAAGAATTTCCATCACTGAGTCAGCGTATTCTTCATTGCCGTAATCCGCCATTATAATTAAATTTATTTTGTATGGAAAAGAAAAACTATTCAGAATTAAGAAGACAACGATAATGTACGTCCGCCCACGAAAGTAGTTAAATTTTAACTGTCGTACTGACTCATTACCTAAAAATGACAATGCACATATTTTACAACGAACTCAATATCCAAAACGACAACAATAAGCTCGCACGTGTTACAACAAAAACAAAAGGGACAAATTAAGGGCCGGCGCGGCGTATACTGTTATGAGTCATTACCGTTTGGAATTTCCTGAAACTTGGTTTTATTACAAATGGTTTTTTTTCTAATTTTTGGAAATTTAATTTACTTTCTTATACCTTGTTGGATAGGTATTGAAGTCTGGTACTTATTTATGTGCTTTATACGTATCTTTTATTAATAAATTTTTATTTCAAGATTAAATAAAAATGTAACTATGACACCTTATTTTTTACTGTCACGACTTTCAAAGAACCTAATTTAAAATTTTTAACTTCTAAGTGATGATTATTAATTTAATAAAACAATAATTATTACATTAAAATTTTTGTGCAAATAAATAAGAAATAAAATCATCGAATTTTGTCCCAGAAAATCGGGAATTTTTTGAAAAATATTTAAAAAATTAATAACTCCAGAACCATTGTTTTTGTATGGGGTTTTTGTATGGGGTATGGGATACGAGCTATACTTTAGCCCCTCCAGATCTTTTACACCTATTACCTTTCACCCTGCAACTGGCTATTCCCCGCCCACTTTGCTAGTCGTAACGTCCCAGCAACTTCAGTTTCGAAGATTTCATGATAAGTCAATATAGATCAAAAATAAATAATATATATTTTTTTTATATATATAATTCAACGACGAGACGAGCGGGGCGTTCATCTGATTATAAGTGAAACGCCGGCAGATAACAACGAGGCGCTAGTTAGGATGTTATACACTGCACCACACTGCGCTCGTCGCATTGAGATATAAAATGTTGAGTCTCGTTAATCCAGTAATTACACTAACTGCAACGCCTTTCAAACATGAACATAGTAATATTTGCACACTACTGTTTGGCGGCAGATATAGGCGCTGCGGTGGTCCTCATCTAGACAGCATGCGGCAACCGACCTATCAGCCATATGTTTGATTGATTGTTGTAAGTTCCAACAATTTACAGAGAACAATTTTATTGATCCTGAAGCAATCTCTTGGAAACAAACCATTGGAAAAGAATAATTGAAACATTTTTAGATTTCGACAATTATTAAATCGATATTTAATTTAATACTTGTTTTAGTATGTTTAACAATATCGATTATTAAGTACGTACAACATTTTAGTTGAGCATTTGACTGTTCTCGTTCTACATTCCTATTTTTTTATGTTTATTTCATTAAATCAATTCTTTTGAAATTAAAATATTCAAACAATATTTATTATAAAAATTGTTGGTCGATCTATTTGTCAATCGTTGGGAAAGAGATTTCCGGTAAAAACAGTCGATGTTATTCTTTCGTCAGGAGATTCATAGTTCAGGATTCATTCACCGGGAGTTGTCGTTCGACTAGCAATTGTACAGATTAAGAAGAAGAATGTGGAAAGTGTATTGGCTGAATTATTACATTTCTTAAAGATACTATACGACTCGTTCGATTTCTCCACACTATTTTGTAGTTGGAGCGCCTGCCTTTGTATAGGGTGGCGCAAAAGTAATCCTCCTATCAGAAAATGCTATAAATTTTGCCTTGATGTAAAAAAATTAAAAGACCAAATAAAAATAATCCACAAGAAGAATCAAAGTTTTTCATATTTTTTTTTAAATTACAGCCAAAAAACATCGGAAGGTTATTTTTGCGCCACCTTGTATACCTATAAAAAAAAATGAAAAACTTTGATTCTTCTTGTGGATTATTTTTATTTGGTCTTTTAATTTTTTTACATCAAGGCAAAATTTATAGCATTTTCTGATAGGAGGATTACTTTTGCGCCACCCTGTATATTATGATATACAAAGATAAAACATTTATAAAAGATAGTAAGCAGCAGCGCAAAGGTATGTGATAAAGGTTAAGGTTTTTTTCTTTACTTGGTATGATAACCGAAAAGAATGGTTCCGCATAAAATATTATTTGCACAAGTTATTATTCTATATACATTTTTATAAAATCGTCACCAAATTGTGAGTACAATCACAAAGAAAGGAAAAACACTTTAAGTTTCTTTTCAGTCGTCCTCAAAGCATGTTGCGGATCTTTAATAATAAATATAACTAATAATTATGAAGAAAATCCGATACGATTTTAGTGACAAATGATTTCGTGAGATACGCTTCAAGTTTTTTATACTATAATAATTATATACATGAAATAGCATCTAACACTAACAGCAAAACATCTGCTGGATTCATATATTTTTAACCAAATAGAGGTCACACAAAAATGTCAAAAATAGGACCGCGGCCAAATGCCAACTGGGCGCACGTGAATAAATTAATAATGTCACCAAAGTGTTATTAAGATGACACCGAAGGTAGCTATGAATGTAAAAATCGTAAACTAGGTCGGCAGTGACGTCAATAAGTACACAGACTGAATGCCGAGTACCACGGGCAACCGACTTAACACGTTTTACTATTGCGAAGCGGCGGCGATTGCGCAATATAATCATTTTCAATAATAATTATTATCATAAGGCTGACACTGCAACTAAACTAACACATGCATATGCAAACTAACATATGCCAAAAAACTAAACTGCAAAAAAAAATTCTTATCACAGTTTCAAGTTTTGGTCCTATTATGCAGCAGCACACTTGTGTTCACCGTTCGATATAAATCGCAGGGTGTGAGGGTAGCTCGCTGGCCTAATGGTTAGAGCGTGCGGCCTACATTGCGAAGGTTCGAACTTGGTATGTACCGATGACTTAAATATTTAAGTTATGTACATTTGTGCACTTTAGTTACAACAGCGAAATACAAACGGTGAAGGACAACATCGTGAGGAAACCTGCACAAGAATTTGAATTTATTCTAAGGTGTGTGTGAAGTTACCAATTCGCGCTGGGCCCGCGTGGTGACTATGGCCCATCGCCCTCATACTGAGGGTAGGCCGGTGCCCCAACAATGGGGACGTAAATTGGCTACACGATGGGGTAATCACAACGACATTGTCAAAACAATCAATCTACCCCCTTGTCCAAGTACAGGTTAGTTCGTATCGCGTATGCTCAAATCGCGCTGTTCCTGGAACATACTAATCCTTATGGTGTATCCTGCATTGGAAGCTTAGTTTTAAACCCGAACCTTTTCAGCTCATACAGCTTGTGATTTCACCGTTATTACTAAATGAGCTACCGCCGCTTAATAATAAAACGACCCCCGTCTAACTGCAGTAACCGTGTAATTGACGTTTGACTGACGTTTCAAGCAATTCTACAGATTTATCTCAATATATCTTCTATTTATTAAAGTACAACAAGTGCAAGAAAACAGGTGAATCATAATGATATGAAAGTCGACAACAACAAAGTGTGATGTCACAAAGGATCTGTTTTAAAAAAAAAACTATGAAATTCTTATAAACACGAATCGAAACTTTTTTGTTATGAATAACATTTTATCCAATGAATATTAACCAGATATTCGAAATATAGTCGATATCAACCCTTTGGAGTTGAAATCGATTTGCCAGGGGTCGATATAAAGGAGAATTGATTTTTGGGGTCGTCGACGTCTAAAAATCGACTCTCATTATAACACGAGTACTTATTTGAAACATTTATGATCTTTTCTTTACTTACCGTGTATGTTTTATATCAAAAATTAATTAACTACTTAAGTATTATATTTTTACTTAATTGCTTCTAATAATTATTAATTATTCTTGAAATCTACTATATTTTATGAATATCTATTTTGTTAAATTTTGATGAGAACTTAATCAACCACGATGTTTTTCAATTATTAATAATTTTGTATCAATACGAAAAAATCTAGATTTTTAAACTACTTTAACTATATGGGTTTTTTTTCTCATTCAACTATGAGACTAGATGAGTGGGAGGTTGACCTGATGATAAGTAGTATGCCCATAACTACGTGGCGCTAGTTAGGATGTTATACACTGCACCACATTATACTCGTCGCCTTGAGTGAGAGTAAGGCAAGAGACCTACCACTAGTACACAATCCGCCGTATCAGTTCCTTTAGAAAAATGCTCTCTCGCCCAAATAGTTTTGGGAATCCCCGATGTAAAGAAATTACAAATACAACATTTAATGATTAAGATTGATTCGATCATTTCAAACGTTTTCCAATAAATCCCGACAAAACGTGGAGCCATTAAATACACCTGACAAGCCTAATGCTGCCGTAATTCAAATACCAAGAAGTAAACGCAATAAATATGAACAATTACTGTTCAATTGAGTCATAATTATACCGCGGACGAGGTCTATGTCGCAAATCGTAAAGGCAACAGGTTCGATTACCTTAGCGTGATTTAACGGTAGCGATTTTTTTTTTCTTCGGCGAAGATGAAAGACGAGCACGACACTTGATGGTAATCGATACCAATAACAACACGGTGGGTAATCAGAATGTTTTTACAGCACCACATCGTCTCCTTGAGACCAACAATATCAAATCTCGACGCTATAGTAAATTTACTAGCAGTGCACACCTGCACACTATTATTTAGACATATATAGATCTTAACAGTTAACAGATACTACTATCGCTGGAGACGCTATCCCAGTCAGTCATCAAGTTATTTACTGGTGATAGGTCCCTATTGTAGGAGACTGCACCTAGGTAACACTGCAGTTTTCATTTCTGTCACCAAATATTTCTGTGCAATTATTACTTTGTTCTGGTTTGAAAGGCGTTGTAGCTAGTGAAATTACTATAGTAACGAGACGATATGTCTTATGTTTAAAGGCGACGAGCACAATCTGGTGCAGTGTATATCATTCTAGTTAGTGCTTAGTGAACCTCTCGCTCATTTCTTCTCTAGGTGGAATTAAATATCACTGCGCAAACGGATATAGCATGACTGTTGACAGCCAACCATAAGAGATGAAGAGGCACGAAAAGAAGAAACGGATGTATATATAACTTGGCTATTCATTAAATATACCTGTGAGTATTGTCTGACGTCATCTGATTACTGCCCAATAGGGTAAGCGACCACGGTGGTCTTTCAGCCATAAATAATGACACGTGACTGCGAGTAATAAATAGACACACATCAATCGGCGTTTCGCAGTAAGATGTATACATTTACTACATTACAGTAGTCACATAATGATTTCTCATACCTTCATCATACCGAATTTTTAACCATAATTAATAAAACTAAATTTCTAGAATTTGTTTATTTATTTATACAATACTAGTGGTAAGTCTCTGTTGCCAGAGACCGTTTAACTGGATACCACCTCGACTTCTGTTTACATCGCCAAACAGTAGTGTGCAAAGTTTCTGAGTTCCGGTTTGAACGGCGTTGTAACTAATGTAATTACTCTCCAGCTATCAACGACGAGAGAATCAAAAACGAGAGTCAACATCTTATATTTCAAGCGGCAAGCGTCACGTGGTGCAGTTTACATCATCCCAATTAGCGCCACGTTGTTATGGGCAAGCGTATTACTTACCATCAGGCGAACGTCTGGCTCTTCTCTTTAGTTGGTTAATGGAATAAAAAAAACTGTAATCCGGCTGTCGACGTATTAGTATTCAACGCATGCATACTTCACTATCTTCGGTTTCACTTAAGATCGTACGTATTTAAATGGTTAACAGGTTCACATACATATCCATTTACACATGACATACATACAAAAACATCTGTTAATGTTTAAATAAAAAATCGATTTTATTATAGTCTTAAAAACAAATAAAAAACAATCGCTTCACTCGATATGGATATCCGCAACAACCGATTAAAATTATCTTTCCCCTGTTTACTGAAATGAATATGTGCCTACGCTTTTTAATGCGCTCTTTAAATTCTGTATATACCTAAATTAATTAAACGAAAACAACAAATAACCAAATAAATAAATCATTAGTTTATTTAATTTAAGCTGCTAACAACAATTAACCTTTTTTATCGTTAAACTAGTCTACATAGTTTCTCTTTGCCAGAGACTGTCTAGGAAGGTACCGTCGCAGCTCCTATTTCTGCCGCTATACAGTACTGTGCAAACGTTACTGTGTTCAGTTTTGAAAGGCGTTGTAGCTAGTTAAATTACTAGCGTAACGAAGCCTCAAATGTCTCAAGACTATGAGCACAATATGGTGCATGTATCCTTACTAGCGCCTCATTGTCATACTATCCGATAAATTTCTTGACAATCTCTATTGTACTACAAGAACTTTTTATCAGTAATAAAATAACTTTATTTAATCTAATCTTTATATATGTATAACCATTATTTATATATAACATACTAACCATTAGCAGATTAACTTGAAAAAACAAAAACTTTACACCAAAGTTTTAAGTATAATTTAAATTATATACACAGAGACAAGCGGGACGTTCTCCAAATAGTAAGAGATACGCCAGCTCATAATAACGTGGTGCTAGTTAAGATATATACATCACCACATTGCGCTCGTCGCCTCGATACATAAAATATTTAGCCTCTTTACCCCAGTAATTTCAGTAGCTAAAACGCCCTTCAAACCGGAACGCAGTAAAGTGTGCACAATGCTGTTTGGTGGGTGAAATAGGCGCTACGGCGGTACCTACCTAGACGGTCTCGGCCAATAGACACCTATTACCAGTAAAGTTACTTTAACGCCTTGTTTTCACCTAAAAATAATATATAAAATTTGTATATCATAAAAAGTTTATTTTTCAAGTATTTACATTTCTTCTTGTACACTTTTCTTTTCTAAAATCGACTCTTATATTCCTCTAAAGAGCTGGTAGAGAACTCATATTTGCGTTTAAGTGGTCTAAACAGTCAAGTTTTATACTGTTTATGTTTCAAAATGTTTTTGTGTGAACAAACATTAAAAATAAAAATTCAACGAAAGCTATAAGGAAAGCCTCTTTAATTCAAAGTATTTTGTATGTAAAGTATGTAAAAAAATTAAATAACTTCAGAAGATAAACATATCAGTAAGACTCCATTAAGACGTAAATATCTTTATCACAAATGATATGAAACTTAACACGGGCTTAATGTAAAAGGTCGGCACGCTCGTCTAACACGTGCCTGTGTAACTTGAAACTATGATCAATAATTTATAAAATAAACATCCTTATATTCCCACTATTGGGACTGAAAGCCTTTATTACTAAGTAAGAATTAAGACCATTTATCCACCACATCGAAGAAGTGCGGGTTGATGAATGTCACATATCGGTTTTCTCATGTTTTCTATCACCGGAATCTCATGCTGTTGAGGACCGACCCCGATTCTTTGAGGCTTGTAGCGTATAGAACTACATTATAATCTGAGCTATCGTAGCTCTTACTTTATAGTTATGTATTTTTTTTCTTGTTGTTTCAGATAGACATCTCTATTAAGTGTAAAAGTTAACAACATACTCAACACTAACCAAACAAGTAAAAATTATTATTATCTGTACAAATAAACAAAGTACTGTTAATTTTTTAATATAAAAAGTAACTTTTTATATTAATCCTTATAGATTACAATATTGGTAAGGAAAAGTTTATTTTAAAAATGCTTGTCTATCTGTTTGAAGATATGTATATATATAACCGTTGTGTGTACAACCAAGGCTAATTTTCATTATCATCATTATCTCAACCGATCGAAGTCCACTGTTGGACATAAGTTTATTGTAATATATTCCAAAGAACACGGTCTTGTGTTGTTTGAGTCCAATGGCTACTTATAATAAATAAAAATTATTAAAATTTGATACAAATAAACTGTATAATTAAATTATATACAATTTTCATAATTGCATTTCCAGTACGTCTACTGGTGGTAGGTCTCTCTTGCCGAAGACCGTCCAGGTCGCTACCACCGCAGCTCATATTTCTACTGCCAAAAAAGTAGTGTGCTAACGTTACTCTTCCGACCGGAAGGGCGTTATAGCTAGCGAAATTACTGGAATAACGAGAATCTTATGTCTCAAGGCGAGCACAATGCGGTGCAGTGTATACCATCCTTACTAGCGCCACGTTGTTATAGATAGGCGTAGTACTACCAGAAAAAAAAATTTCAAGTTTAACTAAAAGTAAAAAATTAAGGATACGTAATTTTACAGAAAGCAAAGTATATATAGCTTTATCAAAAAGTAATTCGATATATTAAGCTAAAGCTGCGGTTAAAATAACAAAGTTAAAATTTCAAGTCGTAATGTTAAGTAGCGAATGATCTCTGAACGGTCTTTGCTAGCTGTAACACTCTCGGACTTCCTTTAGGGTAGGAATTTTGTTAAATCCATTCTTAGTTCGCCTCTAAATAGCAAAAACAGGGAGGTAGCTATTGAGCGACTTGTGGTCCAGGGAAAGGTTAAAAGTACCAGCCCACGAGGAGGAATACCTATGAAATGGATCGACCAGATAAAGACGGCAGTAAATGGCTCATCATCGTTACCACTACGTACTAGGTAAACGGCCATCAAAGAGGAATTGCGACGTTTTGTTAAGTTTGTGACCAACACCTGAAGCGATGACCACGACCAATGTCAAGAGTGATACCGACGAAGCAGAAGAAATGGCAAAGCAATATCTTTATCAAGTGCTAAGTGTTTACATCTAATAGTTTCGAAGATCGAGTCAATGAATTTCTAGATATATCTTTATATATCAAATGAGGTTTTATGTAGACAAGAAGATGAAAAAAAATCACCAGTAAAATTAGCCGAATGAATGAATTAAATTAGCGTCTGACGTCAGCACCAAGTACAAGTACCAAGGAAGCAAAGCGTTGTTTCCCCATATGTTAAATATTCGCAAACGTCTTTAACAATAGCCAATATGTTAAGTGTAAATAGAAATTATACATCATATGTTAATTAATATAATAATACATACACTATATGTTAATACAGAAAATATTTTAAACTCATGAGTTCTTCGTTAAAAATCCAAATTCGTAAATGGTAGTTGATACCAGTTCAGCTACATTTTAAACATAGTACAAAACTAAAAAAAAACTAAAAGAAACTACTTAATTCTAAGACATTGTATGCCTGTTTATAAGAAAGTGACGCTAATTAGGATGATATACAGTACACAAATTGTGCTCACTGCCTTAAGACATGACATGTTGAGTCTCATTACCCCAATAATTTCACTAGCAACAGCGCTCTTCAAACCGGAACACAGTAATGTTTGCAGTCTGCTGATTGGCAGCAAAGATAGGAACTGTGCTGGTATTTACCTAGACGGCCTCCGACTTTAGACAACTACCACAAGTTAATTGTTTGGTTTTATATTTAAAATTTAACAAATTTTAATAAAACAATGTAATTAGAGAAAAATAGTTAAACGTAAATGATGATTAAGACAATATATTTGTTTGTATTGATTCATGTGTAAACGCGTAGATTGGAAATTAACGGAATGCCAGTTTCTGACGTAATATAAGTTGCCAGGGTATGATGGTGATAATTCATTGAATTAGTAACATCCTGCGGCCCTCTCATAACTTTGGTATTTAACACGACGTCCATTCTCTCTCTTTATCGATTACTATTACCAATGATTAATAGTGGCTTTAGATCTAGCATTGATCTATCAAGAATCTTTTTACTGATACGATAAAAGCATGGGACATAATATCAGTTAAAACCTAGTTTAAATTGCTAATTTTAAACAGTATTCTTCAAAAACGTGTTGGTATGCCACAAAGCGGATGTGAAAATCACCGGCACAGTGGAAATCCATGGGACAGACCGATGTACAGTGAGCATCCTCAGCATTAAGGATAAATATTGATTTCGCTCTTACATTTGAACATTCGCATGGTTAACCCAATAAATTATAAACCGAATGATTCCTCAAAAGTCAGATCAGAGAGCCACCTGACTTTTGACTAATCATAGACAAAAGTCAGGTGGCTCTTATCAGATGAGTTTTACTTCTGAATTTGTTGAAGGAACTTTCCACGTTCATAACAATGAACACTAGTGGATGGAATATCATATAAATATATTAATACCTTATATGAACAGCTACAATGTCCTTCAGCGACATCCTCTTGACCATTTCAGGTTCTTTTTTATTTCTTCCAGAACAAAGGACTGTGTTTATTCGAATCGTTGATGTTTTTAAATATAATGTTAATAGCAAAACTGCTTAAGCGCTTCCTGGTCCTGTTCATCTCGTTGCCAATTAACAACGACGTCATTATCTTTGCGTTCTTTTATTGAAACATTAATAAAGAAAAGGTAAATGGGACCACATTCTTAAGGAACGAGAAAATATAAAAATGCACATAAATTATTTATACTCGGGCTATAAAACAATTTATTGAATCATCCAATCTACTGTCAAAAGGAAGTTAAAGTTAAATTTTTTAGATAATATTATTATTACTTTCTGACTCATAAGACCTGGTACGAAGGAATGAAATTGAGAGTGTGTAACCTAACAATTTTTGATATAATTTTTTTCTTTGGGTCCTAACTTTGATATTATAGACGGTTATCTTACTATACCCTTACTTTTTTATATAAATATTTTGAACCGTATACCTGAAATGACTAAAATATAGTTTGAAGATGCGAGAAATACGACTACTTAGAAAAAAATAACTGTATAATTAAATATATTTAAAATATCGTCTACTATACATAAGATATGATTGTATACATAGTTGCTGTATGTGCTAATAAAAAAATATGATCCTATCGATGAAACCTTGTTCAGTATTTTCGATTAGATACTGTTTAGAAGAGGAAAGGAATTCCTGTCAAATGTTCCCGTCTGAGATGGCCTATTCAAACAATATAGCAATCAACAGACTGAAATGGTGGCAACAGACTAACGAAATGATAATTAATGATATTTTTAAATTGTTTGTGTAGTTAATCTCTTGGTTGAAACTGATACTGGAAATACTAGGCGCCGAGGTTATCGCAGGCTACGAGAGATAGCTCCTACGTCATATAGTAAGTCTCAAGGCGAGCTGTTGCGGTATTTTTTTTTTATTGACAAGCGTAGGCATAACATTATTTTTATTATCCTATTACTTTATATTAAAAAAAAGTACGTAATTAATTAAATTATCAATTAATGATTTAGTAAAATCACGAAGATGTGAAGATATGTTTAGTTTACTATTTTTTTTACCTTCGTTTCGTAGAGGTTTGATTAGTGGTAGGATTTCATCGAACCTGCCTAACTAGCTATCATCCACGGCCTCGTTGTAAATTAATGTGATGTGAAACAGATATCAAATGATTACCGATTGGCTACAAAAAAAAATACTATCTGTCAATGAAAAATACGATGAATTATTTATTCAGTTAATTTGGAACAAGACATCTTGAGGTCAATAGTTTTCAAGTTCATTACATATTAATACTAAAGCAAAAACCGGTGTGAGATAAATTAAAACTAAATTCCACTTAATCAACTGTTATATCTGTTACTACAACGTAAATATATTCACTTGACGATAACGATACGTGGCTCCCAAACGTTTAACCCTTCTTTAAGATCTTCAGTTATGGATCAATTACAGCTTAAATCACTGGTTAATTGAGCGGTTTGTGTCTCGTGAATCAAATATCATAACTTGAAGATTATGAACTACTTAAACGTCACAAGTAACATATTTCAAATTTTACCCGAGTTAGGACTTTTCTCGGTTTAATTAAGTACCATTTACTAATTACTATTATATATTAGAAAATTTGTGTTTAGTGTATTTAGTCTTCTTTGTTTATTTACCAATGAATTAATATTCAATAAGGACGTCAATTTGTGGTGTCTTTATCAAATAACAAAGCAGAAGTAGAAGAATAGAAGTTCAAATAAATTAATACAAAGAGATCTGGATTTCCAACTGTATATTATTTTATACGCGTACATTTAAATCTTCTAAGATTACAAGTCATCATTGCAAGGACGAATTTAAGAAGATTGCTTTAATATTTGTTGTCTACATTTACATTGCGCTTTGTTTATGCAAGATTTATCGGATTTTAATATATAATCGGAGACGCCGTTTTTATTTATTCTGGTGTAATCACACTTAACAACAATTCCACATGGTGTTAGCTGATATTTAGGTGAAGCGTATTCGCCCAAAACATTCCGGTTTTCACATATTGATAGGTTGTACTATTAAAGCCGCAAATTGCAATATGAGAGTGATAGTTAGGCGGTTTAAATAAAATCTATCACCAACCAAACTCCATATTATACAGTAATATAGATACAGGGACACGGAGGCAAATAATATTAAGTTAAACATGTCTTCATAACTTAAAGATTGTCTTATCAATAATTTAAATAACGGAAGACTTAGTTCTTCTGAAAAGCACAAATTAAAAACAAATTTAAAAGAATGTAGTAGACCAACAGTTTTAAGAAACCAAATCTACATGTAGCCTCGGAATCGAACCAGGAATATTCCTATTATATATAGTTCCAGCCAAGTTGCTACGGAGATAGTTAAAATGAGAGTTTACATAGATGATGAAAATAATTTTATGTTCACGTATTCTTTGTTAATATAAATCATTGTACGATTTTTTAATGTATTTATCGCATTGAAGAGGTAGTCGGCGGTGTCCACGTCCATGGTATTTCCCATGAATCCAATTTTGTGGACTGTATAAATTAATAAAAACCCCGCGCCGTACAACAGTGTAAAAGACAAGAACAAGTAATATTGTCAGAATACAATAAGGTGATAAATCTTTAAAAGCATCGGATACTGTCAGATTGGATTACAACAAGTGAAAGCCGCTTGTGGACAGGTAGTTCAACTTGTTTTTTTTTTTTTGATAATTTATAACTGTTTAGCATAAACGAAGGCCAGTATAGTAAAAATGTTCTCTTTAAAAAAAAATAGTTCACGAAGTTTATTTCGATAATAGTTAATGTCAACTGCCCAAAATTACTGTCTGATTTTCTGCAGACAGTGTCTTGTTAACCAGTTTTAACTACCTGTAAATTGATATTTAGTACAATCGAACAAAATTAATAATTTTATTAATTATTATAACATAAAAGTGACCGAAAGTACATGACGGTAAATCTCAACAAAAATAGTCCAGTCGTTGTTATCACTATCTGGGACAAAGAAAGTGAATACTAGATACAAAATTTTCTCTCCTAGAGATCAAAATAAATATGAATTGAAGAAAGACTTGATATTTTAATATTTCTAAAACAGAGACAAATTTACCAATCTGATGAGAAAGCTCTACTAATGAAAAGCCACTTGAAAAAGAAGGACAATTTATTAATATAGAAGTAAAATATAAATAAACAAGACGTTCAACCATAATTCGTACTTTATTTCCATGTAGATGGGACTAATAGTCGACTTAAATTTCACATGATTTTAAGTGATATTGAGTCGAAGTGAGAACATGTTGCCAGTCTGAACTCAACTACTCTGCTATGACGACAGCTTTCCAATATGAGGGGGTTAACTAGGGTTCGGTTATCTCTAACAGCGACCAAACCTCCAAAATGTGACATCAAACCATATACCCCTGTGCTACAAAGTGACCGTTTAGGCCACGGAGGCAGCTGGAATTAATTATACCACGACATACTTATAAATGTTCATGTGACATCATCACAGAAATTGTGGCAGAACAATCACGAATTGATGACAAAACGATGCAATTTATTAATTATAAAAGTTACAGTTAAGCAATAACGCAATCTTTATTAACTTAAAAGTCACGTTATGGAAACCTAGCAGTTTACGTAACTCGACGATGCTCGCACAGTTAAATTTAACTTCACTCGTATAACCGTCGATACAATTACACCCCCATCGAAGATTGTTTTGGTTAATAAACTTTATATATATTTAATTTTTTTTTAAATGAAATAATTTAATAGTGTAATTATGTTATAATTTAAACTTCTATTATGAATACCGTGATATTTCTTTATAGATCGCGTATCTTTAAAATGTTAACTCTGCTGTTATAGTAACTACAGCATCGATCAAATTGAAAGTAGATGAGTATGAGATAAATTATGTTTAAGGAAGCGTAAAAAAACAAAACCCTTGTAAACATAATTATTATGTACAACAAGAATAACACTGGTGGGATCGCGGTAAATATGACGGAAACAGTAAAGGAGTGTTAAGTTACAGAAAGAATACATTTACAATATCATCTGCAGTTAAATATTGTGGATAACCAGAGCTGGATAATACGTAGTAAGGTATTTTATACTCTTGCCTATCTACCCCTACAAACAATGGGCTTAATGCCCGGCGGTACTGAAGGCCATGCTGACGTCCAGCAGTCGACGTCTATCGGCTAGTAATGATGATACCCTTCCTTTATTAATATATACAAACAATCTTTGCTAGGTGTTTTAAATGAGATTTTCTTTGATTCAATTAAGCGACGAGAAGAGAGGTACGTTCGCCTGATGTTAAATGATACGCCCGTCCACTGTTCACAATGTGGCGCTAATTATGCACAGCATTTGCTGTTATACACAGCATCACATTGCGCTCGTCTCCTTGAGACATATTAAATTTCGTCACCCCAGTAATTACACTAGTTACTGCGCCGTTTAAACCTAATACAGTAATGTTTGCACGTTATTGTTGGACGACAGAAGTAAGAGCTACTGTGGTACCTACCTAGACAGTCTCCGGCAACAGAGACATACCACCAGTAGATCATCATCATCAGCCAATAGACGTTCTCTGCTGAACATAAGCTTCCCGCAAAGATCTCTATATAGGTCGGTCTTCCCGCGACCTTAACTAGATCGTCGGTCCACCCTGTGGGGGGCCTCCCAACACTACTTCTACCGGTACGCAGCATCCGCTAGAAAACATCAAAAATGAACCCCACCAGTAAATACTACCAATAGATAGTAAATACTCCATAATAGCAATAGAATATATAAAAATGCCTGTAAATCTATATGTTTGTATCACAATGAGATTAATTGCAATGACGTATTAACAAATTAATTATTACACAAACGTACCGACCTCGTTTCATTACAATATAATGATGAAACGCGACGACGCGATATAATGTCCCGTCCGTGTATAATGCACTTAATGAATATATATAATTAAAGTTTATTTTTGTACTGTAAGAAAAGATGATCATTATAAAAAAACCATTTCAATGTAAAATTTATACCATGAGACAAATCATCGATATAACTGTATAAATTACGATTTGAACTCATTTACAAATGTGGAATTAACGCCGATAAAAAAATCATCACCATCACTAGCCCGTGGCTGCAATTTAGCCTGATCATCAGTCGATGATGTATAGTTATACAAAATCGTATATTTTTTAGAAACAAAACTTACGCCGAAGATTGTATTAATATACAAATCTCATTCACTAGGTAGTGGAAATAATGTGACAACATCCGAAATGCGTGAATGGGGTATCCAGTACACCGAATGTAGTAACTATGGTTACCATCAAACCAAATTTATCTATGGATCCAATCCATCAATGTGTAAAGTTAGAATAATTACAGTGGAATCATCACAGATATTACTATTAAGTAATACAACTTAAATGGAAGTTGATACTAAAATATATACTTGTATTTTATATCGTATTTATCTTAAAGGTTTTTACTAGGTCTCTGTTTCCGGAGACCATCTAGATGGGTACCACTGCAGCGGCTATTTCTACCGTCGAACAGTAGTGTGCAAATATTATTGTGTTCCGGTTTGAGGGGTGTTATAGCTAATAAAATTAGCATCGCAGCGTTGTTATGAGCAGGCGTATCACTTACCATCGTCCCGCTCGTCTCGTCGCTTAATTGTATAAAAAAAAAGGTTAATTTGGATTATAATATTCGAAAAAGTATTAATATAACATGATCTGTAATATTTCTTTCTTGTATTCTCAAAAAGAAACTAACCCTTATTATGATAAAAAAAATATAGTCAAAAAAAACACAGGAACGTCTAAAAAATTATACAGGAAATAATGTTGATTAAAGTTAGTGGGAACCCACAGGATGCTAGCACCACAGGACCGATCGATATGGAGATCTTTATGGGAAGCCTATGTCCAGCAGCGGACCTCTATCGGCTGATGATGATGATGATGAAAGTTAATACACTCTGATGAACTAAAGCAAAAGTATTATAGTTAGTGTATAGATAGGAACGAAGCTTTTTATTTAAATAATTTTACTTGTTAAAACACTATGCGATATATAAATAAAAAGTAACTGGTATCCGACTGTTATCATAAATTATGGACGTCGTGAACTAACGGTAAAGATAAGAGTACTACTCTGACACCCATTCGTAGTGAAAGTATTCAAACTGGACACAATGCATACCGAAACATTGGTACGCGATAAAATTCTAGTATTTATCTTGATACCAGGGACAATGACCATGTTCCGTGTGCTGATAACAATTGCAGTCACATACCGATTGACAATCAGATCATTAGAAGACCGACATGAAAGTTTGGATATCATATAATTATACATTAATACACACATCTCATCAGCAGGATAACGCCTACTGGACATAGGTTTCCCTCAAGGGAGGGATTCCCATTGGGGAGGAATTGGGCCTTGGCTCCACCACGTTGTTTTAGTGTGGATTGGTTGGTCTTCAAAGCCTCGTCTGTTATTTAGCAGGGTGCACCGCGTGCACGTGAGTTTGACTTGGGCTCCATAACATGTTGAGCGGAAATACATACATCCCTCTGCATACAGGGATAATGGTAAAACATTTCATAGCTAAGGAACAGTCATCTATCTATATTTATATATAATGAAAATGGATTTTGTTCTTTCGCAAATCACATGAAAGCTAGTGAATTGTCGCCATGGCAACGTGACTATTTCACGCGGAATAATTTGTAGATAGTTATAGGCTATTTATTTTTTTAATTTCGTAGATCCTTCATTGCTTTTCTAATTAACTTTTATGTACATTTTCATTTCGTATTATTTACGCGGTTGCTATAGTAACGGTTGCTATGGAAAGTAATTTTCGGTTGCAGTTGCTCTCAAGGAATATTTCAGATAAATTCCTAGTCTAATTTTATATTACGACCAGCAAAGCCGACGGGGAACAGCTAGTATATATATATATTATTGAATGAAATAAATTTAAAACAAATTAAATTAAATGTCACAACATTATATATCATTTAATTTTTTTTTTATTCTACGAACGGACGAGACTAGGGCGACGTTCATCTGATGGTAAATGACATGGCCACCCATAAAAACGTGGCGATATACACAGCACCATATTGTGCTCGATGCCTTGAGACATAAGATGTTGAGTCTCGTTATCCCAGAAATTTCACTGCCTACAGCATCCTTCAAACCGGAACACAGTTATGTTGGCACACAACTGTTTGTCGAATACAATAGACGCCGCGGTGATAGCTACATAGATGGTCTCCGACAATAGAGACCTACCACCAGCAAAACTTCGAAGGTTTAAAAACATGGAGCGCCAAAACATGATATAACTTATAAAAATGCACTAAGCTCTGAATAAGAAAAAAGAAAAAAAGTTCGTTGCAATCATTGTCATTAACCTTATTAATTATTTAATGATATTAATTATTCTAAGAGCTGAATACACAGAAAATAATAAACAATCTAAAAATAACAGACCTAAAAGATAAACCTGTTTATGTTCGGGTGGAAACTCTTATTAATAAACGGATTATTTACAATATATATCATTTTTTAAACTACAATTATGTCAAGTAACCTTATATCTCAAGGCGATGAGCACGTTGTGGTGTAGTGTATAACATCCTAACCAACGTGATCAGCGAGCGTCTCGAGGGTATAGTATTTTTTTTTATTTATTAAAGCGACGAGAAGAGCGCGACGTTCGCCTTATGCTAAGTGATACATCTACATATAACCACATGGCGCTAGTAAGGGCGGATATATACTGCACCAAATTGCGCTCATCCTCTGAGACATAATATGTATAGTCTCGTTACTCCAGTAATTACTCTGGCTGCAGTAACGTTTAGCGGCATAAATCGGGATTGCGGTGATACCTACCTAAATTATCCCCAGCAGCAGAGACCTACCACCAGTTAAGCATTTCGTCGTTAAAGTCGTTTCCATCACTTGTCGTCTAAAAACAAAATTAAGTAGAGACTCGCTTGGTTACTATCCGAATTCTCAAAACTAGCTATAGATATAACTTTCTGGACATAATAATATATATATAAAAAAAAATTACACTGATATACAAATAACGTCAATACAATCGGTCCATAAATATAAATTACTGCCGATTATACTGCAGTAATAAAATTATTATATTGAGGACATGACTTGATGTTAAAAATAATTTCAAAGCGATAATTATACGTAAGTAACAAATAATTATAATTTAGTACTGCTTTTTAAGAAATATTTAGTTATAATTTTTTTTTACTGATGGTAATTTTGCAGGAGACCGTCACTGGGTTCATCATTCATTCATCTTCACACGGCGCAAACGTTACTGGAGCCAGTGTAATTAGTGGGTTACCGAGACAAGATCTATGTTTCAGGCGACGAGTGCAATGCGGTGCAGTATTATCAACATCGTCATCAGCCGATAGACGCCCCCAGCTGGATAGCCTTTCCCAAAGATTCCCACCACGCTGGCCCAATGCGGGTTGCTGGGAGAGAGAACTTCGTTTGTTGATTAGCAGGATGCACTACTAGTAGGTGTGCTTGACTTATATCCCATGAATTGTTGTGCGACAACCCTTACACCCTCATGGTGCAGTATATATAATTCTAACTCCACGTTGTTATGGGCGGGCGTATCACTTACCATCAAGTAAACGCCCCGCAAGTTTCGTCACTTAATTGCGTAAAAAAAAATCATATTCGCAGTGATATTTACTCTGTGGTATTTGTTTATACAGTACACTGTTTTGCGACACGAGGCAAAGCATTTACTTCCTTTGCATTTGTATGAAACAAACATTTATGTTTGTAAAGAAAAACAGGAAAGGGTGATATTTAAAAATGTTACCACGTTAAAGATTGACTCTTCAACATACATATATGTTATATATAGATCTAAACACATTGATGAGTATCTACCGCGTATACCTCAGCATCTATCTCTATCGGCAATACTTGTTTTCTAATTGATCAAAGCCTAATACTTGCTCTTCAATTTTAGATGATTTCATGACAATAAGGTCGAAGAAAGTACATCAAGTAATCAACGATTAAAAGTAGGGTTCCGTAGTTAGTGAAATTACCGGGGAATCATCTTAACTCTTATTAAGCATCACTCGCAAGTAGTTATCCAACACGACTCGTAGCTTTTCGGTATAAAAAATATATGACTCAACTAGACTTTGTTTAATTATAACTCAGGACCTCTTGTTTTTAATTATTCTTTATTGCTATATAAAATTTTAAAAACAGGTTTATTTCATTGTTTAAACTGACTGGAAACGTATGAGCGTCCACGATAAACATAACTATGGGAATTTTTTTTAAAGATAACATTCAGTTTAGGCACATATAAAATTTGTATTTTATAGACCATATGCTGAGTGATTAATTAATAAACCTTTAGCTTCATTTGGTATTACAAATATTTCTGAATTTAATAAAGACTTTAATATCTACATAGACCACCAAGGACGTGTAGGTCACTTTTACCACCAAGAATATCATTACTAGGAATATCTCAATTACTATTTTTATCTAACGTATCATCTTCATACATCGATATGGATATCTTTGGAGAAGTACTATGTCCAGTTGTGGATATCTATCGGCTAATGACGATGATATCATCTTGATAGCGTCCTTAAATGATAAGACTAGATTATTATGATTTACTGGACTATAGAGCATTTCGTGGTCATGTTACTTGGGAAGGAAAACAGAGGTAAAGAGATACAAAATTTTGCTTTTAAAAATGTAAGCAAATATTGGATTGTTAAGGGTATGCTTGTATGTATTATTCCATCCATTTTCTAATTCTCTCTGCACCTTAAGTTATTAAAAAAGAAGTGGACGTTTTCTTTCTGGTTATGACAAAGAAAACTAAGTGAACAGACATAATATCTATAGAGTTATAATAATAGTATATATTTTGTCTAAATTGCCATCATATAGTGTGTACTATTAGGAATGGTACATATCTGTTGAAATTAATAATAATATTTCCTCGCTCTACTTCTGTATTAACAATTACATCGATGGTTACTTTAATCAATGTCACAACATATATATTCACAGCAAACCTTCCTTCTCATCTTAATTTAAATACTCCTACAACGACATCTTTGATAGTACAAGATAACAAGGAACGATTGTTAAGAGAACTGAATACACGATTTATGTTTCATACTTACTCCACATTTCGTTTAAAACTAACTATAACAGTTAACGTACGCGTTAACTTAAATACCAATAATTAAAGATTTTATGGTCGTCATAACTTCATAAAAAAATTAAGAATTGAATACACAACAGCATATATGAATCCGTAACCTAACCGGTTAGTACAGATAACGTATAATATTTTTTTTTACCGCAAAATCCATTTGTGTAGTTAATTTAATAAGATCCTTTTAGATTCAAATTCAATTATCGCTACCGTATGATATTTAGCCATCCTTTTTTTTATATAATAAGTTAAAATATATTTATATTAAATTTTCAATATAATCAGTATTTTGAATTACTATATATTATATCTAGCTATTTCTCGACTTTCCTGGCTATAACACGCTTACAACCCCTTGGCGGAGTTTTGTAAAATCCATTCTTATCTGACCTATATTCGGCTAAAGGAATATTCCTGCCAAATTTCATGTCTTCAGGTCTTATGGTTCCAGAGATATAGTGATGACATAGGTGGAAATATAATGTATATAGATAACATTTTAAATTTGACCTTATACAAAATCTTAATTGTGTGTAAGGAATTTATATCCTTCGCCACGTTAAAAAGATGTTTGTGTCCTTTTAATAATAAGTAGGATTTTGAATATTAATAATACTTCAGATTAGATTCAAAATACGTAAGAATGTCAGTTTGTACGTTGGATTTCGAAATGCTTTGCTTACAATTTGCAATTCAATTGATACTGTTAATTACAAATTCTGTTGTGTCAGGCGACTATATCAACATCCAGTCTGTTTTACTCGTTTTTACGCTTTCAGGTTTCCAATGCGTACTGAGGTATCTCTACACTCATAAAAATGTTCTCGTAATTCATTATTTGTATGGACCAAGACAGGAAAGATATTTACTTTGCTAACATGAGAATGTTAACTTTAAAACACAGTCTAAGTATTTGGACTTTGTATATTATTTATAGTTCATTTAAAATACATTGTAATTTACCTTTGGTGCTTGTAACACGGGATCTGGTACATCAGAGTCCCACTCGGAGCTAAGGTCATCGCTAGAAGCCTCGGTGAAATCTTCAATCCACGGCACCTCCGAGAGGGAGGTTTGCATCTGATCGTAACCGGGCGACATAGTCGGTGGTCCATATCCTGGCGGCAGCGGACTCGAAGCCCTACAATCTTCACAATTACACGGTTTTGGTCCAAAAGTTTCTTTAATAGGTAAATCCGCTTTCAAAACTGACTTGGAGTTCCGTCTTGAATCGCATTTCCTTGCACTTCTAGGAGACAGTCTGTTGTTGCACTGTGGAGGAATATAATACCGCGTCGGTTCCGAAAGCCGTCTACCACTGTCGGGGGTCTCGATCTTCACGGGTGTCAATAGAGACAACTTTTTTGGCGGCGGCTGTTGCCTCTCGCTATCCGTAGACCTGTCCTCCGAATCCATGGTATACCGTATGATTGGTATGGAAAAAGGGAATGTCTCGGTGCACTCTGGCATTTTGTCGTATCACTCGGAACAGAACAGTCTTCCACCAGTCTTCGGGAGAAGGGTCAGCGACATTTTAATGTTTTCACTGATCAATTCGGGTGCGTCCCGAGGCCGCCGGCGCCGACGTAGCGATGCGACGCGCGCGCAGCGTCCGCGCGTTCCTCCAAGACTGGCAGCGTGTTGGTAATTCTTTCCGCAGGTTGTGAGCGCACAAAAATAACTCAAACGATAAATGTACGCATTGATAGCTTACGTTTACTTAGGAACTGCGAATTTTTTTTCTCGTCACAAAGTCTACGCGGTTCCCTACGTTCAAATACAAAATTAACCGTTCAACTACTAACTAGTAATAATTACAAACAAACAATCGATTACGTCGGAAGGACTAATAAGAGTACGCAATGTTATCCTCAAAGTATTGTGACCTACAGAGGGATACCCATTACGATTCTAACAAGTCCATTGCAGAATTTATTCGTGGTTTTCCTTCTTAAAACACTAGACAAAATTGAACATTGGAAAATGTTTACTATTTGGCTTTTTCTGTTATTATTAATATGTATGATTTTTAGATAATTAAATCACGAACACGTAATACTAGATTCGTGTGACACGAGATGAACGGTATGTTGCTTATAAATTCTGATAGACACTACGGATTGACGTTTATCGCAGTTCATTACGGTTCATTTGAAAATAATTTCGATCGTTTGACACAAATGTCCTGTTATAATCGTATGTACCTTTAATTCTACGAGCTGCATTTAGATCTTTAATCATGGTAACACTTCTGTAAATATTCAAATTGTTAGAGCAACCACGTATTTGTGTTTTCGTGGAATTATTTCTCCTGATAGGTCTCTCTCGCTCTAAAGCCTAGGTGTAAATTCTTAGAATAATAAGACTTTAAATGTTACATATTAAAACGATGAGTGCAATGTGGCACTTGTAAACATCCTAACTTACGTTTTTAATGAGAGTAAACGTTACACTTATTATCAGGTGAACGTCTTATACGTCATGCCACAGTGAAATAAAAAAATAATACTTAACAATGAATGTTTTCTCATATTATCGTATTACGAAGCCGACTACGTTAAAACTTACCACTTCAAATATGTGGTAAACCAGATGATCTCCAGAGAGAAAAACCTACCATCAGTAGACTAAATATAAACTTTTAGTACACTGTGAATCCGTACATTATTTTTTATCTAAGAATATACTGATTTGCCATTATTGGATAATAAATACTCCAGCGTCGAAGGTGTTCAAGAATATTTGGAATATCCACATAATAAATATGTTAAACCACTTAATATGGTCAACATTGAGTTTCAAGTTGCAATATATAGACATGAGTAAATCGTCAACTTACTAATTAGGTGGGTAATTGGGAATATGTTATTCACAGCTTAACATTCCCATAGTTGTACATATTTTAAATTATATTCGGGCTTAATTAATTTTGCTTCATTAACAATAACTTTGACTCGATTGAATATGTACAAAATGTAATTTTTGTTATCTAACACTTCACTGCAATTTATCATGATGTTTAATGATAATAAGATTATTGATGGTGATACATATTCTATCAAGAAACTATAGCTCTTAAAAGTATGGAAACTTCATCATTAATATTAAATTAGTAACATCAGACTATTTATCTTTACTATTACATAGAGGATCTCCTGTAAAAATCATTTTATGCAAATAGTTTACACGTGGTTGAAAATGATACAAGAAATAGAAAAAACTGTGATAGTGAAGAGAGAGCAAAAGCTATATGAGTCTAAGAAAAAGGCGAAAAGATGACTTCGAGGGACAGATTATATCCACGCTAAATCAATAACAGCAAAAGCAAAGGTTTATATCCTCAAATTAATACTAAGGTACCAAGCTATCTGACCTAGAATTGCTCTTCTTCAGAGATAGTGGTCTTTGAAACACTAGACACAAACGAAGTTCTCTATAAATCCTGATAAATTTATTACTTTTTTATATTCCTATATATTTTAACCGATAGCAAAAACTTAAATTAATCTCGCGCGTGTCGGAAGGGAATAATACAGATCAACAATTTTTTTTTGTTGTTGTTGTCATCAGTTAACGTTTTTTAGCGATCGTGTACTAATTGCGCATCGATTGACGCACATACGTGTTGGTACTTACAGGCTTAACACAATACACGACCTTGCTGCGGTAATGTATGATGCTCTGTTTTTTATATTCATCATCGTCATTATCATCATCTCATATACGATGGACTTCCGCTGCTGCGATACAGGTCTCTTCGTTTCCACAAAACACAGCATTGCATTATTTGAATGCAAAGGATCACGGCGATTGTTTTGATATTGTCGTTGAGGTCTGTATTTAAGTACTTTAAAACATCAACATCTACCAGCTCTAAGGATTGTGATTTTGTATATCTGCTCGAATGTATTTTATTAGTTTTATCAAGTTGTAGTGGAGACCCATTGTACCTCTATAAATGAAATTCGAAGCCTGACATTAGGAGATAAGTATTTTGAATGCGTTAAGTAGTAGTACGAATCGTAAAGCTGAAGTATATACACATAGTTCTTAGAAGTGATGGACGTTGGGGTCTTAAGCGCAGCATTGGCAGACCCCCCACTAAGTGGACAGAGGACATAAAAAGTATCGATGGGAGTCACTAGATTCTAACAGCGCAAGGTCGTGCTTTGTGGAACACATTACAAGAGTCCTATGTCCAGCTGTGGACGTCCATCGGTTGTAATGATGATGATGATGAAGCATTGGTTGAGGCTGATCAACTTAGCCCTTCGATCGATAGGAAACTCGATGTAATTATACGATATAAAAACATTACCGCCAAGTACACTACATACATAATTATTTCGGTGAAAGTTGATTCGCTTCGATTGCGAACAACAATTTTGATACTCGTCGTTTAATAAAATATAGAGAATATAAAAAACATGAACGATGAAATGTTACTTTGGTTAAATGGTGATTTAACTTGTCAAGAAAGGAATTAGATACTTTCTTTTAATAACTAATAAATAGTTTGCAAATTGTTTACACAATATACTTACAGTTAAATGAAACAAGTAAATTTTGGAGACAAACAAAATTTGTTAGAACTATAATATCCTGCCTAAACTCTAATTTATTCTTTCAACTATGTAATATAAAAATTAAAACAGTGTACTTAAAAGATGAATAACAATTCTACCAATAACAAAAAAAAATTAAATAGTCTGAAAACGTAAATATTTTCTCTTCAGCGTATATTCTAGTAACCTGCACTTAGTTGACGTGTTGAAAAATCTCTTTGACACTTCTTCCGAGAGAAACCACCCAGTCCCAAAACTATTAACTAAACTTATTTATATTCCCGGTCCCCGTTGAGAAAATAAATAAGTTTTTTAATATGACTTCATCAACTCTCACATTCTGTAGGGGTCTTATCTTCGTTCCCCACCCTAATCGTAAAAACGTGTCTTCAAAACACATTGCGACTTTTAACTTCACATCCAATGCATTGAATGCTATGATATTAGCGAATTAAACGGCATCGAAATCAATGTCATTAACGAGAAATCACGTCGCAAATTAAAGTCGACGGTTATTACACTTAATTAAGTGTCATTGAATCTCTCATGGGCCATAATTTTATTGGCATTTCATCGCCCATTTATTGAACGGCGGACTACGATTTCGATTATTACTGCAAACACTTTCAGCCATTTCTTATTATTATTTCGCAAACAATCTTTTACAAACAATTCAAGAAACAATACAAAGGATTCAACGTATATTATAATAAAAGGACTCAGGGACAGCGTAAAATTATTATTATATTAAACCTCTGCGGTGCCGATATTGAAACCAAAGAGGTGCTGCAAGAAGTCTCTATTGCCGGTGACCCATCTAAATAGGTACCACAACAGCTCCTTTTTCTGTCGCCAAACAGTAGTGTGAAAAATTGCTGTGTTCCGGTTTGAAGGGCGTTGTAGCTAGTGAAATTATTTTCGTAAAGAGATTGTTTAATTGGTTATATTTGATTATGTCTTGAGGCGTTGGAATAAAAGGTGATGCTGTGTATACTATTATCCTAAGCAGCGCCACATTATCATGAGCAGGAGAATCGAGTATTAAGTGAACTCTCTTCTCCACTTCGTCAAGTAAAAAAAACAAAGTCCATAACCCTTTTAATTTATATTTCAATATGTGTTCAACAACCCGAACATATGTTTAAACGTTAAAATTTAAAATGTGTGTGATGTTTACAAATGTGCACATATTAATGCATACCTGCTTCGGGTAATCTGTAAATATTTACACTATGCGGCCATATGGCTAACAATATTAATAACCAAAGTTTGCATGGCGTAATTAATAGTTTTATTTTTAAATATCAAGGTTAAATTTGTTTAACAATGCAGACTCGCAGATAACTTAACCAAAATAATAAAAAAGCGAAAGTTAAGTAAAATTCTTTTGTATTTCAATATGTTACATTTCCTAAGCAAGATTGAAATTATTAATAATACAAAAAGTAGAAACTAAATTATTTTTCGTTCTTTTGTTGGGGTTGTATTCTTAAAACAGAAATATTTTTTTTAAAGAAAGGGTGGGTAAACGAGCAGACAGTTCACCGGGTGGAAAGTAACCACTGATATCCATGGACAGTCGCAACAGCGGAAGTGCCGCGCCTGCGTTGCCGACTGTTTTGCCATTATCAAGTGATAAGTAGCAATAGGTAATATAAACACTTAAGTAGAATTTCAAGTTATCTATGTGTCCTAAATAAATAAATCAAGTATGTTGATACTGGTGCCAGATTTTTGTTGCCGAGGGCCGTTTAGGTCGGTACCACCGCAGCGCCTATTTCTTCCGTCAAACAGTAGTGTGCAAACGTTACTGTGGTCCAGTTTGAAGAACGCTGTAGCTAGTGAAATTACTGAGGTAATGAGATATAACATCTTATGTCTAAAGCCGACGAGCACAATGTGGTGGAGCGTATATCATCCTAAGTAGCGCCACATTATTATGGGCAGGCGTGTCCTTTACCATAACATAAACGTCTAGTTCATCTCGTCGCATCGTTGATTAAAAAGTACTATCGTCTGAATCGTAATCAAGTAAATCTTAAGTAACAAATAAAAATAGTATTTTATACTTACGATGCTAGCTTAAATTTCAGACCTCACATAATGATTAATTAACTCATTAAAAGAGAACCTCGAAATATATAGTATGTGGTTATAGAAAGCGGAGGGAAAGAATCGCCATGACGTATGTATGACGCACAAAGACAGCTTAACATTCAGAACGGGTCCGGTGACGTCACTAGGAACAAACCGAGCCGGTTATAATCGATTCCCGCTCGCATTGAATTAATACTCCTACCTCATGATCATAATAAATTAATTTTATAAAACTCGATTGAATTCATTCGATGTTGGAACACAACAACCTGAATAGTGATTGCATCAAAATTGTGCCTCATTAATGTCACTCTAATAGAAGCAGCTCGTAAACGAGAGCAATTTTGCCGCCGATAGCATCGGTGTAAAATAAATAATAACGAAGTGCATGATACAATCATTAAATTATCTCACTTTTATACGTATATTAAATGTCACTAGACTCCGTAGTGGTCGAATGAGTAATTTGATATCATCAGAACTACCTTATGAAAAGATCAGATAAAAATTGCGCACTTTAATTGTAAATAGCCTACAAGAATTATCATAATCTATCACCCGGAATACTTTGTGGGCACTATATATACATAACGCAAATATATATTGAAAAGTTACTTCTGTCCGAGAAAACTATTGGAATATATAATATATACGGAGATCTATAAATTTATAAAAGATTGTGCTAAATCCTACTATGCCACCAAGACAAAGTAAGAAATCGTCCGAATTCTACCTACTCTTGATTTTCGTCCATAATTTAAGAATAATTCTCAGGCACTTTAAGACGCTCTGGTTCTGTTTTCCTCTACACATTAGCTTTACTCCAAGTAGACCAGGTCTTAACCTCTTTTAGTCAAGTATCTCCTATTTATCCCATCTATTGATTTCAGCTGTCTGACACTACGTAGGTTGAGTAAACCACTGA
This sequence comes from Ornithoptera alexandrae, assembly GCA_029030555.1. NCBI lineage: Eukaryota > Metazoa > Arthropoda > Insecta > Lepidoptera > Papilionidae > Ornithoptera > Ornithoptera alexandrae. The sequence goes on along the minus strand of JARDVY010000007.1, from coordinate 3,111,416 downwards.
GAAACAAAATTTAACAACTCGAGATAATGAGAATGATTTCGTGCTTTTTATCTGTTACGATCTGATCTCATCGCCTGACTTTAAGTGTCTATGATCCCGGAGATGTTGAAACATGCTCGCCCAGAATACTCGTGTCGTCGTATGTCCACAACTATAACAGCAAAGTTTTACAGCAGATTTGCAATATATGGAAAGTAACTGAATTGGAGATACATTCTAGATATCTCTTCTGTTAGGAGTAGAACGAATCACTTGCCATGCGAACGTAGGCCGTTTTTAAAAATGAAATAGAACTAAGATATGGATTGATATGACCATCAATATCGGTCGTAGAAAGAACTATAAGACAAATAAGATCCTATTCTTAGATAGTAGACAACTTTTAAATAAACGAAAGACGAGCCTTGTCTTGACTAGATAAAATTGCAATCCACACAAGTCGGGTAACAAAAATTCAATGCATATACCCGAAAATTAAGATCGAAAACCTATCTTGAGAAATATCTATCTCCTACATTGAACTAATACAGGATCATAATGCTAAAATAAAACTCGACACAATAGTAGTATTAACTATGATCCTTCACGTATATTGTGAGACAGAGGTGAAGAGGTGAAGTCTTCATATCCCGATATCGCTTTGACGTCACATGACGTAAAAGGGGACGGCCGCAGACGGAATTCTCATTAGAACCGTCTCTACTGATTCTGTATATCAATGACTAGAACATTTCTAGTTGCCTGCGATTAATTACCATCAAGAACTCGCATTAAGCAGAATATAAATTACTGAAAATATTTATTTCACGATATAAACTAATAAATTGATTAACCATTAAATGTTATGATTACAAGTCAGCACCGTCGTCAACTCGATTAATATTTTCTTTTTTAACTTATATTGAAGCAGCGGCTACTTTAACAATATTCAAATAAAAAGTAAGGTTTTAATCTAATGAAACACAAACAATAGTGTTTCCACATAAATAAGAGGAAGCTGTTTTTAAAGAAGGTTAGTATAGGCTGTTACAAAACGTGTTTCATTATCTCAAAATAAAAACATTCATATAAAACTTATAAAAGCGCTTACAATTTATAGTAGCAATCTGAAAAAAATTTAAATGACTATTAAGTTTGTCTTTAAATAAATTATAAATAACGATTTCTTTTTTTAATATTTTTAAGTGTTAAAATTTTTAAATAATTCCTAATTTTATCAATTTGATTATTAGTTTTGATTACAGCGCCATCTGTTAATATATATTGTATAGACCATAGGTAATACGATCGATTCTTTTCAATTGATCACTTGAACTTTAAACATTGCTTACGTACGTACTTTATAACAGATTACATTCACTTCTAGATGGCGTATGAAACTAAATAAACAAACTTAAAAATATCGCCTACCTTAATACTCTTTTTTATAACGCAAGATTAGCCAAAGTGGATTTAAAATGAACATATTAAAATTATATAATCTAAAATCAAATTGATATAAGGAGATTGGGAAAAGATTTTGACCCGCGAGTAATTCAAGCATAAGAGTTAACATTGTTATTATAATACCTTAATTATTTTATTTCATCGTAGTTTATTATATTATAATTTGTATTGTTTACCGTTATTTAAAATTCATAAATAATAAACGACAAATAAACTTGACTAGTACCAAATTAGTATTAAATAAAAATTTTACAGTTTTTCATTCGATGGATCTCTTCTCTTTTATCACAGTTCTCCGTTACTTTTTCATAAGTTGTTAATAGTATGGCATACTCGTTTTTATTATAATACATAACGCTTAATGTTCCACTGTATTTATATGTTAATTGTTAATATCTTAACAGACACATAGTTATGCTTTATAATCTATAATACGGTGTTAGCGATAATATTAGGCTTATACTTATTAATTATCTAAGCTACAGTAGGAATGTGAGAGTACAGTTTGTTAGAAATAAAATCTAGAATATGTAAATGAAAAAAGTCATACCTTTTTAAATGATTTATCTCCTAGACTCGGCATGTAAAAATCGACAATGCCTAGTAAACAGTCATCGCAGCGGCATACGTCGCTAGGCAGCGATGACATCGAACCAAAGCTGCTGCAACTGTCTAATGAATCTGTTCGGACCAGTTTTCCAGTGCTCAGGGCCTCCATCTTTGCCACAAGAAGCGACTCCATCAAAGAGCGCGGCCTCGCCGGCGAACGCGACCGCCTGGGGAAGTCCGGTGATAGCGTCCGTTCCAGCAGGTCCGGCGATAACGGGCGGAGCCGGGAAAAATCGAGTGATAAATCGGGCGACGCTCTGGAGGCTCTGTGCCGCGACAAGTCCGGCGACATCGGGCACGACGGCACCAAGTCCGTCGACGACGTCCGCGACAATGGCGGCGTCGCGCTCCTGCAATGCGACGACGTCATCTTCGTCGCCCGCATCTGTGACGTATTGTAGTATCACCACGCCCGCATTAACTACGCTCTAATCCACCACCACCACTCCCACATCGATCTCGATCCACAGTTTTATCACTCTCTCACTCAACCGATCGCACTTTTTAATGGACCTTTTAACAGGTCACGGTATTGGTTTTATTGACGTTTTGTTTTTAAAATTATCAACTGCAGAGATCTTTACGATTTCGCTTATATTAAACAAGTTTACGTGTTAATGCGCCGTGCAATGCGCGATACAGTCAATCATTTTTAACACGGCGATAAATTCAGTATAATAAAATAACATCAAAATAACTCAGCGCCGGTGCGAAAAGGTGTAAGGATATCACTAATAAACACCGTCAAAACGATTCAGTTGGTGCAGTAACGATGACGAAATAACGCTGCATATAACTGGAGCGAATCGTCATCCGTTTATCACGGTATCGTTAATAAATAATTTAATGTGAGTTTCGTAACTTAGGCATTATTTATTCTGTCAACGAACACAACCTCCTTTGTTAAATTGAATTAAATGCGACTAAAACGACATGTTTATGGAAACTTCATGGAAACCCCGAGACGTGGATTGCGTAGTAAATTCGCCATACATAGAAGTTAAAGCTGATCCGAATTTAGATATTTATTTTAAATTTAATTTTGCTTCATACTAGTTAAACCTGTTAGATATTGCACTGGTGGATGTATATTATATTTTTATACATTGTTATTATTGGAAACATAACAGGTTTTTCTCACTAATTCAAAGGGGACAATAATAACTATCAAATCCGATCGGAACTTGTGTATGACTTTAGAAATTATTATTTTTTTCTTTAAACCTTAACTTCTATTCAATGTAGTCTATGGTCATGCCGAGTACAAGTCTAGTCAGACGTTTTGAAGCTTATCCGAAACAGACAAACTTGTAGATAGACCAGAACGTTTATACTCCCTTTTCAGAATTATCATTATGGATATATGTAATGAAAATGGGTTTCCTCTGTTCAATAATCACGTGAAAACTAGTGAACGTAATCGACATGGGAAAACGATCAATCGACACGAAAAAATTTCCAGATCTTTCATAATTTTCTATCTAATTAACTTTTATAAACATTTTCATTTCGTGTTATTTATGCGGTTGCTATAGTAACGGTTGCTATAGACAGTCATTTGCGGTTGGTCTTAAGGAATATTTCAGTCAAATTTTACATTACGGCCAGCGAAGCGGACGGGGAACAGCTGGTATTTATATAGATTAAATAATTATGTCTTCATCAATATTACATACAAACAGACATTTAAAATTAATTTTAGTAATAGTATAACCATTGTTATTTTATCAAAGAATCTTATTACGGATAATGTTTAAATTTTTGACAATACTGTGGGCGGTATACTTGTCGATATTTATCGTTAGACAATGCTGCTGAAATGTCATAGACATAAACAATAGGATGACTTATGGCGGTGATGTAATTGATGATAAAAATCACTATTCATTATTAATAGAGAAGTCTAGAAGGCTTCACGGTGGTACATTGGTTTGTATAAATAACGTAAATGTACACAAACGTTCACAATAGAGTCCATTTAGACCAAAGCTTTTAGTATTTTCTCTTTGAATCATCAACAAAATATCCTGGTAGAAGCATTTCTCTTTAAATCTCTATATATTTGCTGAATATAAAGCAAAGTGACTTCTGTGTAGCTCTGTTCATGGTGATAGGGTTTTTTCGAATCCGCTTAACTACCTTCATATATTTACAAATGGTAAGTCTCTGTTGCCGGAGACTGTCTAGATAGGTCCGCAGCTTCCACTTCTACCACAAAACAGTAACGTACAAACATTACTGTGTTCCAGTTTGAATGGTCTCTTAGCTAGTGAAATTACTTGGGCAACGAGCCTTTATATCTTATGTCTGGAGACAAAGAACAATGTGGTACTGTATATACCATCCTAACTATGTTACCACGTTGTTATGAGATGGGGTATCATTTACGATAAGGTAAACGTTTCGATTCGTAGAATAAAAAAAAATGTAATAACTACAATACACCTTAAAGTTATCAAAATAAATCAAAGCTTTATTTATGGTCTAGTACTTCAATGCACATATCGTGTGTACGCGATTGGACGACTTCTAGTTTCTCGCGTGTTCAATTTATGGTCAATATATAATTGATAGAAATCACATACTCGTATATATTTGAATTCATCGACTTACTGAAGCCATTCTAATATTAACTATATATATATTTCTCTAATGTTTCCCGATGACGTAAATATTAGCCAATTGTATGATGAGATATCCAGATATTCGTTGACTCGAATTTTGGTAGTGACATTATTTCTATCGTTTAGAGGTCAGATAAGAATGGATTTTAGAAAACTCCTTCCACAGAGGGGGTTACGGAAGTGTTAATAAGGATGTGGGGCCCGAGGGTGGCGAGTTGCCGCCGGACGGGGACATGTCTGATAAATTTCAAATCTAATTTTATATTATAGCCAGCAAAGCGAGTGGGGAATGACTAGTTTACTATAATTATGGCAAAAACTTTTGCATTCAACTTAAACAAAAATTGTTTTCGTAACTTTAATAAATTATGTAAATGACAATTTACTGTCATTGATTTATATACAGATAGCAATACAGACAGGCATAATATCATGTATCAAGATAGCAATCTCTATTATTGACTGAATAGAAACCGCACAATTTGTCCCATAATGTGGCTAAACCATATTTAGGCATTAGTGCCGCTTTAAACGTACACAACGAAAAGCTATAGAAGAAATATTTCTATTACGAAGCATCTATTAAAAAGAAAAATATATTAAATTTAATGTTTCTATAGGGTGGCGCAAAAATAACCTTATAATAAGTACCTTATAACCACAGGTAATAAGGTACTTTTTATAAGGTTATTTTTGCGCGACCCTATAAAAGGAAAATGTAAAAGCTTCTTATAATCTCACAATCTACAAAAAAAATCTATGAGAAAGTATATTTAGTACAACCAACAACATAATGTTGAAAACAATCCTTTATATTTTATATATATTGGTTGGTTTAATATGTACTATATTTTATATAGTTTCATATCAGATCAGTAATCTATTGGCTATCCTTCCAGAGCCTGAAACGATATTAAATTTCAGGGATATCCTCACTGAAATGAATACCCGTAGAGTCCGTTCAATCACTAAACAAAAATCAGAAAAGTACTCAACTTAATATATACGAGTATATATCTTATCAGTTTTGATAATAAATTTACATTGACAAAACGGGGTTAACTTTGCAATGTTTTTAATATTATATTTATTACATATTTCTGCTCCTTTCTATAAGCCACTTATTAAGGATTTAAGATTTGAAGTAGTTTTAAACTATAGTATTAAAATTAATGATCATAAGTATATATAATATTCAAAATTTATAGAAAGAATTCTCATTGCTGTTTTCATTTTTTAACTTTGTACATGAGCTTATATATTAAAATCAAACAAAACAATTGTTATGCTTATATTTTCAAGTAAAGGAAATAAAAAGCTAATGCTTCCTGTGTATTTGTTAAGCTAAAACCAGTATTTTTTAACATCATTAATATCTACAAAAGCAGAACTGAATTATCTGACACTAGCCTACGGCCGCTGCTACGACAATGGGCGTGGGAGTCAAGTTAAATCTAACAATCTCCCTGGTGCAATGGTTAATCGGTTGTAACAGCCTGGTTCTACTTTCAGGACACATGTTGCGGATTTGATTCAGGGCCGATTTTTTTTTTTCAAACCTTGTAGTTACCACTCACATATTTACAAATCCGTTACAACAGTGTTGTTGTGTTCCGAATGTCAACACATCAGAAACACAGTATTTTGGATGAGTTCGCTTCTCCATCCATGAGCTCGTAGTTATTTAACACCATGTCAAATTGTGATCGTGATAGCCTATTGAAAACAAATATTGATTTAAAAGATTGAAACATACATTTCGAATACCGAAATTAACAAAATACATATATATGTTATAAGTATTATACTATTGGTTTGTTTTGCCGGATATAGCCACTTATCTCTAACCAAAGCAATAACGTGTGAACGTTACTGTGTTCCGGTTTGAAGCGCGCTGTTGATACAAAGCTAACATATACTGTTAACTACCTACACTACATCATCATCAGCCGATAGACTTCCATTGCTGGACATAGGCTTCCCCCAAAAATCTCCACATCGATCGGTCCAGCGGTGCTCGCATCCAGTGGGTTCCCGCGATTCTCATCAGATCGTCGATACATCTTATGGAAGGCCTCCCAACACTAAGTCTACCGGTACGCGGGTGCCACTGGAGAACCTTACTGCCCCATCGGCCGTCGGTCCTTCGAGCAATGTGTCCTGCCCATTGTCACTTAAGGTTAGCAATCTTTTGTGCTGTATCAGTGACCTTAGTTCTTCTACAGATTTGCACATTCCATATTCGATTGCACAAAGAAACTCCGAGCATAACCCTCTCTATTGCCTTTAGTATGACTTTGAGCCTTTTTATATACCTACACTACACTAACCTTAAATGAACAAACAAAATTAAAAGATTCGTGGAATTTTTGTAGGACTTATTTTTATGAACTATGTTCAAGGGGAAGCTGTTATTTTAAGTTTATAATAAAATCAATTAATATTTTATAATAACCGAGACAGGAAGCAGAAAAAAGGTTTTAGTGTGAAACTGATTAAACCTTTTTTGGGAAAAAGGGCTCTACAATTTTTTTTATCGTTAATGAGAGCAGTGATTGATTCAACAAAAACACTGGTGGTAAGTATCTGTTGCCGGAAACCGTCTAGGTAGGTACCACCGCAGCCCTTACTTCTGTCGCCTAAACTTAATGTGGAAACATCACTCTATTCCGATTTGAAGGGAACTGTAGCTAGTCTTCCTGGGGTAATGAGAATCAACATCTTATGACTCGGGAGACGAGCACAACGTGGTGTGTACAATCTAACACCACGTTCTTATTGGTACGCGTATCATTTACCACCAGTTGTAAGTCCCGTTTGTCTAGTCGCTTAATTAATTATAAAAAGTATTTCTTTTCGTGCGGTTGGTTAATGGAAATGTAATAAAAAATTAATTACAATCGACACGTGTAAAAGGCATGACGGCGCACTTAATTTCGCGGGTCGCGAGTGTCGGGTCGAATACGTTACGCTATGGGTGGTCGCGGCGAGTCGTGACGGCAATGCAAACACACCTATTAGCAACTAATAAATATTTTAGGAGCGCCTATAGAATTTATATATTAGCTTAAGTTATCGCATATACCATTGGAGTACATCAAGGGAAAACCGAAACAGTTTTTTTTTATACTACCTATCGAACGGGATGTTCACCTGATGGTAAGGTGACACGCCCGCCCTTAACAATGTCACGCTAGTTAGGATGTTACACAGCACCACATTGCGTTCGTCGCCTTGAAACATAAGGTGTACAGTCTCCTTACCTCAGTACCATTAGCTACAGCGCCCTTCAAACCAGAACAGAGTAATAGTTGCACACTCCTGTAAGGCGGCATAAATAGGAGCTGCGGTGGTACCCACCTAAACGGTCGCGGTTAATAACTACTTTAAAAACAAAATATATTGTTAGGAACATGTTTTTTTTATTTTCGTGGTTTTTTTTATACAAACGTGAAAAAATTTCGATGGACGAACAAAACATTCATCTAATAGTTAGTAGCCTGTCCATAAAAACATAGCACTAGTTAGGATGATATACACTGATGATCATACACTACATTATGCTCGTCGCCTTGAGACAAGATGTTGAGCCTGTTCAGAAGGAGGTTGCTGAGCTACATCGCCTTCTAAAGGGCCCTGAAGAGGACGATAGCTGGACGTGGTCCCGGTCATTGAAGTACTCACGATGCTGGTGGGGTTTGTATAAAACTGACCCCGGGATGGGCTATCCCAGTATAGCATTAGCGAGGCCGCGGTTTTTCCGAACGGAGATCCCATAGCCTCTCCAAACGCCGAAGCTGACCACCGAAAGTTTTTTAGAAGGTAAAAATCTCGACGTAACTCTCACCTCCCCCAGAAGATAGTATTTTTTCGAAAATTTCTCCTCGAAACAAAAAAAAAAGATGAGCCTCGGTACGCTGAACTGATAAAACGTATTTTGATGGTTATGGTTGAGTCCAGAGATACATATATAAAGTAGTAGTATAATTTTTAGTTAATTTTACCAAATAACAAGATCTACATTCAAATTAGTACAATCTGTGAAAAATACAAAAAAATTATATGCTTCTGTTTTATGCTTGTTTCATAATTAAATTAATTACAGGCTTACATACAAGTTGCAAAAACGTACACTTGTCAATGTATCGATATGTAGGTCGCATATAATAATTATTAACAGCATAATTGTTACTTTGTTAATATCCCGTTAAAGTTTCGCAAAGTGACATTTAAGTGCTACAAATATCTGCACGAACAAATAATCTTTTTATAGTTACACGGTTAAAAGAATGGAGAATTAAATGATCTACGCTATCAAGTGGCAATGGGCAGGACACATCGCTCAAACGACTGACAGCCGTAGGCACCAAGGTCCTCAAATGACGCCCGCGTACCAGAAGACACAGTGTTGGCAGACCCCGCACTAGTTGGTCGGGAAGCATATTATACAAATTTCAACTACCCGTAAGTTGTTGTGGGGGTGAAAGAGGTCCCGCTCAACAACTCACGTAACCCAAGCCAACCTCAAGATTCAGAAAAAAACAAAAATTAATCGAAGATTTTTTTTCTTTATTAATATTACAAATATGTACCTGAGCTATGCCACTATTTTTTTCTTAACAAGAAGTATATATGTCGTTCTCACTACTTTTTGATCCCTCCTCGTACACAACACCAATTAACTCGTTAGAAGATTTAAAGTCACTCTAAGTGTTGATTATTAATTTAATTTAATAAAACGATGATTAAACAATATTTATTACATTAAAATTTGTGAGAGAAATAAGTAAGAAATAAAATCGCCGAATTTTTTTTCAAAAAAATCGGGAATATTTTGAAAAATATTTAAAAAATTAATAACTCCAAAACCATTGTTTTTGGATGTGGTATTCCATACATAGATAGATAGGATACGAGCTATACTTTAGCCCCTCCAGATCTTTTACACCTATTACCTTTCACCCTGTATATATAAATATATCTATGAATCTAAATGTAAACGATCGTTTGAACGGTAAATAAATTTACATTTAAGCACTTCACGTTTGATATTATAGTTTGTATCGAGTATAAGCCAAAGAAATACTAAATATGGTACATAATTATCAGATAGTAATCGTTTATTTATTAATTTATTCCTTCTAATAAATATTAAATCTAGCTTACTAAAGACTCAGTAAATAATTAGCATCCTGTTTTATTCAACACGTACTGTGATGAGAAAAATAAGTAAACAAGTAAATACACACTACTAGTGATAGGTCTCTGTTGCCGGAGACAGTCTAAGTTAGTACCATGGCAGCACTTATTTCTACTGCCAAACAGGAGTGTGCAAACATCACTGTATTCCGATTTGAAGGAGGCTTATCTCTCTTCAGGGTCTTATGTCTCAAACGCAATGCGCTGCTGTCTTTAACACCCCAACCAGCACCACATTGTAAAGGGTGAGCATATCACTAACCATCAAATGAACGACCCGCTAGTCTCGTCGCTTCGTAGCAGAAAAAAAAAATTTTAGTGTTAAAGAAGTACCAGAATTAAATGTTTTAGATATTATTGAAAATATTTACACGATAACAAAATATTATAACTCTTACCGGATATATAAAGTCAAATAAAGGAAAGAAATGAAAGGGATTTGATGACATCTGTTGTTGCGGAATAGGATTTTGTATCGTAACAAACGTGATTGGCATAACAGGGAATTGGAATAAGCATTTGCGATGTGGAGAAGCAGTTTGTCTCCAATGCTCAAGTTCTTAATAGCAACAGCAAACGTAAGCTGATGGCAACCGTCGTACACGGAAAGGTTGTATTCGGACACCTTCAAAAAGATCTCTTTATCAGTGCCCAAGGTTGGTCCGGGAGTGAAAAATTCCTGGATAACGAGCACCTGGTAGACAGCGGAACAAATGGTTTGACGACATGAAGGAATGGACCGGGCTTAAATATCATCAGTTAACAAGAATATCTGAGGATCGAATTGGTTTTCTCAATCTGATCGCCAAACTTCAGTTTGAAGAGGACAACTAACGATGTTGGTGATAAAACAAAAATGATAATTTACTGATAAAAGATCAACATAACAGTAATGAAAACACCTTCTATGCAAAAAGAGATAACATGATAAGTGTTAGTCTACGCTGAGAGGGTGCTAAGATGTTTTTACCCGTACGTACTGCAAAAGGCGATTTATCAAACTTTTTCTTAACACAATCACTGCATAAATATCAGCAGCCTCTAATGACTCCGCACTAAATAAAAACCATGAGCAAACTAATTAATAATTAAACATAGAAATTTCAGAGAAATCCGGTGGCTTAAATCGGGCCCCCACTTCCGCGAATGGCAATTATGTTAACGATGTTTTTTCGTCGTCAGTGTCTTCGATGCTCTGATCTTGCTTTACATTTATCTGTATGTCGATACAAAGTTAACTATTTCCAATGACGTTTTATTTTACGAAGCCACGAGATGGGCGGGATGTTCATCATCATCGTCAACAGTCTGCGACAGCCCACAGCTAGATATAGCCCTCTCCCAAGGAACAGCACTTAGCCCGAACTTCAGTTATAGCCATCCAGTTGTTGGCAGCAACGTGATAGCGTTCGACCACAACTGCCCATAACAATGTAGAGCTAATTAGGATGATATAATCTTACACTCCACCATAATATGCTCGTCTACAGCGCCACTAAACCGGAACACAGTAATATTTGCTCAGTACTGTTTGACAGCAGAAATAGGCGCTACGGAGACCTAGACGGTATCCGCCAACAGAGACCTACCACCAAGAAAAACGTATTTACTTGTGCACAACGAAGAATTTAAATTATTCAAGATTGTAAGAACGTAACCTTAAAGTAAAAAGGCTTATTTGCCGCATTAAAGCAAAAATTAGGTTATGATTGCAATAAAACACAAGGCACTACTAACATACTATCATAATATACAAAATTCAACGACCCGTGAGTTGTTGTGGGGGTGTAAGGGGTCCCGCACTACAATTCACAGGACCCAAGCCAACCACACCTGCTTGTGATGTATCCTGCTAATCAACAAACGAGGCTCTAGCTCCCACTAACCCGCATTGGGCCAGCATTGTGGGAAACAGACCAAATACCCCCATATCAACCCCTACAAACGACAGTCCCTAATTTCCGGCGACACCCGTGCTGACTAGAGATGTAGACAAAACGCCTGAACCAGGGCAGCGCAGGGGCCATAGATGTGGAGACATCGCGGTAGACCTATGTCTAGCAGAGGACGTAGAGGACAAGGACAGGCTGATAATGATGGACTACCCACCACAATCTTATTTTACTTGTATTTCCCAACCTGTGATGTTATATTTCTACAAAACTTTACAAGAGACTTATCTTCCGCTGTCGATGTCCATACCCTGAGAAAATGGTGATGGTGTTCCATTAAAATGTCATGAAATTTATAACTATGGTGAGATTTGTTAAATAAGCTTTTTAATTGTTAAGTAAATATAAAACCGCTTCTAATATCATTATTAAACTTCATTGAAGGTTTAACGGATGATAAGAACCTATAAGGTAAGAGTGGACCATTTAGTAACTTCAAGTAAATCGCTAGTAGAAATAATTGCGATACTTCAAAAACTTATTAAAAGCCGTATAATATAATTATGACAATAATAACTTATACCTACTAGGTTCTAAGTTATTACTCTTCAATATTTACACTAGTATTGATATTTACTCGATTTAAAAACCAGCTGAAACCTTCGTTAATGTTTATCTTTATATACGTAAACTATGCGGCGTGAGTTTTACACTTAACTGCCACTTTAACGCTGTAGATTACTGATAATCGCTGCCATTACATCCCATATACTTTCCTTAAGTTAAAAATAAGACGTATTAAACCAGTCTTTGATGCAATAATGAGCCCATTTATTATCACATAGCAACCGATACCATTTAAGTTCAATGAAAATTCTTAACGATTTATCGTTTACTATACGTACATTAACTTCAACTGATTATCTACTAGTTAATACTTTTCTATGGTATGTCAAAACCTATCTAGAACGATAAAGTTATTTTTATTATCTATTGATTTAACATCTACATCATTACACGTAAAATAGGTACCCAGGCTAACTTAATGCCTAACAGCATACTCTACAAGTTAACCTAGGACGTGGGAAGATGTAGATAAGAAGGAAATTTCATTTTCAAAGACAATAAAACTACACATACCTACAATGTTTTAATAAATAATGCATATATGAATAAATACATATACATATATGTGTATGGATATATATAAATATATATATACATAACGACGAATTAGTATTTTACGTCGAGATAATACGTTTATTAAAGGATTTCTCACAAATATTATTATTAAAATTTTATATTACATCGTCCGTTGCTATTTACATCTAGTACTAGTAATATCACTAGTCACATTGTTTTTTACAGCTGAAATGAAAACTTTGCATACTTAGCTATAGAATGATGTATCGCAGTAATCCATCCAGAGGTTCGTCAATACTTATACCGATAAAAAGTAGTTTATATCAGAAAAGCTAGAGTTTTATCAAAAAAAAAAATTAAACTAACTAGATTATGAAGAACATATGAATCACTCCAAAGTGAGTTTTGGTCAAGTGCGAAGTTATTTCCTCCTAAATTATTCTAAAACAAAACATGTTACCGTAATTATGTAAAAGTCAAAAATTACCAGTTTATGTCATTGTTGTACAGGGTGGCGCAAAAGTAATCCTCCTATCAGAAAATGCTATAAATTTTGCCTTGATGTAAAAAAATTAAAAGACCAAATAAAAATAATCCACAAGAAGAATCAAAGTTTTTCATATTTTTTTTAAATTACAGCCTAAAAACGTCGGAAGGTTATTTGGCTGTAATTTAAAAAAAAATGAAAAACTTTGATTCTTCTTGTAGATTATTTTTATTTGGTCTTTTAATTTTTTTACATCAAGGCAAAATTTATAGCATTTTCTGATAGGAGGATTACTTTTGCGCCACCCTGTATTATTGACAATCTTGTAGACGTTTGTTGATTAATTAACACAAGTAAATACCTTATGAATGAGATCACATGACAGTGGAATATTCTCTTGTTTTCGCCACTTTATTACTTCGTTGTTTTTTTTTCTTATTCAACCTCCACGGTATGCAAGTTAACGGATCCAATGCCTCGCATACCGCACGACGTACGAAGGGCACTTGTTATTATACGTTTTCCGAAAATGAAGATGAGAAATTGACAAGATCATATGAGCTCATAGCGCAATTACTTGTTTAATTGTTGGTATTTTTATGCTCATTTAACAATGAGTGATTACATTAGTGAAATCTTTTTTCATGATAAATTTTAATTGTTTTAAATTCAGACAGAAATTCTTGATTTGACTTGACCTTATAAAAAAAATTCCAACGCATCAATAGCATGACATATGACAAGAGACAGCAGATCAAAATGTATTTAATATTATAACAAAATAAGAAGTAGACAAAACAAAATGATAGTTTAAAGTATTAGAGGGATAATTTAAGTTAGAAAAGCTAAGAATTAAGAAGAATGAGGAAGACTGGAATGTATCCATGGAGTTACAAGACAGTGAGAACAAAACCAGAAAATCCATTAAATACTTGAAAATAATCAAGTAATAACTCTTAATGAAAAAATAACTATAAATCAAGCAATTAGCTTTTATAAATATGATCCTGTACTTAGAAACACTGACAAAAACTTATTATGGTTTGTCTTTTAGTGATTGTGATCCCAAAGTTATTATAATAACAAACTAGTCGCAAATCTTTTTAATTTAGATACACAACATAAAGCCGAGAATGAGACAAATGGTTAACTTGAAGTTAATCCATAACTTAACGATTACAATTTACCTTCGGTTAAAGATAAAGGCAGTGTTTACAAGGAGATGTCAACATCCAAGGATGCATTGCAGTGCTCGCGCTATAATGTATTCTGCTCGTTTCGCCGTCCAAAATCGAAGAGGTCCATTGTTACGGCGCTTGTTTATATCCTCAAACTTAATTGAGACATTGGAATATTTATCGGTAAGTATTACCGGGAACTGGTGCCCCGCAGCGTTATTTAGTATCTTGCGAACTGCTTGCAATTCCAAAAATGCACAATATTTGCCTTTACACGTTCAACGCATTCAATGTTGTTGTTAAAATGAGAGTTATTGTGTTATAAATCGCCCCCTAATACTTATTTGTATTATATTTATATTATTTCTATAGTTTATGTTTTAGAAAAGGGTTGATAAATGTCTCAATAAGGATGCAAATCAGTTTAATCAAATTCAATACACGGCGCCGTGTCGTCGGCATCCACGCAATCAATTCGAATTATATATCGGCGATATTAAAACCATAATGACGTTTATGATAATGAAAATTGAGCTATAGTAAATAGTTTATTTTTTTCTATTGTAGCTTAAAACATTGAACTTTACAATAAATAAGCGATAACTGAACTGTTACTAAAAACAGATATCTTTTGCCCTCAAAGCAATCGATCGCTTATAAAATCCATATTTTACCTATAACCTATTAAAAAATTTTTTAATGATAACTCGATCATTATTTCATTACGAAACCCGCATTTTTATCTTAAATATATAAGAATTCCTCAAAATCTTGATTTCAAGAAAGAGTTTATTAGTGAAAAAATTATTTTATTATTATTGCGTGATCGTCACTTGCGGGATAACTACTTCATTCCTCCGCTACGTGTTGTTAAGGTATAGGAACCTGTAATTTTCAGCGTTTAAAATAAACATTATTAGTTACTGAACAGCCGAGAGTGGCGTGGCGGTTCCAAAATCATACAGACAGACAAATTGCACGCCAAGTAATTACATTACCGAGTCGCCGCTACAGAGGTCAGGCGGTAAGTACAGGTTTCCGGCTGCTTACGGATGGTAGCGATTGTCTTTAAGTTGCTTCGTGTGAGGCCGGATTAATGTTTGCTTTTTTTTTACTTTCTTTACGGTTAAATTTGTACATACATTTACAGTTCATTATTTATTTTGTTGAAAGTAATATAAAATACGGCCACGATGTTCCGAAAGCAATAAAGTCTTTTTTAATTCATACCCACGGTACACGGAAGCAATAACATATTTATAGTAATAATAAATGTATGTGTGATTATTATTTTACTAATCTTCATCATAATCAACCGATACACGCTAACATTTAGGCATAGGCCTCAACCAAAGATCTTCAAGCGGGTTGATCTACCAACAGGAGCTAGCTGTTCGCATGCAGCGGCTCCTCAAGACGTTCCTACCTAATGAATTCACCAATCGTTATAGCTTAGTACTAATAAGTAACAAAATTGTGTTATTACTTAATATAATTATAATTTATTTATCTCCTGGATATTTACTTATATATCCTTTTCTACATAATGAGAATATTTCCTAGTTAAAATATTTTTGTCTTGTCGTTTTATTCCTAAAATTTCATAAAATTCTATAAGTTAATACCAAATCTATCAAAAACTTCATGCGATATTAAAAGAGTGTCATATCTAAATCTAGGATTATTCCTGTAATGTACCTAAATCGCAACAAACACGTCATTAGTCAATTTTATGAAATACTATAGCATCTTGCAGCGAAAACTTAATCATATTTATAATGAAACAAATATGTAAATAGTTTTTAACAGTTAAATTAAAGTTGATAACAGTTTAATTAAGTAACGCTGCCGCTGACTTTCGCAAATTAGGATAAGTACTTTAAAAATTAGAATAATAAAAAAATTATCAGACCCGCCGAAGTCAGTCCAATTACAAATCGTTTAACTGTTCTTAAGTATATGATAGCGAAGGCAATTGGCTGAAGTAAACATTTCGCAGTCATTAATTTTGTTTACATTTCGTTTTTTTTAACTGCACGTCTGCGTGAAAGTAAATCATTACTTTTTATCTGAACTTTATCTTTTGAGTTAAGATTCCTTATATAAGCATTAAATAATTCCCTTTCAACGAACAAAATATCCCAATTTCATATACCGTACATCACTTTTAGAGATTTGTTCTTTAAAAAAAAATGTCTTGAATATTATATATGCGTATAGTATTTTGTGAACAATCGTGTTATTTAGATTGAAATATAAACGGTAATAATGAGACTACTGTAGGCGACATAACAACCTCGTGGGAGTCTTAATAGACGGAACGAAGTATAACATGTGCAACAGCGTCTCATAAAGAAATATCTAATTGGTGGACACAAGAAGAATCATCCATATATGTATTCTTTAACGTTACATGAATAGTAGAAAAAATTAAGATTAAAATTTAAATGTCCTTCCCACCTTTACTTGCGACGCAAAGACATGGTACCTGACCATCGAGTTGATCCACCAATTCTTGAAGAGCTATGCTTTGCATTTCTCTAGGAGAAAAAATGAAGAAATTCAAAGGAGAACTAAAGTTGTCGACGTAGCTCTCAAAATCTGCAAGCTGAAGTGACAGTGGGCCGGCCATGTCTGTCGTGCCAGTGACGGCTGATAGCGGAGAAAAGTCTTGGAGTGGAGCCCGTGTACAGGTCGCAGAAGTGTACGACGCCTTCCGACCAGATAAACGACGACATCATCAGATCGGTCGGAAGTGGGTGGATGCGAGAAACTGTGAATCGCATTTGGTTTGAGACAATGGAGAAGCCCTATGTCCAGCAGCGGATAAACGAAGGCTACTAATGGTGGTGATTTAAACTGAAATGATAAACGAATAAGTAGTTTTAAATACCTCTGAAAAAAATCATATATTTTACACGGGGCGGTACTGGAAGAACACAAAGCTGTTATTTTATCATCGCTATCATCATCTTTTATCGATTTCGCGACTAGCTTGCAAACAGCTTCACGCACTAGTCAAATTTCATTAAGGATCATTGTTTCATTGAGCGAACAGCTTTACATTAAAATTCTGCACACAGCATACTTTTTATCCGCTCCGACAAAGGCCTACGCTTTATGGAGATTAAAAAAGATCATTAATTATTTTCGGCTTAATTTCATTCCGTCTCACAATACCGGCTTTTTGAATTCGAATGAGATAAGACAAAAAAAATGCACAATTATTTATACCATAAAGTATAACGAGAGCAGTGTTTAATTAAAATAATAACGATCTGATCTTGTAAAAGGATGGATAGAAAAAAAATCAATAGCAGAAAATAGCAACAGTAACGGAAACGATCTGGAGTAATAGGTAGCCTTAGTATGGACAGAAGATAATCAGGTTAATGGAATAAAGATAAATATGTATGTGGGTGAGTGGGAGAAGAATACAAAAAAAAGATATATCGATAGTGTGAAGGAGAATGTGTGTAAAAAGAATGTACTGCAAGTTCCAGCTTGTCATAAAAAATGAAAGAAGACATGTGCTGGGACGATGGAAATGAATGTCTCCGATAAAAGTATTTATTTGCTCCTCCGTACATGGATCAAAAGGCGGACTAAAAGCCTAGATGGCATATTAAGCCGGTGAACCCTGGGAGACGTAAAAAATATTGCAGGCTGGTCAATAAGCAATATCATGTTATATAAATAATATATAAAAAGATGAATCATTTTATAATAAAATAAATAATAATATTTTCATATAAATACAGTCAATGTAACTAAAAAAGTTTGAAAAGTTTTCGTTATTAAAATATTTATTGTCACATTTTGTATTGGAAATACGTAATACTACATAATCCTGAACTTTAGTGAAACCATGTGCCAAAAACCTAATATAAATACTAAGCATATGAAACAGTAAAATACTGTATGCACAATTAATTTGAAAAACATACATAGGACATAAATTATTGATATTTTTAATCTTGTATTTGTTAATACGAAAATAATATAACTTTATCGTATTTATAGGATTTTGTATTTTATTTAAATTTATTCAAAAAATCAGATTAAATCGGCGACGTACATAACAGAGATTGCTAGCGATAAATCGGTTAAAAATTATTGCCACAGATAAAATTACTCACATTTTGACCCTTTTAAATATACCGGTAAATAAAGATATTTACTATAAAGCTTTCGTGCTCTTTTTTTATTAACAATGAATTGACACTTGAGCTCCATCTCTCACCGTTTTCGATGCGCGATTGCCCAAAATAGCTTGGCTGGTGTATTGACAGCTGTAATAGATAATAAAGGTAAGATGTAGCCAGACGGAAAAAACACAACCACCACTCAAAATATTGTGTAAAATATAATCAGAGATATAAATACATACCAGGTATCGATTCAGATGCTACCGTGTTATAAGACGAGCGATTAGCCACTGCGCCGTGATGGTTCTGAAGACGACGCTAATTGTAATTTTAATACCGTGGTATAACTATTGATGATCGCTTAACGTTTAATAGCCACGTGGTGTATCATTGCAAAAAGGCATTGGGATTGTATAGGCAAATCGCTCGGGTGGCCAAGATCTCCTGGGGTCATGACTCTGAAATCATCCGTTTCATCTACGTCGCTGCGGTGGAGCCGATTGTGCTATAGGCGGCTGTGGCATGGGCACCAGCAGGTAAGAAATTGAGTATTCAGAGGCAACTCAATAACTTACAGAGAGGATTTGCGATGAAACTCTGTAGATCGTAACGCACGGTCTGTCTACATTCGGACCTGTTGTTGTCGAGGATGCTACCTCTAGATCTTAGAGTTCTGGAAGGTGTTCGACCTGTATGAGACTAGGAGAGGGTTGTCCCAGACACTTCTAGGCGATAGAGAAGTAGAGTGGGTCGTAGGATTTGCAGAGACTCCTCACCCCACTTCGCAAATGGATCTTAAATATATATGTTTGATAGACCAAAACTCTGTTCATGAGCACAACTTGCAGGCGGTGAAGATATATGATATGACAGCAGTAAGCTCGAGGGGAAGGTTGGAGCCTCACTTTCCATATGGAAAGGCGAGGCCGTGGTACAAAACCGGAAGCTATGTCTGTCCGCATACTGCACATTCTACCAGACGGAACTCCTGACTATTTATGAGGTAACCAAAATGGTTCTAAGGAAGACAGAAGCAAGCTATGGTCTGTACTGTGACTGATAGATAGATACTGTTACGAGTCATGGCTCGCTCCATTACCCAGCGCGAAAACGTGTCTTTGTTCTTGGTCAAGGCCCACGCGGGCATTCCTGGTAATGAGCATGGTGATGAATTAGCCAAGCTGGCTGCTCTTAACAGCAGAAGGAAGCCAGATTATGACCAGTGCTCGGTATCGCTTGTTATAAGTTTGCTTCGAGATGCCTCAGTTGCGAGATGGAGCGCCCGATATAGCGAGGGTAGCACCGCGTCCATCACTAAGTTATTTTTCCCGAACGCAGCAGAGGCATATCAGTTAATAAGGAAGGTCTGGCCAACTGGACAGTTAACCCAGACATTCACTGGCCACGGCGGATTCTACCAATACTTGAACCATTTCAAATGTTGGGAGAGCCCTTCGTGCGAACGTGATGACGCCGTGTAGGAAACGGTTCCTCATTTGCTGACGAAGTGTCCTGTACATAGATGCTTCAAGTGTGATTTTGAGCAGGAGACAGGTTTAATAATAAATACAGCCAGTCTAAAAATAAATTAGTTAGAAGTAAGTTTATAAATTAATGCTTAAAAACATATAAGATATTAAATAATAGAAATAAGGATAAGTAAATGTTGCTTTATACATATGTACACAATAATATTCTGTGTATTTTTGTGAATATTAGGTAATTAGATAGCATAAGTATAGACATTAATGTATAAAAAAAAATCAGAATTATATTAGAAAAAATGTAGATAGCCAATAGTAGTGAAAATGTAAATAATGGGATAAGGTTTATCTGTTTCAGGGCTTTACTGAATAATAACATCAGGGCAAATTGGATATAAATAAAAAAAAACTGGTGGTATGACTGCGTTGTTAGAAACCGTCTAGGTGGGTGCAAACAATACTGTGTTCTGGTTTGAAGGGTGCCGTAGTTACTGAACTTACTGAGGTAATGAAACTTATCATCCTGTGTCTCAAGGCGACGAGTTTAATATGTTGCTGTGTCACTTACCATCAGGTGGACGTCCTGCTCGTCTCGTTTCATTAAATTAAAAAAAGGCTGTAATATAAATTTTGCAATCCATTTTTCCTACATGTTGACATTTTGAAAATTTGCTAAGTAACATGAGTAATATGGAAAGGTATCTGTTACTGTAAATATATTATTTAACTACAGAGTATGTATTTCATTCCAAGTTGTAATGGTTCGTTATCTTCGATGCTTAAAGTGGCGATCGCATGCAATTAATGCTGACTTATACGATAAGATACACTACGGCTTTAACTTGCGAACGTTATAAAAAGGGCTAAGTAATGGCTTTATTAAGTAAAATTTACATTTAACCAGTAAATCATTCGTACATCTTTTAAAATGGATGTAAATCAAAAGAAAAGTCGGTTAAAAGAAACGGCGGTATGTTTATTCGCACAAATATAACTCTTTTTTTTTATTTAACGAAGCTACGAGACGAGTGGGACGTCCACCTGATGGTGAGTGATACGCCCGCCCATAATAACGTGGCAGTACTTAGGATGATATACACAGTACCGCAATGTGTTCGTCGCCTTGAGGCAAGATGTTGAGTAATTACACTAACTACAGCGCCTTTTAAACCGGAACACAGTAATATTTGCAGCGGTGGTATTTCACTAGACGATAATTTTTATATTACTAATTAATAATATATTATTAATAAGCTTTAATTTATTTTTACAATGTTTTTTTTTTAAATCATGACTATGTAACATTATAAGGTTATACTATTTTCACCGACTTATAGAAATTAATAAATTATTACATTTATATATAAGAGGCATTATAAGTGAATACATACCGGAATATATAAGAGAAAAAAAAAATCATCAACCGATCTTTAACCAAACTGCAAAAGAGATAGATTTTACTGATACTATCTATTGCCGGAGATCGTATAGGTAGGTACCACCGCAGCTTCTTATTTTGTTCCTGTTTGATAGGCTTTGTATCTAGTGTGTGGGACTCAATTTGATGCAGTGTATATCACCCTAACCAGCACCAGGTGTTTTAACAAGTGAACTTCTCGCTCGTCTCATCAAACAAAATGTATAATTTTCCGTTTCAGAGACGGCATCGGTCACGGGGCCAGCGGTGATGGTAACCTCGCCGTTGACTTTTCGCTCGAAGCTCGTTAGTGACACCGAGCGGTGGAACTTGTCGCCTGTCACATTATTTTGTGTTAATCTTTATCGCTAATTACACCGGAACCAGTTTCAGATCGCTCACAATTCCGCACCGAGTGCGCGGTATCGAAGAATAAAATTACACGGCTGTCTCGCAGATCGTTCCTATACACTTTATACAGCTTAAAGTCGTTAGTACGAGCTGTTAAATGTTTTAAAGACTCTTTAATTACTTTGAAA
Source organism: Ornithoptera alexandrae (assembly GCA_029030555.1). Taxonomy (NCBI): domain Eukaryota; kingdom Metazoa; phylum Arthropoda; class Insecta; order Lepidoptera; family Papilionidae; genus Ornithoptera; species Ornithoptera alexandrae. Next base: position 3,089,250 of record JARDVY010000007.1, on the reverse strand, counting down.
GGTGGTAAGAGGATTGAATATAAAAAAATTTAATTGCAATCCGTACGATTATTGCAATGGTAACAGGCGAAGTATCGGAGAACTCCACCGATTTACACCAAGCGTAATTACTTACTTTCATTATTACTTTTTTAATATTAATAACTTAGAGGCCTATACATCCGGAAAAGATAAGGCTCTAAATTGAAAAAAAAAAACTTTTTGGAAGTTGTATATTAAATTGTGAAGACTGAAAGCTTGTATGGTTGTATCAAACACATTTTACGTGAGACTTTTTAATTCAAAGCAAATAAACCTATTAAGAAAATTTCTTATCTATATATAACTTACGATTGTTACATAGCTTTTTTATTATATTTTATTTATTGTTGCAAAATTAAAGCGATATTGTACATTAGCTATTTCCCGCCCGTTCTGTTGGCTGTAATACACCTGCAACTCCTTGAAAGAAGGAATTTTGTAAAATATATTCTTAGCCGACCTCTGAATGGCAGAAGCAATCTTTCTACCAACTTTTGAATGTATACGTCTAATAGTCTCCAATATCTCGTGATGAGTCAATGAAGATCTGGATATCACCTTTGTTCGTTGCCTTCTTATATTAGTTTTAATCTTTTAATTTGGACAAGAAAAAAAAAACGTATTCTGAAACAGAGGATATTACTGTTAAATATATATTCAATTTAGTTATCAGTATTTCAGAGATAAATTGAAGTAATGAGATTCATGGGTCTAGGATTAAACAGCCTTGTGAAATGTTCGGAATATTCTACAGGAGTTAAGATTCATAGTAATTAGCATTGTAAATATAAATCGTATAAACTAGTGATTAGAAGTAAATTAAACTTTATAAATAAAACTACAAGAACAGTAACAAAACTGTTGAGTTACTATTATCCCATGGTATACATTCTTTAAATTTCTCTTCAAAATTTGTTATATCATTAATCATGCAGTCCATGAACAGCCTCTGCTGGAACCGTTCAAGAGAAATGTAACAATATAAAAGATGGTAATCTACCTTCCGTCCCGTTTCAACGTAAACAACATAATTTCTTCAGCTGAATCGCATCGGCCGCTTCTTACGCGCGACATTTATCAGGTCGTACAAATATAAAAAAAACACACACACATACAAGCGAACGGGTTAATATTTATATTACAGAGAAAGCGGCCCCGTTAAATCGGATACGAATTGTAAATTTAAACAATTTGCGACATTTTAGTTGACATTTAAGATGGCGACTCTAAGGAATGCGATTGTTTAAACTTTAAGTGGGGGAGATTAAAGGCGGGACCTACACAATCTGCCTTTATACGGCGACGGCTTTATGCGTTTCAAAAATGGCTACTTGCAAAACATAGTAATAACTTTTTGCAGTACATTACATATAAATTGGAAATCATCTCTGTTTCGGGACGCTGTCAAACTATAGTGTGGTTAACTGTCACAAATTTGGCGTTAAAATTTTTCAAAGGTTTTTTATAGGGTTGAAGAGAATGAAGTCACTGCTATAAATTACCTTTCTTCCGACGGTGAAGAGCGTAATCAAACGCTGTGTGAAAAAATCCTAACCTCTTAATATTATAGACTCAAAATTACCATCTTTCTATGTACCTTCGCATATTATAATTAATAAAACTTTGTCTTTTTATTCCTTTTTAGATATGGTTAGCGAGATGTTTTTTTTTTTATACTACGAAGCGACGAGACAAGCAGGGCGTTCCCCTGATGGTAAGTGACACCCGCCCATAACGTGGTACTAGTTAGGAAGTTAAACGCAGAACCGCATTGCGCTGGTGCTTGGTGAGTCTCGTAACCCCAGTAATTTCACTAAGTACGACGCTCTTCAAACGGGAACACGGTAATGTTTGCTCACGACTGTTTAGCGGCAGAAACGTGCTGCGGTGGTATCTGCCTAGACGGTCTCCGGTAACAGACACCTACCACCAGTACAATAGTCATCTTTATAAGAGATTCACCATCATGATAATTGGAACTGACAGTACTAGATTTTTTTTTTCCCATACTATGTTCCAAAAAAAATAATCTTTAATATTGTTTCAGACGAACGTTTCATCGTTTTGAAATAGATACGGAACTTAATAGTAGCTTAATGCAAATGAATGAAACATATATCTGTATATTACATATACCTTTAACTGCTCAAGGGGTACCTGAATTTCATTCCGGAGCCAGTTGTTATTGTTGTGAGTAGTATCTTTTCGAAACCGCCTGTGTAACTAACACCTTAATATTGTAAATCTGCCGCCACAACTGCAGTTTCCTGTTTCGGCTGCCAACGTATAAGAGCCAGTGTTCTTGGTGACCACGCTATACTGCTATCAATAAATAACTCATTGCAGATACGATGTAGGATTATTCTTATTAAAAACTATTCGAAAATTATTCGGCAGACACTAGTGTATTTCACATTGACAGCTTTATTAATGTACAACCCACAGCGGCTATTAATTATTTTAATTGGTGGAGCAGTCTATTAAGATTGCTGATACAAATTTGTGGGCGTATCCAAAGCCTTAGACGCTTTCATTCTCTAATGAAATATGTGTTGCAACTAATTTGTACTGTCCGAGTAATTATTATCTAATTTACATTAATATATTCTTATTAACCGGTGATGGATCAGTTTCTAATTACGGTGGTTTCCGGTGAAAGAAAACATCGCGATGAAACGGCCATGTTCTAATAACAACGGCTTTCTTGGATATGTGACATTCGCAAAGTGAGTAAATTTGCTCTGACTCTCATAATGGTGGAGAGTATAAGAGGACTCAATTTTAACTATATATATACATAGAAGATATCCAGAGATTCATTGATTCATCACGAAATCTCCAGAACTTAGACGTAAACACTCAAAATTTGAAGATATTGCTTCTGTCATTTAGAGGTTAGCTAAAAAAGGATTTTACAAAATTTCTTCCTTAAAGGGAGTTACGGAGTTATTACAGCTAGCAAGACGAGCAAAGAAAAACTAGTTCTGTATATGTAGATTTCCTTTTCTGAAGACTATCAGGTTGGATAATCGGAGAGCTTTCTGCTTTAAAGCGGTTGTAAGCAAAGGTTACTGGGTTTTAAGTTTGTCGTGCGCTAGTATTGGTTGTAGATGTCTGTTGCTGGAAACTGCATGCAGGTACCATCGCAGTTCCTATTTTTGCTGGCAAACAGCAGTGTTCACACATTATAGTCTTCAGGTTTGAAAGGCGCTGTAGCGAATAAAATTACTGAGGTAACCAGACTTAATATTTTATGTTTCAAAGCGTCATGTACAATGTAGTGTTGTATATGTACTTACTACAGCCATGTTGTTAATTTACCATCAAGTGAAGGTCTTGCTGTTCTCATCGCTTCCTAGAATAATAACCTGCGTCTTCAAATATCTCTAGGTCTACGTCTAGGAGTCTAGGTTGGCAACACGATATAAAACAATTGTAGAACTATTCAGACACAAACAAAAAGGTTAAGTTGCTGATTAACCGTCATTGTAATGGGGAGACATCTAAAGAAGATTAATCGTAACAAATATAATACAAAAAATATATAAAACTCTTGTTTTATTATACGAAAAAACGAGAGGAGTGAGACGTTCACATGATGGTAAATAATACACCTGCCCAATAACGTGACGCTACTTACGATGATATATGTATACAGCACCACATTGTGCTTGTATTTAGACAAGATGTTAAATCTCATTACCACAGTAATTTCGCTAACTACATCGCCCTTCAAACTGGAACTTAGTAACGTTCGCACACTACTGTTTGTCGGCAGTATATTTTGAGGTGGTACCTACCTAGATGGTCTTCAGCAACAGGAACCTTTTTTTTGTTTCAGAGGGGAATCTTCTAAATATACCCTGCTTCTGTGGGGAAGTAAGCGTTATATGAGATTTTTACTCACTAAAATCCTCTCGGTGCTCTGCATCAGTGCATTCGGAGAGACTCCGGGATCTCTTATAGAACGCACCGGTGTCTCTCTACACTTTGTTTGAACAAGTCTTAACCCTCTTAGGCTGTCCCACACAGATTCGATTGTTGAGCGATAAGGGCCCCCACTCTCAAGGTCCGCGAAACTCCTGGACCCTTTTAATCGCCTTCTACAACAGGCAGGGCTTACCTTAGTCCTATTCATACTAGCCCGAGACTACAGAGCAACCGGCCAGAGACTTACCAGCCAAACAACTTTAGTATACAGTTAAAAGCTCGTAATTATTTTTAATCTATACAAAAACTAATTATTTTTTTTGTCGTAATATAAAAGCGACAAAAGTTTTTAATCTCTGAGATTAATTTCGTATTTTTTTTTTATCGAAGCGTACGAACGCTTAGAGAATAAATCAAATTTCACTTCAATGTCGCGCTCACGTCGCTAAGTGTTAAATACAGGTTGTGTATGATAAACCGGTTATTGGCCCGTCTTATAGAAAGTTACCATTTAGGTGGTGAATGCGAACGTAAAGCACTGTTTTTACACGACTTCGATTGCAATAAATACGGCGTAAGATCATTTAATTAGAGACTGGGCGATATATAGTGAACTCACCACCAACCTCCACTAATCGGGGAAAGAACTTAATTTTAAAGATCTCTTACTTTTTTTAGGCGCAAATTACTATGTTTACAGCATAGTGATCATTCCATACTGCTTATTGGCTAAGACTGATGTCTTCAGTGATAATTTAATATTCTAAGAGATCAGTTACTAAGTTAATTTAATTTGGAGACTATCACCTAATAACTGAAGGACACTTATAGAATGTATCCTTACATAAGCCTTAAAATAGAATATATTATAATAATATTATACTAAGTGGCTATTGTGATGGAGTGGCAACGTTTAATTTTATTCGCGTATCGTTCGTCGTAAATTGTACGGCTGTCAATATATAATAAGTTTAACTACAAATATGAAATTTATAACCCTCAGCGTCCGACGACAGACTACATTCACGACTTGAAATTACGTACTACGCCGTTTCATTGATTTATTGCAACAACTGAACAACAATAGTCCACTACTTGCGGTAAAATCATATTTAATAACTATATACTATATTTATGTATTATGGACTATTTGTTCACCATTTTACATGAGCATTCATTATAAGGATTGAATGTATATATGTATATCAGATAAAAGCTACGGCAAAACTTCTTTGCAAAATGTAGCCTAAAGCTTTAATTCTTACCATTTGTCCTACCATATGACTGGGTCTGCCTACTTCTTTTATTCCATTCACCCTATTTGGGACATCATTTCTTCATACCCTTACCTAAAGCTTTAATTATGTATAATAAATAATATAATTATAACACAAAGTATTATAGTGATAGTGCTCTTAACAATGTGGCGCTAGTTAGGATGATATACACCACATTGTGATTGTAGCCTTGAGGCTTCCGTATCGCATATTGCATGTGTTTACAATGGTACTTTGGAAATTTCTTGAATAATCATTCATATTGTTTATAGGTCATATTTAGTAAAAAAATCTTTAATAATAAAATAATCATAAGTACATGTAATACTTTTTGTTTTTCAGAATTTCTTTTTTATCATGTAAGACTACTACCGCGGGGCGGCAGCCCAATACGTTGGTCTGATCAGATCAACAACACACTCGACACCGCAGTCTACAAAGCTCTTCGAGCAGACGGAGTCAGAACGAAATGGCCAAACATCTTGAAGACAAGAGTAATGGATGACGGCAGTTACGACGCTCAGACATAAGAATACGATAAAAAGATATCAAAGAAGAGTTTTTCGAGATTCACTACCTCTCGTACAAAACTTCAATTTGTATGTGTTTATTTTGTAGTTCATTTATCATATACTATATCCAGGTTTGTAATAACAGGTATAAACAGCATATTTTTGTATCTTATACATTTTTTTATAACGTAAAGCAACAAGACGAGTAAGTAACAATGTGGCAATGATTAGAATGATAAACTTCATTGTGCTCCTCGCTTTGGGACATAAGATTTTAAGCATAGTTACTCCAATATAACACTTACCTTCATTACTATGTTCCTTCTTACCGGAACATAGTAATGTTTGCGCATTAGTGTTTGACGAGAGAAATGAGAGCGGTGGTACCTCGACGGTCTCCAGTAACAAATCAATCATCAATAATAAGAAGACTTGATTACGTGTGCCATATATCATTTTATATGTTGTTCTACTCCATGTGGGACTTCTTGAAAATTTTAGCTTGCAATTCAACACGACTCGGACAGAATTGCAATGTTTTTTTTTTCTTACCATGGCAGTACGAAGAAGGCCATACGAGTTAGCAGCGGTGTACGTATGCCATGGATTCTTTGTGCGCACGCCGGGCGCGCTAAATTTGGCGAAGTTGGTGCTCGGTGAAATCAATTATTTATAGAAGTGTATGATGGAAGCGGAGATGAATTTTTTTTTTGTTTTTTTTTTTTGCCAACTTTTACGACATAAGGTACGACAGATGGTGACAGTAATTACAGTTTAATTCTTTTAAATCCTTACCCAATATTGAATAGGAGAGATTTTCTAAAATCTTTAAATCTGCCTTTTATATACTAGTAACTATTTTCAACAGAATTTCTCGTTCTGAATACATCTATTCTTATAAGATATTGAAAATTTATTGACACATCACGAGATCACTGAAACTATAAGATGGAAAGACTTAAAATGGATTTTACAAAGTTCTTTATCCATAAAGATTTGTAGGGGTGTTAATAGCGGCAAAGGCCCCTAGGGTTTTCGGGTTGCCGCCAAACGAAATATTTCGAACTAATTTCAAATCTAATTCTATGTTATGGCTAGCAAAGCCAGCGAGGAACAGCTAGTTAAAATATAAAATAACTTATTAATAGATATGTTATAATATTTAATAATTCAAGGATCTAACACTAAAATATACTTTAAATAAACAATTGATATTTAAATTGAAAAACAGTTAAGAAATTCATAATTAAGCACAAAAATTAATTATTATGTGGTGCCAATTGCACGATATTAGGCCAAACGTCATCATCAGCGGACACGCCCACAGCTGGACTTAGCATCTAAAAATCTCCAAAGCGATCAATTAAATGAATATTGGCAATATATTAAAAACCGAGTAAAGAATATAATATGAAAATAAAGAATAAAATCTTACCAACTTCAGTGTAGCTGCTTATGGTTAATCTTATAGTTTAAAACCTAATATTAAAGTTATAAACTAGTTTATATAAGATAATACAAATTAACCTATATTAAACGTTACCGCAACTTCCATAGATGTCAGCAAATACCGTGACCGAGTGGGACCGTTGCCCACGCTTCTGAACAGTTGTCCACTTGACTTATGCGTATACAGTATTATGTAGCGGTAGACGGGCTCATGTCCAAATCTTAAATTTCCCGGCCCTTGTACGTACGATATTATTTATTGGCGTTATGTTTGACAAACTCGAAACAATTTATTGGTTTAGCTTCGTGCATAATCGGACCACGGCCTGCAGCGGTACAGGAGCTGTGACAATATTTATTGCTACAGTAAAACCTCTACATATTCATACGTATATTATAAAGGCTTGAACACATTTTGTTGTAGCTCATTTTATTTACAAAGCAAATAGTACGACGGCAAAATGGAATCACGAGCCCAATAGAAGAAATCTCATATTTGAGATTCTCATCCTTTGTCCTTCATTCCTATGGTTCTGTAATATTGAATACTGTGTACAAATAATAAACAGCTACATTAAAGAACGAGTTGAACCTAGCAGAGATAATGATAACAAAAACCTATATCATTGATATTTTAACTGTTATTGTATATCATGTTCTATATTTATGGTGCCAAATCAAACCTATACTTCCCAATATTCATTCACTTCTCAATATGAATCTGTATAGAGATTTCGATTCAGATAATCATAACATTAATTTCAAATAAAAATCTGTGTATACTTTATGGAAGGTCCTAATAATAAAAGATAGACAGTGGAGATGTTTGTGAAGGGCCTGTGTTCTGCAATGAACTGACGGCGCATGATGTATAATCTTCTTAACCTTAAGTTATACAAACAAAAACATAAATTCTTTAAATATGAAGTACAAGTTTTTAAAACTACGATGTTTTCTCTATTATAGCTTGTGTACAGACGTTCACGTTGAATAATTCTCAGTTACGACCGTAAGGATTTTTCATAACATATCAATCTGTACAGTATTTGTTTGTCGTACAAGGGCACGGTTTGCAGTTACTTTTCTGCAACAGCAGGCTTATATAATCTGTATGGTCTTGCACCACGAACGTGCTGCGAATATATAAATTATCATTTCATCGATATCGATGTCCTTAGCATTGAGAGTGATATTTTACAAAATAAACAAAAAGGCTTCACAGTAATAAAGACTCTTACTGTACAAAACTCACCGGATATTAGACAGGCTCCGTACTCGAATACAAAACAGTTGGAACGGAAACTTACGGCGTTAGTACATAAAAATGTATTAAAGATTATAAGCACGCATTTATCGTCAAGGATATTGATCCGATTTCATGTTATTTTACGCACAATAAAACTTATATGTGGGTCAGTAATGTAAAAGCTTTTAAAAACAGATTCACTTGCCTCGCCCTCGCGTGTTAAGTGTGTTTACTTGATTATTTTATCTTTAATCGAATAATAACGCTCACTGTTCAATTTAATAACTTTATTTCTGATAGATACTGGATAAAGGTATATCGTTAAAAACAATTTGCATCGATTTCATTACATGAATATATAATTCTACATTGAATGACGCTGCTTGATTGGATTGCAGGTACTGCACGAGCTGAATTTGTTTCGTATTAAATATTTACATTAACAAGCAATTATAATGACTCCATGCTGTGTCTTTAATTAAACATTTTTTTTTAATCAAATGTATGTGCATTTTAAATATATTAACCAATATTGTTTGAAAATACAAATTGACATTCACCCTATTGCAAATGTTTACGCCGGCGTGTATCAAAATCGATGGAGGATGTTCACAAAGCACCTCATTGCAGTCGTGGACCTGATATATGACACTGTTGTATGCATTTAACACAGCAATTTCAATGACTACAAAGATCATCTTCTTAAAGCGTCTCTACGAGTAGTGAAGGTTGCCGATCAGTGTGGTACGCCTTTCCTTCTTTGTAAAGACCGTAACATTTGCACACTAATGCTTATCGAGAGAAAGAAGGTGCAGTTGTATCTACTTAGACTGTATACCTAATAAATAAACCATAGAAATAATTTCCTGGTTCTGAAAGAAGGTTTGAGGTATCTCCGTCATCAAGCTACTCTTATAAAAAGCGACCGAAGAGGTCATAATTCCAAAGAAAGTGCTTCTAGGGAATCATATGTTCAGAATTTTTTTCGTGACCACAGACTTAAAAACTTTTTAATTAATAGACACGTGTATAGTAGATATTCTGCACTGGCTTGGTTTCTGCACAACAACTCACGGGACCCAAGCCAACCTCACCTGCCCGTGGTACACCCTGCTAATCAACAAACGAGGGACTGGCTCCCACTAACCTGCATTGGGCCAGCGTGTTGGGAAATGGCTCAAATCCGTCCATTTGAAAGCCTTTCCAAACGTGTGGGAACCTTTGGGGTAAGTTTATGTCCAGCAGCAGACGTTTGTCGGCTAATGATGATAGTATATAATCCATGGTATAAAAATAATAATATAATAGGATAACGCGACTTTTTAGATGTTAAATGGTAATATCATGGTAATCTCCCCAGATGTATCCCTACACGATCAATGTGGGAAGCTTTGGGAACCTACGCCCTGTGGATGTTTATCGGCTTATGATGATATAGTGACAATTTTACGATGTCTAAGATTTCTGTATTTGTCATATATAAAATGAGTGGGTATAAATACCATTAATTGAAAAGTGTAACTGATCACCGGAAACGTTTTTTCAATCTGATCACCAAACGTAATTTCGTAGAAGGGAATAATGATTATTATTATCTTGAGTCGATTCTTTATATCTAAGTATCGAGCCTCCACCGGTTCCTGCCCAAAGCATCTCTGATGACCGTGTCAAATTTGAAAGAGGTCCAGTCGCTCCCTTGATTCGTCCATCCTGTTTCATTATAATGATTTAAAGCGCTAAGATATACGAGTGTGTGTGAGTAAAAGAGGTAGGGCAATTCCAATAAGGGCTGCATCGTAGCTAAAATGATATTATAATACATCCATTCTGCAAACGGTGCCGTCGGCACTGTACTCGTACTTGTAATGGTTAAGATTTAACATTTTTCACGTCAATTACACCAATTACCGTCGCATCGATAAATCTTGAAGGCGGCCCGGCACCGTCGCAGCCTCGCCATAGATTAATATTCATTAAACTTAAGAAATTCTTACAATTTGTCGTTGAGTTTTTTACGGGAATTTATTACTGCACCATTTAGGGCTGTTTTGCATTTTATTGTGACCCTTTTTTAGAATTCAGCTATTAATGCGTTTGCGTAATTACTTTATTTTGTTTATTAATTGCGCTACGTTAACTGTTTACATTGCAAAATGTTAGTTTTTGTGTAGGTTTTTACATCGGTGTGTACTAAGTTATTGTATAGTTAAAAATGGAGTAACTTTACAAAGTAATTGTGAAAGAATGACATATATTGATCCGTTATATGCGAAATTATTTTAAGACATAACAATGCTAAGATTTCTAAACTCTTACCATTGAATTATCAGCTCTAGGCCTTTACATAGATACATAATGACAAGTATTCGAATATAGCTAGCCGTATTGTGCTACAGTGATACACAACCCATCGTCAAATTCCATCAATATCACTTCAACGATTATAAATCTACTGGGCGTAGATTCGTACCACACAAAATGTTCTCATGGAATCCTTTATCTTCAGCTATATTTCTCAACCAATACGAAAAGGGACCTTCAAAAAGAAAACCTTTATCTTCTCCATAATAAAATCTACATTAACAAATCTTAAAAGTTTTATTTTTAAATATAAACTAACTACTACATGAATTCATTTCTTTTAACTTGAAAAACGGTTTTTATTTCTCACGGACCTCATCAAACATGGGTGACTATTATATTTCATTTTGTTGATATCTTGGGAGAAATATTCTTTATTTCTTCCTCCTCCTGCTCTTTTCCCAGCTATGTGGGGTCGTATACTTCTCTTTCAAATTCCCTCTATCAGCCGTCATATCTGAATTTACACTCTTCTTAGAAATATTCTTTAGTTATTAACAAAAAATTAAAAATCGTTTTCTCATACGTATCGTCGGCGAATATTTTACTATTCGAGCCGTTAATGCAATTTAAATAACAGGTAGACAAATAAAACGTTATTGCGGGCCCCGTTTCGAATGATATACGACGCATTTAATTTAATTAAACGCGGTAATAAAACTGAGGTCCATAACCGGATGCTTTCTTTACATCACACTATGAAGCTTTTTACAGGAATCGACAGTTGAAGCTATTTTATATTCAAGATTGTTGTCCGATCTTTGAGAAAGACCTATGTCCGGCTGTAGGCGTATACCGGCGATAATAATGATAGTACACAATTTAAATTTTTAGTGCGAGTTACTTTTGAATAAACACAATGCATTAAGTTATGCTTGAGGATTATTAGGCAATGGAGTATCATATCTAGTGCGTCCGAATTGTTCCGCTAAATAGACAGAAACGACTGTACCACTCTGATCGCCAACCTCCACTAGTTGGAGAGGCACTTTAAGAAGAAGATTAAGTTAGACTTACATTTCAATTTATTTCATGAGATTTTTTTAGATGAGATGATAACAATTTTCAATAGATATAACTACAGCATTGCACGATCCTCTAATCATAGATATTTAAGTTTTATTTTAATTAATTTCTCATATTTTCCAGCTGATAATTTATGAAATAGAAACAATTTTGCTCCTTAAACATTAAAAAACTATATGAAACAAAAAATCGCTGAAGCAACTTCAATTTAAGTCAACAGTAAAAATTTTTGGTGATATTTAAACCTCGCATTTCAAACCTTGTCAGCATTTTTTTATTTATTATTATAATAATAGTTAATTGTAAATTACAACAAATATTTCAATACGTGAAGCAAGCTATAGACTAGAAAGCGCGGGTTCGATTCCCACTGTACTTAAGCTTCCGATGAAGAGTAACCGATATGTAAGCACTTATCTAGCGTGATGGATAAACGGTACTAACACTCGTTCTAAGAAATATTACTTAGTCCCAACAGTGGGAACAGTAAGAGGGCTATTTATGTTTAAATTCTTGTTACACTAATATGTTTTTTTTTATTCGATGAAGCGACGATACGAATGGGACGTTCACATAATACGCCAAGTAAAGAATAAAGTAATACGCCAGCTCATGACAATGTGGCGTTAGTTGCTATGTTATCCAATACACCACATTTTGCTCGTCACCTTGAGAGATAAGATGTGGTGTATCCTTACCCCAGTAATTTCATTAGCTATAGCGCCCTATACGGAGCAGTAACGTTTGCGCACTACTATTTGGTTGCAGGAATAATACTATGATATTACTGTTATTTTAAAAAAATCAATATTCACCGACCGGTTCAAAGTCCTCTGGTTCCGATTAGACGGTTTATGTTTTTCGATAACACAACCCACAAGTAGTATGTACATACATATGTTATAATACGAACGGCCTTTTCAATTAAATAAGTTGACTCGTGAAGTGTTAATCACAATCGAACCGGTGCGACATTCTGTCTGTCGTGTTGGGACACAATAGTGGGCCACGCCTTATCACCGCCACATCAACTTGAGGCATTTGTGCTTGATCACCATTACTGGTATATCTAAAACATATTAACAAGCCTACAAAATTTTTTCGAATGAGCTTTCGTTCGTCTTTTTAAAGACATATGCAGCTTCATCGGACTTGAATTAGTTATAACAATAGATGCTTTAAATATAAGTAGTTTTCTTAAAAGAGGGAAAGAGGAAAAGCAGAGTATTAGATGTGAAATGAAGAGTTGAATAAGAGTATTTTTTACTGGTAGTAGGTCTCTGTTGCCGAAGACCGTCTAAATAGGTAGCTGTGGTGGTGCACACTTCCTGTCTGTCGCCAAATAGGAGTGTGTTAAAATTACTATGTTCCGATTTGCAAAGGCGCTGTAACTAGTGTAATTAAGAGGGTAACGAGACTCAATATCTTATCTCTTAGATGATGAGCGCAATGTGGTAGAATGTACATCTTCCCGACTAGCAGCACGTTGTTATGGGCAGCAATCACTTACTATCCGATGAAAATTCCGCTCGTCTCGTCGCGTAATTGAATAGAAAAAAAAATGTTAACTATAAAGTCATTATCTTCATCAGCCTATAGACGTCCACTGCTGGACATAGGCCTCTCCTAAAGATTCCCACATCGATCGGGAAGGGATTCATATGCCGCGATTGTGGTTATTTCCAGCTATTAGAGCCTCGTTTTGCACAATGCACTACGAACAGGTGAGGTTGACTTGGATCCCGTGAGTTTTTGTGCGGGAACTCTTACAACCCCTAAATAAAATTACAATTAATAAAATGATTTTATGGAAACGGTTAAGCATGATAGTCGACAATATTTTAACTCTCATATATAACAGTCGGAACAGGGCGAAGCTGTATTGGTGTGAGATTTACAGTACGATACTGGGAAGCGAAACCGGAATAATATTAAATTTATACAAATAAAAATTGTTAAAATAAATATTGAAAATTTACGAACGTCTTTAAAACTGATATTGCCAAATGATACTAAAAAATTATCTCATAGCATTAAGAAACATTATTACGATCAAATTAAAGCTAACACTTGTCGTGTTCATTACAATAAAGTATAACATTAAATGGCCTCTGAAGACAAAATTTATATTTTGAAGGGTTGCATTTTTTCATTTGGTTATCTTATCGTATTAATGTTGATTTAATGTTTTACACAGGATGTTAAAAAACTTATAAATTAATACACATAAAGTTAAAGCATCAAACAGTTTGTTTTTAATGTTTTTATCGGGGTTTTATCCCTTAGAAATATATCACCCCTATTACGTCAAAAATACAACACAAGATGGCTTACGTGAAAAAAAAAATTAAAATGCTAATAGCTGTGTTATAACATGTCAAAAGTCTCGTACTGCTCTGGACTTTTGTTCACACAGCACCATGTGTTTTTAATGTTATAGTTAGCGGATGAGTAACATTTAAGTAAGGTCCATTAATATTTTCAAACATAAATAATATAGCCACATAATGGAATAAAGATTCATCATCATCATCATCATCATGAGGTGCTTTTACAAACTGAAGTTTGACGGACATATAAAGAAAACTAATCCAGTGTTCAGATATTCTTGTGTACGAAGATTATGGTCTCTTAAATATTATTAAGAAAACCTCTTTGGGGGGTAATATTACAAACTAAATAAATAATTAATTCTGAAATAAATATTTGAGAAAGGCTTTTTTATTTCATGAAGCACCGAGTGGAGCGAGTTCACCTGATGGTAAATAATACGCCTGCCCATAACAATATGGTTCTAGTTATTATGATATATACATTTACATATTGAGCTCAACAGCTAAAGATAAAATGTTACGACTCTTTATTCCAATCATATCACTAGCTACAGCGCCCTTCTGACCGGGACACCGTAATGTTTGCACAATACTGAAGGTAGAAATAAGAGCTACGACGACATCTACCGAGACGGTTTCCGGCAACAGAGACCTACTAGTAGAAATTTTCGCTGGAATATTCTATTAGTAAGTATATTATAAACTATTAATATTTCCTCCAAATATGTAACGAATGATGATTTATCTCCGATAATTATATTGTATTTAACTTGATTATAATCTGAGCTGTTGAATATCTAACGACCGGTTTAAAATTCTTTATAACGGTCTATGTTATAAGCGGTGTGCGCAAACGCTGTGCGAAATACAACCATTATCTTCACAATCAGACATTCAAATATTTACATACATAACACAGAGATATATTATCAATATAAACCGGAGTTCACACCGCAGTGCAGTGATATTTATATATATCAATCATCATCCGATAGACGTCCACTGTTGGACATAAGTCTCCCCCAAAGGTATTCAAATCGATCAATCCTGCGCTGCCTGCCAAACCGCCGGGCACTGAAGGTCGTCGTTTGTAGGGGTTCATATGGGCGGATTGGGCTATTTCCCACCACTGTGACTCAATGCGGAATGACGGAAGTTAGAGTCTAATTTGTTGAAAGGAGGGCGCCCCACGAGCAGGTGAGGTTGGCTTAAACCCCCTGAGTTGTTGCGCGGGACACTTTACACCCCATTCATCTATATAAACATATAAATGGAATATAAGGTCTAAAACTTGTTAAACTTTTAATATAACAATCAGGAAATCTTAAACAGTTATAGGTTTTAAAGCGATTTCATCATCATCATCATCATCAGACGACTAACTTCCACTGTTTAACATAGGCTTCTCCCAAAGATTTCACCATCGTTTGTTAGAGTTCATTGAGGGGAATTTGACCGTAACCCACCACGCTGATCCGGTGCGCGTTGGTGGGTGGTCAGAGCCTCGTCTGTTATTCAGCAGGGTGCACCGCGTGCAGGTGAGGTTGACTTGGGCTTCGTAAGATGTTGGCCATAATATTTTGACGATTGAAGACGATTTTGGCTAGTAATTTAATAAAGAATTAGACAGTAGTAGTTAATAAAACAGTTTATTAGTCGGGAGGTATCTTATTGACTTTTTGTACTGAAGGCATCTGTGACATTTTTTTTTATTCAATGGAACGATGAGACGAGTGAGACATTCACATGATGGTAAGTGATAGACCTCCCCATAACAACGTAGCACTGGTTGGGTTAGTATATATTGCACCACATTATGCTCGTCGCCGTGAGACTACAACTCCCTTCATATTGGAACACAGTAATGTTTGCACTTAACTGTTTGAAGGCGGCTGAATTATTAGTGTGCTTAAAGTTGTCCGGGGCGTATAAAGTTTATTAAGTGTATACAAGGTTTAACGCGTGTGTTTATGCATCTGATTCATAAATAGTACCGGCGCCAGTTATTTCATTAAACTAACAGCATAGTTATTTACGAGGCTGCTATCGACAGTCAATCAGGCACACCTTGTACGAGAGCTAACTAACTAAAATATTACAATGCGCCGCATTTACTAACACCGAGAGATAAGAGATAAGAAGTTAACAATTGGTTCTATTTACCATAACAAATAAAACGGTTGATACTCTATCCGCTTTGTTTCTCTTTATCACCTTTTTTATGTAGTTAAGTAATTTTTCTATTTTCAACAAATACAAGAGGCACTTCTAAAAACATTTTATATTTGTGTATATACATATTATTGGTGGTAGGCCTCTGTTGTCGGAAACTATCTAGGTAGGTACCACCTCAACGCCTAGTTCCGCGGGCAAACAATACTGTGCAAAGCTGTTCCGACTTCAAAGGCGCTGTAGCTAGTGAAATTACTGGGGTACCGAGACTATCATCTTATATATAAAGGCGACGAACGCAATGTGTGTAACATTAACTAGCGCTACATTGTTAAGGCCGGGCGTATCACTTAGCACCAGGTAAACGTCCCGCTCGTCTCGCGGCTTCGAAGTATTAAAAAAAATATATAGATGCCAAGTTCAGTACCACCGACGACGAACGATCGACGTGAAGATCTTTGAGAGCGGCCAATGTCCAGCAGTAGACGTCTATCGGCTGATGATGATGATGATGGAGTTCAGTACCAGCCTTTTATCTCAATTTTCTTCGGACACTGCATAATAGCCACAGTTAATTCACAATAATACAATAGTGTTATACAGTAGAATTTTATAAGTCTGATAAACATCCTCTCTTCAAACGTCTCTTATTACATACATACTCCAAGTAAATTGGTGATGGTGATGAAACTATAACATTTTCTTGGTCAACGGACGCGTGGATAAGTCTAGTAGAATACTATTGCACATGCAACAGAGCTTACTTCACAGCTTTCATATAAAAAAGCAGCAAATACATAAAGCACGCAATAATATCTTTAAGTAATTTATATGTGAATATTAAAAGACTAAAGTAGATAAATGTTTTATTAATGAATACCAAAGTAGAATATTTTAATGAGCTTTAAAAATTTTATTTTATCGTTTCATGATAAAATTATTTAATTAACTACACAGTGATCATTTAAACTAAATGAGAAATGTTACCCAAGCGACTCAAATAATGTTTCTTATCTCGTTTTTTTATTTAGTCGTGATGTTAAGAATGAGTTTAAGTGTTTAATTACAATCGATGGTACTGTAATTCTTATTAAAGAAACTTATTTATCTGTGGTACATATATATTGAATAATAATGAATAAACAGCCCACTTAATGTTATCACCGCTGGGACATGAGTTCTTCTCTTACTAGGAGAAAATCAATACCATTATATATTATAGTTTTTATACGAATGTGTGCAGTTGAAGGGTGTTATATACATAAACAATTTGTAATAAAATCACACACTGAAATATTATTGTTTCATCTAATAGATTATTCTTTAAAACAGTACTGAAGTTGGAGAACAATTTGAGTTGTCCTACATGACAAATGTTTATTTATATATTGTGGTATATATATCACGAAAAGCTTATATATTTTGAAGACTAATTTCATGCAAACAAGGAGGTGAAGTACACTAAATTTTATGTGATTATCACGAGATTTGTTTAATATGTCGCCAAAGTAAACTTATTTATGGTGATCACAATAAATAAATATATCTTAGTCTCAATCATCATCAACCTCTTCCAATGTATAGATGATGTTAACAATTTAATTACAAGGCCTTGCGGTGTCGGAATTTTTTATTATACAACATATAGCAGTTGTCATGTTTATGATGATAGTCTCCGGGAATCTTGATTTCGGTTGAGCCGAAATAATAACTAATACGTGTACCAACAAAACGTATCGAAAAAGATGGTAATGTTTACATCAAATAACTCCACACATGTCTGTACGTAGACGCCATCGACATGTGTGACGCAGGTTTCGAAGTTATACATTTTTTATGTCATAACTACAATACACAATGGAGTATTATATAAAACATGTATGCTGAATTATTCTCTAGTAAACCATTATAATGATTTTATTATTTACAATGGATAAAACGCACTCGGAAAATATTTTGACTCATACATTTCGACGACGAGCACATAATGGTTTTATAGCCTCAGATTTACAATTTAAGGCAAAAAACTTACCACCATTTTGTATAACGTTAAACGATTTCAGTCAACAGTGAAAATCCAATTAAGGTAGTGTACGAAAGCACAGCCTCTACGGGGTATTTGCGGAAGCCGCCCCGTGATGAACACAATGGGGGTTTACCCTTTAAGGTTTTACTTATGTCGGCAATCCCTCCCGCGACATAATAATGAGAAAAACAATTATTTAAAAATTTTTAAGTAAACGATAATACTTTTAAACGAAAATACCTACGAATTACAAGCTAAAAAAATTGTGTTTTGTGAGATACAAAACGAATATAAATTAATTATCTCTTTTGATGTTAATTATCAAACGAAGAGGTCCTACGACGTGTAAACCAAAAGCACGAACTTTTGCAAACCGTCAGACAAGAAAAGTATTATGATACTTTTCTGAATGTTTCAGCCACGTGCTTAGGCACGATAGGTACGAACTGCTTTAACTCGTCTTGATGGGTAAAGTGGGTAAAAAGACTGTTCGTCGTGGGAAGAGTTCATGGCTGCGTAACATCAGGGAGTGGACTGGGATCGTGCGTGCCATCCAACTGTATCGCCTCGCAAGAGACTGGGCGAAATATGGTGAACTGATCAGCAAGCTTCGCTAGTAATAAAGTAGAAGAAGTGTTAAATAAAAATAAGGAAAACCTTTTTCTAAAAAAAATCTTTACATCACAAAACAATAAAATAAAACTCTATTGCAAAAGGATAGCGTAGTAATTGCAAACGGTCGTGTAAAGCAAAAGCTTCTTCGAGTTTCCATAGAGCTTTTATTGAAATCATTATAATTTCCTTAAACATCATAAATGTGAAAAATTATCCACAAATAGTAATTTACGCAAAACACTCTAAAAATGTATTGGAATCCTGCTATCGATTGCACTACACAAAAAAGTATGTAAGAATGTAGTCAAGTAGAGTTCACTCATTTTATAAGTATAGGTTGTTCGGTAGTTTTTACGTTAATTATCGTTTGCGTATAAGGTAATTAGTGTAAATTGTGATGAATAATCTCTTTTCTTATTTCATATAACATATCTTCTTACTTTTAATTTTGCTGGTGTAAAATGTTTAGAGAAAAGTAGATCTCAAAATGAGACTCTTGTAGATGATGAACAGATTTTGTCCGTTTAAATAAAACAATGGTTTCTCTATCAACAAATCAAAATGATTCTATACAAATTTTTTCATGTGTTGTCTAAATACTTTCACAGGAGCTTCAAATTGCGATTTGTTTAAATGCAATACTAATAAAAAAAATTAAGAATATATCAAAAAATATAATAAGTAAACTCTGTTAGCTAATTTGAGTTACATGCAATATTTTTTTTTTATATCTTTATACTGTTGTTATTTCAATAAAGAACCTCAAATAAATGTACAGCGTGAAACAAATTGGTAGTGACTCATTAGAAAGCTATAATTAATTTAAAAGTTAATATCGAAATTGATTGAAACAATCACAAACATCCGGAGCTTTTAGCGTTTAGCAAACATCGTAATAGATCCATTAAGTGTCGATAAAAAAAATAGCAATTAGAGTCGATAGTGTTGAGATCAGTTAGAGAGATAGTTTCAATCAAATCATATAATGCGAAGTCCGACACTGGTTACTCCTTAAACAAGCATCGCGTATATTCTACTCATATAACGGTGCATGTAACATTCAGACGTTTATCGTGAAACGTATCGTTATACATTACGATTGACAGAATAAATAACACCGATATCTCAAGTGTACGTTAAGTGTACACTATGTTATAAAAAAGAAAACAAACCTATTACTTAATTACTGGTAATAATCTTTGCGGCTTGCAATACGATGCGATTGCACTGACACCAATCTTTCACACTATATCGGTAGCGATGTATATAAATAAAATCCGGTCTTCACTAAAATTCACTTCTAAATCGAGAATATGATCGATCGGTAGTAACGAGCGAGCGTGCAAACGCTCCACGGGTTGTTACACTACTGGCTAGTAGGTAGTGACTACTACGATTCAGCGCAGGCTCAGTATAACAGGCGCGACCAGTCGCTGCAGGCTATCTTAAGCTTGTGACCGATGATATTAATTCATGATCCGAGCTAACTCCGCGCAAATATGGAGCGTCGTGGGATCTATACGCTGTGTGTTGTGTGTGTGGTTTTTTTTTCGCGATCCAAGGATATCGACACGAGCAAACGTTACGTTTTACTTACGCAAGCTGACGGCTTGAATTACATGCTCCTTTATGAAAATTAACAATGTATCTGACGCGCACCGCCATTGTACTATGGGAGCCTTGACATAGTATAAGCAAAAATTTTCAAATACTCCAAAGATTATGAATATTAGGAAAATATTTACACAGTAATCACTATATGTTACATATCTATCCATTAAAACGCCTATTCAATTTTTTTTTATGCCAAGGAATGTAAGGGGTCCCGCGCAATAACTTACGAGATCCAACCCAACCTTACCTGCTCGTGTTGCTTCCTGCTAATCAACAAATAAGGCACTGGCTCCACCAACCCGCATTGGGCCAGCGTGGTAGGAAATGACCCAAATCACCCCATATGAATCATTACAAACGACGGTCCCATATGCTCGGCAGATTGAGGAAAGCCGCTGGATGTGGGTAGCCCAGGACAGATAGATGGGATCTTTGGAGAAGGTCATTATCCAGCAGTGAACGTATATCGGCTGATGATGACGAAACGAGCGAAACGTTCACCTGAGAGCAAGTAAACGTCCTGCCCATAACAAAGTAGCGTCAGGATGATATACACAACACCACATTGTGCTACCAACCCTCGTTAACCCAGTAATATCAATAGCTACTGCGCCCATACAAGTAGAAGAGTAATATTTATATATAATTTTTCTTAAAAATTATAATAATTAAAAAGGGCTCCTAATACTAAATTAAATATTAACAATAAAAAAAAATTCAAAATTTGTAACTTAATGTTGTTATCACAAATCTAACTTTAAACTATCGATGAGAAAACATGAAAATTACAAAATAGTAGATGTAATTTTTTGTATCACTAACAAACCAATATTGGACCAAACTGGTCTGTGTTTGGAAAATATAAATAAGTAAACAAATACATTTTCTATATTATTCATAACTAGTTATTCCCCACTCTCTTGGGTAGTCGTTAAACCCCACAACTTCCTTAGGGGAAAGAATTTTGTAAAATCCATTCTTAGCTGATCTCTAAAAGGCAGAAGCAATATCTCTCCCAAATTTTGAGTGTATACGTCTAATAGTTTCAAAGGTATCGCGATGAGTCAATGAAACTCTGGATATCTGCTGTCATCATCAGCCGACAGATCCACTGCAGGATATAGACCTCCTCCGAAGAGATCCGCGTTACTTCTACGGGAGGTACGGGCCATTTTCCACCACGCCAGTCTAATGCGAGTCGATGAAAGCCAGAGCCTCGTTTGTTGATTTGCAGGAAGCACCACGAGCAGGTGAAGTTGGCTAGGGCCCCGTGAGTTCTCCAGACCCGGACCCCTATAGGATATTTCCTATATATATATAGATAGATAAATGAAAGGTTACACATCAAAATGATTACCAGTATACAAATGAAGATTATATACAGGCTATTATTTAAGATGGTATGAATGGAAAAAATAACTTCAAAAATGCGTAAAAAAAACTCTTTTTAATATTATTTGACACTTATTTTATTTATTACATCAACATCTCAATAAATACTCCATGTCGCGATCACCTTGCTGTAAGAGATAAACAATGTAGCACATATTTACGAAATACACGAGATAAGCAGCAATACTCCATTCATTAATTAATGACGCCCTTTCACAAGGCGAACAGATAGGAATTTCATTTTTTTTCTTTTTGCTCCCATTCACTCAAATTAACTTGATTTCGATAGAGGTCACGTTAAAATTGTTATTTCGCAACTAAAATTATATCGCGGAATGCAAAACGAGATAATTGTCTAATTATTTATAAATGCAAAATGTCGTATTGGTTATATTTACTCCAATAAACAAAAATAGCCAAGTTATTGATTGATAAGATAAAGTAAGTATGAATCGCAGTAAGATAAAATAAATCATTACTTTCATTAAACGTAGTAAATGATCTGACGTCTTAACTTTGCAATAAAAATAACCAAAGTTGTTATTTTGAAATCTCCGAGCTGCGTCAGATTTCTAATTGAGATATAAATCTTATTACTAGCCTTTACAGCCGAAGACCGTCTAGGTGGGTATCACCGCAGCGTCTATTTCTGCCACTAAACAGTAATGTGCAAGCATTACTGTGTTCCGGTTTGAAAGGCGTTTCAGCTAATGCAAGAATTAGAGTAACGAGACTTAACTTCCAATGTCTCAAAGCGACTAGCGCAATCCGATGCCATGTATATCCTCTTATCTCACCGGAATTTGATCATAAGTTAAATCTACAGAAATTTTTTTTTTACTTCCCATTTAACATCAGTTCAATGTTTGTGATAATAATTATTATTTTGAACATTTTATAACCTTAATAAATATCTCAAATATAATTGTTTATAATTTAGTAAAAGCACATCTACTTAATAACGAACGTGAAGGACTAGTTTTCTGCTAGACATCGAGCCTGTAAGTTAGTTTTTAAGCTTTGAAATATGATAACCAACAATTTGAACTCTACTACACATATATGTATATATATAATTAGACGGCAGATAATAATTATGGTGTTTACTAAAGTAAAGCAGTTAAGAAAACCAGGCCAATGAATTGGACCGAATGCTTTGAGATACCGATAAGGAAAAAAGGTGCATAACTGTATTAATAAAAGAATATTTATTGAAAATCGGACACCGCAATTTGACTTTATGAAAACCTTTATTTTATTTAGATTGCTTAAGATGTGAAAAGAAAAAAATGTAAAGGTTAAAGGTTAGCATAAGAGCAAAAAGATCGCTGATTCCTACTGCTAAGAGTATGTGTTTTGTTCATCTACACTCAGATGTATTTATATTCATACTAGATGTTCATCGCCCGATTTGATGGCTGCAATATTAAATTAGATTTGAAATTTTACTAAAATAATCCTTGAGAAAATATATGGAACCGAGACATGGTCCTTTGCTATCGGCCTTATAAAAAGCTTAAATTCACCCAAGGAGCATTAGAGAGAGCTATGCTCTGAGTATGACAAGGTGGACCGACGATATAGTGAGAATCACGGGAACCCACTGGATGCGAGCAACGCGGGACCGATCGATGTGGAGATCTTTGGGGGAGGCGTATGTCCAGCAGTGGTCGTCCATCGGCTGATGATGAATCCTTGAGAGCAACCGCAACTGCAAATGGCTTTCTATAGCAACCGCATAAATCAATTTAACGATCTATCATATTAACATAATGCTGGTATATCTCTGTTGCCGGAGACTGTCTAGGTACCACCGCAACTCCTATTTCTCCCACCACACATTACGAACAAACATTACTGTGTTCCGAATTGAAGGGCGTTGTAGCTATTGAAATTACTGAGGGAACGGGACTTAATGTCTTATATTTTAAGACAAGCACAATGTGGTGCTGCGCATTTATCCTAACTAGAGCGGAATCGTTTTGAGCGGGACTTACTATAAGCTGAACAAAAAAACACTTCCATCTCATAAGTTAATTTTATGATAAGGAAGATATGTCATGCTCGCTAGTGATAGATATACCAAACCGTAACCCGACCAGCCTTAACGGCCGCCCTACCACACGAAGGTATTCGATCTTTTCTCTTCCGCATTCGTAGAATGATCTTATCTATATAAGCTACCATAAGCAATCCATTTTAGGTGACAAAGTTACAGACACTTGCTTACATAAAACCAACGCGATGTTACTCTGTTTTTTCGTAGGTTAATGACATTAGGAACAACTATTTAGTACCTAGTTATTATTTATTAGGACTTCATTCTTGATAAGAACAGCAAAGGAGTAGAGCATCTTGCTGGTGTTGTTATTCCCATGGGTGCCTTAAAGAGAAGAGTTAATAGTCTGTTACTTGTGCTTACTACAACCACTTAACACCAGGTGATATCGTGGCCAAGTACAAACTTTTTAACGTTAAAAAAATATATATTTTAATATAAATAATACAAATGTGACGAAACTTAATTCACTATGAAGATATGATTATATTAATGTTTATCTTGTCTTATTAACAGGAAGCAAGGATTGATCTTAACAGTACTCCGACCTCGTTGAACCTTCCATGCTACGAATTCACAGATTAATAAATATATTTGTTTTTTTTTTTCAAATAACAAAAATTTTTATTCAAAAAAGTTTTTACATTACTAAACAGTGTTTCCTGCTCTAGCTCTAGCTTGCGCTGTGTTGCAAAAGGCAATATCTTCCCTGGAACGACTAGATTTAAAAACACTTGAATACAAAATATAAATACAAATGAAACTTAACATAAATCATTAAAAAAAATCTTAACAAGGACTACTAACTTTTACTAATTAATAAAGACTGATGATATAGACAGACTTGAGGAATTCACAAGTATGGTTACTGATACCGAGTGTGCGTAGTAATAAACTAATGATAGTAAATTTTGTCGCTATACAATAATAAATGCTGATAGAAATATAGTTAAATGTGCTAATAATCAATAGTTTTTATGTTCTTGTTCTGACTAGACCAATTATCACATAATCTACTTTACCCTTAAAGCTATTTGGCCAATTAAAACAAAAGTAAGATCTGCTTCTTAAAAAAATAGACTAAACGATATCAAAGTTACAGGCTAAAACAGCAACGGAAAGACATCGTTAAACTAATACAGAAACCTTTAAAAGTGATAAAACCTGGTTTAAAAGTCTTTAAATTCAGTCGACTTAAGATAATAAATTATAAAATCTGAAACGGAAACCTGCATCTTTACGAGCCCCTTTTTATATGGTTTATGCCCGTTTTATTTTAAAATGTAATAAAATAATGCATTTGATGAGGAGGTATGTGCAAGCGCGGGCCATTAGTGCTCCCAGATCGTGTACCGTGTCTAACATCTAAATTGATTACCTAATTTTCCAAATTCAAACTCGGTACACGAAATTACACCGTAAAATATTTAACGGTTAACGAAATACAGCAAACGTCATACAATTAACCAATTTAAACTTTTAAAAGCAAACGAACTAAAATATACTTAAATTTTTTTTCAGTTTAAGATTTTTTTACTTTAGATGTAACACATTAATCTATCTATATATAGGAGATATCTAAAAATTCATTGACTCATCGCGAGAGCACCGAAACTATTAGAGGTAATGATTAAAAATTTGATAGAAACATTGCTTCTGCAATTTAGAGGTCAGCTAAAAATTGATTTTACGAAATTCCTTCTCCAGAGTTGCGTGGATGTTAAGGTCAGCAAGGTTGACGGGCCAGCTAGTAAGATATGGGCATTATTTAAGCTAAAGGTCATCTAAAAAGTGAACCGACAATTTATTGAAGGTCCCGGGACAATAGTCGATGCAAGCAGTTGCAAGTCCAAACTGTACGGAGTTCTTTGAGGAAGGCCTATGTCCAACAGTAAACGTTTATCTGATAATGATGATGATGCGTTATTAACAATCAAATAAAATTTATACAAAATAGAACCAAGCCAAAGTATGTCTCATTGTTGGGTAATAATAAAAACAAACAAACCGTTACCGACGGAACAAACAGGTGCTTAAAAGTACATTCGTGCATACGATTTGGTAATGTTTAAAACATGGAGTCACATTGAAATGAATTTTTACCGGTACGAAACGGGCCCCGCGCACTGTACGGTAAGACTCCATCTCCGTACAACGCGAGCGGCTCGCGCTGTATGTGGTGGGGTCGGCGTGATAAATCAACTGCCGACACACCCTATATCTCCTGCCAATATTGTGTTCCGCTGACCACTTTGTGTTAGCACGGTATCACATCAGCGATATTCGAAATAACCTCAACAGTGTCAAACTGTCAAAGCTGCCATTAAAAACTGTTCAAGCACCAAAAAGCATTTTTATTAAAAAGAACATGAAGTACCGGAGAAACGAAATACCCAAGATTCTCCACAGGTTGTGTAAAGATATATTAAACCGTTAAACTCATATCAAAGAATATAATAAGGGATTTAGGATCTAATTAATCAACTGAAAGCATAACTAGGGTCTAAAAATCCGAAAATATATCTGTTATGTAAATAAGCTTAATAAATACGTGAATTTAACTATTTCACTCGTTAAACAGTAGTGTCCAAATGTAAGTGTTCAATTACAAATTATTGGGGTAATGAAACAGCAGACAAATGTGGCGCAGTGTATATTATCCTAGCAAGCATTACAATTATGTGCCGGTCATCAAATAAAAAAAAAATTGATACATGACGAAGTTTGATACATGAAGAACAAGTGACACAAAACTAATGCAAAAAATAAAATTTGTGGGAGTGTAATAGAAATGAATGTTTTATTTCGCTATATGAAATGTTTATTTACTTTTCACTTCCACTGGTACTGATTCTATAAATTATTGGTATTACCATGTTCACTTTATTTCTAATTCCATCATTATTTTTAGCCTTTTTTATCGCAACTCCAATTACATAAATGTTCTATTCTACAAAATTATTTAAAAGTGTCATCACATATTTATCAAATAAATGCAGATAATAATAAAACAAGTTAATAATGCCAAAAGGGTGTAAGGGGGCCCGTACAACAACTCACGAAACCCACGCCAACCTCACCTGCTCGTGATACACCCCGCTAATCATCAAAGGAGGCTCTGGCTCCCGCTAACCCACATTGGACCCGCGTGGTGGGAAATGGCTCAAATCTTGCTATATGAACAAACGACGACCCCTAGGTACCAGCGGTACTGGAAGCCATGCTGATTGTGAATGAATGTCGCGGGAAGCCGTTGGGTGCGGCAGCGCAGGACGATTCGTTCGATTTGGATATCTTTAGGAGAGGCCTATGTTCAACCATGGACATATTATATATCGGCTGGTGACAAGATAATGAAAAGCTAAACATGATTGCAAAGTTATATGTAACCTGAATTGCTATTTTATTTCAACAGGCTACTAGTACAAAAATAATTTATCATGTTCAAAACACTTATTTTATTATTTTATCAACTTAAAACACATTTTCAATTATATGAATATTATAATAAAACAATAGACTCTAATATTTTATGAAAATACATAAAAATATTATTAAATATATATTTGATATAAAATAATACAGGTTAGGTTGCCAAAACATTTATTTTTAAGTGGTTCATAATAACCCTTTTTTTTTATAAATTGGTAATTGAAATTACATAAATTCTCTTATAAGTGATGATGGTTTACTAAAGAGATAATTCAATAAACAATGAGGTACCACCGGTGAGAGCCCCTCAACAGGTTCCCGCCTTCCCCCAACACGTTCCGCCTTGTCGTGGTGGCTAAGTAACCGTGGCTGGGTCGCCCACGGTGAAGCGAAGAGGAACTTACGCGGCCGGCCCGAAGTGTAGAGCCCTCCCGAGGCGGCCGCTCCAGATTAGAGCACCGGTTTTAAACTGCGAGCTCACCACGGATGCCGCCGGTGGGCTACAGGGGCGGCTTTATGCTGCCCTTTGCGGCCAGGCTGCAGAGGCGGCTTTATGGTGCCCCTTGCAGCCGAGGTAGAGTCGCGGGAGAGCACCCTCTGCGACTAAGCGGTGTCGCGCCGGTGATGCGGCGGCGGTGGGGCGGAGGTGGGGCGCGGGGGTAGAGAAGTGTCGGTATTGCAATGCGCCGACCTCCTTATCCTCCGCGGCTGTATAACGAGTGGCAGCGGGCTGAACATCGGATCCGCCGCAGGGAGTCGGGAGAGTTTTCTCTCTTGGCTCCCATGGCCTCTGGGTGACGACTTCGGGGAATCCGTTGCCCGCGCGACTATATATAAGAGACTATATATAAGAGGCCGAGGAGAAAGCGCGCTACATGTTCCGGCGTGCCCCTACGGAAGTGGAAAGAGAGGGTTCTCCCTCCCGAGGTGGACTGCGTGAGCGGCCAGCGCCGGCGGGGTCGCGGATAGTGCGAAAGTGTTTCCATAACCCCGGCATCAGGCGACGAGGTGGAACATCGTGAGGGTTTTAATCGGTGCAAGTCCGACTACTACTGTGTACTAGACAGGCATTTCCCCCACGTTAATAAAAAAAAAAACCTAAGATTACCTATCGTGGTGGTTTATGACATATTGTATTCTTGTCTAAGGTTTTAAGTCTCTGCAGAAAAGATAATGTCTATGCTTATTTTGCCTAACAAGTTTTCTCTGGTCGAAAGTTACCCCTATTAAAGAGTCATAACTTTATATTTATATAACAAATTCGTAATTCTATCATCAATAATGTACTAACGAAAGTTATGAGCCATTATTAAGTAATTTAATAATTTTTGTTTGCTTATAATATACTTTGATGATTATTTTAATATCGTCCCTCTGAAACGAAACTACATAATGTTTTTTTTTTTTTTATGTATCGATTAAAGAAAGAAGTACGTCGTTAATTTAAAAGTTGTTAAAAAAAAATTTCAAGGTGATTTCTATATATAAATAAACACGTTATATAAACGATCAATAAAATTTATTTAGCATACTCACATGTATGAATAATGTAGATAATAACAAAACACTTAATAGCACGAATGAAAACTTGAATCTTTGACGTCACTGAGAGTCGTTTGCATGCATCATGATTAACTTAGACGTAACTATGTTATAAGTGATTACATTAATAACCTTAAAAAGTAAACGATATTTAAACGGCTATAACTAATAACTTAACAAATACAGCTTGTGTAAGAATAAGAAGTAATTTGGTAAGTAAAGTAGGCAGTCGCGATGACTTGACAAGACAAATAAAGCTTATAAAATTTTTGGAATAATATAAAATTATATATTTTTTTTTAAATAAGGAAAAACTTTTCATTATTAAAATATTATGAATAAAGACTTGAAGATGTCTCTTCATGATGAAATACCAATTCATGTTAATTTCCCGCTCTTAGG
Source organism: Ornithoptera alexandrae (assembly GCA_029030555.1). Classification (NCBI taxonomy): domain Eukaryota; kingdom Metazoa; phylum Arthropoda; class Insecta; order Lepidoptera; family Papilionidae; genus Ornithoptera; species Ornithoptera alexandrae. The sequence goes on along the minus strand of JARDVY010000007.1, from coordinate 3,059,841 downwards.
TACTAAGTTTATTGGTTACAGGGGTAAGTATGTATTTAAGGAAATTTTGTGACGATTTAAATTTTTTTGTTATTAATCGTCCTTTTATTCATCAATTTACTTATTGATTTCTCGCTGAGTCGTTAAATGACGTAGTATGGAAAATAAGGCACATATTAAAGACTTTTCATTTCATATGCAATAACGTAATATTACGATGTACCCTTTAATATTTTTTTATATATAGTATTAAAAAAACAAGATCATTAATACGGATACAAGAAGTTACATCTACAGTGCAATCAAGTTCAATTAAATAATACAATAATGCTTACAAATAAACACTGCGATAAAAAATAATGAATCGATAATATTTAAAATATAATACATAAATAATTAAATAAAATCTTAAATATAAATTGATATGTCTCATTCTTTGTTATTCTTGATTGTTTATTAATACTAAAATGTATAGCAATCGCAAAAAAAATAAATGTGCTAACAATCTACTCAATAATACTTGTATGGTAATTAACATAATAAAATTAAAATATTATTAAAAAAAAAAACCGTTAAATAAAAATATAATTTAGTGAGAATCATAACATCATAGTTAGTACGCGTATCATTATCCTACAACTCTGTGAGAATGCACAGTAATATAAATATGTCAAAATGCAAAAAAATAGACACGCACATAATATCGAATTGACTGTGAATAAAGACGTAAAAAAAAATTACAGAAAATTATCAAAAGCTGCAATATCAATCTTTTCTGTTTTCCCAATTTTAATGTTATTTCCGTTTTCTTTCAATTCTTTTTAACAAAAAAAGAATTATCAAAAATGTACCACTATGAATAAATTATTTGATTAAAAAAAAAACTGGGAATATCTTATTGTAAATAAAAATAACTTCAGTATTCACTGATTTGCCAATTATCGATGAAACTTAAATTTTTTTGTTAGCTTTTTTTTTATTTTACAAAGCAATGAGACGAATAATACGTTCACCTGATGGTAAGCAATACGCCCGCCCATAGCAATTTGACGCTAGTTTGGATGATACACTGCGCCAAGTTGTGCACGTCGCCTTGAAATATAAGATGTTAGGTCTCGTTACCCCAATTGTTTCACTAGGTACAGCGTCCATCGAACCGGAACACAGTAATGTTTGTACATTACTGTATGGCGGTAGGAATAGACCTACATAGACGGCTTCCGACAACGAAGACCTCCCAATAGTATAACTTAATTCATATTATTAATTTTAAAAAGCAGCCAAATCAAGTAAATATAGTTATTATCCTATTAGATATTATTTTAATAAAAGTAAAGCTTAAAAGAATCTAAATAGCATCAAAAACAATACCATAAATCACTTACGTTATATTAATAATTTATTGAATAATATATGATAAATAAATTAACATATGCAACTTAACTGGCTATAAGTAATATTATCATTGTAAAACAACATGACCTATTTAATAAAGTTTTGGAATGTGATTATTGACTTATATCAAGTTCAATTGGGATACAGAGAAAAAAAAAACGATTATAAAATATTTCTCAAGATGAGATTGATATAAAAACAATGGTTGATATAATATTTAATACGTAGCGTTGAATATTAGTCAACGGTGCGAAGGTTCAAGGATCCTGACGTATGAAAGAACGGCCGTGATCCGTGTAAAACCCCCGGAAGTTGCAACAACAAAAACAATTCTGCTTCATCGATCAGCCGATTGATTTTTAATCTACATCGATTGCTCGAGATTCTTACATAATCTTGAAGTTTTAAACAAACAAACCGAACTATACAATTGACACGTATCTTTCTAAATCTTATATTTGTAGACCTATTTTGAAATTGCTAATATTGTCTGAACGGTATGAAGAACCATCAAGAAAGATACGCCATCATCAAAAGAGTATCTAAAATATTTTATCTTTCATCATTAACATCACGTTACCCCCAAATCGGGGATGAAGGAAATCATTACAAACGTCCGCGTTAGAAAGTCAAAGTACACTTTATCAGTCAGTTTAAAAACGTTGCCTGCAATTTTATTTTAAGCTATAAAGCTTTGTAAAAGCTGATAGTGTAAGATTTGAGTAAGATCAGTTATTTATAAACAAGTTGAACATAACTGATATATAGTAACATGAAAAAAAATATTTTTTTTTTTAAAGCGCCATTACATAGATGACTAAGAAGTCTCAAAGAACGGAATCAGATATGGAGTAAAGCCGTGTTACGTTTGCAATAATTGTTTTCTTACATGTTTAATAACCAATATACAATTCTTTATCTTTTCATAGTTTCATAATGAAGCTGATTCCGCGATTCAGTATTCAGCAGCCGTATCGGTGACGTGGTCCAGTGGAAAGGTGTAAATGTTTCACGTCGTGACTTCCAGCTCGAGTTTGCCGCCGTTCGCACTCCGCGGGTCGCTCAGGAGGCCAACTGTGCCCTCATTCGGTGTTTATTATCTGGAACAAGCAATTTTACTTTTTAATTTCTCGAAAGATCTAAGGCGTCCTGAGCGACCTGCTAAGATTTCTGGGACTTTAGAGTAACTTGCAAATACATTGGCTACTAAAAATTTAAGTATCTTTAAAAGTATGTAAATGTTTATAATATTGTATGTGTAGGAATGTTATTGCAAGTTACTCACTCATTTTCATCTGCCGAAGACAAAGATTAAGATATAACCACACATGTTAAATTTTGAAAAATCCTATTTTCTCTTGATTCTTGTATTGTGTATTGAACTTCTTTCCCTTCATTGCGTCGATTCTCTAACAATACAAAATAACACATTTTTTTTCTATAACTATTAAATTTGCAGATTACGTAGAAAAATTAAAAAAGTCCGCACAGATATCAATTGTAGAAACCGTATAATGCAAATTGAGAAAAGTTCCTAAGATCAAGCTTCAGGTGAAAGAATACCGGTATGATCTAATAAAAGCTTTCATAGATACACGACATTCGCAAACCTAAACTGGACCAGCGTGGTGGATAAGAGTTCTGTATTATTCTTTTGAGAAAATATCCGAAATGCAAAGAAACAATTTAAAAAGAGATGATTTCTTTTCTGCTATTTAAAAATTCACTAGGTTTATAGTTAAATAAAATATACTCTTGTATAGTAAGTCGTACAATGCAGTGTATGCAACAGTAATAAAATATACAGTGAGAAGTCGGACATCAAGCGCAGTGCATGCCCGAGCACGCGACGCGCACACACACGCGCATGGTACACAAACATGATGCTGCAGACGTACGACGATCTCAGTTAATTATATAAACGTCTAGATTTTCAACTCTACTAGTATTTAATGGTGGTAAATCTCCTGCTCGAAACCATATATGTATGTATAATAAGTAATATCACAGCTACTATTCCTACCCAGAGAGTTGTGTACAAACGTTACTGTTTTCCGGTTTGAAAGACGTTGTAGCTAGTGATATTACTGCAATTACAAGACATCTTATTTCTCAAGGCGACGAGCACAACACGGCGGAGTGCATATCACCCTCACTAGCCCCACGTGATTAAAAACAGGCACATAACTTTATACTGGTGGTAGGTTTCCGTTCCCGGAGACCGTCCAGGTAGGAACCACCGCAGTGCCTATTTCTGCTGCGAAACAGTAGTGTGCAAACATTACTTTATTCCGGTTTGAAGGGCACTGTAGATAGTGTAATTGGCGTAATGAGACTCAACATCTTATGTCTCAGGGCGACGAGCGTAATGTGGTGTAGTGTATACAATTTTAACTGGCGCCACGATGTCATGAGCAGTTTCACTTACCATATACATACTTTTTTTATATTATCGAAGCCTTTTTCATATATTTAGAATTAAAGAAAATCTTTTTAGGATTCCTAAATGAATTCAAATTTACAAACTTAAAGCAATAAGTAGTAGTACGATGTAAATATTGTACTTGTGTACGCAGATCAAAGTTATACTTCCGTGTGATGATTAATAAATGTAATAATATTAACGTTATAATAAAATAACAATTTTATTACGCAATTTTTGTATATACACCCAAAAATTATTAATTAGTTTTTTGTTAATACAATTCTAATAACAGTTTTGATGACGGTGGTACATAAATTATATGTTTTTCTCAGTTCAGGTATTTGCGGTATAATCTTCCTCAAAAACTAACTTAAAAAAAATAACACTGTTTCCGCTAACACTAGAAAGGAAGGATAAATTATAATTTAAATACTAAATAGAATCTTTATTCAAAATACTTTAAACATGACCAAGATATCGGAATATCTCTGTCTTCAATCCCAGCTTTCGCTGTGTTGTAGGAAACAGTTAATCTGTTTAGTTAATGGACATTTAATCAATCTCAGTTAATTAACCTTAATATCATTAGTCGATTAGAGAACAGACGCACTTTTACTAATGATTTAATTTGATCTATTCGAGGTACATTTAGAGATTTATTTAAATTGCTATAACCATCTAAATAATCTACTAAGAGCAAATCTATTTAGCTGCTTTTGCCTACAAGCGTTTCGTAGTTAACTGTAATGACTACAGTCTAAATGCTGTGGTAGTACCCGTTTAGACTGCCAAATAGCAGTATGCAAACACTGCTGTATTCCAGTTTAAAAAGCGATATACACGGTTTAAGTAAGAGTAATAATACACAAAATTTTATATCTTCGAGCGATCGACACTGTTGTACTATATACATTTCCTTAAAAGAAAGATCGTATTCCCTTAAAGGTCAGCAACAAACCGCGACTCCTCTGGTGTTGCGACTGTCCATGGACGTCAGTGATCACTTTCCACCAGGTGAAATGTTCGCACGTTTGCCCACCCTTCCTATAAAAAAAAATATATATTATTCTAACTAATTCCATATTGTTACGGACAGACGTTACCATTTACCATCAATAGAACTTCTTACTCATGTAATCGCTTCGACTTAATAGAAACTACAAAATCTCATCTAAAACTTTATTACATAATCCATATTACTTATTTGGATAAATCTGCAAAATAATAGTCTACGAATGTAACTTAGATGTGGGGTTACTTATAAGTGTTAAAATGCTACGTTCTCAATAAGCACTATTTAAAATGAATATAACTTTTTTGTCTTAAAAAAAAAGAAAATTCCAAAATGATTGACCATAAACATATTACACAAATTTCTATCAACAACCGCAACACGTAAGCCCTACTACTACTCAGTTTCACACTTGCGCAATCCTTTACCTAGGGTTCACTCTTGCGGAAATTTAACAACAAATCCTAATATATTATATAATAACATTATTTAAAACATTTCCGTAATAGTATAACATAAATAAAATTATGCATAATCATATAAAATATATTGTTATAATATTGTTTCAGCTTTATTGTAGTACTTTAATTTTTCTTTTCTCCTATTTGATATTATACGAAAATTAATAGTTTAAAAAGAAACATTATAGCACATACTAGAATAGTATTTTTCTCAAATATCCTTGTTTAAGGCCTAGCTATAAAACATCGAAAATTATAATTTATAATATAAGAAACAATAGCAAAAAAACGTCTGTATTAACAAAGATTTTTATGAATAGAAGAATAAACATTCTTTCAGATTTCGGTCAATATTCTAAATCTTCATTTATCAAGCTGAAGCCCACAAGACATAAGTCTTTAAAAAACTCCACATAGAACATAATAGTCTTGATTGTCTTCACGTCGTTGTGTGATTTTTTTTTATTCCACGAAGCGACAAGATAAGCTCGAAGTTCACCTGATGATAAGTGATACGCCCGCCAAAAATATTGCCGCCTTGGGACAGGTTGTTAATTCTCGTTACCTTAGTAATTTCACTAGCTACAACGCCCTTCAAGCCGAAACACATTAATGTTTGCACACTGTTGTTTAGCAGCGTTCGATGTGTTATTCTATTTTTGTTTGTTGTTTGTAGTTAACTTTGTAAATAAAAGCTGAATATTTGTTTTTATGTAAATTAAATAAGCTGAAAAATGAGCGAATATAGAGTCCTTCAAGTGGCGGCCCTATCGCGTTCACACACGCCGCCACGCACACAGACACACAGAGACGAACCGGTCGTTTGACGTCAATGGGTGGGTGGGTATGGGGATATAAAAAAAAAAGGTTAAACTATCGGTTTACTACTGCAGGAAACATCGTCCATAACAAGCTATTGTTTCCTCTCCTACCTACCGATTGACTGTTTACTCACTGAACAATCCGGGCTGCCTCGTTCACGTCTCGTGTAATCATTATCATCGTCTATATAATAATCTACTAAGCGATAAGTTCTACTGATAACAAAGATTTCGTCATCTAAAAGATCATCAACACCGTCATTATTCTCGACTCAAGAAAGGGCTGTTGATGGTTTAACACAATATACCTTCATATGCCATAGTGTATTTATAACTTGTTTTTTAATTGTCGCTTTTAAACCGTTTGCTCAATAACAGTACGGTTCCAGGTTCGATTCTAGGGGTTACTTATGAGGAAGTTGAGTTAATGGTAGAGTTATTTCGAACGGGTCTAACTAGCTAAGCGCGTTCGTAAGTTATCTATTGCCATGCAGACTTGGCGCTGTGCCACGGACGCAGTTAAATAGATACGCATTTGTATGACTAAGACAATTAAAACTGAAGTGTCCGTTATTATTCTTTATTTATATGTTTAAACGATGTTTATACTAATGGACAAAAAATTAAAAAAAAAATACATAAAACCATTTTTGGCTGTCGGTCGTATTATTTGTTCTGAATAACATCCGTAACGGTTAGAACCGAAAGTTACAACAGTTAATAGCTAAACATATAAGATAGACTAGTTTTGTTTTTATTATAAAAGAAATAAGGTACCGCAAAAAAATGTATAATCCATAAAATTATAAAGAAATCCCAATTAATTTTATAGGATTTTACTAGAAAATATTTTAATATAGCTTTGTGGTTTTTATTTAAATAAAAATAATCCGTCACTATCAACACCTCCGTCGAATTTGATCGTTGTGCTATATATCCTTTCTACTTACCATATGTGAGTCCAGCCCCATAACCATGGCTGCTGCAAATAACTTCGAACGGAGTAAAAACCAGTTAAATTATATGTATATTATATTATATTATGTCCAGCAGTGGGTTTCTATTGACCGATGATGAGTTATATAGGCGAAATTATAGATAATCAGTATATTCATATTTATTTCATTTACATATTTTGTAAACTATTCAAGAAACCTCTTACTTTGTCATCACACTTTTGGTCGAAGAAGGCACTTGATGATGATGAAAGTAAAACCACAAATATCACTATAATATAAGTGCTGTAATAAAATGATTATCGGAGATATAAAAAGGAGCTGCTTTGGCGAAGATTTATGAAGGTATTGAGGAAAAATATGTTATAATTACGTTTCAAAAAATTATATATTTAACTGAATAAAAAAAATTTTTATGTAGAGCAAAGTATATTTTTAACTTTGACACTATAATATGAACATTTTGAAGAATATAGAATAAGATTAAAACAAACAATATGATGTGTTCATCATCATAATCAGCCGACAGATGTCCATTGCTGGACATAGGCCTTTGGTTGCTATAAGGGTTTTTCTTTCAGGTCCGCGTAAATACCACTCTGATGTTCTAGATATGCCATAAGAAAATCATTGCTATTCTGGTCGTCATATATGAGAACCCGAGGATTCGTCAGGAGCATGCTTCACCGTCTAAGGACTCGTTATCACTACTGGTGTGTGATCTAATATTAAAGGAACGCGTTTTGTATCCGACCTTTATAAATAATTATCCATTGTCCTGTACTTTTTAATCAGAACTAGTTGTTTTTTTTTAATATACATACGTACGAGCGTATCGCTCTCACCAGCAACACTACCCGTCTCTTATCACCTAGAGTTTCGAGACTCGATTTATTTTTTTAATTTTACCCTACATTTGTATTTTCTTTAGTTTGTATGAACTGAACTGCTTCTGCGGACACCAAACTTGAAAAGTACGTCTTATTCATTCAACATTATCCAGAATCGTTTTTGCTCAATTCCCTCCATAAGTTTGCGCATATAAGGTAAGTTTTATATATTCGTATAATAAAACAACAAGATAATAAAACGGAGCTCGACGATATAAAACGTTTTTAATTAAAGTGAAACTGTTGTGAGACTGACGTCAATTGCGTCCGTGAGATGGATTTCTGTGATAGCGGCAGATATGTACAAATTTACATTGGCTCCTAACGCATTAGTGTCTCTTGTAACGCTCTTTTAACCACGGCCACACAACACATGTGACATTTGAATAAATAAACACACGAAACGTCTCATAACAAATAAATAAAATTTAGGAAAAAAAAACCATATAGTTCAGCTTTGATGAATTTAACTTAACATTTATGCGTCTCGAGGAAGAATCGATACTTATTGATATTGAATTTTCGGTCGGAGAAAACATCACACCTACATGTTCTATCACGTCTGCTTTCAAGGATATGCCTCATCCACCAACCCTCAACCAGGGTGCTCTCTTGTGAGAGAATGCCACGATTCACAGCTGTGGGAACATACAGAACGATATTTATTTATTTATGTTATATAATAAAATATCCTTTGAATATCTTGCAGATTTATAGACTTCAGTTTGATGAAGGTACCTCATGATAATGATGAGTCTTATAGAACACACCACGTATCGAATGCAATAACAATAAAAAAATCTTTCAACAATATGTACTGAGATTCGATAGTACAAAATGTTTATAAAAACAATTTAAACAATTATCATTAAACGCTTTTAGTTTGCAAGATAAAATTCGACATTGATAGTTTTTTATAACGTGAATTGTTTAATAAAAAAAATAATTATAACAACAAAGTTATAATTAGCATATACTTAATTAAATTTTTAACTTTACCTGTTTTACAAAAACTTGTGAACATTATGTTAACCGACAAAATAAAAGCAATAGTATCAGCGCTGGTAAATAAGCAGCTTAAATTAATGAAAACAGTTTACGAAGCCGAATAACGGCAGAGCAGATGTCAACTTAAGTTGTGTAGTAACTTATATGTCATCAGCGTTAAGTTAAACATTTCGACAGGTTACTATCCACGTAGGCCTTACTGCAATAATTTATTTTTACTTTCCCGTAAAAATAAATTATTGTAGTAAACAGCTTTAGTAGGATGTGCAATTGTATATACAGGGTGAAAGGTAATAGGTGTAAAAGATCTGGAGGGGCTAAAGTATAGCTCGTATCCTATCTATCTATGTATGGAATACCACATCCAAAAACAATGATTCCGGAGTTATTAATTTTTTAAATATTTTTCAAAAAAATCCCGATTTTGTAGGACGATTCGACGATTTTATTTCTTACTTATTTCTACACAAATTTTATTGTAATAATTATTGTTTAATCACTGTTTTATTAAATTAAATTAATAATCTTCACTTAGAGGCCAAAACTTTTAAAATAGGTTCTTTGAAAGTCGTGACAGTAAAAAATAAGGCGTCATACTTACATTTTTATTTAATCTTAAAACAAAAGTTTATTTATAAAAAATACGTATGAAGCACATAAATAAGTACCTGACTTCAATACCTATCCGATAAGGTATAAGAAAGTACATAAAGTTTCTAAAATTAAGAGGAAAAAACACTTGTAATAAAGCCAAGTACCATGAAATATCAAACTGTAGAGAAACAATGAGCAAAAGAGTCACGTTAAGGGCCGGCGCGGCATCTACTATTATGAGTTAGACTTTTCCTCAACGTAGACCCTTTTGAGCCCTGTGAGCTGTTCTCTTATTTTTTCAGCAGCGACGATGATGCGGGACTTTAAATCTTCTAACGAGTTAATTGGTGTTGTGTACACTAAAAAGGTTTCATGTGACCCCATAAGTAATAACCGCAAGGTGTTAATGATTTAACGCGACTATTCTCTGCAATTATTATCCTGATGGACACCTTGCGGGCCACGGTGTTGGTCCGCCTCGGCCAATCCATCGCTGAGGGAAAGTAGTGTGTAACCACTGTCTTACTCCGAAACTGGAATGGGAGGGACAACCGTCATGCTGGAACACCATTTCTCTTCTGGTTTCCGTTGGTACATCCTCCAGATAATTAAAAAAATGATTTCGAACACAATCTTCGTACATCTCCCCACTTAAATTGTTAGGCAATAAGACTGGGCCTATCAAGTAAGTATGAATTATGCCCATCCATACGTTTAAGGAGAATCTTCGCTGATGAGCGCCTTCTCTAATTTCGTGGGGATTTTCACCTCGCAGAGCCCAATAATGACTCTTATGAAAATTTGTTATGCCGTCTCTATCAAACTTCGAATCATCAGTCCACAATATTTTGGTGAGAAAATTATTATTTTCTCTCTGTATGCAGGGCATGCAACCTCCTTGCAGGGTCTCATTCCTCCAGGGCCTGGACATGTGTAATGGTAAGGGTAGAGCCTTGCCGTATGCACAGTAAACCACACTTTCGATTGTTTTAAAACCAGCAATCTTGCTACGAACCTGGTTGACGTAGTCGGGTCTAAACAAAATTGTCTATGATTCCTTCTTCCTCTTCAGTATCTTAGATGCATGGCCTACCTGCATCATGCATGTCGCCTCTGTTGAACGTTGCCAGTTTCCCTGACGCGTTGATACGCCGCAGCAAACACTCTATGACTTCGTAGGTGACGGTTTGAAAAACGTAACTGATATTCTCTTCGTGCTTGTAAAGAATTCCTATCACTAAGTCCATAACTAACAATAGAAAATGTCAGCGTATTCTTCATTGCCGTAATCCGCCATTGTAATTAAATTTATTTTGTATGGAAAACAAAAACTATTCAGAATTAAGAAGACAAAGATAATGTACGTCCGCAAAAGAAAGTAGTTAAATTTTAACTTTCGTATTGACTCATTACCTAAAAAGTGTTTTAGTTTCAAAATTTTAGTTATTTTATATACTTTCTTATACCTTGTCGGATAGGTATTGAAGTCTTATACTTATTTATGTTCTTTATACGTATTTTTTATAAATAAACTTTTGTTTTAAAATTAAATAAAAATGTAAGTGTGATGCGTTATTTTTTACTGTAACGATTTTCGAAGAAACTAATTTAAAAGTTTTAGCCTCTAAGTGATGTTTATTAATTTAATTTAATAAAACAATGATTAAACAATAATTATTACATTAAAATTTGCAAGAGATATAAGTAAGAAATAAAATAATCGAATTTTTTTCTAGAAAATCGGGAACTTTTAAAAAAATATTTAAAAAAACTAGTAACTCCAGAACCATTGTTTTTGTATGGGGTATTCCATACATAGATAGATAGGCTACGAGCTATACTTTCGCCCCTGCAAATCTTTTAGACCTATTACCTTTCACCATGTATAGGAGATATCCTGAGATCCATTCTGAGACACATCATGAGATCTCCGAAATTATTAGACGTAAAGACTCAAAATTTGGTATAGATGTTGCTTCTGTCATTTAAAGCTCTGCTAAGAATTCATTCTAAAAAAATTCCTTCCACAAAAGTATGTTATTAACGGGAATAAGTTCCGGGGGGCGGTGGGTTACTGCCAGTCGAGAATATTTCTAACAAATCAAGTTTAAATTTCACATCTAATTTTATACTACAATCGGTAAAGCGAGTGGGGAATAGTTAGTAATTGATAAAACGTATCACATTGACGGTCTCCGGAGAGAGACTTGCAACCGTAACGTTTTTACAATTGGCGAATTTTAAACGACGGAATATTGTGACGGAAAAAAAAACCGGAAGAGCACAATTGAAATCGTCCCGCTCCAGTTAACGCGGTCGGTGACAAAGCAGCGCGCGCGCGCCGGATGTTGCCATCCGTCCCGCAAGTAAACGAGCCGGCGTCCAACGCTCCGCCGGATTAATGTCGCACAGAATCCGCGATAACGTTCAGTGGAAACGTTCGCCGCGGAATAACACCAGCGCGGCGTCCTGCGATCTGTGATAAAGTCGAACACAATGAACATAAATGTGTTTTACTGCCAATAAAGTCAATCGTTCACGTCGCTTTGTTGTGTGCGCGTCATACCATTTTTATATTGCTCTCACATACGCTCTCTTGATAACATGCAAACAAAACTGTACGTTTGTATCAAAACCTTTTTTTTACTGATGGTAGGTCTCTTACCGGAGACCGTCTAAGTAGGGTACCACTGCAACGTCTATATGAACCGCCAAACAGTAGTGTGTTAACATTACCGTCTTACGGTTTGAAAAGCGCTGTAGCTAGTATAATTACCGGCGTAACAAAATTCAACATCTTATGTGTACATAATCCTAACTGGCACCATCTGGTTATGGGAAAAAGTATCACTTACAATCAGTCTTGCCCATCTCATCGGTTTGTAGAAGAGGAAAAAATGGGTAACGAGACTCATCATCTCAAGTCTCAAAGCAACGAGCGCAATGTAGTGTAGTGTATACCATTCTAACTAGAGCCACGTTGTTATAGGAAGGCGTATCACTTACCATCAATCATGCTAGTCTCGTTGCTTCGTAGAAGAAAAATTAATTACTTATGCACTTTCATCGCTTACTCATACTTTACTAACATGTTTCTTACTTTGAGAATTTATAAAACCTTAATACATTTTGATGGATTGTAACACTGAATAACAGGAAATCAGTGGCATGAGAATAACGGAAATTTAGAAGAGAAGGAAAATTCATAAGTATTTACATACCATTGACGCAGGACTACGTCCATACTTTACATGGTGAAATTGCCTTTTATAATCATATTATCCGAGATTTTATTCAAAATTGAGAAAAATAGAATAAATGTATCGATATTCCAAGTTTGTGCCAAAATAATTCTGCCTCTGTATAATCTGCCGCTTTATTCCAATTCATAGAGTAGAACAATGACGTCACGTTGCGTGTTTCCTGAACTATAAACAACGCTGCAGCTCTCCGTATTACAAAATTAATATTAAATAAAGTTATTTTATGAAAAATATATATATTTTTTTTGTTTAATAAGTGATTGTGTTTTAAAAGCGTACAAAGTTGGACATTATCAAAGTATAACAACAGGACGACCGGTTCGGACGAGCGCAATCTTTTGACGTCATCGACGGAGGCAAGCGATAAAAGCATTAGATGTGGAAATCATTTTATACTGTAACTATCTCCATTAATATTATAAATATAAAAATGTCTGTCTGAAAAACAAACCGTTAGATGAGTTTTAATAATTACCATATATGTTTAATACATGGCAATTAAGAGAGGAACAGAAGCGACATCAGATGTACATTAAAATTTGTTGTGGATTTTAAGAATGTTTGTATCGATTTAATAATTAATTCCTAATTAAAACATGTTTCTTAAACTAATAATTCTTAAGAATTCTGTGTTTCGGTCACAGTTGGTCTTGAAAGGAAAAAAGCATAAGTAGATAAAGCTGCACCGGTGCATTCCGTAGGAGATCCCGGAGTTCCTCGTAATGCACTGACGGCGACCACCAAGATGGTTTTGGTGGGTAGAAGCACAACATAACCTTGTCTTCCCCCAGAAGTAGGACATATTTTAAGAAGATTTCCCCAGCGATAAAAAAGTAGATGTGGCTGCAGGAACTACGCTATATACCGACCGATTGTTGAATGAATAGAGAAATGCATATATTCCGACTACAGTACAGGTTATCTAAGACTAATAGACTTAAATAATAAACTATTTACATACAAACTCTAAATATTTGTTATTTTACTACGCGACAATATCAGCAGGACTTTTATCTAAATATTATCCTCCTATCCCTAACAAAATAACAGTCGGGTGTTTACACTACATCACTGCAATCTTTACCAGTAAGATGTTGTCTACAGTGCCCTTCAAAGTGAAACGGTAGTTATCATACTATTACTTGGTCAGGCTCAGGGTCAAGCTCCAGAAACAGAGTCCTGCCACCGATGCAAATAAATAAAACGTTAAGTTACTTCCACGACGAAGTCTTTAATATAATTGATAGCTAATGTAAATAAACTCTCCTCCGTTATTTGAAAAAAAAAAAAAAAACAATAATATAACAAACATTTATTCTAATTTATTCAATAATGTATTGTTATGAATCAATTGTTTACTCTATCATATGGATTTATATAATTTTATACGTAGTAGGATTTGTATTAGAAGCTAGAAGATAAAATGAACCAGATGTTCACGTATTCGCTTACGTGTTTATGGAATTTTAATTATCATAATAATATCGAAAACCTTTTCTAATTTATTCTATGCTTTTAACATCCCTTACTGTGCTTTTTAAATAAAAAAATAAAAGGGTACAATCAAGCTTTAACTTGCGATATCCGATAACGCCAAGATGTTTACATTAACGCGTTTAAACTTGAAGCATTAATCTTCAAATAATGTTTTAAACTAACTTGTACAATAAATAAAATATCACTTACCTTCTTTGGCAGAGTTGGCGACTCGAACTCCTCGTCGTCCCGGCTGGATAGAGTGGAGCACGAGGAACAAGCGGAATCGGCCGACAGCGACCTGGACCTCAACCAATCCACCTCTTCTTCGGTGGCACCGACAGCGACACCATCAGAATAATCGCTGACGACCACACTGGGGGTTCTTACGCAACGTCCTCTCGTCTCACACCCTTCGCTCCCTCTCCGTCCCAGTTCCACGACGTGAGCTTCGATTAGAGTTTTCTCCCGTCTCGGCGACATCGTCTCCGGAGGCGGAGTGATGTCACGAGGGTGTGAGTGACGACGGGGCCTGGGCTCCAGCTCCACAGCGGAGTCGTCGCTGAGATCTCGACTCCTTCGCCTTACTGCCGCTCTATCGTCGTCATCGGACGATGTGATGTCTTCGGGCGGTGTAACGGCACGCGGAATGCGCAAGTATTGCATGGGAGCAGGTTCGAATCGACGCAGGAGTTCGGAGACGCGCGGCTGCGTGCTGCGAACGCGCGCGGTCTGGTGCGCGATCGCGACCTCACTGCCGCTCGGCCTGCGCTGCGCCGGCGCAGTTTCCCGCCTCTTCTCCGGCTCCAATCCCGCGCTTAGCTTGAGGTAGAACAAGCTGTGGCTGAGCGCTTTCTCGCGCAGCACGCGACGAAAGTCCTCCGAAGGTTGTTGCTCTAATCGTGGCATTGTTTCTGTAAACATAAATATTTATATATATATTAATGTAAATTACGATGTAGCCGGACACTTGAACGGCGTATATAGAAGCGGAACCCACATTCTGCAGTGGCACGACGCGGACTTAGACGGAAGTCGTGGTGGAAACGGCTGCAACTGAAGACTTTACCATATGTTTTGGAAAGCGAGATAAATCTTTACATTTATCATGAATTAGACACAATTTAGTTATGATTTTTGTTAGTTTCATGTAATTCTTTTTATATTATGACAATCATCATCATCATTATTTCAACCGATGGAGGTCCACTGCTGGACATATGTCTCTTGTAATGTGTTCCACAAAACACAGTCTTGCACTGTTCAATCCAGTGATTCTTTTAGGGCCTCTGTACACCAAGTGGGTCTGCCATTAACATATATTAAGACAATATAAATGATTAATTAAGTGTCCATTTTTTTGCATCCTCCGTCTGTAGCCTTCGTTACTTGTATCTAAACAATACATCAATCACGAACATAAAAACATAAAAAAAATGACTTATTTCTTATTATATATCTAGAGCTCTAGAATTCTTCCATTTATCAATTTAGAGACAGACGATCTAGCAAACACTGACTGACTAAATACATCATGGTACATGTAAACACCGGTCACGAAACACCAAAACATAAGTTCGGCTTTCACGATGATGTAAACAATGTCCAGTCGTTCCACCATCAGCCGATAGACGTTCACTGCTGGACATAGGCCTCCTCTAAAGATATCTAAATTTGTAGGAGTTTATACGGGGGGATTTGGGCCATTACCAACACGCTGGCTCAATGCGGGTTGGCGGGAGCCCGAGCCTTGTTTGTTGATTAGCCGGGTGCACCACGAGCAGGTGAGGTTGGCTTGGATCCCGTGAGTTGTTGTATAGGACCCCTTACACTCTGGTCTGGTCGTTCGCTAATGGTAATAATTGTTGATTATATTTTGTGTAACACTCACATCTGTCCGTTTGCTTGTTTAGACTAAATTACCTGTATTATGTCACTCAGTTTTTAGGAAGCTCTGCCAATTATCATCGCATTTAATCTGCAACAAAAAGTTACCAATTGTATCGTCAGGCTCTTAATAAATACTACTTAAACGTTACTCGTACTGCTTATTGTGGTTTTAATAACTTATCTAGATTAATTTAGTTTCTAACTTATAGATTAAAAGCGAGTTGTATAAAGTTAAGATCATCAGTTTTGTTAAAAGGTAATGTAAGATGTCTACGTCCTCCAGTTAACAGATTATCAACAACATTAAATTGAAATAAATATGTTTAAAAGGACAATCAGTTATAACACTTTTTTTTTTATTTTTCTTACGAAGCTATGAAACTAGCAAAGTATAACATTCATAAAAGTAAAGATAATGTAAATATTAAAAATATGAGCACAAAAACTGTAAAGATTCCGATTTCTTTGAAAGCTCGGTGGAAATCGAACTTACGCTTGAAGTACAGAGCGGAAAAGCTATCGCCAGTTAATTTAATAATTACTACTAATTAATTAAGTGGATAAAGATGACTATCGCAATGTATATTATAACTGTGGAATTCTTTCGGAGAATCCTATGTTTGATGAACTGCACCTATGCAGTTAGTATAAAAAAATTACTTCACTCAAAGTGTTGCAGTACTAGTGTTCTAGTCACTTTACAATAGGTATTTATAATAAAAAAAACGTTACCCAAGTCACGGTCTACTTAAGTTGATACAACTACCGCATCCAACACTTAAATTGTTTAAGGCGCTACAACATTTGAGTGAACATCGTTGCCATACTTCGCATATACGCTACACTACCTATTGTATACATAATATAGAACAAATCTTGACTACGGTCCGACTTCATTCTAAGTGGATACCTAGGTCTAGATGGTAAAACCGACTAATTTAAACAAAGCTTATTCAGTCTTCGTAATAAAAGGGTCTTCTTCTTCTTAATGTGCCTCTCCAACCAATGAAGGTTGGCGATCAGCGTGGTACAGTCCTTTCTGTCTCTGGTTCAGCGGCACAATGCGGACGCCCCAGATATGCCAGTCCATTCCCTAATATTCCTCAACCATGACTTTTTCCTTCAACCCACCATTCGTTTTTCAGAAACTTTACTTTTTATAATCAGCTGCAGAAGATTTTATCGCTGATGACGGAGTACATGACTGAGGTAGAGATAAAAGGCTACCGGTGTTAAATCAAATTATTCTTGATAGGGGACAGACAACGCTGGCGCTCTCTTGTGTCGGAGGCCAAGACTCACTTTGGGTGGCTGCGCCAGGGGAGTAAATAACACACGTATATATCACGCCTCGTTCCCAATGGGGTAAACAGAGACCACCCCTCTCCACTTCAACACTACAATCCTGGCAAACCTCTCTCGCTTCCTTCACTTTTATGTGCGTCTTCATGCATGCTCGTCGGTTGCGAGTACTCTTGACCCGGCCTTTCTTTAGGACATCTTCGATATGTCCGTCTAAGTCGACCTACACCGATTTGTCCAATCATTCTTACCTTGTATATCTCTTTCGTTAATCTTCTTTCATCCATTTTTTCAATCAGTAAATAAGTATTGTTATTGACTCTAAATTATTAACTTAAACTTAATTAGATTTTAAAATATATGAACTAGTCCTGACAGTAATATAGAATTATATCTGAAACTTACATTTGAAATATTCTCGTCCCCCGACCCCTTTGCGTTATTAACATCCCTGCAATCCATTTTATGATTAACATTTCGTAAAAATCTGTTCTTAGCTGATCTATATTCAGTTAAAGGAATATTCCTAGCAAAATTTAAGTGTTTAGACTTCATGGTTCCATTGATATCATGATGAGTCTCTAAATAGGTGCTGTATAATAAAGTATTGCACATCAGTACATCATTTAAGTCGAAGTTTTCAGCTTTCATTACTAAAGCATCAACTAAAAATTATAAATCATAACCTATTTCTGCTCCATGTTATAACTTTATTTATGTTAGCTGTATGACTTGTTACTTGTAATTAAAGCAATTATAATTGTGTTACAGCTTATATTTAAAACAGTTATAAGATAACCTTAAAAATAAGTTATTAATTTATGACTAAATCAAAGGCGTTGTGACTTATGTTAAGATAATATGTAAAGTAAGAAAATAATTAAATTTTAAGATGATCTCATCAAATATGGAATTTGTAAATTTTAAATTATGAAAATATTTACTTTACAAACTCTATAAATCATAGGACTTATAGCTTCTAACTTAGTCCTCCCCATACCAATAAAGCCCAATAGTAGAAAATGTTAATTTTTTTTTTTAATTGAACGGAGTAACATTTCCCAATGTGTTTACTACTATTTAATAGTTCCAATTTCTTATTTTCTTTTCTATCCATTGTTTAGTTTGTACATCGATGTTTGGTCACGAATATTTTCTTGTTTTTATCAATTTATGCATTCATCATCATCATCATCATCATGGTGCCTTTAAAAAGCCCGATCTTCACCTACTCTTTTCAAATGATAATATGCAAATGCAGTCCATTTCAGGTTTAGATCTGTAAAAATATGCGTCAAATTACTGAGAGAAGCCGAACAATCGTGATACATTTTCATTACGCTATCATTAATACGTGATGATCTTTGCATGTATTACATTCGCTTGACCATGGTAACAAGTAGTTATACTCGTCTGTTATTATAATACAAATTTAGAACATTTTAAATATTTTTCTTTTAATAAAATTTATCGGATATCGGTGTGGAAGCGCCTTAACGCGCTGACAGTCGCTGTACGCGTGTCCTCATCGCGTGACGTCAAAGGCAGCCTTGCGCCGGAGTAAGGGCGTTATACTCGCACGAGAATGGCTTAATTTAGACAATATAACAAATTGTTTTGATAACCGTACACGTTATTTATTTAATGAAGACAGGCCGTTTCCGGTTACACAATACTAATACTATATATATACACTGTCACTCTGTACGTAAAACACACAATGAGAAAACTTTTTATGGCTTCAACTTGACCCCGATTTCACATAAAGTTAAATGAAGCTGATTATGGTAAAGCGTTCTCGTAATACTTTGGATTTTTTCGTGACAACCGGAACATAGCTGTTACCAAAGCATCAGATTTACAATGTCAGGGTAATAGCTTAAAAAAACTTCAACAGTAAAATCGTTACCAGATGTGACCCTAAAAATAGATCCAGTTATCTGCACTTTATAAGGCAAACGGATAACCGCTAAGCCATGGAGACAGTTAAATAGCAGTAATTGCACATTTTGTATTAATTAAGTTTAATTAAAATGTCTCCTTGCAATTGTATGTTGATAAACAAGTGGGATAAAAAAAGGCACAATTTTCTGTTAATGATATTTGCAATTAACTATATCAATACAATTTCCTTAACAAGAACTATACTGGTCGTTGTTGATTGAAAAGCAGTTTTTATATTTTTGCCCGTCATTAATTTTTTAATCATTATCAAACATAGCCGCGTAAAAATCTAGTTCAGTTGTAAAATATACCTGTCGACCTAGATAAGGCCAGATAAGGCTAAGCTAACAGAGATAGTGTGATCGAGACGTAAAGGGGGCGCGGGTGAGTGAAGAGAATATTATCTCGACAAGAGCTTTTAAACAATTGACAGTTTTACTTTTTTTTATTTCAGATACAAAAAGGGACAAGTTCGATGCCTACTGACTCGATACGACGAACAAAAACATCCACAGGAAACCGATAAGTACTAAGAACAGCTTTTGATGACCTACTCTATTCGCCAACCCGCATTTAACCAGCGTTGCAGATAAATGACCTTGAACATAACCTTGTAACATTGTCAGAGAATGTTATAAAGCTGTTTATTTGTATAACATGATTGAACATTTGGCTTTTTACACATAAGCAGCATTAAAATATAGTTAAGTACATGACGGTGATAATATGTGAAATTGAGCTTAAACTTTATCATAGTGATAACTTTAAAATATATATTAAATTTGACTGTACTGTAAGGCATATCTTCAGCAGTTCTTTAGACGTAAGACTTAAACCGACCTAGACTTTCTGTAATAATGCGTTTCGCTGGTTTCAAAATCATCGTCAATCAATAGATTTCTACTGATGGATATAAGTAAAATTAAGTAATATAAACTACCTTCATGTCTGTTTTTCTTAAGTGCCTTCTGAGAAGTTAGGAATGATACCAAAAATATGAATCGTCACGGTACTGTGATTAGCGTGTATCAATTACAGAATTATACTCTAATGCGCTTATAACAACTTCATATAAAGTTACTGTCGGTATGTATATCAGTAATTGTTAGCGTTGTTAAAAAAGATTTTATAATAAACTTTAAAGATAATATTTTATCTATCATATACAGCTTTAAATATATTCCTGTACTAATTACAATAAATATCAAAATTCCATTCGCAAATCTTGAATATCAAATGCTTATCAAGAATTATTAGGTAATTTTTATAGGTTCACATCCTGATTCAAACGAATATAAAAACCTTTCTTTTCTTTACATTTTCAGAGCCAAGTTTGCTTAATTTGTTTTTTTTTTTGTTTTTTGTTTTACACTCGTTCTGTTCATTAGAACTTGTTATAAAGATAGCAAGACCTAGCGGTGTCGTATCACTTCTTTTGGTACTTTTTGAAATATCATATTTTCCACATAAAACCATAAATTTTTCTAATCTTTAAAACCGTATATGTCCATGGCTAAATTGGAGTCAGATATTTTGCGAGCAACAGTTGATAATGTTACAAAATGATCAATATAAGATTTTCATCATAATACAAAACACCTAATAAACACTGTGTTTGTGCGCGAAAACAGTACAATTTTTTTTTTTCATTTAACAGAATGGTAATCTGTTAACTTCTGACAAGCTTATTCATAGAACCACCATTCACCAGAATTTACTTTCTACGGATCCAAAGATTGGATGCTGCAGATTAACATTTCGTTAAGAATGTGAACACAATAGAAAGAAATTAGAAACCGTAACGTGCGCTCCAATTCTCGGAGTCTTTGTTTTAACGGTTTAACCAATAATTATTTAATTACAGCTTTATCTAGATATTTTTATGGTACACTGGAAATACTAGTGGTAGGATTCTGGCGCCGATCCCACGAGCATATACCCGCCTTGTCATGGTGAAACTAAGACGAATCTACCTGACCGTCCTGAGACGTAGTGTCGGCCCAATGTGGCCGCTCCAGGTGGACTCTATGAACTCACGTCGATTGTGTGTCGGTGGGCTGTGTGGACAGGATAACACTGCCCTTTCTAGCCGTGATTGAGTCGCAAGGGAAGAGGAGTGTCGGTATTGCGTTTCGCCTCTCTCACTATCCTCGGCGGCCGAATAATGACAGCAGAGCTCAAGACTAGATTAGCCCAGGAAGCCGGAAGAATTTTCTCTCTTGGCACAATAGCCTCTGGATGACTGAATTAGAGCTATACGTCGCCCAGGTGCCAATAAGCGCTGTAACTTTCGGCGCGCCCTTACAGAAATGGAAAGAGGGATGATGCTCTCTCTGGGACAAGGCTACGCGGTGAACTTGCTGCTAGTGAGACCGTGGATGTGTGCAAAAGCGTTTCTGTGAACCCGACGTCAGTCAGTTCAAGTTCAACATATTTTCCCCCAAGAAAAAAAAAGAAAGGGCGTTGTAGCTTATTAATTTACTGCGGGTAAAGAAGATTAACATCTCATATCTCAATGCAACGAGCACAATGTGGTGCGGTATCTATCAACCTAAATTGCATTATGTTGTTATGGGCAGATGCACCACTTACTATCAGATGAAGCTCGCTTATTTCGTCGATTCCTATAATACAGATGATGAATGAGAAGAGCAGGACGTACACCGGACGTTAAGATTATGTATAATTGATTTGATGATAATGATATGATTATGTATACATAAACGATTTCAAGTTGTTTAAGTTGTATTTCATTTAAAATGACGTAAACATTTTGGGTGATACAACAAAATATTTTTTTTTTTAAGGCAGTGAATTATATAAATTTAAGTCAAGCTACCGAATATTTAATTCAAGTTAACGCGATTTAATTATTACAGTTATGGTGAACGTAAAGCGATCATTAATTTTGTAACGCAACCGTCGATTGCCACTTCCGGTGGCCTCACGCCGGCGAAACCTGAATTATCAGATAAACTTTTAATTTTCTGATAATGCTCTAACGCAATCGCTTCCACTACCTTTTCCAAATCGCACGCTGTATTAATATAATAAATCGTTACTTGATAGTAAACGTTACGTCTGCACAAAACAACGTAGTTAGAATGGTAAACACTGCACCACATTGTGCTCATTGCTTTGAGACATTGGATCGCCCTTCAAACCGGAACACAGTAATATTTGAACACTACTGTTTGGCGGCAGACACAGACGTTGTTGTGATACCTACCTAGACGGACTCTCGCAACACAGACTTACCACCTGAAGGTGTTTTCTGCATTTTAGAGACAATACCAGCCATCGATTATTTACTTCAATTAATCTAACTTCTAGCGTTGGATTGAACTCGAAAGGCAAACCGAATACCATAAGAGAAACCAAAGCCCACATACTTTGATCAATGCTCCACTTGCTAAAGATGGGAGACGATCGTAGTCAAAGAAGGGTTCCTCGAAACCCCAATTGGACGCAGACCTATCAGCCGGCCCAGATATCGTTGGAAGGGTGCCGTAGAGCACGACCTACATGAGCTTCAAGCAGACGACTGGCAACAGTTAGTTTGAGACAGTCAACGCTGGCGACGTCTTGTATCAAAGGCGAAGACTCACTTTGGGTCGCTGCGCCAAAGGAATAAGTAAGTAATCTAACTTAGATTTACAGCTATGGCAAAGGCATGCGCTCCATACAAGTAAATAAGCACTGCGTAACGTGGCTCGCTAAGCCTGTCCAAGTAATAACCTATCAGATTACTGTAAAGGTACACAACTATGCTTTAAATATTGCTTAATGGACGCTAGATTACTAAATTGATAAGTTTATTTCTAAGTATAAATAAGCGAAGAGATTTCGGATGTGGTTTGCATAACACTCCCGAAATCTCTGTCCACGTCCTTTAGCTACGTCATATCATCAAACGAACATTCTCATTTTCTAGCTTTATAATTAAAAATTACAGTAACCATACTATTAAATAAAATCTCTTACATATTAAAAATATGAGATTACCGGTAATTTAATACGAAATCACGTTAATTTATCTTCCGTGTTTGAGTTTGGTTAAAATCAATCTCCCACTTCCGTTACATCTACTCCATTGTTGAACTTAACTCTGACGTCAATACTCACTCGACACCAACGTTTGATTATTATTATAACGCTTATGTTTATTTTAGTTAACCGACAGAATAACACGTCCCAGTTAACAGATCGCGTTTATATGAAACCATAGTTAAGTAACAGTGAAAGATATTTAAAGTTACAAAACCATGACTTGATTTGTGAGTTTATATAAGACAAGAAACGAATAAAAATTCGATATTTTATTAAAATATTTTCATAACATTCATTACTTAAGTATTGTTCATCATTAAATGTACCCCAGGGAAGTTTAAGTGAGACTTCGGTGAGAAAGTTAAAAAGAAATATATTTATTTATTTTTTTTATTATGTAATTTACAAATAGTAATCGGAAGACAACGTCCATACCGCGTTGGATACACTGGTTCTCGTCTGATCACCGAAATTAAGCAACGTCAGACTACTACTTGGATTGGTGACCGCCTGGGAACACCGCATCACATTGGTGTTCGTCTTTTTAACAGGCCGTGGATCCAGGGTCCACGAGCTCAGTGTTAGATGAGCTGAAAAATTCAATACGACTTTCAAGCGTTTAATATCTTCAGAAAACAGAACAGCAATTGGAAGGAAGCTCATAATATAACTACAGTCCATGCTCTTTAGTGTCATAATAAGATTAGGTATAAATTAAGTATAGGTAATAAGTTTAAATTAAGTTTAGTGAATAATTTGTTGTCTAATTTTCGAAGCAATATTTTTACTCTAGGATAATAAAATAGAAAGGGAGGGTTCAGGTTCAGGATTCGTATAAATAAACTGTTCTTACAAGATTAAACGGATAACTACATCATAATAGTTGACCTGATAAATACTTACTTCTAGACCCTTACTGATTCACCCCTCGCTACTTGTATCCAGCCGCTTCTCATGACCTTCATCAGATCAATAATCAATCTTCAAAGGTCTATCAGCATTATGTGTACTATAATGCGGCCGCCAATTGAAGACTTTACTGCATCATTGACCATCACTCTTTAGGTTAATGTGTCCATTTCCACATCAACTAGCAATCCTGTAGACTATGTGAGTTGATCTATGATCATATTATGATCAAAAAATATGTTATGTATTATTTAGTAACAACAACTGCGTGTTTTTATTATATTTTGGAAAGACCATATGTTTAGTAGTAAAGCAGTCAATACGCTGCAATGATGGTGCCTTTTAAAGACACCATTACCTCAACGATCCTCTTAATGTCCTCACAACTAGAACTTATGGCTTTTTCTAAGACGGTGACATATATCTCTAAAAAAAACTGTTGTTCATAAAATATAGTTTTTGGAACGGTTTCCTTTACATGATGCTCAGGTTCAGTAGGAATCAAACTCACGTTTCTTCGATTCGTATATGCATAGATATACTTCATATACTGAGTTTTTATAAACAATTATAACAACATTATTATAATAATATAAAAGTTTAAATACACAACGGCAAAGTCGGCGAATAATAAATATATTGTTAGTTCTCTTATCGAACTGTTCATTAAACATAGTGGGCGTCGATTTACTTATTTTCTCTTGATAACGCCACTACGCGATACTATTCCATGGTAAATATAAAGTATAATGAATTTTGTGTAACCAACATTATGGTATTGTAACAATTAGAAAATGTTACAACAAATATCTATTACACAATCGGACAATCTAGTGTCTGATATAGAATAAATGATTCCATGTTACCGGAGACCCTGTAGGTAAGTACCACTGCAGCTCTTATTTTTGCCGTAAAACAGCAGTGTGATAACATTACTGTATTCTAGTTTAAAGGGCACTGTAGGGGGTGGTTCTCAACAATCTGTAGGCAGAAAGTCCTCAAATTCTTCGGACACACGGTCAGGCGAGATCCAGACAGTCTGGAAAGGCTGATTATTACTGGTTGTGTGGAAGGAAAGAGAGTGAGAGGGCGGTATCCTACAAGATGGACACACAACTTAGGATGCTACGGAAGCTACTCTACAATCATCCATTCAAATGGCGCAAGACAGAAACGTCTGGAAAGAAATGGTGGCCAGGGCAACGCACTATAGTCACGTCCCTCAGTCATGAGGTTAGGACAAAGAAGAAGGTGATGGTTACAGGGGTAGAGGAAGACCGAAGAAAGTGTCGATGGATTGTGTGATAGATGACATGTGTAAGAAGAGTGTGAATTCAGATATGACGGCTGATAGAGAGAAATGGAAGAGAAGTACATACTGTGCCTACCCCACATAGCTGGGAAAAGGCCAGGAGGAAGAAATTTGAAAGGGCACTGTAGCTATTGAAATTACTAAGGTAACGAGACTCTTAGGTCTCAAGGCGACGTACACAACGGGGTGCTGTGTATAACCACATTGTTATAGTCAGGCGTATCACTTACCATCAGGTGAACGTCCCGCTCGTCTCGTCGCTTCGTTGAATAATAATAAAAAAAAATCCCGCCTGTTTTGTCGGTCTCGATGCTAATGCATGTACGTCTTTGTAATGCATTGATTTCAAATGGGATTCAGACATAACGTGTTGACGGGCTTGTCCACCGGCCCCAGATACGCTTTACATACAAAAGAGCAAATGTATACCATCTCAGTCTTTGCAAAATTGATATCAGATGACGCACTGTGATGCTGTGACGCGGTACAGTTGCATAAAGAGGCGACGTTAAGCGGCGAATAAGCAACACATTTGTTTCTCTGACGGCATTGGTGCAAGGGTCGATATCCCTGCTAAATATGTGTATGCCAATGTGTTTTTTTTAATACGCTCACCATTATTATTTACGGACATTTTTTATTCATCACTCAACTGCCTTTGGCACAGTGGCCAAGCGTTTGTCTTGTAACACGAAGGTTTTTATCTCAATTCCGAGAACGCATGCTGTGTGCGTGTATCACTGTCATATACTCGCCTCATATAGCATCAACGGCATTTATTACAATTTTTTTTATATATCATTGCTCCAGTTCTATTAGGCTGGGGCCTATTTACACAGTTATTTATCATCTTATTTTGCATTTGCCATTTCTCCATTTTCCTCTTTCACTCTTCCTTTCCTTTGATTCCAGTTATCTCTTTCATATCATCATTGTCTGTCATACTCCATCCTATTTTCTTCTGTTATCCGTCTCCAATAAATGAAGACAGTCGGTTCTTTATTTTGATTTTACAATTTTCGTTCACTAGTTCTACTTCTACACATTCTTAATACATATCACAGTTTTCTTTCTTATTTTACTATTTCCTATACTTTCTTATTTCTTACTTCTTATATATATTTTGTTCTGTTTTATCACTTTTTTAATTACCCTTTAGCAAAATTTTATGAATGTGCGACGACTGCTGTCCTCACTCATCAGAGAGGCAATGCTACCAGCGCTTATCTCCCTTCCCAGCTCCGCCTCACATTAGAAGCGCTCTTTCCCAAATTTATTACCATTAAATGCCACTTGAAATTAAAGTCAAGTGTTAGCCTGTAGTACATCTAAAGAGAAACGACATTTCATCATCATCATCAGCCCATAGACGTCACAAGACATTTCATTATCAAGAATTTTGGAAATACATTGCGATGTACTCAAGTCATTTATCAGCAACTTGAAGACAACAAATATTTTTGAGCAAATTTGGAATAAAACTACGATCATTGTGTTTCTAAACAAATAAATGGACATAAATATATATAAATCCCTATAACTGATTACTGTTTTAACTGAAAGTACTCTACAACATCTCGAAACGATGATTACAAACGGAGTATATTTAATAACCTAAAGTCTACATTCTTGTAGTCAAAACTTAAAAGTGTAAACATGTAAACACGACAATATGTATTTTTCCTAACAGTGAACAAAATTGAAGTCACATCTAAGCAAGGTTTTTGTAAACTTACTTTAGGGTGAGAAACATAATTTATACTAATTGGCTTTTCTGTTTAACTGCGTTCTTACTTCAAATGTGAATTCACACAACCTAATGAGCATTAACCACTGCAATAACCTTTACTAATGAGACATAATTATCATTATGTTTCAGAACGGTAGAATAGGGCTTTACTTTAGCTGAGTAGTAAACTAACATAACATTGCAGCAGCTAATACCCTACATGATGCTGTACAGTCCCAAGTTTCATTACTTTATTAATGTTTGTACAAACTTTTCCTTTATATTCGTTATTTTTTTTACTTTTATTATATTTACTGCTGGTAGGTTTCTTTACTGGTCTCTGTTGCCAGAGACAGCAGATAAGTACTCCGCGGCGGCTGCTTCTACCACCAAATAGTACTGCGCAAACATTACTGTGTTCCGGTTTGATGGGTGTTATAGCTAATTTAATTATTGGGGTAAGGGGATATCCTATGTCTCATGGCGGCGAGCGCAACTGATTATATTTTAAAAGTTTATGAAGACGTATAGACAAAAGATTTAACTTAACATTTATGAATATCTTGACTCTCCTCTCGTGAATATAAACATTGTGGGAACTTAATATCTTGGAGTATCTGCCTTCAAATGTACAGTATTCTTTTTTTAACTAAAATGCATTAAAACTTGACCTGTTTCACCTGTTGTTTGATGACAATGAATCTGTGAATGGTGAAGCGTACTTGCGCAAAATAATCTGGCTCTTATATATTAAACACCAATACGGGCACGTTGGAGACATTTGGCTCTAGAATCGAACCAGGGGCCTCAGCACCTCATTATATGGGACTGTCAAAACCACAATCTGTACACTATTTAAGAATATCCAAAACTATCGTGGTCACCGTCAGCCGACACTGGTTTTTTTTTTCGTTCTTATCGCTAGTGCATAAGCGATGAGATTCCATTATTCATATAGACTATGACGGTAAACATTGGGACAGGTTTCGTTTTTTTTTCTTCATATAAACTAAAAAGAAGTAGTTTATGACAGCAGCTTGTTTACATCCCCAATAATGGGATCTGATGGATTCTTGTAAACAACTCTGTATGTAAAGCGTATACCACCGCACGATACAAGCGGCGTATTTTATATTTATTTGGTCTTTAATTTATTGATATTTTCATTTGAATCACAAAATTTATACTCGTGATCATGAATTTCATTTATAGCACATTCTTATCAACCGGATAACGCTCACTGCTAGACGTAGGCCTTCTTCTAAGATCTCTACGCCGGTCCTGCGCGACTCGCTTTCAGCGGCTTCCTAAGACCTTCATCAGATCGACGCTCCTGACAGCGCTACAT
The DNA here is from genome assembly GCA_029030555.1 of Ornithoptera alexandrae. NCBI lineage: Eukaryota > Metazoa > Arthropoda > Insecta > Lepidoptera > Papilionidae > Ornithoptera > Ornithoptera alexandrae. The sequence continues at coordinate 3,031,077 of JARDVY010000007.1, read as the reverse complement.
CCGCCAGAACGCGGTCGCCATTCGAGGACCTTACTGCCCCATTGACCATCAGTCCTTCGAACGATGTACACTGCTCATTGCTACTTAAGATTAGCAATCTTTTAGATTATATAAGTGACTTCAGTTATCCTGCGGATCTCCTCATTTCTGATTCCCCCGCTGGGGAACCCCGAACATAGTCCTTTTTATTACTATAGCACATGAATATTTAAAAAAAAATCTCATTGTGATTATTATAACCATCATATTTAAATGCTGTATTCACTCTATGATAAATATGAGTTCGGGACATGTATTACCTCTGACCTCGAGGGTACAGTAAAGCGCTCAAAACCTCTAATAATAAATAGTTAAAATAAACGCGATAAATTACACAGACTTTCATCATTCATTATCATCATCATTACCAGTCTTCCCCAATGTGGAAGCCTCCCCTGCGTGGGGTATGGGTTAGAATATCTCCGTCGCCATACTACCTTTGGCGTATCGAAAACGTGACTAAAGAAAGAAAAACCCAGAGAAAAGTCTGCATAAGATTTCTACCATTACCAGCATACCCAGTCAGTGGGTTCATCTGTCCGATGAATACGGGTTCACGCCTCCGAAGACCACAGCTGTTACTGTTCTTCCCCCAACAATATTCTAAATAGTAACATCCCACACTACCCGTTATTCTTGTGTATTTACTTATCTTCGGCCTACCGCTAGCCTCACTCTTCACATTCCTCTCTGCGAAACTAATTTTCTTTACAATCCCTTCACTCCTCAATCATTGGAATGAGCCTAATTTTATTTATTTATCATCTATAAAGGTTAACATGTTTTTTATAACATAGGTATACGCCGGTAAACCGTGTAGGTTTGTTTCCGCGGTGCACATCTTTGTTACAACACATTTTCATTCTCAATACTAGCTGATTGCTTACTACCAGTACCGGAAGTAATATCCTACAAACGATAATTCTTGCATCATTATTTTGTTGAGTAGTTTTACAAAACATTACCTACTCCACAACGACATTTATGGTGCATTATACAGGAGATGCATCATTTCATAAGTTGTTTATTAAAATTAATTTTTTTTTATATTCTTCTACAGTTAGACATCCACATGTCTCTATGAAACCTCCTTTATATACGTGTAATATCACTTACTAACTTATTATTACGAAACCTTTTTACACTTGCACGATACTGCACCCATACTTTTGCTATCTGCTCAATCCTAAGGTAGATTTAGAGAGATTTTCATTATGCATTAAGTGCGGCTTTTTGTAAATTTGTTTTTGGTGTGTGCAAATCAAGTTATAAATAAATAAAATAAATATTTCGCAACATTCCTATCCTACCAATACACAGACTAGTTTCACAGAATGTGTATTAACTTGTACGAAAACATGTACATCTAAGCAATAGTCTAACATTATAACATTTCACAGAAGCTCATCGTTTCTTTTTAATGTTTATTGAAATCTTTTCAATAACTTTATTATATACAACTTCATTTTGTCTTAAAAGTCAGCCTCCTTGGATTATGGATTATAACCTAAGTAGGGAATTAATAAATAAAGCGCATAGGCAGCGCTCTGAACATTATCAATCGGCAAGTTTTGGATATTTAATGAAAAAAAAAATTATCTCCGTACTGCAGTACTTGCACAAAATAGAGGATGTCCAACACTTGCTGATGGAGTGTTTAAAATATCAGAGCAATAGAGAGATGTTTATGCGTAAACATAGCATCAATACTCTAGACTTTGATATGTTGTAACTACAGTATTAGCACCTTTTTTGAATCATTGGAGCTGGCATATCCCTAAGGGATAAAAACCCCATCCAAAAAAAAAAACTTTTATATGTGTGCGTGTGTTAAAAAAGAAGTTGATGTTATGTTTCTGTATTATTTCTTCCGTTCATACTGTAACGATGCCGGTCAGTTATTTGGCCCACTTTATTTTCTCAGCGTTACTGTTTACGCAGCAATTAATCTTAAGGTCAACAATGTTCGCTACTAATGCTAAAAAAAATCGCTGTACTATTATTACTATGCAACCAGATTGTTTATTAACTCGTAGTTAATGTATAGTAAAGTCGAACTAATAGATGATTGAAAGCGGTACATAGTTTTATAACAATTGGAGAACGAAAATGTTATAACATTATCAATGTATTTTAAAAGATTTTTACTTCACATAAATGGTTATTTTTTTAAGGAAATTAATGCGTAACTTAATCACTCTTTGATAACGCTGATATTACTGATAAAGTGGCTTTAAAATCACCTCGATAAAATTAAGCCTGATGTTTGGATGTTATTGAAATAACAAGATAATTTCATTTCTTCTTCATTCAACGAACAGAACGTTCGCCTCATGATGAGTGGTATTGTCTGCTTAAAGCAATGAAGTACCAGTTAAGATGTTTACATAGCACCATTTTGTGCGCTTAATGTGTAAGATTTTGTAATCGTTGCCACAATAATGTCACAACACCCATCAAAACGGTACACAACTGTTTAACTACCGGGAGAAAAAGAAGCTGCGAGTACTTCCTATCTAAACGATCTCTGGCATCAAAAACCCACAATAACATAGTTAAAGCCTCGATACATAATATATCCCTTCTTCATTTTGAGAACTGAACCTGAATGACTGTCTGAACCGAAGCAGTTATTAAACCACTTCGCAATTGTATTCACACTTTTATGTTCATCTGCGAGATGTTTCGCAACAATGGGCACTTGGGCTTATCTTAACGGAAGAGATTTCATGTCCCAGTTGTATTCAAAAGCGCAAAATTTTAACTGAAAACGAAGCAGGGCCGCGGCAGTGTAACTAATTCAAAAAGGGTTATATCCAACTAATACGTAATATTGTTACTCTTCATCTACACTTACTATATAAGGTTTAGTATATTTGAACTATATTATTTTTTCTTTAAACATACTATGTATATTATTATACAAAAAATACGAACACTGTTAATTTAACCGATAGAACGGTGTTTCTTATAAGAGGGTACTTTGAAGAATGTTGAATGACGGTTAACAGTAACTGTACAAAACCAATTGAATAACAAACTTTTAAGTTTAAACAGCATTTTAATCTTAAAGTTAAAGATATTCTAAGTAAGAGAAATATAAACTTATTAGTTTATGTTATAATTTGTTTGAATTTTTTATAAGAACATTACCACGAAAATATTGTTTAAAACCGGTAAAGTTGGAAGTTAATGAAATTCATATAATTTAATCAACAGCAAACTCTTTTTAGTAATGATTAACATTAATGGAATTATACACGCCCTCGAATGTTATCGCACAGATTACTATAGCATGAAAAATACTTTCAATAATTGTATGCTATAAAAAAAAATAGATAATTGATTAACAACTATAGCATTATAAATAAATTAAAGAAGATCTGAATATATAAGTTTTATGAGACATTATTGGTTTGTATTGTGGAGAACAATGACTTGTTAGTAAGGAAATAACTACACTACTTGATACATACGAAAACACTTTTCTCGATAACCCTAGTTCGAAACACTAGTTCCAGTCTTTCATTCTTTCCAATTCTTAGGCGCAAAAACTAATTTAAGTCTTGTGTCCTAGAAATAAAACACACTCTCCAATAACATAATCCACCACGCTAGTCAAGTGCAGGTTGGCCGATGTCGTATTTCCTTTATCTTATTCTTTCCGTTTATTCTTCTTAATCGTAACAGTTCCAACAGATTAATCGTCATCATCCATTAGTTGCAATGACCCATTGCTATAGAAGCCTTCTCTCCCTAACTACTACTTCTTTATACCAAGATCTAAATATAAATGTGAATAACCAACGGGATGATATTTCAGCGCTTAATTGCAGTGCTTCGGAGAATCGTTTCTTTGACGCTGCAATAAAATGAACACGAAACGTTTCGCAACATAAGTGGAACGGCTCACTTGGTATTTCTAGCAAGTCATAAAACTCCCTTATCAAGCGCTACGTTGACGTCACGTACGAAGTCACTACAAACGCATAACACACAACGGATACTTACTTTATAATCATTAAAAAAAATATGTATCGCAAAGGAAAACTACGATTTTCATCTTATATACTCGTAGATCCGGTAATGATATAATAACAAATTTTAATGCAAAATTCTTTCAAATGTATTCTATACATTGTTGGTCTCTCTTAGCAGATACCATCTATATACATACAATAATCAGTCCTGTGACAAGCTAGTAAAAATAAGACTGAAGTAACTTGCCAAAATAGTAGACTAAAAGACTCCTTCGAATTCACGTGACCCTAAGGAGAACACCAAAAGCGATGCGGCCTAGTTTTGGCCAAAGTAGTGACGATGCTAATATATTTTAACCTTACTTGGGACGAACTAAGCCAAAATGCAGAAGAGCACCGGTGTGTTTTGTAATAGATCCTGGAATCCCTTGTAGCGTTCTGACAAAATCACTGAGAGGGTTCGAATGGGTATGAATCTTACTTAATCCTATAAAGCTTATGAAGCGAGATAACTTCGGAAGATTTCCTTCCGTCCTCCTGCCACCAAAACAAACTGTGTAGCACAGTAATGCCTTTTGTTACCACCAAAGACTATTGTGTTTTGGTTTGAAAGGAATGAGAATCAAATTACTAAGGTAACCAAAATTTTATATCTCGAACACAATGTGGTACTTTGTAGGTGAACAGGTGAACGTCCTGTTCGTCTCATCGCTTCTTCGGAGATAGCCATCTCTGACACAGTAAATTCTTTAAAGATTTCATCATTATACGTATATGTATGTACATGGATATTTGTGGGTTCGTGTGTTAAGTGAAACCTATTGAACTTTCTTGTCATTGCGAGAAATACTCATGACACGCAAGGTTTATACCACAATCGAATGATCGTAAAAACCCAGTGACTCTCCGCGAATAGTCATTGCACTTTTCAAATACACAACTTTTGAACAAATGAGTATCTTATAACAGTTTTTTTTTTTTGGTTAAATAAAAAATTACCCTGTTGGAGTTTCCCAAATAATATAAATTTCATACAACGCGATTTAATCATGTGTAGAGTGTGTTCTTAGTGACTATAATAGTTTATTACAAAAAAAATATTTAAAACTTTTTTTTTAACCTACAGTATAATGAAAAATGTATAATAAATGAAGAAAAGAATAAATAAGTAGTATAATTTTTAGAAAAAAGAATGATATGTGAATAGTTACGCGAAATGGAGTTCCGCCCTAGTTCATTGCATTTATATTCTCTCCGAGCTTCTTATACCGCTGTATCTTCAATAGAAATAAGTTGAAATCAATCAGATTAGATTGTTTGCAATAGAAAATATATATAAGCTTGAGGATTAGAATGGAAGAGGAGAATTTATCTCACAATCATTTAGAAATTAAAACAAAAATTAGGTCAAGGCCGAGCTTGGTAACTGTTTCAAATCACAATCTGTTGTAAATGAAACAATCGATTGGCAATTTTATTCGGATGCGGAAATCATAACTTTAATTTTCACAACTGATTTTTTTTTTGTTTTACAAAGTAATAAAACGAATGGGTCACCTGATGGTCATTAATACACCCATAATGACATAGCGCTAATTAGGATGGTATACGCTGTCTAAAATTGTCCTTCTCGCTTTCAGGTAACATGTGGAGTCTCATTATTCACTAATTACAGCGCTACAGCACCCTTCAAACAGGAACTCAGTAATGTTTGCACACTACTATTTGGCGGCAGAAATTGGACCAGCAATGATACCTACCTAAATGGTCTACCGCAACAGAGACCTACCAGCAATAAAATGCTTTAAGAGCATTTCGGTTTCCATAATTAACGAACTATTAAATATGTTGTTAACATTGTTTTGAAACTAAATAAAAAATATTAAATAAAATAATACATTGCGCGGTAATAAGCGACGCAAAAAATATAATGAGAAAAAGGAATGACTATTTTCAAAACTAAAACGTACCAGCTAAATGAATTTATAAATTTGAATTTGGAATTCTTAACCAAAGAGGAGATATTTCAGATCAAGGTGGTCGGTACGACAAAACGCTAATTTCATATGTAAGGAACTAATATTATATGAAGATTTTATTTTCCTTCAACCGTTGTGTGATCTATTCAACATAATCGGTCGTACCAACATACAGTTTAGTGCTGTTAATATTTAGCCGGAGAAATGTTTAATATCACTTATTGTAGGAGATTTGGCTAAAGCCAATAGAGCAAACGGATTACTAAGATTACTCAGGTAAATATTAAACGCACCGTTAAACAATTTTCCATTATGTTCATTTACACCATAAACAACAAGAGTCATTGTGACCAGCCCAAATCTATCCAATGATGCGCTAATTATGTAAGACATTTTAATTCAGCTTGATACCTAGACAACAAAGGATCTATTGCTCTGACAGTTGTTAACTCTGTTGCCGGAGACCGTCTAGGTAGATACTACCGCAGCACCTATTGCTGCCGCTAAACAGTACCATGTCTCGGTTTGAAGGGCGCTGTCATTAGTTTAATTACTTAACATCTTATGTCTCCAGCGACGAATGCAATGAGGTGCGGTATCATCCTAACTAGCGGACGTATCACTTACCATTAGGTGAACGTCTCGCTGGTCTCGTCGCTTAATTGAAAATAAAAAAAAAATATTAAACTAACGGTACCATAACTTTACTAGCAAAAGGTTGTCAGAGACCATCCACGGTAGCAGCTGCTATTTCTGGCGCTAAACAGTAGTGAGCAAACTTTACTGTGTCCTGATTTAAAGAGCGCTGTAGCTAGTGAAATTCTTGGGATAACGGGACATCATTTTATTTCCTTTGGCGATGAGCAAAATGTGGTGCAGTGTATACTAGCCTAAGCCAGCCACGTTTTTATGGGAAGGCGTATCACTTACGATCATATGAACGTTTAGCTCATCTCATCGCTTCGTCACAGTGAAGAATTTTAGATAAATAACAACTCTCCTCTACAATAAACTTACCAAACCGGCAACGAGCCAAGAAAGGCAACGAAAGTTTAAATAAGTCATAACATAGTTTTTAACATACTATAGTTCCTAAAATTGAAAGCCGTGATGGCACAACTTTTAAGCAGTCGCTCGCGGTGTATGTCTCGAAGAGGAGCGAGTTCTATCCGGACCGAGTTTCTGTTTCCGGTGAAGGAAAACAACGTGAGGAGCCATGGTTTAAGAATAGCTTTCGTGGATATGCCACTAACTCACACTTAGCCAACGTGGTGGATAAAAGGCCTTGATTCTCTCATTGTGCGAGAAGGCGCCGAGTCTCGATAGTGGGAACATTGGTGGTGAACATGGTGAACATTATGTGTTTGTATATTTATTTGGTTACGTTATAAGGGAACTGGAAATTATTACAGCTGTATCGTTGAGATTCATTATGACAACGAAGAACTCCGAGTCGACGAGTAAGAAAGAGAAGAAAGCATTTAACTAATAAAATGCATACATGGTCTTGGTTATATATAACAAAAGTTCTAGCAGTTAGGAATGTTTTATTATAAAGTGTGGGTGGACATTACCGAGTGTGCCGGTTAACTGAGTGAGGATTCAATTGGAGCTAACAACATCAAGTGCGATCATCCAACAGTCTGATGGCGCACTTTATGTATCAAACAAAATTTTATGACGTGGGATTACAAATGAAACGACGCCTCTCAGCTTGTTTGTAGTACACTTGATCGTTTCATGCAATTCACGGTTTAACTTGTTAATTGATGGTATTACTTACTTCCATATTTCAAATAAGCTTATCCTCTTTGTCTTTCAATCTGATAAGCAACAAATAATCACGAATTTTCGAGAACATTGTCACGCAAGAACACACCTTCATACCCACCAGTATTTTAAGTAAATATTCATTACCATGAAGTACCCTCTTTAAACAGACTTTGGCGGTCAAATTGAGAATACTAAACCAGTCATCGACTATACTTTTCAACTGATTGTAATTAAAAACAACTATGATACATAACCAAGCTTTAAAAAAAACAGTCTAATAACAAGAATAAGAACTGAAACATTACTTCGACTAGTCGATGGAAAGTCGTATTGATGTACCTTTTGTTTCGATGCAATAGAAAAATAGTTCAACTACATTGTGCTCTGTTAAGAAGACCGTTATACTCAATAATAAGACGTTCTACGACATTGTGAATAACAGTCAATGAACTTGCCTCCACAGTGACACATGTACACATCAATGAAATAACGATATTTTTAAACTAGAAAAATAAACAGTCTAAATGTATTACCTTAAGTATCTTTGGCTTTAAACATCGGATAACCGCTTGCTTTCGTCTTATCTTAACAGGTAGATTAATACTGTATCTGCTCCGGTGGCCTCTTCTAGTTTCCGAGAAAAAATTATAAATAGAAAACTAGGAGCAGATTTGATAATCTAAACTTTTAAACAGCTTTAGTTTATCACTAAAAGCTTTAATCCTTTAACCGTTAAGGAGTAATTATATATTGTAGAGTGTGTGTTTTGCACTTGTAATAAAACAGAATAATGTGATTAATGTATTAAAATATCTCGTTATTATTTACTTGGCAGTATCTTGTGTAAACTTCCAGTTTATAATAAACTAGTTTCATTAAACAATGATATGTGTAAACAACTACATTTTGTTATTCACTTAATCATCTCTTAACTATTGATACTACCGAGATAAGAGCTATTAGGATCTAGGATATAAAATCTATTATCATTCTATTAAGAATCGAAGTTTTATAGTGAAGGTTGTTATTTAGTTTTTTTTTTGTGAAATTGATAAACTGCTATAGTTCAATATCTTGCGTTTTCGTTAAAATTTTCTTATTAAAGTAGTTGGACTGCATTTTCACGAAAATATGATTTCAAATTACTTTAGCAAATCATGGACTTTCATATGAGTACCGAGTATAAATTATAACTTAACCTGCGGTAGAAAACTCGACACCGCTGCTTACACAACTTTCCAGTGTTTATCACTCGCTAGAGTGAAATATTATACCGAGCTACGGTAATTTAGTGATTAACTAGATAACTGCTTTCACTGATTTTTATCAAGCGTTAGTAGAATTTTAATTCAGGCAATGATGCTTTAATTAAGACGTACGTCAACAAAACATGATATCAGAGAATTTCTTTCAACGAACACCGATTTTCGTCCGATTTTTAAAAAGATATATATACATATATATATCTTTATTGAAATGTTTTAAAATAATAACATTTTTCATTCGTTGTCATTTTGTATGAAATTATGTGACTGGTAACGTAGTTTATATGAAACTGAAATAAAATCAAAATGAACTTACGGGGATGAGGAAAATTGTTTTTACGAGTAAATTAATCATTTTCTCATCTTGATAATCAATATAATGAATAATTGTAATAAATATTAATTAAATCGTAATCAACTGTGTAATAAGATCTAATACCAAACTATAGTATACACACAAAGGTTTTCCATAAACTAAGGAAGACAGTCACCGCACAAGTTTCCGAGGCGGGATCACGCGAGATGAGATTCACATACATACAGACACACAACGTGATATAATAAATTCAATTGGTTCCGTACACGCCAGTCGTCTAGTTTACGTCGTTAATTGCAAATAATCAACATTGGAAAGTAGCTGTTAAGAACAACTCCGCCGATACTTTTTGCAAAAGAAGCAGTCGCTTACCGTCTCGGTTACGCTACCGTTTCCGTTGAACTTCTTTCATAATGAAACTGAACCACTCCAGTTACTACATTTAAATATTTTTGTTAACTATTGTTGTAACAAACCCGACTTGTATAGAAACCTCTTAACAGTGAGACTGGAATAACGCTGACCAATATATTTATATATATATATAAGAGATAGCCAGTCCTTCATTAACTCATCACGAGATCTCTGAAACTATTAGACTAATTATTTATTTATTTTTAATTTTCCCTGATATTATTATTCATGGCTTTACCTTATCCTATTATTTACAACATTTAGTTGCAAAATATTCACTACTAATTTAAATTAGTTTTTTCTAATTTTTTACATTATCTATACTTATGTTATCTAACTATCTACTATACACAGAAACACACAATATTATTGTGTAGATATGGATAAAGTAACATTTATTTGTACTTATTTCTATTGTTTACTGTTTTACAAATTTTTATACAATAATTTATGAACTTCTAACTAATTTATTTTCTATCATCTCGGGTAGACTGGCTGTATCTATTCTTAAGCCTGTCTCCTGCTCAAAGTCATACCTTAGGCATCTATGTATAGAATACTCCGTCAACAAGTAGCTATCTATTACCCTCCTTACACAAGATGGCGCAAAAGTAATCCTCCTTTCAGAAAATGCTATAAATTTTGCCTTGATGTAAAAAAATTAAAAGACCAAATAAAAATAATCCACAAGAAGAATCAAAGTTTTTCATATTTTTTTTTAAATTACAGCCAAAAAACATCGGAAGGTTATTTTTGCGCCACCTTGTATACAAGGTATATATTGATTCTTCTTGTGGATTATTTTTATTTGGTCTTTTAATTTTTTTTCATCAAGGCAAAATTTATAGCATTTTCTGATAGGAGGATTACTTTTGCGCCACCCTGTATTTACGGGGCACTTTTCCTCGGCTAGCCTGACTCTGATTGCAGACCACCAGGCGCTGTTCAATGCACCCTCTATATCCAACGACACAAGGGTAATTAGCTTCTTGAGCTGTATCTTGTCCCCGATATGTTGTACTAGTTCATAGAGGGCATCGTTGGTGCTCTTCTAGCGCATGAATCCGAACTGGTGATTACTAATCCTCGATTTTATGTACCATTTTAACCGTGCTACCGTCATTTTCTCGAGGATCTTCTCCAATACTGGCAGCAGACCTATTTATCTATAATCTTTGGGGTTGATGTAATCGTCCTGGCCGGGTTTTCCTAATACCACTATTGTGACCTCCTTCCAGATGTTCGTAAAATGTGCAACCTGCAAACACTTGTGGTAAAAGGCATGAAAAGCATCCGGATCTTGAAGGATTACCTCGCTAGAGATGTCAGCCGTGAAACCATCCACTCCTGAGGACCTTCTTGGGGTTAAAACTCTCCACTGCGATTTTAAGCTCCAGTAATGTAAAAGGCGAATCATGGATTTCACCATGAACCAACTCGTTTACTTTCTCTGCCTCTTCTCTGATCCGGCTATGGCCTCCATCTTCAGTTACAACGAGAACCTCGGGGTAGAATGTCTCAACCAGTAAATTTGCTGATTTTTTGGGATTTAGATGTTTTTCATCATTTGCTTTTAGGGTCATATCTTCATCTGTCCTGGTAGTTCGGTTAATAATCCTTTATATTCCTTCCCATAATCCTTCTTTGCCCTGTCTTCCACAAAACTCTTTCCAGCTCTCTATACGAGCTTTTTTGGCATGGCTCTCATAATCTGCTTTCTGCTCAAGGTATTTTTTAACGACCTTGTCTCGCTGATGAGGTGCAGCGTATCGGATCCTTCTTCTAAAAGTAACCATTTTCTTTTTCTTAAGATCAAGCTCTTTGTTCCACCATGGAATTTTTATGGTCTCAGACCATGTCTTTGTAGGCATACTTGCCCCGCATGCCTGGGTTATCGCTTTCAGACTAATTATTGCTACTGCCATTTAGAGTTTAGCTAAGAATGGATTTTACTAAATTTTTCCCTCAAAGAAAGTTGTGGGGGTGTTAAGGGCGGAGAATAGCTAGTAATCAATAAACAACTATTATTCTTTTTAATTATTAGGTAGATGCTTTACCACAATCTCATATAGATATACTAAAACGCATTAAACTAATCCTTTCCCCATTAAGGCTTTAAGAGTAATAAATAGTGAACACAAAAATATCCACCTCTGCTAGTAAAGCAATGAAGAATATTTAAAAAAACCGACGTCTTCTCTTAGCCAACCTGATATGATGAGAATTGGAGGTAGGTTGAAAATATACAGAAAAATATATGTATGATGTACATTCTATTTGAAATAGAAACCAATTGAACTTGTTTCATGATCGTCATCATCATCAACCGATAGACGTCCACTGCTGGACATAGGCCTTCCTCAAAGATCTCCACATACAGTCAGCATGGGTTCCAGTATCGCTTGGCACTAGGGGCTGTCATATGTAGGGGTTCATATGGGGGAATTTGGACCATATCCCTCCACGCTGGCCCAATGCGGGTTGGAGGGAGCCAGTGCCTCGATTGTTGATTAGCAGGGTGCACACGACCAGGTGAGGTTGGCTTGAGTTCCGTAAGTTGTTGTGCAGGAACCCTTTTTAAATTTGCTTGTTTAAGGTTGTTGTAATAAAATGTATCTATGTTAAAGTTATCTAAATTTACTTTTCAGTCTCAATACGTATTAAGTTGAAATAAAATACTTAAGGATCTAAAAAGGTTAAATCAAAACATCGCAAGAAGAATGTACGCTCATCATCAATAACATAAGTAATACATTAAAATTATTATTTTCGGTAAGTACAAAAAAATATATATTATTCTATATTCACCTGATGGTAAGCGATACTCCTCCCATAAAAACGTGGCTCTAGTTAGGATGATATACACTGCAAGATATTGTGCTCGTCGCCTTGTGAGATATATCAGACTAGGTATATTGAAGAAACATGCCAATTATAGGTGTTTATGAACAATTTCTTTGGAGATAAATGGTGTATAATTTACTAGGTAACAATTTAACTACCTACACTGTGGTAACAATTGAACTCAATTTCAAATGACAGTAAGCGACAATGAGATTGTAAACAAATGTATAAAGCAAAAGACAAAATTACGAAAAGTCGACACATCTATTCTAACTTATTTTTTTTTATTTAACGAATCGAGGAAACGAGCGGGACCTTTACTTGATGGTAAGTGTTACGCTTGCCCATAACAATGTGGCACTAGTTAGAACGGAATGCACTGCACCACATTGCGCTCGTCGCTTTGAGACTTACGAGGATGTTAGGTCTAGTTTACCCAGTCACTTCACTAACTCCCTTCAACACGGAACAGAAAATAGACGAGCACCATTATAACCACTTATATGTAACCCGGGAATCGAACCTGTGTTTAGCAGGTTACACAGTTGATGCCCCCTGGCAGTTTACTGCAGCCAACAGACATTTACTCATACTCGTCTCGATAGTCGATATAAAAAAGATTCAGATGAGCTGTTACCCTTGAAGGTTAATGAATACCTTGACAGAATTTTTTTTTTGTCAAACAACCTCTGTCAGTCCTCCATCTACCAGTGATTGAGAGTAGAGATTAATGTATTAATAACATTATACCTTAATTTTTCTTATCTCAATTGGTAGTTAATTTCGGTAAACATTAGGCGATATTTCCACATACTTTTCATCAAACCCGCCACTCCTGCTCCGACCGGTATCTCCCCTCTTACCCGTATAAGGTACGACTTCATATCGGACGAAAATGGCCTCTTATTACATCGATGTGATTAAATTAATACCATTGGATGGCAGCACTTGTTATAACGGGTCATCGCGTAAATTTAATTTAGATTTTTTTGAAAAAAAAAAACGTTTTAAGCTTTTATAAAAATTCGAGTTCGCACGCATTTTGAAATTCGTAATGAACACAAGGTTGCACATCAAGTTGATACGCAATACTTAAGTGAATTATAATAAAGAGGGACTAAATGTTTTCGAAAGGTTTAAAGAATATTTTCTTAACCTACCATCAAAAAAAAAATATTTCAGATTATAAATCTTTCGCGATTTCTATGGACATGAACCCAGTTATAGTATCAAACAGTTTAATTATACTTTGCTTTTAACAATGGATGTATTATTTTAAGTAGAGCACTATAGCATACTGTTCTTAAAAATATGTATGATAGAGAGAAAACAACAAAAAAAAATGCACAGATATGTAAGTTCAGCCTGTGTAATTATTCCAGTCCGCCGTACGGGTATTTCAACGCATCGTAACGTAACGTAGCACCGTTCGTCCAACGGTGTAATGATAAATGATTTAACACAAGAACAATCATCGCACATGCGTAAAGCAATTCATCATTTACTGATATATACAAAAGGGTTCACGCTCACCTCGACCCAGCGCCTCCCCGCGACGGTAACGTAACCGTAAACGTAGCCGTAACCCGCTTCCCGCACAGCGCCGCGACAGTTCACACACAATAGCACTGGTTAAACGATTGTGGTGCAGAGGAACCGGAGTGCCGCGACCGTCGACCGTCGACCACCGGCTGCGTACGCCGACTGCTTGCAACATTCGCGCCGCGGGTACCTCAGATAAGTGAATCTAGATAATGCAGCGAGGTAAAAGCGGCCGATCTAATGGTACCCTCACACTGACGTCTACGAATTTTTATATATATTTTTTTTCTACAAACTTTTATAATCGTAAATACTTAAACAATATCAATGCTACACATATTAACTAAAAAAAATTTTTTTTTTCATATTTATTACAATAATAGAATTTACAAGATATAAACGGAAGTACAGTCGTTAATGTTTTTTTCGTAGTTGCGACATTACTCTTGAAACGTGTACAAGGTATATTATGGATGCTTAAAAAATTTATTGATATACATTAACTTAGTTTCAATGTGTTTCTCATCACGTAAAAAACGTTGGAATTAAAAAAAAAATATGTATATATTTACTGATGATAAGTCTCTATTACCGGAGACCGTTTAGATAGGTGCCACCGCAACTCCTATTTCTGGAGCCAAACAGCAGTGTGAAAATATTACTGTGTTCCGGTTTGAAGGGCGCTGTAGCTAGTACTTTCTGGCGCAACGAGACTTATATTTCAAAATAAATTTTACATTAGATATACAAATCTGTAATTACATACTTTACTACATAAATTTCCATATGTTACACATAAGGACTAATAAAGGTATAAGCAAAACTTAACTAGGTTTAACTGAATGGAAATTTAAACTTCGGGTAAACAGTGAAAATAATTTTGTTATCAAGAGTCGTAACCGACAAATAACTCCATGTGACTGCGCCTTACTGTTGTACGGTAAATAATTAAAATGTCAGATAGTCCCGTGGCTGATAACAAATTGACTGATTTATTTAGCTACAGTAAACAGAAGCGTAGCGTTTCCGGCGCTGGGAATAACCTAAAAATTCAGAAGCGTACAAACGTTTTGTACGTTTAAATGTAATTCCGTCACGACAATAGAATGGTGACCGTTCATAACCGTGTACTTCGCGTACACCGCGGAGCGTTCGTTTCCAGTACAATATCTACTTAAATTCAAGGACCACTCTAATGTCAAGAGAGCGGCACTGCGTTGTTCACACAGTTTTATGTTAAAACAGCATTAGTCGCCTAACTAGTTTAGTTATGCGACTTTACGTAGGTACCACCGCAGCCTCTATTTCTGCCGCCGAATAGTAATGTGCAAACATCACTGTGTTCCGATTCGAAGGGCGTTGTAGCTAGTGTCAAGGCTTTTTTCTATCTGCCTCAAGCGAATCTTGGAGTACTTCGGATGTAATGCCAAGAAAGACGGAGACAGCCTTGAAAAACTTATGGTTACTAGCAAAATGGAAGGATAAACGCCGCGGGGCCGCAACCTAATGCCTTGGTCTGATCAGATTCGCAACACGCTCGACTCCATAGTCTACGATGCTCTTCGAGTAGCTGGAGGTAGGACGAGATCGCGTAGCATCACGAAGACAAGAGTCATGAGTGGAGGTAGTCAAGACCCTCGGACATGAGGAATACGATTTGAAGAGGGGGAGGTCGCTACTGTAATTACTGAAGTAACGAGACTCAACATATTATGAGGCGACGAGCGAATATGGAGCAGCATATATCATTCTTGCTAGCGTCACGTTGTTATGGGCGGGCGTATCACTTACCATTAGATGAACATCCCGCTCATCTCGTCGCTTAATTGAAATAAAAAAAAAGTTTTATTTTACAATACTAAATAAAAACCTGTAATTGTTTAGTTGCTTGCAACTAAGAAATATCTTAGTAATACTAACCAGGCGAATTACTTGAGCTTGTAAAGTTTTAATAATTATTCAGAAAAGTTGCATCTGTTATGATCATCGTTTAATAGAGTGGATAGTTTTAATACTTTCCGACGCCTTCTCACACCACCCAACTTAAGCATATTGCCTAAGCATCGATTTATCTGAGATCACTTTTAACACACTATAAAAATATATTAAATTTTATAAAAAGTTTTACATACTGAAGTAAATAATGCATACAATAGGGGATGTTTTCAAAGTTAAAATCAGCTTATCGAATATGTCTCTGGAATGAACAAAGATTTTTAATTTTATTCACACCGTAACTAATTAGTAAAAACTTTTATATGCACTATATAGAGGAGGCGGCAGGTGAACTCCCACAAGGTGGACCGACGACCTGGTGAGAATCGCGGGGAACCACTGGATGCGGGCAACGCAGGACCGATCGTTGTGGAAATCTTTGGTGGAGACCTACGTCCAGCAGTGGTCGTCTGTCGACTGATGATGATGATATGCACTATATATATATATATATATATATATATCTGTAATAAAAATGCAAATTTGTTTTGTACACTAATCACTTGAAACCGAGTGAACGTATCAACATAGGAACATGACCATTTGACGCGGAGTAATCTTTAGATAGTTACAGGCAATTTATTTTTGCTTTTCATAAATCCCACATCATTTTTATTTCAAATTAACTTTTATAAATATTTTCACTTAGTATTATATATGCGGTTGCTATAGTAACCGTTGGTATATAAAGTCATTTGCAGTTGCGATTTCTCTCAAGGAATACTTGAAACAAGTGTCAAGTCTAATTTTATATTAGGACCTGCAAAGCGGCCGGGGAACAACTAGTATATATTTATAATAGTAGTAAGAGTTCGGCAGTCAACAGAATTGACTGCAGTTCTAGTTGTATTATAATCTGCTCATTATTGTCAATTTTAATTGTTACAGAAATTTAATTTACCAATGATAATCGCATGCATGGTATATCCACACGATATCAGTGTATATGGACTATTTGAATTCCGCGCCAACTTCACTCCGAGCTATCGGTGACAAACTGACACACACTTAAGCTGCATATGAATAATATATACATAACGTGAATACAATGCTAAATGGCATTGTCTTCCAGTCTATATGGGAATTCAATAGAGAAGAATATAAATTTGAGCTAATAGAAAAACTCGTAAGAAACACATATATTTCGAAGATTTAGTATCACAAGAATACAGACGAGAGTGAAGTAAAATGTTTGCCTGAATTGGTTTAAAAAAGGTAAGTGATTTTTAGTCAGTAAATCAGTACTTCGGGTTAATATAATACAATACAACGTTGCAAAAAAGGTCGAGGCATTGTGCATTGTCGGGATCAACAACCTGTTTTACTGGGAAAATCGTTTCAATGCATTCAATGTTTTATTTTGTTTAGTATATAAGTTACAGGAGACGCCTTAGGAATGAAGAGTCATCTGAAACTGTAAAACACAACTAAATGAAATTAACTTAAACAGAGGACCGTCTTAGTGTTTTTCACATACGCTGTAATATTTAGATTTCGTGAATGAAATATCTCGCTAGAAAGTAGCTCGCTGGCCTAATGGTTAGAGCGGCCTTCATTCCGAAGATCGCGGGTTCGAACCTCGGCATGTATCAATGACTAATATTTTAGCTATCTAGATTTATGAACTTTCGTTATACAGCGAAATAAAAAAAGGTGAAGAAAAACATCGTGAGGAAACCTGCACATGAATTAGAATTTATTCTAAGGTGTATGTGAAGTCACCAATCCGCGTTGGACCCACGTGGTGACTATCGCCCATCACCCTCATAGTGAGGGTAGGCCTGTGCCCCAACAGTGGGGACATAAATTGGCTGTTATGGTGGCAGGAATTATTAGGGGGTTAACCCAAATGACTGCTTACAATAAACCCCGGTTTATGAGGGATACCATGTATAATCAACTATATTTATTGATACAGTACACATTCAAACTACTGTCGACGCTCATGTAAATATACAATGCTTCAAGCTAATGCTTAGCAATATACATTTTTTTATAAACATATAACAAAGAAGCTACGACAGTAGGCTGAAGTTCGCGTAATGGTAAATGATATCCATAACAACGTGACGCTAGTTAGGATGATATAAACTGCACCATATAGTTGCTCGTCACCTTGAAGATTTAAATATTAAGTCTCGTTACCCGATTAATTTCAGTAGGTACAACGCCTTTCAAATTGGAACACAGTAATGTTTGCACAGTAGCGTTCATCAACACCATCATCATCATCAGCCGATAGACATCCATTGCTCAATATAGGCCTCCCTCAAAGATCTCTATATCCAAGAGTTCATTGAGAGGAATTGGGCCCACCACTCTGGCTCTGTGTGGGTTGGTGGCTAGTCAGATCCTCGACTGTTATTCAGCAGGGTATACCTCGTGCAGGTGAGGTTAACTTGGGCTCTGTAAGATTATAGTCGAACCCCTTACACCCCTAATAGTTTTCGGCAGCATAAATAGACGCTGCGATGATACCTACCTAGACGGTCTCCAATAACAAAGATCTACCACCAGATAGTTATATAATATTAAGAGATATTTTAATATTCCCAAAAGAAAATACGAAAAACGGAAAACGATTTTATTTAAATGTTTGGCAGGACGGATCGGTGCGGAGATCTTTGGAGGATGCCTATATCAAGCGATAGACTTCGATCGGCTGATAATGGATGTTGGTGAAGGTCATAAACGTTAATGACAACGGCAGCAATCTAAATTTGACAGCTGTCAACTTTTGTCTTCCACCGGTTTGAGTGTTCAATGAAACGGACTGTCAACTGTAAAAAATGTAGCGGACGTCCAGTCGTTTTATATTTAAGCCCAAGGTAGGGTTTATCGACAGCGCTTAACTTTATTTGTTAGTGTCCACTAACAATTACCATTTTCTATTCAGATAAAAAACTAATAACTACTTTGCATCTGAAACTTATCATCTCCTCTCCTTATTCGCTCTAATTTATCAGACTATCGACACCTGTTATCTTATGTCGAAATAATCACCACATGGTTCTAGAAATGGTGTAAAAAATCTCATCTGTAAACATTATGGTGGCCCGTTTCTAAAAGCGGAACAAATGATTCCTACCCCTATTATTTGCCACAACACGCTTGACTTTATCACATTATATACGTTTCTGTAATATTTTACTTATACTCATTTTAAAAACTAATTACATTTTTATTTATTCTACGAAACGAACGAGATGTACACTTGATGTCAAGTGCCTTAAAGTCAAAGCCGTGAGTAGAAACTTAATTGAATGAATGTGAAAGGGTACAAAATGTAGAGACATCAAAATTTAATGCGACGCGTGCAAAAGAATAGAAAGCTTAGGAGAAACGCAACGCAGCGTAACACGAGATTAATGATAACAGTTATCACAATAACTAATTACACAGACGTTAACTACCAAATTATAGTACTTAACAAGTACTTAAGATATTTTATGTTTGTATGACTTAAGTTATAGTGTAGATATGGGGGTGTAAGGGGTCCCTCACAACAACTCAAGGGACCGTTTTTTTTTGTTTTACGTGGGGGAAATGCCTTCGCACACTTGCTCTCGCGGGGACAAAGACAGGTTATGTCGGACTTGCACCGACTAAAACCCCCACGATGTTTCACTTAGTCGCCTTATGGCAGGGTCACGGGAACGCTCTCGCACACCTCCTTGACCCCGCCAGCTCCGGCTGCACCATGCAGCGATGCGGCTGCACCATGGTGAGAGAGGTAGGAACTACGAGTCTATTTAGACGGTCTCCAGCAACAGACACCTATCACCAGTAAAGTAAGCGGACCATTAAGCTTACCTTGGCTACACCTTACCTACCTTGGTGGTAAGTTCTATCTACGTAGACCGTCTCCAGCAACAGAGACGTACTAACTAATAAATTATGTCAATATTAAAATGGAAAATTAAAAATAAGATCACTCTTATATCTAAATTTAACCATTGAAGTTATATATACCCGATATTTTAAGTAAAGGTCAATATTTAAATGTACAAACTATGGATATATATAACATTTAAGTAAGAAGAAAATTCTCTATGAAGAAAATGCTGTTATTTCCACAATGATTATCACCTTGACTCTTGCACAGCTATTTTAAATGGGTTAAACCCACGCAATTTGCGATAATCTCGAAAGGTGTCCGAAGGAAAAAGTTATATCATATGAACTGGTGTGTTTATCATTAATAAAAATAATGGGATCAGTCTTCGCTAAAAATAGCTACGGCGCTCCACGGTAGATCTCCTACAGCATCACCTACACGACTGCTGGAAGAGACGTTCTTTACGGTGAAGGTGTAATCCCATCCAAAATTAGGAGGAGTCATATGTCAACTCATGATCACAAGAAGCGCACGATGACATTGTTTTACCATCCAGACTAACCCCATACTGTGATAAACAGGAAGTATTATAATCAGATAAATGTGCTGCTTGTCTCGTTGTCTTATGTTAAAAAATGAAAGATTAATTTGACCGTAAAGATTCATTATGAATGAAGCGAGAAGTTTCATAAAAACAATGTTATCGTCATGGTATCTCGAATAGTGTGACTTTCCCGTGAATTCGATGTGGAATTCCCTGAGTTACTGTTTCAATTCACTATTCCTCAGTCTTTCTCCCTCGAACTTCCTGTGCCCAAGTAAACAGACGCATTAAATTGCCTAATTCACATCTGCTCTGCCTCGGATCGAAGGATAATCTAGATTTTAAATTCAAATATCAAATAATGACGTGGATTCGCAGTAATAAAAATTATTCATAATAAGAGCTCAGTTTTTGCACTGTGGTCAATGCGTTACGTTAGAGATTGAAACTTTTTTTTTTATACATATTTTCAATATAAATCATCACCTACTTATACTAACCAGTCTTTTATACCGGAGACTCTACGTTGGTGTCACCGCAGCTCACTGTCTGTGCGCGTTACTGTGTTCCGGATTTAAGGCAGTTGTAGCTAGTGAAATTACTGAGGGAATCACACATAACATCCTATGTCTCAAGGCGACGAG
The DNA here is from genome assembly GCA_029030555.1 of Ornithoptera alexandrae. NCBI lineage: Eukaryota > Metazoa > Arthropoda > Insecta > Lepidoptera > Papilionidae > Ornithoptera > Ornithoptera alexandrae. The sequence goes on along the minus strand of JARDVY010000007.1, from coordinate 3,009,904 downwards.
CACAATATGATGCAGTGTATATCATCTTAACTAAGGCCACGATGTTATGGGCGGGCGTGTCTGTTACCATCGGGTGAACGTCCCGCTCGTCTCGTTACTTCATTTGATAAAAAAAAGATAATTCGTGTCTTTATTACAGAGTATCGAGCCGTTACGGGTGGACCAACTTTTTTTCACTGTATACTTTTTCTTCTTTTCTCATGTCGCTTCTCATCGCGGAACATCAGGAATCGAACTATAAAAAACCTTAGTACGATTCCCAAGCCACATTCTGAGGTGTTCGGTTAAATTTAAATTTTTTATTATTTCGTTTAAAGTTTGTGATATATATTCCTTTGATCCTAAAATAACAATTTATTCCAAAATCGACATAAAATCCGCACAATAATACTAATTTTTTTTTCGATGAAGTTAATGCTATTAGTTTCATCGATAACTTTTACAGCGCCATCAAAACAGCAATCATAGAAATGTTGAAGCGACAATGATAAGCTTCGTTCATGACGAGTACAGTGTCTTTATGTCCACTGATATCGTTGATTGCATTATTACTACTTTAAACACAGTTTCTTGTTTGTTAAATTCTTTCGTCTGTTTGCAAACGCAAGTCTATTTTAAGTTTATTAGTCTTCAGCATAATCCCGATCATATGACTGCACCGTAAGTGATGACTAAGTATTTTGAGATATTCTTAGCCGTTATTATCATCTTTTTTAGTAGTAATTGGAAGTGCGTTCGTATTAATTTCATAACAGCTTCAGGTGCAGCGGCTTCCTACCTTTTCCTATATATAACAGAAGTCTTTGGTTCTATTTCGAAGACGTACGTAAGTGGCGGAGCCTCCGCAAATTGTACATATGCCGTAATAACAGTTGCTTTGTTCCGGATGTCGACCGGCTTTGATGATCTTTTAATACCATGTGAAATTGAAGTCAACTTTTAGCCTGTTGCTATAAAAATAAATTCGAACAATAAGTTCAGATCCCACCCACATCTTATTGTGTGATATTGGAAATATAATTTCGTATACATTTTACCATAAGGTTGATCTATCGATTGGACTGTATTTAATAAGTATTTTATGAACATTGATTTAGGTATGAAAAAAATGGCATTTTTGTAAACATTTACAAAATACCACTGTTTTTTTTTTTGTTATCGGAGGAGAAATCTTCTAAAAAGATACGCTACTTCTACGGGGAAGACAAGATTATGTTTGATTATTACCCACTAAAATCCCCTCGGTCATCCCCAGTGCGTTGCGGGAGGCCATGGGATCTCTTACGGAACTCACCGGTACTTATCGTTCATTCCGGGTTCGTTTAGTGGACAATGAGGGCCCCACGATCAAAGCCCACGAACTCGAAAATCCTTTTACACGCCATTTAAGACTTTAATCCTTTTTTTAATAGCCCGAGACTTCAGAGCAATATAGAATATTTCCTGAGCCTCAAAGGCGTCCCGCCAGATTAAATGACTCTGTTTATCTTTTTTTATCTAATTGAACATCTTTGGCCCAACAACGTATTTGTTATGGTATGTGAAAAGGTAATACATCACTTTTGTCCTAAAGAACCCCACGTCATATTCTTTGCTTTTCGCAATATGGCACGTAAGGCTGTGTTCCAACGCGCGGAATATGACATTGTAAATAGCTCTAATGCCTCCTTCTTCATATGTAAACATTGTCTTAAGAATAACTAATAGTTTTCCTTAATAAATAAGTAAATACCAATTACCAGTCACCATTTATTAATAGTGGTAAGTCTCTGTTGTCGGAGACTGTCTTGGTAGGGACTACCGCAGCACCTATTTTTGCCGACAAACAATAGAGTGCAAACGTTACTGTATTACGGTTTGAAGGACTAGTAGCTAGTGAAATTACTGGGGTAACAAGAGTCAACATATTATACCTCCAGGAACGAGAGTTCTATAACACAATACATCAATCCTAACGCTACGTTCCGCTCTCCTCGTCGCTTAATTGTGTAAAAAAAATTAAACTAAATTATACAGGATACAACGCACTCTGGTGGTAACTCGAATGACACTGATAACAGATGATGCATAACAACTTTGTTAGCTATTCGTTGAACCTTACAGAAATGCTGCAACGCCTCCGGTGGCAAAGCGTAACAGAATGGACAATATCATATAATAACCTTTCCCGTGAAAAATATGTGCCAATTATTATCGTGGTCGATTCATTTGTTCCGAATATTAACGTTTAGAAACGAATTCTACTATATTTTTTTATAAACACATTCATAAATAAATGAATACAATACATAAATGCATAACATCTTTACTGTACGTAAAATTCCACGCAGGAGTAGCGTCACGTTACAACGTAGTTATCTACCGTCAACAAATGCGCACTAGCTTACTACGGAAGATTTTCAGCGCCGTGTAAGACCTAAATTGTATCTAAACCCTAGTTAAAGTTAGTAATCAATGCAACAACTAAACTTTCCTACGAATCCAGGTCAGAGACTAAGCAACATCTAAATTTTCCTAAGAATCCAGGTCACACAACTAGCTCCTTGTTGACTTGTTATCTTATGGCTTTCCTCTATTATGATATCGCTTTACGGTATATTTACTGAATTTGTTATTAATTTTCTTTATGTACATAATACCAAATAATGAAAACATCCTGCGAGGAAAAAAGTAAAAAGTCCTTTCAGTGTTTTTTCAGGTTAGTTACATGATATAAATATAATTGGTATAACCAATATTTTCGTAAAAACATTTCACGTAAACTTTGTCCAACAAATCTGAAGATACATAAATATCCTTGCAGGTTTTCTGTGCAGGCGCACAGGAAACGTTAGAGGTAAGATAAATAATCAATATTTAATAATGGCGAGTAATTCAAGAATTTTTTATATGTTATCACCGTACTAATTTACTGCGAACTAATTAAGAAAAAATGTTTTACTAATATTTACGTATTTCAACGACGTCGTTTAATATCCATTTAATTTATTACTATTTAATGAATGAATATAAACATCAAATAATGTAAATAAGCAACGTTGGAGCAAGAATTGTATCGTTTCCTTTAGTTTCTCAGGGCACTGTTCCTAAGTGATCATAGTACTTATGAGATCCCAGAAACAACTTCCTGGCTACTGCATAGACAGTATAGGCAGGATAGCCGCACACAACATTACGCTCGCCTCCTTCAGACATACAATGTTCTATCTCCATATAACTATAGTATTAATTAACCAACTACTGGTGATAGGTCTCTATTGCCGGAGACCGTCGAAGTTAATACCACCACAGCGTATATTTCTGTCGCCAAACAGTAGTATACAAACATTACTGCGTTCCGGTTTGAATGGCATTGTAGCTGTTGTAATAACTGGGGTAACGAGAATTAACCTTTAAGATGTTAATTCTCGTTTCAAAGCGCGGTGTTGTGCAGTGTATTTTATCCCGTCGTCTCTTTACTTTGTGGAATAAAAAAAAGCTACAACATATTCCAAAACTCAAAACAGTAAATATTACACACCACTACTCGGTGAAAGAAAGAGGTACAACGACTGTACCTAAATTTAACATATTATAAGCCGGGAAAGTGTACGAGTCATCCAAATGCACCTTGTGTTTTGTAAACATTAGATTGTATCACGGAAAAGGAAATTCTACGAACATGAAAGTCTACATACATTTATTATATGCAAAACTCGGAATTAACCATCTTATCTACTGTTATCAGTTCATGTCTAACACGCTCAACCTGTGCGGCAAGGTGTTAACGTTGTCTGAAATGTTTTACGCAAGTATCGAACTAATAACAAAAAAATCGCGTGACAACCATACCAGCGGCAGAGTGTATTTAGAACTAAATTATTTTGTATGATAACACTACACAAGCAGTGTTGCCTTAAAACAAAGAATAGGGCCGGCCTGAGGTAGCCGCACCTGATGAGCTCTGTGAGCTCACCTCGGATGTGTACTGAGACGGGCGGGATGTTTACCTGATGGCAAGTGATACGCCCGCCCATAACAACGTAGCGCTAGTTAGGGTGACATATACTAAACCATATTTTTACATATTATAAAAGATTATTTGAAACATATAAAAGGCAATTTAACCATGTAAAATATGACAGTGCAGGACTACGTCAATGGTATGTAAATACTTATGAATTTTCCTTCTCTTCTAAATTTCCGTTATTCTCATGCCACTGATTTCCTGTCGTTCAAGTTTACAACCCTTCAAAATTTATTAACGTTTTATGAATTCTGAAAATAAGAAACGGGTTAGTAAAATATGAGTAAGCGATGAAAGTGCATAAGTAATTTTTTTTCTTCTACGTAGCCGCGAAACGAGCAGGATTAAGTTGCTCTAGTTAGAATCATATGGACAGCACCGCATTGTGCTCGACGCTTTGAGAGTTAAATCTCGTTAACACTATAATTACACTTACTACAATTCTCTTCAATCCGAAACATAGTAATGTTTGCACACTATTGTTTGACGGCAAAAATCGGCACTGCGGTGGCACCTACTTAAACGGTCCCCGGCTACAGAGATCTACCACCAGTAAAATTCCTTTGATTCATTTATCAGGTAACAATAAAAGGTCAAGAGAAAGGCGCGCTAAATATTCCGGCGCGCCAAAAATGTTCCGATTTAAAGGGCTAGTAGCTAGTGAAATTACCAGGGTAACGAGACATAACATCTCAACTCAAAACGATGTGCACTGTGTAGCAGTATGTATCATCCTAACTGGCGCCACGTTTTTATGGGCTGACGTCTGTAACTTATCATAAGAACGCCTTGCTCGTCTTATTGCCTCTATAAATAAAAAATATCTTTGCTAAAAAGAGCAAGACATGCGTGAATAATGCGTCATAATGCATTAATGTATCGTCTCCTTAAGATATAGTGTTTGACAGGTGATTTCATTAGGTACAACGCATTTCAAACCGGAACATAGTAAGATTTACACATCACTCTTTAGCTTTATACGTGTTACATGTTAATACATAAAATTTTGGCTGAAGGGATGTTGCTGATGGACAAAGTTAACAAAGGCACATTTTCGGACCACTGTACTATACGTGTAATACATACATATAAGGAATCCCACACAACTCACGGCACCCAAGCCAACCTCACCTGTTCGTGGTGCACCCTGCTAATTAACATACAAGTCTCTGGCTCCCACCAACCCGCATTGGGCCAGCATGGAATGAAATGGCCCATATCCCCCTATATGGAGCCCTACAAACGTGTCTCGCTGGCCTAATAATTAGAGCGTGCGGCTTTCATTCCGAAGGTCGCGAGTTCGAATCTCGACAAATAATGACGACTTAATATTTAAGTTATTGTGAACTTAAGTAACACAGCAAAATATAAACAGTGAAGGAAAACATCATGAGGAAACCCGCACTGAAATTATTTTTGTGTGTGTGGTGGTCCCAATAGTGGCTATAGGCTCGCCCCGTTACATGGGACCTAATCTGACCGCATCTGGCGAAAAGTGGGTGTTTATTCGTCTCTACTTACTCCTACTGGGAAAAAAGGCGTGATAATATAAAAAAAAAGAAACAAACGGCGATTTTTGGGTGAGGCCCATGTCCAACAGTGGATGTTTATCGGATGATGTAGTACGATACGGTTAAAAATAAGAAAAGGTCTAATCTATAATACATAAATATATACTCTAAATAGTTAACGAAAAAATCTATGAAACTTGATTTTTTTTATTAGAGAAAATAACTTCTTGATTATAAAAATGAAAAAAAAAACTTTTTAATTTTAACATTCAGAATTTATTATCAATAATAAAATGACAGTCTTAAAACGTTTCTTTTCAAATTTCTCATTAAAATTCCCTCCCTAATCACCCTTAAACAAGATCGCAAGTGGGTAAAAATAATTGATCCACAGGTGGAGTGGTTTTATTCTCGACAAATGAAAGTATAATTGGTGCCGTCGTGTTGAAATCCACGGATAACCCTTGACAACTCTAAGCAGCTAGCCCACATGGAAAATTCCGAGGGGTTCCGCCACTTTAACAAAGGATATGGGTAAGCCTTCACCCTCGCTCACCACGCCACGGAAACATCAACAGGTCCGAACAGAACCACGGTTAGACGGCACCACATACGAGCCACGTGCGAGAGACAAGAACCAAATCACCACCAAACAGCGACTTGATCCCGTAACCCCGTTTCGACGCATTTCCATTATATTTACAGACGAAATATTTACACATAATCAAAAGAAAGATTTAAACTCTATCTTACACATATTAACCTGTAGTTAAAATTTAACTAAACTTAAAATGTACATTAAATGCTATTTATTATATGTATTAAGACAACACACCTCGCCACTAGACGGCGTCACAAATATTCGAAATAAACTTAATAATCAAGTTATTACAATCGACAACAATCAACAGCGTATCAAAAATAGGAAAAAAAAAATTACAACTAACCACTTACATTGTGCATTTCTGAATAAGTTAAGATTGATGGACAAGTGTACTGTGGCTATATGGAATACAACCACTCCGGGTTAAGTGAAATGTAAGTCTTTATATAAATACAAGGTAATGACAATATCACTTAATATAAAATATTAAGATGTTTTTTTTTCTTTTTTCTTTTTTTTTTACATGTGACAGTTTAATCTCTGGAGTTTTTTTCAGAGAAATCTTTTAGTTAGTGTCTTTTTTGTTTTAATTGTGTAACTGGAAAAATATTTTACTATGTTAAAGGTATGTTCGTGTTATTGACTTCTTTTGAAGGATCTCTCACAAAAAGAGAGTCAAGGTTGTTTAACTACCACACTGGTTCAGTGCTGATTGTAGAAAAGACAAATGAATTTAGTGAATTTGATATAGAAAAATATTTTTCCAATCAAAGATCATTTTACAGCATAATTTTTTTTATACATTGCAAAAGACAAATGGTTTATAGTACTCTAGAAACTTCTTGAATATTTATAGCAATTTTTCCACTCTTCTTCATCTCCATGCAGCAAGAGTTAACAGTTTTACCATGTAACAAATGGTAGTGGTGTTAGTGTTAATAAGAAAATAATGATTTCTTAATCTATATGTACATCAATAGTGTATTTAAGTTCATTTTACGAAAGCTTCCTGTGGTATTTTTCCTTCAGACTGTAGCTGATTGAAAATAAACATTGCTCTCTGAAGATCCCAACCAGTCTCTCGCAGGCAACTGGAAATTAAATATCTCATTGTGTATACAATTTCGGATGCAGGAAACCGCTGTATGCGAACAACACAGGACCAATTAGAGAGATCTTTATCAAAGGCTTTAATCTTAGGCTTTAATGTCCTGCAATGGGTGTCTATTGGCTGATGATGATATACAATTTACTCAGGTTCAGCGGATTACCTTTGTAAAAATGGAGCGACCAAGTAAGGTGTTTTAATAATACATCAGGGTTCAAAACATGAAACAGTATGTTTATCTATAATGTATGTGTATGTGTTCTGGTCTGTTTCAATAAAAGTGTAATTTATTCATTCTGCATTTCCAGAACATACCAGGAAATATTTGGGGAAGCATATGACCAATAATCAAAACTATCATTCAATTTACATAAGTACTGTGTAATACAAATGAGAAGCACTAACTATAACAGACTTGAATCTATAAGTTTTTTTCTTATAATTGCTTATATCATATCACCACTACTAATTACAGGTCTCCAGAAGGGAACATTTGCCACACATGCAACACTTGGTATGCAGATGGATAACCACATGTTAACTAGCGCAAGTTGATAACTATTTTCTGTAATTGTTCCTACTTTAATAGTACTTTCCAACATGTAGAACATATTGGTAAGGGTATCTTTACCTTTCTCCAACATGGGCAAAAATATATTATTTAATAATTAACAATATACCTGGCATAGTAAATAACCACTCACTGAGTAACATGGAGGTCCTCAGTTTATTTCTGAAATTACATGTTGCATAGAGCGGTTTAAATGTGTGTGTTAGACTCTTCTTGTTAGTTACCACATTAATGTAAATCAGCCTTGATAATATTTCTAGCTGTCCACATATAATTACTCGAGTATTCTGGATAAGCCCACTTCACCATCCACTACCTCATGGTCACTTGAAACCATGCGAAATTAAAATGTATTAACCCATTGCAGATACAAAAGAATACTTACTCTAAACTCCACTGTTCATTCATTCCAGTTTGCTGTCCGAGTGTATTGAGCAACATTTTCTGTTGATCAGTCGTGAACGACGCAGGCGCTGCTGGCGCTGGTATTGGAGCAGCTGCTGGAGTTGGAGCAGCAGCTTCTGGTGTACCCATATTAAAAGCAATCTTCTCCTATAAAAATACAAACCGATTGATAATATTGAACTTTTCCATACAGTACTAATAGCAATAGTCTGTTTAATGATATAAAACTGGACACTATTTATAAACTTAAAATTTTATTTACCTTGAATTTAATGTAATAAATATAGTGTATTTTACAGATTACTTACATATTATATATTATTTACATTTGCTATGTTAATTAAACTAATGCTTTATTCACCTGTTCTGTTGTTGTGTTGGTAATGAAAAACATGTCGTTGATAATACAGAAACCGCCACCATTGTTCGGCACTAAGACGAATGTGCGCTGGAATGAGCGCAACGGATTTCCAACAGTGACCGTTTCCTTATACACGCCGTTCATTGTGAGCATGATCATCGTTGGCTGTGGGATAGATTCAGTTGTTAATAGGGCATTATTAATATGATATCAGAGGCCATGATAGCACAGATTTTGATACGATCGTTCGCACTATACATTCACCTCATAGCAAATATTATGCTGCCCATAACAATCTCATGCTAGTTAGAGTGATATACACTGCACCACATTTTGCTCGTCGCCTTGAGACAAAACGTTAAACATCATTACCCTAGTAATTGCATTAGCTGCAGAGCTTTTCAAATTGAAACGAAGTAATGTTTGCGCACTACTGTTTGGCGGTAGAAATAAGCGCTGCGGTGATGCCTATCCAGACGATCTCCAGAAACGGAGACCTGTTAAAAACCTATTTATTACCAGTACAGAAAACTACCACTAGTATACTATATAGGTTAAAACAAGACCAGCCTTATAGTTTTTATTTCCAAATCAATACTCACAGTGAAAACTGATAAATCCACCGCAAATCCGATTAGATCGTGAATTGTTTTCGGCAAGTCAGATAAGAAAGACACCACTTGAAGTTTTCCGGTTCGAAGGTATCTTCGTCTCGATTCTCTTTCCGTAATCCTTAATATATTACGACTATTTGATATGTACTGAGTCAATCTGCAGAAAAGAATACATAAAAAAAGTTATAAACATTATTCATTTCATGCAGTTTTTACAACTATATTGTAATTTTAATTTCAGGTATAAGTTAGATTAACATAATATATCAAAACAGATATTTGATAAAGGAGGGTGGGTGATCGTCCAGATTGTACGATTCAGATTTTAATTTCAAGAGCCTTTGTACATATGCTTGAGGCAATGACAGGATAAGCCTTTACTGCAACAATTAAAACCTCCATGTAGTTCCATCTTCGTGGCTTTGAAGTAGAATCAAAGGGAGACTCTCATACCAGCCAGGGCTTGCCGCATCGAGCGGTATATCTAGGATATTCCTTTTGTTATTTCTTTTCTGATAAGGGGCACCGTAAAATGTAACACACTTTCAAACTATGTCTTTTGTTATTTGCCACGAGTTTCGCTACTTAAGAAGTTTCGTCATCCCATCTACTTACCTTGACCTGCTGACATAGACCTTTAATCAGCACTATTTTGCGTTCGTATCCTCAAGACACACAACATGAAATCTTCTTACAGCAATAATTTGGCTAGTTCTACAAACAAGGCAAGCACAGCTTCCCGACAAAGCTGCGCGGAACCGTTTATACGGTCCACTGACAACAGACCCATCACCACCAATATGAACATAAGTTTGTGATATTACTAACCTCGTACTTGGACAGTTTCTGCCATCACTGGTTAAGTAATTTACTGCCATAGACATTGTGGCATTTTCATGATAAGCCTCTAGTAATGGCTGTCTCGATTCAGAATCAAAAATAGCATAATACTGAGTGAGGAATTCCCGCACCAAGTCTTGACCCGCTGGGTCGATCAGAAAGGATTGCTGACGTGGCGGTAGAGTCACATTATCAGACACGTCGAACCCTATTGCTGGCGGCAAGTCCACTCCGTCCTGGGTAAATGAATCATGAGTTTGTGTTGTAAGGATTAAACACTTAGTGCATACACATAGAAATAAACAACATGTAATATATCAGTATGAACAGGGGCATGCACTTTATAAAGGCAAATAAGCACTATAAAAAGTAATTTAAAATATAAAAAAAATTAAAGACTCCTAATCGAAAATGTACCAAGCATATCAATATCAGACATGGCATGGAATATGACGTGCCATTAAAACCTTAACGTTTGTGTTAATGTAAAATATTTCATATGTTAATACAAACATGGTGCTATTGAGTTTCACAATCTGAGGTGACTGCCCAACATCAGGTGGGATGTAGTTGAATGTTACTATTGCGTTCTCATAGGCACAGCATTTGTTATTAGGGCATTTTCTAACACATGCACTCTTACTAGTCATCCATTTGATGTGACTGGATGCAAATGATAATACTCACCAGTCGCATGAGTTTAGGGAACTTTTTCCGGACATCGCTGGACAAAGAACATGACAACGAGTGAAAATGACCTCTGAAACTCTCAAACAAACTTTAGTAAAACTAAAACCAACTTTATTATTAATTGAAAATCCACTGATTTTTTAAATAATATATGTAAGTGGATTTACAATTCAGCCATGTTAAATTACTGAAATTAATTAAAAAAGCTTCTCCATTATTTCATAAAATAACTAAAAATACCAAGTGATAATTATTTTTAAAATATACAGGTTTGTGCTTGATCAAAACTGTATCAGTTGTTTAATGGTGATATGGTTGGGGGTGGTAATTTGCCCACACCTAGTAACACTTTCACTGCTTTCTGTATTATATGAACTAAATTTAAGGATCTTCAAGAATATCTAATTTAATTCATATCATTTTCATACAAATTCTCTTAATAATCTTTATTTAGAAATATATAAAGAAGCTTTTAAAACTTAGTTAAAGCAAAATACTATAGAAGAAAAGGTCAATGAAAAATTGCGTATCAATTCATTTTACAACAAATACACATGACATTGGAAAAAATCCTAAAAACTCATATTTCAACTATTATTACAAATATATGAGACAAAGAATTAATTCCGAATTTATAACAATTATTATTAATATCACAACAATTTTTTAAAGATTTTGTACATTATAGAATTGTGAAATGATTTCTTTTTGTTACATGTACGAATCATGAAAATATATTTTTTTGACAGTATGACATATCCCAAAAAAAAAATCTACTAACTTGAATATCATTGTGGAATACAATCTGTTAACAATTCCTACTATCCATGTTAATACATTTGAATTCAAATAAAATTTTTAAGAACCAAAATTTTACGGATTTCACCGCGTTATACACTATTTAACTTAATACTCCAATGTTTCAAGTGCTATACACTCATGGGCACAGACATACTGAGGTAACAAGACATGACGTCATAGTCACTTGTAGTACTCGCAGCTTTTAATTTTTGTTTACAATCAGGTCTGTATATAATAAGCTTGCTGTCTTGAAGTCATTATTAAAATATATACAATAAAATCCGTGAAATTTTGTTTTATTAAATGTTAAATATTACACAGAATTTTTATGTAAAATATAATTTTATATCACTAATAATAAACTTGTATAAAACACAGTATACATTGCAAAATATTATCCAATATACATTTTGTGACTCACCAAATTCTTTGATAGTTATATAACAAACATATAGAATTAAAAGGATGTAAATATGGACATACAGATAAAAGGCAATATTGTGCGACTGTTATGACACATAAAAAAACAAGGAATTGGTGAATATGAAATTTGTGAAGTTTAAATCACATTCACACAGTTTCACATTACTTAGATATAGAAAATAAAATAGGATAAGTTATTAAAAAAAAACACATGCCCATGGAATCAAATCTGGGACCTCTGTGTTACAGCCAAGGAGGTAATTAAATGTGTGCATATTATAAACAATTTAATATAACCTGATAATATAATTTTACAAAATAACTGATCTTCATGTGATATGTTATATTACATACAATTGAAACATTAATAGATTTAGATAATATAAATATAAGTAAATAAACAACCTAATTTTTTTTGAAATACATATAATTTTCAATATGTAACTTGTATAGTATATATATTCTAGGCAGTGCTATAAAATGGAACAGTATTTTTTTTTTGTTGTAGAACAAATATACAACTTTCACAAACTGATGCAGTCATTTTCACTTCAGTTGTTACCATCTCATTTAGATTGCTCCATTCTCTAGCTTTTATGTGGACATATAAAAAAGACCTTCTAAATCAGGTAAACAGATTAGTAGATAATTCAATAAAAAAGCTTTAAGATTATCTTTCTAACTCCAAGGCTACCAACCCTCGAGTGTTTGATTAAACCATATTTGAATGAAATAAATATTACCTGACATAAATATCGTGATCTTTAAACCTGTTCTGCAGCGGGTTGCCTTTGAGGTACAACTCCACAAGTGGTAGAGACTTCAATGGCTCCAGAGAACCAATGAATGGAATCTGAAAATTTTTTAAGCAAAAATTTTTATTAAAACTATTGTGTTGCACCTTCTATTTATGAACCTTGAGAGATGACTGACTAAAGCACCAATAGTATCAGTGAAATAATAGTAGGTTGTCTTAAGTCAAATTAAATATTAAAAAAAATAATAATTACCCTATTGTCACCTAAGTATAAAATCTTCAAACTTTTTAATTTTGTTGAGAGGATCTTCAGATGTTCGAGGCCATGTAGTTTATTATCATTGAGATTCAAAGCTTCGAGATCTGGTATATTTTCTGCCATAATATCAATAGCTGCTAACATAATCACAGGCCGGAAGAGGGCGCAAAAAACTTCAGACAAATCTATAATATAAATATTAATAATTTGATTACTATGATTTAAATTTATTATAATTAAACAAAATGTAATGAGAAATAAATATTACTATTATAACACATTTGATTTTTTTTTTTCTGTTACAATAGTAATTTTTACCATAATCAGAGGCTTACTTTTTCTATGTGAACAAGAGTACTGAATTTTTTTTATTTTTATTTTAAGTGACAAGTGGGAGAATCACTTGATGGTAAGTGATATGCTTGCTCATAACAATATGGCGCTAGTCAGGATGATATATACTGCACCACATTGTAGTCATCACCCGAGACAAAAATGTAGTCTCATTTATACATTAACTCAGTAATTACGCTAGCTACGGACACCCTTCAGATCGGAACACAATGATGTTTGCAAATCACTATTTGGCAGTAGAAATAGGTGCTGTGGTCATACCTACCTAGACTGTCTCCAGCAACCTAGAGCTACAACTAGTAATTATATATTAATTACAATAACATTTCAACACATAATAATTTATCATTTTTCAACATGCTTGAGCTTGTTAAGAGGTTAACAAAAATTTTCATTACTAAAACTGAAATTTTTATGTTATAAGTAATTAGTTTAAACCTTGTCTAAATATAATCAATTATGGTATAGGTATGTAAGTAATAGGAGTGCAAGTGGCACCAGATCTATTACATTGGACAATTCACATAACAGTAGATTGCAATACACTGATAATATCTTATATGGTATGTAAAAAACAATATTTACTAAAACAACATATTTACCTGGATCACCATGAAATTTTGTGAGATCCAAAGCTTTTGTAGCAGGATTATATCTTTTAGCCATTACTACTTTCATTTTTTCTTTCATTTCGGCATCTACATTTATATTAGGTACAGAGTTTCTCACAATAACTACTAACTTAAAACCATCTGACATAATAATCTTTCTATCAGCTTGAAAAAGTTTCTCAGCAATTTTAACATCATCCACATAAAAAACAGCAGCATTGCCATTTATCTTGTAGTAATGTGGCACAAAAATTTCCGGTGCAATATGATTGAGAAGGGCTCTTAATACAACTTCTTTGGCATGTTTTGCACCATATGGTATGATTATTTGATACCATGGTAACATTCCTGCTACAAATCTCTTCTTGGGTAATCCATGGGGTCTGGGCGCTGGAGAGCCAAGTCGGCCACCGCGACCTCTGAATGGTCTTCTAGATCCTTGACCTCCGGATGTTCCCATATCGACATCATCATCATCAAGAAGCAATTTAGCAGAGTTTTTCCACGAATTAAACTTATTCTTGCCTTTGTTCGTGCCTGGCTTGAAGCTAACACGCCTGGAGTTATGACTTCGATCATCATGTTCTATAAGAGAAGGACAACATTATACATTGTTTTAAATGCTACTACAATGATATTATGCCTCAGATTTCGAGTCCGCGACCTCAATAACAGCCGAACCGTCTGTAGGTCAAACGACTTAAATAACTATACATTATAAGCGAATATGTAAAACACTGAAATATGACATCCTTTGGTAATAATAGAAAGTTTATAAATTAATAATTACCGAAATGATCATTATCAGCTTTCCAGTTCCTCATACGACCTCCACCACGTTTAGGCATGTTCAATAACAACGTTGCACAATGAATAATAAAAATATGCAATAGTAATATTTTAATTCTTAATGATTTTAAAAATTAAAGTTCTAATCTATGAAAATATATAGAATGAATCTAAAAATTTGTTTTAGTTTCAATGACGCATTGAATCTTCGAAACACTAAAATGGCATCAGGTTGGGAATTGTCTATGCATTGTACCTAGGAAGCGAGAGCAACAAACAGGACATCTGGTGCGGGAACCAAAAATACCAAAAATTATACCATATAACAAAACAGTTAGCATATATTTTTGGCAAACACCTTGTTTAATATTTTAATGTTTTGAATTCCTATAAGGATTCCATACATGTAATAAAAATAATTTCAACCCTTAAATAAAATATCGATAAAATGAAAATTTCTCATTTATAATAAATTAATTTTCATAGCAATTTTAATCACTAAATTCTTATGAACTTAGTTGCTAGATTAAAAACTTGATAATGATTCAAAACAAATTTTGTGAATTTATCCGACAGAGAAAGTAAAAGATAATTACAATTAATGAAAAGATGTATTATATTAAAAGATAGTAATGCAATCAATATTTCTTTATTTTTTTTTGGACCTTAATATCAAATTTATTAACCAAAGCGACAATTTTTAATAATCTTATTTGTATGATTTAAGAGTGCCAATATGTAATAAAATAATGTATAGTGAAATCAGAAAAAAATATATTGTTTTATAATAAAAATTACCATTATACAAAAACTATACCTAAAGTGCAAGTATAACATAAAACAGAGTACATAACACATTGATGTTTGAGAACGACTATATAATAATTCTATATACATTAAATTATCTTGATACTTACATTATTTAATAAATTTTAATTAAGAAAAAACTTGTTACAGTTTATTTAAAAGGTTTGATTTAATTATTCTATTTATATAACATGTTTATTATTATTAAATATAATTGTATAGGTAATATTTTGTCTATGGTGAAATTCAATATAATATTTTTTTATTTAAAAAATCTTTTTATAAAATTTAAACAAAGTTTTAATTTTAGTGCAATCAATAGCTCTTAATGAATAAACCTATCGGTGATTTTGGTATCATTTCAAAACAGATGAAATAAAAAAACTTATAACGGAACGCAGAAGAAACCATAGCGTTTAAAAATAAAACGACCACAGACAAACTTCGTGTGCTTTTCATCGAGTCTGCCATGTTTTGTCCTACTTGTCGCGCTTGATCAACGCGTTCGCGATTTGTGTTCCAAAATACTATTTTTCTGAATGTATTACGGGCTGTGTTTTGTTTACTAATAGTGTAGTTTATGACTTTATAATTACTTAAGTGAAGCTTCAAACCAAGCGGTCACTTTTGATACTCGTGTGAATAATGGTGTAGTTCGAATTACATCAATTTTTGAAACCGTTCTCAAGCTTGCGCCAGTTATATAGTCTGTATCGAGAGATTCCGTCGCATTTTTTTAAAACGTTTGTCCCGGTTTGCTGATGAGACTACTCATCATATCGGCTCTGTGACGCAACCCACGTGCACATAATACAGCAAGCATCTCATGCACATTTGTTATTATTTTGCTCGCGGCTCGCCCGATCGTTTCAAAGCCGCGAGGGTTGGATCGTTTCGAAGAAGGGAAATCGAGTTGCCCGTCTTGCTCCCTCGCGTCGCGTTCCATTCTGTTGCATTTATCCATTTTTATTCATCGAAATAAGTCAGTCGGGTTGTACATGATTGTTTTCGTGCGAGGATAGTGTTTGTTGGTGGTGCGGGCGCGGTGGCGGTGGCAGTGGCGGCGCACACGTGACGCGAGCCGAGTGTTTGGGTGTCAGTGGTCGGCCGACACGCAGAGTTGGGCTGCACTCTGCGGTGCGGCGTGCGTCCGAGGTGATTCACCGGTTGGCTTGTTGATCGTGCTTATTTATCCGCGAGTGCATCTGAAGTGCGTGGAGGAAGTGCAAAGGCATGTGTGGCGCGCGTCGGCGCCGATGACACCGCCGTCCGGAGCGACGGCGACCTGAAACGGTGAACAGTGTGTAAGCTATGTATTTCGGGTTATGAGTGTGTGACAAAGTTGAAGGCTGCTGAGGACACTGGAGCCCCTAGACGGAGTTGGGCCCGCCGGGGCGGCCCTGGTGCTTCTCGGGGCTCCTCACGAAGGCAAAATGGCTGCGTGGAATCGCCACCACCACTTCAACATGCTCATGGATGAAAATGCCAAAAACAAATGTAAGTTTTCACTATTTAAAACATTCACGTAGTTCTATGTTACCATTAAGACTTTATGTTTGATCTTAAATTAAAAATTAGTTTATACTGGTATAACCAGAAAATTCTCTTAATATTAATAGATACATATATAAAACATTTTTTTAAAAATATGATACCTAATTTGGGACATTTTAAAAAAAATCTTGTGTGATACATTTTAAATGAACCAGGCAATCTGCCTGTTTATTAATAATCTACCTACCTTCTGCCCATAATTATATTGACCAAGCAATGTACTTGCACAGTTATATATTGAATTTACTATTGAAAAGTTGGACCACCACAGTGTTATAAGCAAACAGGTTACTTTTAAATATATAAACACATATCTCAAGATTTTCACTGATATTTAAAATTTAATTGGTCAAAGGGTTTCTCTAATTTACATTAAATTTCACTGAGATGATTTTAATAAAGATAATTTAAATAACTTAGTTTAAAATTAAAATATTTCATAAATTTTTAAATTTACTAAATAAGTTAAAGATATAAAGTAATTGTAAATTTGTGAAACATTAATCAAGTTATTTAAAAATATTTTTATTTACAAAATTTGCGTCATGTTTTACAAGTTATAGCTGTAACATACTATGTTAATGTTGTGTCAAATAATAACTTAAATGTTTAAGTGCAAACAGTATTTTTTTTAACATACAAATCCTACCTGTTCGTAATTATGGTACTAAATAGTACACAACTATATATATTTAAATAAAATTGATTATTTAATCATGACAATACAAAATATCTTGTTATAACTTCTAATAATATATCAAATATATCAGCAATTACATTCTATTTATCTAATTAGGTAACATTATTAACACGCGCCCTTTTCGTTGTAGAAAATTTTTGTGCCAATAAAAACAAGTGTGTTGTTTGTTACATGGGCCCCTGATCACTAGCCACAACACAATTTTCCGTCCAATCAGCTCCTTTAGAGAGCCGTGTACACAATTGGAAGCAAGCCGGGTATATCCTGTAGGTGTATATTATTGGATGCACACGGCCCTCCGCGTCCCACCTGCGGGGGTACGCGATGCCCTACATCCCTTTGACCCGATTTTCCAGTGGCATTTGACTGGGGTTTAGTTGCGGATCGCATCGCAGTGATTGACCGATTTCACGTGAGCACTGACAACTTTTACATTTTGCTGCAAAACTTCTCGTAACGCTTTAGTGTCCTGTTTAAATTTTAAAAATGTTTTATTATATATTTTACTCTAATTAATAATCTACGAGGAAAACTATTTTCATTTATCAAAAAGCATCACGGTTGTCAAATATAAACAACTTCTACACATATGTATATTATAGAAAGGCTCAAAATATCACAGTTACTCAACCGAAACACAAAGATTGTTTTACGACATAATTTAGAGTTTATTTCGGAGCGAATTATGATCGCTCCATGTCGCCTCGACCCCAAAACTGCTTAACGCGCGCCGTCGACCGCCCCAACCTTTAACCTAATTCCACGTTCAACCCTTACTGATGGGTACTTGCATTGATGCTTTTAGGAGATAACACGACTAACATGCCCCACACTTCGGACGCAGTCTAATAATATTCAGTTGGCATACAGTTAGTCATCTTGCAATTCACATTTGAAAAGTAGCTTAGTTTTATTTTAGGTTTGACGTTTATACGGGCTATAGAGGGGTGATTAACACATTATTAGGGGTTTAGATTAACGAGGTGTATGCGGGAAAGATATTATTCATACAAAAGATTTAATGATGGCACAAAATGGCCATCATCGATATATTTACTTGGACGCACTCGCTAGATAACTACGTAATTTTATTTACTTATATATGTATGCAATAGATAAATCCACAATATGCACACTGCTTGTTCTTTCATCTCCCACGCATTTGGCACTGAACTGAAGATTGTTATATTCGTAGGAAATAACGCGAAGATACTGCTCTTGATACCCAGTTTCTACGAAATGTATAGCGTTGTGTAGAGCGCGTGATGCGCCCCCTGGTGGTAGAAGAATTCATGCTCTATCGTGATCATTTGTGATAATCTTTGAATGTAAACAGTTCGTACTACTGATGAATTAATAGCGACGAAATGAGCGAGACGTTCATCTGATGGTAAGTGATATACCTGTTTTTAACAACGTGGCGCGCTAGTTGAAATTATATATTGTGCACCACTTTGTGCTCATCGTCTTGAAACATAAGATGTTTAATCTCGTTACCTTAGTCATTTCACTAGCTACAAGAACCTGCAAACCAGAGAAATACTATTTGGCATTAGAAATTCCCAATTTTGATGTGAAGTGTCTATATAAGACTGACTCCAATTACGGACACACAAACAGCACAGCAGTGTCACAGAAGAATCCTTATTTAATAATGTCATTAAAATAGTAAAACAATTAATTGAAAATTAAAATAAAAATTGTGGACTTTAATTTTGTTATCACAATAGATAAAAATGAGATTAAGTCAGTTTCGATACGGCAACAAAAAATTCAAATATTAGGTCTCATGAGCAAATTCTCCATTCAGCTATTGTTATAAAGAAATTTGTCTAGCACAAGCCAGTAATCATAACGAATTTGGGCAATGTAACTAAAATTCATATAAAAAGAATAAAGATTTTTGATACTTCAATTTAGTAATATTTAATTTATTAGTGTAAGAGATTTATAACTGCGTTTGGCTAACGTCCGCCGTGAAATAAATTCGTTTGCTATGTTTCAGACATAATCTAGTTATTATTAAAACACAGTAAAGATGACAACCCTGGCGGTGCCAAATATTTACAGCGGCCGGTGTTTTGTGGCGCGAGTCTCTGGAGCGGCGTTTTTGCTTGCGCGATCAACTTTCATTTAGCGTCGGGAGGCTGTCGCTATGCGGATGCTGGCCTCGCGGTGTGCTGCTATTAAGCCCAAACGCTCGTGCACCGACCGTCATGTAGATGCTATCGTACTCTTTGGAAAGTAACCGACTACGGTTTACTTCGGCGTGATATCGCTCTCTCAATTTCAGTTGTCCGTTTATAAATTTCGATTCCGTGAACCTACGCCGCCGCTTTTTGTCCTAATATATTATAGACGGATTCAAATTGAAAACATGCACCATTATGGATCGACTGTACAGCTCCATTCTAATTCTGGAGAGATTACGGGATTTCGATCCAGTTTGTAAAATACTTGAAATACATTAACTAAAAAAGGATCGTTGAATTCGATATAGTACACAACTACTGCATTTGTAATACATTTAGTGTTCCGTATAGAAAAATTGTTTCGTTTAACACATGGTAAAAAGCTGTTTAACGGTAACAAGTAAGTGAGCGCGTCTCGACGGAAGCGGCACAGTCCCGCGACGGTGAATGGTCACCTTTCTCCGACACACAGTCTAGACGACTCGGTTTCGACCCGTGAATGAATTTAACATTGGAATGCGGAACGTCAAATTTTATTCTGATTCATTGCCTGGTCGATGCGTTGGCGCAGTTGAAATTATTCACATTTATTAGAAATTTCGGTTGACGGCGATCGTGTCTATACTGAATAATGGCGACCTTTTCATGGCTATATTGTGTACATTTCTTTTAGTTACAATAAATACTTGCTATAGATTTTGCATACAACATTACTTACTCTACAGACACGTCCAATATTCATACAATAGATAGAATTCTAGTGAAAGTTAGAAATTCGTGAAAACAAAGTTAATGTTTTAACTCACAGTAATAAACTGAGTCAGTGTAAACTTTCATTATCATTTATCAATTTGAAAAACTGTGGAAAGTCAATTTATTTTCATTCATTTATTTATTTCCATAAATTGATTTATTTTATGTATGGGGTTTTTTTATTTGCCTTAGGCATTCACACAACGCCTAGCGTGTGTATTGGCGAGAGCAATATCCTGTTATGTTGAAGGTTTTTTTATGAGACGCCGAGGGTAAAGTGTCGGTCAGTATATTTTGTTGAAGGCTGACAAAATATTCTGACCGATATACACGAGGGTGTTTAAAAATGTAATTTATCACATTCTTACTTCCGATCGATTGTCTTTCACTTTTATTTGCACGATTGTCAAAATTCAATAATAAATGGTCGGAGGCGTTTCAATAAGAACAATGCGTGGGCCACGTCGGTATTGTGTTCTTTGTGGGCATTCGGGTACATTATGCAAATGGTAAGATTTCTCCGGTGGTCCGTTGACGGCGGACTCGACCCATTATATCTGTTCTCGAGTTTTCATTGCGCACCGACATCCATTTGCATTTTAATTGCTTGAAATCTCGCTTACATGTAATGTCGCGTTTTTTTTTTTTGTTTGACGGAAACTTTTTTAGTCCAGCATTCTGCATCGAAGAATATGGAATCAATAATGTCAATTTAAAACGCTGTGCCTAAATACATGTCAACAGACTTAAAAATTTTTTTTTCAATACACCGTTGATGTACATAATTATCACTACTAAGTTCCTGTACGTCAATAAAACTTCGTACAAATCACGTTATAGTATTGTTTTCAAACATAGACTGGCTTAGTACAGTCAATCATCAGTGCTACATTGATGCTGGATTGTAATCCAGATCCCCTGTTTAACGATGCTAGTTTGCAACCACGTGATTGTCATAAGATACAGATTGTTATCTCGTATGTAGTGTTGTACTTACGCGTGTACTTTAATAGTCACTTGGTTACCGCTATTGCGCAACAATAGTTCATTGAAACGATATTTGCGTTTTATTGTGATTTTAATACGGCTCGTAATTTCCGCCTGTCACGAAGGAAAATAAATACTTGTTTAAGTATTATTGTTCGTCGCGCTACTGGCGAGGTGTAACGTCAGCCCTAAAGTGCCCCACCAAGTCAACGACCGGCCGCTAAGGTTTTTGCGCGGTCAGCGGGTTTTCATATTTTAATAACTGAATGTATGGAAAGCATCGGATAACGGTTACGACGCCGCCGCGGGAACTCTACAGGTGTATGTCATGATCTGATTAACAGGTAATTAATAATGTTTGTTGTTTTAACAAAATCTTTATAGCTAATTATTAATAAAAATCATTCTTATAGTCATTAACAGTATTTTGTGCACGCTTAATATGTGTATTATTTAATATTGTTATAATTTACTTACAAGTTTAATATTATTAAGTAAATTAGCAAAAAAATATATAGTTAGTTATTTAGATTAAAATTACGTCTATAAATCTTTATTTCCGTTTGAGTAGAAACACCACCGCAGCTCCTATTACTGCCGCCAAACCGTATTTATTGTACAACCATTACTGTGTTCCTGTTTCAAGCGCGTTATACCTAGTAATATTACTGGGGTAAAGACGATGGACCTCATGTGATGTACTGTACATCATCCTAACTAGCGGATAAAAAATTAACGAGTAGGCGAATCACTTGTCATCAAGTGAAAGACGCGCGCGTCTCGTCACGTAGTCTAGTAAAAAAGATTGTTGTGGGTCAATAACCAAATACAATTTTTACCAAATAAGTTGTAACTGCAAGAAATAAAAAATGGTTTTCGTTTTGATTTCCATGAGATGCTATTATTTGTACGACCTTCGCACCCCAATGTTCATTGCCTTTTGATATTTCGAAATTCGGTTTGAATTACGAGTCTGCTTGGACAGTAATCGTCGCCTAATGGACACGAGAAATCAGCCGTCTTGGTCCGCCTGGCGAGATAATGGATAAATTGCGTAATGGTTAATATCTAATTGCAACTTTAAGTTGCTCAATCGCTCCTCGTTAACAACATTGGTATGCAAAGATCGCTCTGCGTTTTATAATATAATAATTGCATTCACTGATCATT
This sequence comes from Ornithoptera alexandrae, assembly GCA_029030555.1. Classification (NCBI taxonomy): domain Eukaryota; kingdom Metazoa; phylum Arthropoda; class Insecta; order Lepidoptera; family Papilionidae; genus Ornithoptera; species Ornithoptera alexandrae. The sequence continues at coordinate 2,987,037 of JARDVY010000007.1, read as the reverse complement.
TATACACGTGCCCCCTAGGGCGGTTTAGTCTGAACTGTAGAATTAATAGACGTGAGCCCGATTGAAATATCTAATAAAACTAAGTTTGTTTCACGTTCTAAACTTGGTTAAAACTTATCTCCGTTCCACACTTGCTCGGATTCGCTTCCTTATGCGATAGCGAAGCGATGAGTTATTTAACAATATATATATATGTATATAACTTTCGTATATAAACTATGTAAATGTATCTTGTATCGTATAAATTATATATTTATAATTTGACCTTTCAAATTATGTCTAATTACAAAATATCATATAATACTTATTTTATACATCATTGATCAAAATTATGATTTAAATTGAAAATTTCTTGTACATACATTGATTATTTTGGCAAATCTATTAATTTAAATAAACTTAAAACTTTCATAATCTTCGTTCATTAATAAGCAGCTCACAGTTTTTGTGCTGTGGGGGAATGATAACTAAAAACTAGCTTAATCTTGAAGGGCGCCAGCTCAACTTCTTGTTTGTTCTTGTTCAGTGTTAAAGACTAATATTTGAAATGAACTCGAGGAAATTCCATACTAAATTAGTTTTTGTTAAGAACAAAAATACAAACACCTAAACAAAAAGATTCGTATTCTAATATATTTGATTAAGAGAAAAGTTTGTAAAACATCCTTAAAATATTTTTACATGTATTTGTTTATTATGAAGCATTAGAGGTGGCATACCCATCGGGCCCCGGCGTCGTTGACCGGCAGTTTTTGCACAAGCCACAACCACTCAACTCGGCGATCTAGAGCAAGACCACCTTAACACGGTGTAACTCAATTGTATGTCTCATACCATCTAGACTTTATATACTAAGCAATTTAAGTGTAGGATGTTTTAATACAGTTTATCGTCTAAAATGAAAAAATAATATATTTGTCTTATAATCTATGGTAATCATATACACTATGGTGAAACCGTTTTTTTTTAATAAATGTTTCTTTTTAAGAGTAAAGTACGGTAATTTTAGTCCGTCTATTATCATATATATGAAATTTTCATAGTAATGAGATAAAATTAATACAACGTGACGTTAATGTAACAGCAATGATTTTTGTTAGCGAAACGGCTTATCTGTTGAGTGCTTGGTACATACGAGCTCTAGTAAAATTTTGGGAAAAACGTTTATAATAAATAACAATTGAAACAAATCACATTTTCACCACTGCTTACGGTGTTCCAAATAATTCTTATTTACTATCATTAAGTTTGTTTTAATTTTATATAACCGCTAAGGACTCCTTTATAGTAAAACAAGAGAATGCGCTCTCGCGCCCGAGCAGGGAAAATGAAACGGCGTAACGCATAGGCTATAGGCTCCATTAATGATGGGACAGAATTCGCGTGTCACCGGCAGCGGGACGATAACGGCGCGGTGTTTTCGCGCGCGTTCGCCGGGCCCCCGCGCGGGCCTCGGGTGAACGGCCAGACAGGCGGGCGGCCGGCCGTTAAACCTGCTTGAGACCCGTCCTGCGGCCTCGCCTCGTGCCTTGTGCCTTGTGCCTCGCGCCTCGCGGAGCGCCTTGCCAGTAATGACTATGCCTCGATTAATGTGTCCACGCCGTCAGTGCATGCTTTTTATCGAAGTCGCTATAAGATCGTTCTAGTGCTGTATAGATTAAGTGGGGCAAGTAATTTAAATAACGTATAAAGTATTGTATATGATATATACATTTTAATGTTAAGTAACCGAAAATAAATATCAAACTTGCAAATGTCCTATGACACAATGTTCTCTATATTATCGTAGACAAATTAAATATATCTATATACATACTTTTTTTTAACTCATACATGCATTAATTTTAAAAAAGTCAATAATATTTTTAATGTTATTTATAACGCTTTGAACTATACTTAATTATAATTCGCAAAGGCCACACGACAAATGCGCTGTGGGAAAACCAGCCCCGATCCTGATGTAAACAGGATAGTGTTAACCAGGAAGATCGTGAACAATGTTATATGGTTTCAGCACGAGGCTACTGTGGGTGGCGCATAATCTACTTTACGACCGTGAACGACAGGGTAAAATATTTAATTTCTTAATAAACTAATGACCTATTAGTGATAATGATCTCTGTTGCCAGAGATCGTCTAGGTATGTACCAACGCACCTTTTATTTCAGACGACAAACGCCAATGTGCAAACGTTACTATTATCCAGTTTTCAAAGTATTGTAGCTAACGGAATTACTGGAGTAACGTAACCAATCATCTCATGTCTCAAGGCGGCGAGCGCAATGTGGTGCAGTGTATACTATTCTAACTAGCGCGCCACGTTATCTTAAGCAAACATATCAGTTACCACCAGGTGAACGTCTCGCTCGTCCCGTCGCTTCACCGAAAAAAAAACGCTACTGTTAGATACTCTTTGATTACGTCATCAAGTAAATATAAGCGCAATATCCGTAGACGTGTATTCAGGTACCAATGTTGAACTTATATATGATACTCTAATTAACATGACAATCTTAACAGACGGAGTAACTAAGCAATTAATTAGGTGACGCAGGACCATGCTACTACTTGTTACTAGGTGACTCGTACTATCATGTAACGGTATTCTGAATCGAGTCATGCAGGTATCACAACTCATACATAAAATAACAAGTCATGTTTTTAAAACGTTGCAAAAACTTTTTAAAATTTTTTTTTTTTTTTTGGATCGGGGCTTTTATTCCTTAGGGATATGTCAGCCCCATTGGCTCAAAAAAAGAAAACACAACAAAAAAAAAACTTAGGGAACTAATACTGTGGTTACAGAATATCAGACAAATCTTGCGCAGCCCCAGACTTTGGTTCACACAAAACCATGTGTAAGGCGCCTAAGTCCAAAGTATTGATGTTATGTTTACATATCAACTCCTCTCTTTTGCTCTGGTATTTTAGACACTCCATCAGCAAGTGTTAGACATCCTCTTTTTTGTTGCAAGTAGTGCAGTGCGGAGAACTATTTTTTTTTTTTAAATATCCAAAACTTGCGGATGGATAGTGCCCAGAACGTAACTTATGAGCTTTAATAACCAATTTCCTACTTAGTTCACAATCAATAAACCAAGGTAAGTGAGAAGGCTGACTTTGAATGATTTTGTACCATATTCCTTTATCTTTACTTCGTTCCTCAAAATATTCTTTTAAACGTATATAGCATATCTTTTAAGGCCTCTGTAAAATGTGGTTTTTCCCCAATTTCTATACCCTCCCTCGCTCCAACTTTAGCTAACCTGACAACCTCCTCATTTCCCCTGATCCCAATATGTGATGGGATCATTCAATGACTTTTGTGAACGAAAATAGTATTAAATTAGTATAGTGTCAGGTTTTACCGACTATTGGTAGCCATTTAGTTGACTGAAAAAACCAACACAAGAGAAAATGGTTTAATTTTCTTGTTCCGTACAGAAAATTGTAGCCAATTCTTTTGATCAGGATTTGTTATATTGGTACTGCGGCGCCAATGTCCACGTTCCTACCAGGTAGGTAATTACGAGGAGGATGCACTGATTGTTGTCCCAAGATAGTAGAAATTTGTTCACGGCTAACGAGGATTGTAGAAAAGAAAATCGAATTAAAGTAAAGCTCAGTAAACAAAGTCCAAGACTGCGGAATTGTTTTGTTGCAATTACACCGAGCAAATGTTTTTGTTTATAGTTATTTGTATCATAAATAGACTTTGTAAGTTAGGATTATTTCTCTCACGCATTTTACAGTCTAGACAGTAATTTCACGCTAAATATCTTCTATTCAAAAACACCATTTGAATAGTTACTACTAAATGTATGTGAGTGCATACATCGTAATTTTACAAATCATATTTTAGTTAATATGTTAGTGCGTTAACATCAGGTGGGATCGTAGTCAAGCGCTAACCTAGTCGATTTAAAAAAAAGTTACCTGCAAGAAAGCAATACCAACCTGCTAATTGTTATATAGAGTAAATCAAGTGGGCCTTCCCATTTGATTTATTCTACATAATAAGATTGTAGATAACTGAATTTTCCAGTCATTGTAAATAAAAAAAAGCATTAACGTTATAGTCATAATGATTAGTGACATTTTCGATTTGATAAGCAATTACATTTTACACATATGTATACTTAAACATTTGTGGATCGTTACGATTACACTATACTTAATTTAAATTTTTTTTACGACAAATCGAGCGGGATATTAATGGTAAACTTGGTATGTAGTGATGTTTAATTTGGTATCGTTTTATTGTTTTTTTTTTTAACGTGTTTATTGCTGACATTATTGTAAGGAAAAGTATTGATTAACCTTTCTGCTTTTTATTAAAAGGAATCTTGTTATATGTAACAGTGTAAAATTCGTCTTTTGAAAATTTTTTTACACTTGACTTTTATCATTTTATAGGTAAAGAATCAAGCAGTGAAGGTACCTTCACTGTTTGGTATATAGGTTTTTTTTATTAGGTTGTTTCCTGTGTATATGATTTATGCGGATTATGAAGATATTGTTTCTACTTCAATCACAAATTGCCTAGGTTCGTATGTTATAACAAATGTGAAAGAAAATTCACGCTATCAGTCAGTTGAAATATTCATCGATTCCCTGTCGAGTTTACTGTTGACTGATTTATTTCGCCCCGGCGCTACATCGAAAACAAAATTTCTCTGCAGACGCCGCATGGTCTGGCCAAGGCGATGCAAATGAGACCCCGAACGGTCTTCTCGTGTTTATGCGGCGCTCCTGACGCTATGAAAATCCACTAGATGCATTATTCTTCTGCCTAAGTGCTTAATAGAAAATCTACTGAATAATTCACTAGCCGAAGACAGCTAATAAAAACGTGCTCGACAAGACGTCGCTCGATATGTAAAGAGATGAGATCTATTCGAGAATAATATCCTGGTGGGATGGTTTACGGCGGGGCTTTCAGTTGGATTGGTCCGCTAGTTCGTTTCTATCGCAGACGGGACGCCAGTACACAGGTGGGATCGGGCGCAGTCTGCGCCGGTTGCTTTTTCATTCTTTGTTTGCGCTAAGGATTTGCATACAATCGGAGAAATTGCGTAGCTGCTACCAGCCGCCGGAAAAAAGGAATTCGTGTAGTTTTATATACGTATGAATGTTTTCAAGAGCGGGCCCTTACCTTGTCTTTTTCTTCTAATTTATCGTTTTAAAACTTTCCAATACTGTTCCGTTTCAATGGTACCTATTCTGTTTGTAATTTTTTTAAATGTGTACCGTCTCTTTCGAGACTTTCTTTGTGTTTTTATACCTGTACATTATGCATAAATTTATCTTTAAACTAAACTAAAGAACTCATACCAAAGAAATGTTTTTTAATTATGTTTAATACTCACAATAAAACGGCACGATTTTAATCATCTTCACAACATAAGTAAATCGTGATTCCATGTTGAACACGGTGGTCCGAAGAATGTCGTTACATAATTTTAATATAATGGAGCGATTTCAAAACATTGCACCCAGTGGTTCTTGTAATGAGCCTACGGTTGAAACGTACAGCTGTCGATTCCATATCCAACGTCACGTATCAACATATCACGGAACTGAAAAGTGGATCCTAATTAAATACAAATCGTGATTTAAAATCGACGTCTTGTGTCCATACTCGTTAATTCTTTAGTACGTTTCTTTGTTCGTGTTTAATATTTACAATTGATTTTATTTATATCTATTATTGATGTTAAATTTATTTTGTAAATTTAGACAGATAATCGATTGTTTTGATTAAACTCTGCACTAGTTGGTCGAATGTATTAGCCGGATAAAATACTTGTTTTTTTTTTTTAATTTTTATCTTAGTAAGGAATGCTAAATTACTGGTGAACGGAAAATTTCAAAGGTACTTTTTTGTAAAAAGTTCAAGTTCCCATAAAAGTATAAAGAGATGAAAAGCCGTTTACCTGTTTATTCTAGGTCTATAATAAAAGTGACAGCGGTATCGACCGCAAAGGGTTTTTCATATATTAGAAATGTTTACTCAACTAGATAGTTTCGACAACCATATTTACATATATTACTATACTTGTAAGAGATTTTAAGGAATTAAGTCATATAACAATTTTGTGGTACTTATTTATTTATCTATCTATAACAAAAATTTTATTTTCATAGTTTTATCTAAAATATATATAATAAAGCATAGAAAAAAATTATCTTAAATATAAATTAACGTAATTATAATAAATGATCTAAATTAATGACTAACGGATAATCTTCGTGCACGCGAATTAGATAGGACAATCTATACCAAACATAACATGATAACAATCGATAGCCGACTAGGAAGTAGGAAACTTGTACAGCTGTAGGCGCGCGAAATCATCGATAAAATAGCCGCAGCTATAGCGAGGCAAGCCGCGGCGTGTTTGTCATCTGAATCACGTGGCCTTCCGCTCGGTTATTACTTACTAGCCACGGGCGGACATCGCGTTAGTTGTGGCGGGCTGTCCGCGCGGGCGAACCGTCGTCGTCGGCGCCGGCCTAGCACTTCGCGTCCATAACAAAACACCGACACGTGTATAAACATTGTTGCACAACAATACGCGGACGCGGCGCAAGGACGAGCACGATGCGGACGTTTATCGGCTCAATACTCATAAACACATTGACACTAAAAAGTGACGTCTAGCTGAGGCTAGGCGACGAAAAAATGTTCGGCGAGGATCACTCGCGCCATCAGCGAACCATTTTGAATAGTGCTCTGTGGATCGGTAATTTATTTCAAGTGATAATAGTTTTCATACTGTGTTCAGTAGATGTATAGTAGTGAAACTAAGATGTCAGTTAGAGAAGAAAACTGTAATGAAAGTAAGTCACTGGCCTAGATAGCCATCCATTTCACCATAGTTATGTACACAATGTGCGCTTCTACCAAGGATGCCCAGTTAATGGATTCTCAGAAGTGTCGGCCAAAGAACTGCGCAGTTGTTTTAAGTAAAGATTAACCGTACGCTTTGCTTGAACTTCATGCCATGGTCTCTTCAATGACCTCGCAATTAATCCCCGGTACATGGAAAGTTTTTATTAAATTGTTCAATGAATAATGTTAACAATAAACGTGTGAACATTGATTCTCAGAAAAAAAATGTAATACAAGTACATCATAACATTAAAATAAGATTTAAATCTATTGCGGTATGTTGCATTAAAGTAAAGTATTTACGTCAGTATTCTAATTCAAAACCTTATCAAATTGCGTCATGAACTAGCCAGTTGAAATCGAAACTTTGTCCATCTTATCAGTAACATGAAACTGTAGGAACGTTTACACTATGTAATACTAAGAGCTTTTAAAATACTAGTTCTTAATGAAAACGAATAGGCAATAATGTTGCAGCAGCAATAAATTAATTTAGTTTTGAAAACTGCAATTGCGGTTCGTAATCGATGAAGGCGGCTATCTTGCACCTCCCACGCCAATCTACCGGCGGCTAGTCGCATTCCACGCATAGCTACCACAGGTTGTCGGCCGGCACCGTGGCCGGTTTCGACCCGCTTGCAATGGTGACGTAGCAACTCGTCTCCGGGCGTTCGTCGGCCCGCGCGATACCATCCGAGCTAGCCCTTCCTCCCCCCGCCGTACACCATAAAACGAAGAACGAAACGGAACAATCGAACACTATCGCACAGCTCCATTTACATTGGATGCCGCTACTGCGCAGTTTAAAATCAAACTAGTTATAGTATCATCGTAGCACTGAGACTGCGTGTGCTTTCCTTTCTGTCTCTGATTTTGACATATGAGCTCTAAAATTAGCCTCGGAGGTGAAAGACACGTTTTCACTTACATGACCTTGATATTCAATAAGCGGATTATCGATCCGCGGCGCTAAATACGCCGTTAACTGAAGTAGGTTTTTTGGTAGAAAGTACTCATTGCGTCCTAAAATTGAAAACTAAAGAAATTTCGTTCCTATTTTTTGAGAACTTAAGCACACGACAATTTCAAGAGTTGTAAATTGTCAAAAGTTTTGTAGTTTTTTTTATTCACGTAGGCACTTTGAATTGAAGAAGATCGCGCATACTACGTCTCCTTCCTTTGTACGGAACAGTACGTTGATGGCTAATTCACGTATGCGGCCTGATTTTCAATCTTATATACGTCATTCATCACTTCACTTCATTTTGTATTCTGTTCGTAATATACGTCATGTTATAAAAATAACTGTTGATAGTATATCCTAATATCACTTCATAAATATTAATGTCACAAAGGGTCTATCTTAGCTGATAATTAGTAATTTTTATCGAAAGTCGTTTGGTCAATAGTTATTTTAATGTAAGTGATGTAATGATAATGAGTTAGATGATAGGTTTACATATTATTAAAATTGAAATTTACATTAAAACAAATATTTTTAAGACAAAATTAAACGTTCTGGGGTAACAAAATATTTTTTACGAAAACCCATATCATCTTCATTCTGGACGAGATAATGTTTTAATTATAGAAAGGGTGAAAAAGCTTCAAACATTATTGGATTATCTTGAAATGTTTTCATCAGCTTTCTTCGTATAAAATATTTTTTTTTTACACGTCAATTAATTTTTTCATTGTAATGAACATAGTTCTACAATGAAGCGAACATTCCGACCGGCGTATGTACGATTCAAAGTAATCTCATCCTTACATACGTAACGTATAACGTTTCACAGTAAACTACGCAGTTATTTACTCGTGGACTTGTGGTGTCGCATGACGCTGGGGTTTATAGTACGCGTGTAGATTTAACTCATCACGAGTATAAAACTTTAGACTGTTTTTGTGAAAGGGTTGTTTATGTCAAATGATAAATGACTAAGATTTAAGTTTAGATACAAACTGATGTAGCGAAATCCTATTATTTTTTTCACTACATCGTATTCGCAGTATAGTAACAATGATATTACTACTTCTCCACCACCCAATCCTTCATCATCAGCCGACACACGTCCACTGCTGGACATAGATCTTCCACAAAGGTCAGATCTCGACATCGATTGGTCCCCGCGTTGCTCGCATCCAGTGAGTTCACGCTATGGTTCTTAAGTAGCAGGGGGCAGCAGGTACATTGCTCAAAGGACCCACGTCTGATGGGGTAGTAAGGTCTCTTCGAGTGGCGCCCGGGTACCGGTATATAAAGTGTTGTGAGGCCTCTCACATGGTGGACCGACAATCTGGTGAGAATCGCGGGAAACCAATCCTTACTTAGTTATATTTCTAGTGATTATTATTACTATCATAATGACATTTAATTCTATACTGATCTATTTGAAACAATAATTTGGATTACTCAATTATAATGCATTACTGTCATATGTGATATTCGGATAGATAATAAAGATATATTCCCACATATAATGACACAATTCCACCAAATTGATGTTTAATCTATTTATAGGCTTGTGATACATACGATATCTTTTCCCTTCGATTAGGGTAAGAGTGGTATGGGTATAATTCAGACATCACGTCACATTAATATTGAATACACAAGTACCTGTTAATCCCCATCAAAAAAAAAGTACCTGTTGCTTTAATATTTGTAAAACAGAGTTTAGCTAATTAATATAGCAATTTCTATCGGAGCTAGGAGTAATGCGAACTTACGAGACGTTCAACAAACTTTTTGCTCGGTAACTCGCCTTGAAATAAACGAGAGCCTCGAACGGTGGTGTTTTATTATGAAATGTCACGTTGTGCCAGACGGTACATAAATAAGACTGAATTAACTTGTCTGCGACCTCTGCAAACGGTACGATAAAGTTCGGTCTCGCACCTTGCATTACGTACTGTAAACCGAACTTTACTAAGTAGATTAAATATGAAACGCTGTTGATAACAATCATAGTCGTTATCTTTAACCCCAACGGCGTTGTTACACTTTACACTTTATTGGCTAATAGGGTTTTACCAGGCCGAAACGGTTTTTTATTGGGGCTACAAATAAACAACTTTGAATTTATTATTCGCTTTCTTAACATTGTAAGATTTGCACAGAGGCTTTCAAAATAAAATGTTGTCGAATGAAGTAAAACAAAGGTGTTATTGTAAGAAGTAGTCGGAGGATATCCAAAGTAAAGATTTATGAAATTTATTAAGAGACACTTTGTGAAGTTATACCATACGGAAGTTCTTAGGAAACTGGTGATAGTTATTATATTATTAAAGTTCTAAAACATATTACAACTTAACAACACCGAAACTATTTTCGGTATAATTACTACGGTCCATTATATTTACGATTATTAACTTTGCAATTAAAAGTGTTAAGTAAAGTCTTGATAATTTTTTTTTTAATTAATTTTCATAAAAGTCAAGCGCCGTTCTTTAAACGCAAATCATCGCCGACTATCAGGCAAAGGAATTTAAGCGTCTGTGTGTTATTTCGTTCGGGAAGTCAAATTGCTGATAAAACAATCAGTAATTCAAGGTGCGACGCGCTGCACCGAATGTATAAGAGTCATGTTGTGACACAGTGATGAATCATGCCGCAAAGCAAAATATTTGGTTTCGGCGCCGCGTGGGCGTTAGGTTAGGACAGGTGAACCAGCGCCGACCGCGAGGAATCCTAGCTATTCACTGAAGAGTTCATTGACACGCTACTCTCATTCGCTTTGATTGATAGAATCGTGAAACGTCTTTTACTAATCGTTTATCCCATCATTGGACATTTAATAGAAAATAATATAATTGTTGTTTTTATTGCACCTTCAATGACGTTTATCTAAATTTATTGAAGACTTTTTTTTTTTTTTTCACTTTTTTCATAAACGAAAAGTAAACATCTACTTCGATCTCATATGATTTTAAGTGATTATAAGAAAGGTGAGCCAACCATGCTCATCCAGAAGAATACCCAACCATTTTATTTAATTCCTCAGGTGTTAATTTCCTTCACACTTTTTAATATGGAATTAGTACTTAATCAATTTAAACTATCCAACCGAAAAACATTGCAAGTGTTAGTAATATTTTAATTATAGTTGAAAGTTAAAACTACATTTATAATTTTATATCGTACTATAAAAAAAAAATTACATCGTGATTGTTTTTAGTATTCCTCAAAAACATTTGCTAATTTATACTTAAAAAATGTATATATTTAAAGCTTCGTCTAAAAGACAAACACGGCCAATATTTTAAACATAATGATGATATTTTATTTATTGTGACATAATATTAGTTAAGTTTTGGTAGGTAGTAGTTAATTATTTTTTGTTTTGTTGCAGTGGGCGTTGTTGGCGGCGGCATGCCAGAGGCTGCCGGCGGTGAGAGGCGGCATGTGCCACTGTATGGGCGGCTGGTGGCTGAGGAGCAGTTGGCGTCTATGAGCGCGCCTTCCGACATTCAGGTGAGCGCTAGAGCGCGCAACACCCGAGCTTTCTGCCGCTACCGTTACCCCCCTCAGGTAAATGACGCACGAGGCGGTTTGCACACGCCGCACACTGTTTCTGACCGTGTCCGCCCCCCGACCCCCTTTAATTTACTATCAATCCAAAGGATTTATATTTTGGTAGGACTTACCAAAGTATCACATTTAATTTTTTTTTTCCTTTCATGTACGACCAGAATACACGGTCCGATATAGTAAGCGCTTACATTGGTCGGGTAAACATTAATTCACTCAGTTAATTATCGAATACTGAATAATTTTTAGATAATATAACGACGCAATTTGGCTGGCGTACACACATTGTAATACTTCAACAACTTTTGAAAACAGTACAGTACTGCAGCAAGTGCATTAAATTGAATCACAACCGCGACTGTCTGAGGGACGTCTGAGGACAATAACCTGCCCAGAAACTCGCTTTGAAAATGTTGACTAATTGAGAGACAAGTAGCGAGAGGTACCACGACTAAAACTTTTGTTAAACAAAACAAATTCTATAAAAAAAAATGTTTGGTTTGTGAAGATGTTTTTTACAAAACAAATTACAAGGATATAATATTGGTTATTGTGATGGCTTCAGGAAAATTATAAGCATCCTAAAGTATCTAAAATCATTACATAAAAACAAATAAATATCGTTAAAGTTCTACATATATAAGGCGTATTCATGGACTAGTGATGCATACAAATATTAAATATGGATCTCTGACGATCTCTTTGTACATTTGTATATCAGAAACCTTCAATAAAAGATATTCCCAAACGAGTTTATATTTCGTATACTGTGTATTAGCAGACCACTTTCGAAAACGAAGACAGACGATAGTACTAATGACGCCTTTGATGATGGGGCGGAAAAAAAACGATGCTGATTAAAAAAAAATCATATTTTTTAAAACGCTTTATTAGCATTATTTACGCTCCATGTTAGTACAGCTAAATGAAACGATAGTTTCATAAAAATACATAACTTAAAAATTTAATAATTAAATATTTGGTATGACACATCTTACCGATCTAATTGCTCCGTGGCCCTATGAAATAAGGTTCAAACTGAAACCAAATACATCTCGTAGCGTAAATAATGCTAATAAAACGTTTTAAAAATTTGTTTTTTTTTTTAATCAAGATCGATTTTTTTTCCATCTCATCATCAAAAGGTGTCATTAGTACTATCGTCTGTCTTCGTTTTCGGAAGCGGTCTCCTAATACACAGTATGTATTAATTATTTAATACTAATTTCTTAATTCTAGTTACAGACAGTATCGCCTTAACAGCTGAAAGGTGACGTTATGTGTGAAGCGATTGTTCATTATTTATTTCCGTAACCAATGGTTTTTTCTTTATTTAAAGCCGTCTCGTGCGTTAAATTCGCTTTTAACGTTTTACTCTTTGTCTTGTATTGATGTTAGTATTGTATTAAGTTTTGCCATCATTTTTCCGTTTTGCTTTCACACATTTTATAGATTCTTTATTTTCGTTATTATCTATGCTATATGCCATTTATTACAAACTTATATTATGCCTTAATATGTAATTGCTTCTAGTTCTTGTTTATCATCGATGTTTCATTTATAATTCACAAAGCACATGTCTAAAATTTTTATTATCATTCCTTTTTCACCTTAGTGCATCACATTTTATTTTGCTTACATAGATTTACACCTAGACATTGTTTAATTCTGAAATGTATTTCTTTTGCCTAGGCTATGCAAGCAAGGATACCACATCACTTTCGGGATCCATCGACAGCACCATTAAGGAAACTCAGCGTGGACCTTATCAAGACATACAAACACATAAACGAGGTAAGTTAATATTTTATGTATATACATTTTTCCTCCAATGCTTAATGATATCAAAATAAAAATAAATTGTATTAAGTTAATATAAAATTAATATAACATGTAAGAAAATTATCAACAGCACAAACTTACATTATTTTACTTAGTTTTTAATATCAGATATGTTTTTATTTTAAAGTATGAATAATTTTGTATAATATACATGCGAACAAATTATTCAGATATAATTATATATGACGTAAATAAAGAGTTAAAACTACAATTGCTTGACATTTAAAAAAAAAAACATTTTCTTATTTTAAACTAAAGTTATTATAGGTGTTTAACGGCATAAATATATATTTTCAATAATTTCTGTTATCCGATCTTAAATACGTTAGAAAATAATTGGCTTGCATCGTTATATTCCATAACCTAAAGCCCTTTACTCTTCGCATTCGTATCCTGAATCGATGAATACTTTAGCTGTTCATGTGTGCGTCGTATGCGGAAATTGTTCGATGGCCTTCTTCATGTTTACATATTTAAAGCCCTCGTGTATTGTGACATATCCTGTATTTGCTTACGCGATTAATTGTAATACGGATATGGGAGTTTTGTTTACATTTATTCTTTGCATGTTTAATTTTGAAACTAATGAAAATAAAAACTGTGATGGATAGATATAAGACCATCCGTTAAAAAGAATAGATGAGGACCGAATTAGTTTTCTCGATCTGATTCTCAAACTTCCATTTGAAGAGGGCACTTAGATGATGATATTTAATATTAAAATGAACTACGGTGTAAATTTAAATCGACCGAAATTTTATGCGTCGATTGAAAGGAGGAAAACCAACAATCCTTCTGAATGAATATATACAGTAATAGATTACTACTGCTGTGAGTGAAATAGGGTAATAATACTCAACATTACTTGATGCTATTTGATTTGATTATTTTTAAAGATTTTTAAATATTTAAGCAGTATAAATATTTCCAAGATTTGCTACTCAACGATTTCATGTAAGAAACTCCAGTTCATTACATTTATAAAATGTTTTACTTTACAAATTTGTATTTAAATTATTATATTTACTTAAGTTTTAATGGAAATAAAAAAACAAAGTTGAAATATACAGCGCGACCTTTTCCGAAACATCGTGGGCTTTCCGACCTGCTTGTAGAAGGCGGCGGGCGTGGGAGCGAAATTATAGCTGCGTAAATAGAAAAAAAAACTCAATGAACTAATAAACTGCTCAATGAAATGGTGAACGGGTTACTTTTTAGTCGACCTCTTATTTAAAATTTTCACGGTATGCTAACATAGTAAGGAAAAAAAATCCTAATTGAATGCCTATTATTATTAGGATTAATTACCAAAGTTCCAATTAGTTAAGTATTGTCAGAATTACCGTGTCCGATACCGACAAAAAGAAAACGAGACGCTACCCAATAATAACGTAATACTCTTCCATTACCGCGAAAATAAAATTCAATCTACGTAATTTTCCCGAGTTTTCCCTGTTTACAACACTAGCGCGTGAAGCTTGTGACCTTTAATCCTAGTGGGCGTGAATTTCACTGCAACTAGCTTTGCGTGGGTCGGTGTACTGCGTCATTGGTTTTCACGTGTATGCACTCTATGATTACGGAAATACATTGCATCAGTAACACGAGCTCGTTGCGGTGTTATAAGGCACTGACTTAGACATTTGAAACTTTTATTGTTTAAGCAAAATTAAGTTTAATTACCTTTCGAAACAATATGAATGATTTCGCGGACTGGTGGTCAGGTCTCCGTTGCCGGAGATCATCTTGGTAAGCACCACCTGGGTTATGGGTGGACGTATCACATACCATCAGATGAATGTCTTGCTTATATCATCGCTTCGTAGAATAAGAAAAATAATATCTTTAAAATATAGAAAAGGAAAAAAAATCTCATGTGTAATTGATTAAAGGCTAGATCCATGATAATGAAAAGATTCACGCAATGTTTTACCAATTATGCAACTTTATTTTTCATTTGTGTTTTTAATATTTTAGTTTAAATGTTATTAATAATTTGATACACTTAATATAATAACGGATATATTGATAAAATTTAAATGAATATTATTAATGAATTTGCCTCGTTAAACATCCGACAGTGGAAACAGAAATAAAGAAAACCGACTACTTCAAACGTTACTATTCCAGTGCAAAAGTCGGTGGTGATTTATAAGTATCGGGGACACGTGGAGTCGTCCCTCGGAAAGCTCTTCATTTATTTTTGAATGTTTAATAATAGATCGTACTATTTGCGTTCGGGGATGGTCGTTGCCCTACATGGTGCTGTGTTTACGTGGCTCGTTGCCAGACTCACATGACGTGCTGTCTTCGATGAAATTTAAAAACAATCTGTTGTTTTACAAATAAACTCCTAATTGCTTTCCGAAACAAACAACAGTATTATTAATTTCATTTCATCGTGGCTAAGTCAGAGTCGTGCACGCAGATATCTGTGCTTATCTATGCTTTGACGGTGTAAGGGGTTCCACTCAATATGTTACGAAATCCAAGTCAACCTCACCTGTACGCGGTGTACCCTGCTAAATAACAGACGAGGCTCTGACCACGCACCAACCTGCACTGCGCCAGCGTGGTGGGTTTACGACCCAATTCCCCGTAATGAACTCCAACAAAAGACGTCTCTAAGTGCCCGGCAGAACCGGTGGCCGGTGTCGATCATGATGGAAGTCGGCGAGGCACCGGTGCCAGGGGTACGAACAATCCCCAGATGGCGAAGAAATCCCGTCAAAGGTCCCGACCTTGGTCCTGGCAACCTATAACGCACGCACACTGCGGACTGAGCAAAAGCTACTGGAACTGGAAGAAGAATTGAGCAGAATTCTCTGGAGCGTAGTAGAATTGTCTGAGATCCGAAGAGAGGATGAGGATACTATGACTCTAGGATCCGGTAATCTGCTCTATTTCCAGAAAGGCGAACAACTGTCCCATTGCGGTGTCGGGTTCATCGTCCACAGGTCTCTCGTGAACAATGTTGTACAGAAAGGGAGTATATCGAATAGAGTGCGAGAGCGTACCTTATAATCAGAATTACCAAATGGAATTCGTTGAGGGTCATAAAAGTATACGCGCTAACTTCGACGCACCCAGATGAGGAAATGGAAGTAATGTACTTTAAAATGCACTTTTTGAGCAACTTGAGAGATAATTACTTAGACATGTTTAGGAAGCTCTAGGGTTATGCAGTGCTTATTTGCCTGTATCGAGCGCAACACTCTGACCTAAGTAAAAAACCTCTTATTATATTGTTTATTAACACTATATAACTATAGATGAATCTACTGTTATATTTGTTATATGAAACATTACAATAAATTGTTTCAGTTAATATTCATACAAACATTCAACAAAAAAATATATATTCAAAACTCTATCATTTTGGACGTATTAAATTATTAAGATAACATCTATATATTTACTAAGGGAAGTTTCGTTAGGCCACGGTTTTAATTTTATCCATGTTAATATAAACGACAGTATTTTTTTATATACGTTTACGAGCTTATTAAAAAATAATAATTCCGCTATGAATTAAAGTCCAGAGTTAATTTTGATATAAAAATTAAAAACGTGTATTTCTGAACTAATTATAATAATTAAGAATAGAAGTTTGAATATACCGGTTAACATTATATTTTAATATTTTTGGGTTTTCCTTTACTAAGTGATTATTTTTAAAAATCGTACCTTCCATCGTAAATATGTTTATAGAATTAAACATCATAAATTAATACAAAACCTGAACAAATTAAAACAAAAGGAATTTTTTTTAGAAGAAGTACCTTTGAAAGTAGTTGAGCGTTTCTGTGTGGTGTATGTGTACAGTGCAATTAGCAAAGCAATGATGCAACGAACAGCCGAACTAGATGCAGTAGGCGACAATGAGTAAGACGACGGGCGAATTTCGCAATGGCCCGATCGATGCCAGTGCGATTCGAGTCAAGGAGACGGCGATCAATATTTATAGCTCGGTTGTGGAGTTCGGTTCGACCTCTTTTTATCCCTATCGTAAGAAATTTTATCTCGTGATTTACGATCTCATTATTGTTTCATTGCATTTTGCGGTATCTGATACGGTACTGCCTTGTAGCTTTTCTATCCTCACGGGAGATAGCGAATTCACTCTGCGTGCTATTCGTAGGCCGCTTACAAATTATGTGCGTGGGTTATGTCTGCTGCTACTGTGCTACTGTAAGATTTATGAACTTTTTTATTTTATGCTATGTCGGTGGACATTTTTATTTCTGGTGGGAAAATGAAGTATGCTGTGTTATTGTATTATTTAATAAAAAGTGATGTTATACGATGAGTTTATATCACATCCGGTTAATATTTGGTGCAAATTATTGGCGTATTGACCGCAAATGGGATCTATTTTTATTTTTTATACTGTATTGTACCTATTTTGATGTTAACTTATCTTGTGTGATATAATAAATAACTATAATGTTCATAGATGTTAAAATACTACATTTTTAAACAGTTAATATTATGCGTGTGTTGCTACATTTATTATTATTATTGCTATAACTCAGTTTTTACGATTAGCCGAAAATTCAAAGTTAAGAGCAACATATGCTTATGATTGAGATTCCCACATAGCGTGGAAATTCCCACTTTGATGCAGCTATAATTGTTTTTTTTTTTTCTATAACTATTACCACGCTTTCGCCGCATCGGTATTACCGGAGCGAGTCGGGCCGACATCAGCTGTTAGCCTGCCTGTCTGCTTCGATTAATTGCTATATCTCGCATTCAACACAGTGATTAGAGAATAGAAATCATTGTCGTCTCGCCTTGAGTCTGCTTCTGTTTGCTACATCATAACATTGACAAAGAAAATATGTTTTCAATTACACTTTTTGTACTTTGACAGGTAGTTTAAACGATATAATTTTATTCATTATGTTTTGGTACTGTATTTTTTACTTACATAAGTGTGGATAAAATTTTTGTTTTAGCACATTGCAGACGATCTAATTTAAATTTTTATCGTATGATAAAATTAATTAAAAAATGCTACCGACCAAAACGGTCTACTGGTGTTTAAATTCGCTGTGGTGAACACTTATACGACATTGTCTTGAGTTTGCTTCCTACAGTTTTTGATTCACCAATAATTATTCCGTAAGTTAACGTTTTCTTTAGCCTAAATTAAAGTGATATTTTAAATATGCAACTAACATTGGAGCTATGACATATAATAAATAGTCAACATTCATAAACAAAGGTCTCGCAGCATGGTAATAATTGCCAGTTAACCCGATTACAATTAAATCGTATTGTTTTATAGTTTTGTTCCGTAAACTAATAAAATCATGTATTTGTGTCAATACCAATTGGATATTAACGCGTAATTAGATTATTAGCGTGCGTACGCGTACGTCACGTCACACGAGCGCGGCTCCTTTCGATTCGCGTGCCGCCGCACCGCACCGCGCCGCACCGCACCGCGCCGCACCGCACCGCCTCCGCGTCGTTTTCCTGTTTACGGTACAATCGATACGTGCTTTGTTGCCTGGGTGGGACATGTTATTTTGTTATAAAACAAACAGGTAGAATCTACATAAAATTGAAAAAGTTTAGGCGCGTGCACTGAGATATCAGGTAGGATACGCATACCGTACCCGAAATCTCTGCTATTTACATATATACTCGCCTATTTTTCTTATATATAGCTGTATTACTTCTAAAATCTG
This sequence comes from Ornithoptera alexandrae, assembly GCA_029030555.1. NCBI lineage: Eukaryota > Metazoa > Arthropoda > Insecta > Lepidoptera > Papilionidae > Ornithoptera > Ornithoptera alexandrae. Next base: position 2,968,070 of record JARDVY010000007.1, on the reverse strand, counting down.
TAGATAGAGATTTGCGTACGAAATTTTGCGGATATTAAAATATATATAATGTAAAGAAATTTGTAAGAACATAGACATTTTAATATAGTGTAATTCGCGCAAAAAATTAAGTTTTATCCTACGAGATTTTTAAATCATTAATCACATAATATTTTTGATGATATTACTTCAAAACGAAAATCTTAAATAACTATGTGAAGAGGATAATAATTTTTAATAGGTTGAACAGATTTTCTCGAATAACGTCCTAAGGTCATTAATGGACCAATCCGTGTAGATCTAATTTAAAAAAGCGTAGATCGAAATTATTACAGCCAACGTCTTAGAGCTACAACCCCGTAAACAGAGTGGCCACAGTCCAACAACTTTCACTACTAAGCATAATTCAGAGGGATTGATTGTATAAAATTATAAGACTCCATCAAACCTTTACTACAGGTTGTAATGATGGCTTCGGCTATAATGAACTTAATTATAGGTAAACATTAGTATAATTCAATAAGAACTAATAACATCTGTAAGAATAATCACAAAGTAACAGAGTAATGCAGGCGGGCAGGTACGAAGTGAGTCAAGGTGAGATTGTTGGTGTTGCCACGCGGACGCCCGGGCGCCGGCTGGGCGGGGTGCTCGCCTAGCAGCGCTGTTCCGTACACATGGCAACAACCGGGATTATACGACTCACGTGTAACGGAGACTGTGGCTATGTTTAGTGGGATTTGTGTGATACGTAGGGAACGTACAATTAACTATGGAGTATTTAATGCGAGCATTAGAACACAATGTGAATATACTCTGACAATTAAATATATCCTATATACTCAATTGTTACAGTTTACGTACCATGTTATAAATAAGATAGAACAAGCTTTAATGTTTATTGTAATAATAAATCGTCTGCCGTCCATGGCTTTTTTCTGTTACAAACTAAACATACACAAGATACGCGCGTAGTTAATGACAGAATAATACTGCTTCTGTAACATCTTCAATAAATAGATATATCTGAGCCGGCATACTAAAAACGATCGCAACTAAAACATTAATATAATTTATATAAAAATATACCAGAAACATCATAAAAAGGCTCGCGTTGTAAACTTACTTTAAAAAGAGATGGCTAAAAATAGAAATATGTAAAAATATTCTTTACGTTAATAACTTTATTAACATTTCGCTTGTCTATGTCATAGTCGTTAATTATTAAATGTACTCAAGAAAACAACGTCTAAAGCGTAGCGTTATTTCACGTAACAACGAGACGAGCAAGAAATTCACCTGGATGGTAAGTGAATCGCCTGCCCATAGTAATGTAGCGCTAGATAGGATGATAAAGGCTACACCGCATTGTGGTCATCACTTTAGTACACAAGATGTTAAGTATTGTTAACCAAGTAATTTCACCAAGTGAAACCGGAATACAGCAATGGGTTGAACCCATAATTGTGCAATGAATTTTACTTGATCAAAATCAACTATCATCGTTCTCTTATCAGTTCATGCGACGACCATATAAATACAAATTCAAATTTGTTCATAATACAACATTCCGATTGTGATGTAAGAGTGGGGACATTTAAAACAATTTCCTCAATGAAAAGAATCAGAGCTGCGATAAAATTTCGTTATATTGTGTACGTTTTATAAACGACAGATCGCGTGCACAAAAACAATGATCATCATTTGTTGCCAATGGTCCTGTTACAAAAAAAATATATAATAATAAAAAACGAAAAAAACTTCAAAGAATATTTATCTATCCGAAATCTTCAATGAAAACAAATATTGGAGATATTCTCGTTCTACTTAATAAATATTACTTAACAAGTTTACATTTTCGTTACAAAAAATAAGCTAGAGCTGCATGTCCCTCAGCAGCTTCTGCTATCTGTGCCAAGGTGTCCGCTGAGTTACTAATTGCGTGTTAAAATTTACTTGACATCACTCAACCTTCGTCAAAGACCAGCGTGAGTAGGTCCGTCTTTACCTTACATTGTTTCGCGCTCACTGTATACATACGGAGCTCTCAGAGTTTTGGCTATCGAGTATGATTTACTCGGATACGTTAACGGTTACTATTACGTTGTTTCTCAGGTGGTCCTCTGCTTGCAACCTTGTCACAGTTAACCCTAATGGCGGCGTATTGAAACTTTCGCGGGAACGGGGACACGGCCTGCCGCCGGCCGCCATTTATTGTTTAATTAATGAATCGGTTGCTTTTTTGATCTTCCATTGATAGATTTACTGGCCATTAGTCAGTAAAGAAACGCTTACTAAAACGTATCTTATTGTTAACGTTTTCCCCTTACACTATCTTAATCACTAACTTCACTCTATTTTTAAGTAATTGCTTTAAACTGTTGATTTATTCTATCCTTCTTTGTAGTCGTGTAATGTTTCATATAAAATCTTGTTTTTAAATGTACATTCGCACCAGGGAAAACGTATCTTTTACTTTACGCGTTACATAAATGTAGCTTGTGCTCAATACAATCGCGGCTACTTACATTTTCACTACTCCCACAAAAATGATGCAACAACATAACGTACTAGTTTCATTTTCAACCCAAATATTCAACGGTGTCGTGTTTCTGTGTTTTTGCAATGCAATTTATTACGCAACTAGCAATAAATAACGCGTGCAGCTCGGTATCAGCGGCACGGAGAGCAACGCTTACTTCCGAATATACAGCGTCTATAAAAACTTTCGTATCGGTTAATGGTGTTTACCGGCGAAATGTGTGTCATGTCCATAACGCGTCTGATAATAAACTGTTACAAGGAGACGATTAAGTAACGTTATGTTTTAGACGCACTCGCATTCGTAACGAGCGGGAGCTAATAATAAAGAGCTTCGCTACGCGCACTTTTCACATTGCTTATCGTCAGGTGGACGTGCCGCTCGCCTCGTCTCGTCGTCACGTCGTCACATCGAACGAAAAAATCAAATATTTAGTCTGTAGCAATTTAGTATCATTTAACATTTGTTTACCTTTCAGCATACTGCTTTCGTCACTTTATAACTCGGAAACTACACACGATACAGCGCCATTGTAACACGGTAACTTTTATACGGAATGCACAATACGTCTTTATTATGATGTTTTCTAAAAAATAAATGTTACCATAAAACAATTTATAAAATATTTTTTTAAAAAAATGGTGATTTTCTTATATGTCAAAAAAAATCTAATAGCTAATTCTAAGAGAAAAAACACCTTAGAATATTTCTTAATTAAAAGAATACTCGCATTCTTTGCTCATGTAATTTATTCAGTCATTTTAGTCTAAAGTTGATTTGATAAAAAAAATAAAGATCTACAAGGAAAGTAGGATGATTAAAGTTTACCATATTGCGGTGTTCATTTCATATTTTGTTTGTGAAATAACTTCATTAATTCTGTGAAAATTTTAATTAGTTGAGGCCTTACTAATTTTTAGCTTTTATTAGTTTAATTTACACATTTTTCCAATTTTTGCATTGTTAACAGCGATTCTACTAATGCATTATTGTAATTAAATATGACAGTACATTTAATTAGAAAGGTTATACATATCACAAATGGGTTAAGAGTAGATTTTTTGTATATTTATTCAAGTACTTTTACTTCTCAAAATACTATTGTGGTCATCGAGAAGCATTAAAGAGCAATTCTCATAGTGTGATAAGTAAAAACATTTTTCGTTTTGGCAAAAATCATCAACTGTTCATAAACTTGAACTTAACATAAATGATAAGTATTTACCTGTGTTAATGTTCCGCAGTGAATAACGATTGTCATTTAGTTACCTTCTCATTGATTATCAAGTACTATCGAAGAGGTCCGTAGTCTGTTTTTCTACACTTGCTAGTGTATAACTACAAATTTCTCTTGGTCATAGCATGTTTGAGATGATAATAATATTTATATACATAATATAAACATAGGTAATTGTAAAACTTATATGTTAATACTAATAGTGGTCTGTATAATTTAGCTTCATTCGCGCCATAAAAATGGCAAGGTTTTGGTAAAATAACACCTATGTTTTTTGTGTAAATTTAACAATAAACCGTAATGCAGCAGAATATATATAATGGACGTATACATTGAGTGTCGCGTAATAATCACTTGTGGTATCTAGTACATAAAAAAACAACGATAGCCCGTCAGTAATTGGATTGAGTCAGGGGCAATTGGGGCGGCCGGCGACTGCAGCCCCGTCCGCAGGGTCGGTCGGGCCGTTTTGTTACTTTAAGTGCGACCGCCAGGTTTACGTCTCGCTAATAAAGAACAAATCTATTTAGCGAACTGCGTCTTTCCTTATAACTTGTACAGAAGTGAGTTTTTGATAAAATTGTTCTTTGCAGAATATATACTTTTTATAGAGGTAGCTTTGTGTAAAAAAATACGTCATACTTTTGGTTATACTGAACACATTGTGCTCAAAATTACTCGCTATGTATTAGGATACCACAATCATTTTGAAAGCACGTTGATTGCTAGCTTGCATGAGGTGTTTGTTTGTATATGGGTTATACCATATGACATATCTAAAGCCCCTTATAGATACATTATAATAGATAGACAAATGAAAACAAGAAGCAGCCGTCCCCGATCGACATCCTGTTGTGCGGTTGTAACATGAGCGGGCGCGGTGTGCTTACGGTAACGGCGATAGTTTACGTTTCAAGTTTTCTCGTCGCAGTGTCGCGACGCAGCCTCCGACTCTCGCTGCCGTGCGCCTGTCAGTGGGAATGAAATATGACGATGGAAGGATCGGTGGCAGTTTGTCTTGGGCAATAAATAACTAGCTTTCACGTTTTGCGAAATGTTTCTATTGTTTTAAAGTGCTTTAAACCAACTATGGACATTTGTAACTGTCCCTTTTAGCTCGTAACTCACAGGGGCACAGGAAATAATTGATTTGTGCATATTCCTATTTTTAATGAAAATTTAAGGTATTAGTCGTCTACTGTATGTCCATAATAATACATGTTTGGGGACGTGTAGTTTTCATCGCGCTTCATAATACAATTAAGCAAATGTATTTAGTCTATAATGCTCGCCGTCGCAATTAGCGCGTGCAGGCATATAACGATGGGCAGAGTTTAACGGCTTCGATTTTAGGATGATTACTTAGTTGCTAAAATACAAATGTTATCCCGACGTCTGTCCCTAATAAAATAAGGTCTATTAGCGGCACCGTAAAAGGAATGAGTCCGGGGTGGTAAACAGTGCTATATTCGTTTAGTGCCTCTACAGTGAGCGTTAATCGCGTTTTTCGCAATTAGCTGGCGGCCGCCTCTATTGCCCGTTGCGGTGAGGCAAATACGTTTAAACGTTTGGCTCTCACTTTGTACTTGTACTTAAATACGGATCCGCGTCGAACTTTACGAGACACTTTAATGTACGCTGATTTTGACATTGATTTTATGTAAGTTATTTGCGTATTAAAAAATAAACATAACATAATAATTTAATAACTTTCCTTAGTTTTAATACATCGAACGAATGTTCATTTACCATTTTTTTATTTATAGCACATGTTGAACTATAACAATTAATATGTTTATATATTTTGGAAGTGAATATTACCGTTGGTGCCCTGTATTTAATTACCACTAGTGCAGTTTGTGCACCAAAGAGGTTGGTTATCGATGCGACCCGTGAGGCGCCCCGTATATTTTGTACGTTCAATTTATGTTAAATTTAAGCGAGGTGCATTCGTTTAATAACAAATTAGGTCCGCTTTGTACTTCCATATGCGTTCACCGGCAGTTCTTGTACATCCTCCACATTTTTGTGCCTTGACTATTAGGTCATCAGACCAGTCAACGAACTAGTCACCGGCATTTCCTCGCACCTTCGCTAATCGTAATTACAGCTAGTCAATCTGATGTTGTTTAAATTATTTTTTTTTTTTGACGGTAAGTGAGACACTAATCCATAACTTAGTGAGCACTGCACCACATTGTGCTGGTTACCTTTAGACATAAGATGTTGTTTCGTTACGATAATAATTTCACTAGCTACTACGTCCTTTAACAATAGTAATGTTGTTTAAGAACCTTCATACCTTTTAGCTATTGTAAAACAGCAATGTTTGTGAAGTTAGAACTGTTAGGCGGTAGAAACAAGAGCTGTGGGTGGTACCTAATCTACGCAGTCTCCGGCAACAGAGACCTTACCACCAATAAGTTGATAATAATTACTGAAATTTTAATTAAGTACCGATATAGGACTAATACTATGTGTACATACCAAGTTCTACAATATTAAAGCAACAGTTGTGTGTTATTTCGTGTAGTGAAGTATGAATGTATCATTATTGAAGTATATTGTTATCAGCAAATGATATTTGGCGTTACATGCGTACACTGTATGGATATCTATATTTATTAATTAGTGACGCACATTACAAGTGCAAAATGTACGAATACGTGACATGCAAGTTCGTCGAACTGTGTATACATAGACATGGGTCACCTTTGGGTCACTAGTGTCACCTTGCTCCCGAAACTTGATCGGCGACATTTTTATCGCGTGTGCAAATACCTGAGTCTCATTCATCGCTATTATTTTAACTTTAATTGACTTTGGCTCCACGACAGCATGTTTTATAATATGTAATTATAGCGCATTCATTGAATGTTAAACTAAAATTTGTTTTGTCGTCATGTGATCAAAATTTGTTACAATTTTCTAAATTACCGTAATTTTTTTTAAAGACATTTAGGGATTTGTAAGTTATATAAACAACTTGCGCTGAAAAAAACGTTAAATTTCTAATACCGGTTATAATATAGTCTGGTCGACAAATGTACTCAAGTAGAGCAAAATTGGTACAGCAGTTAGAGAGCTACACCAACATAAATAGATAGCACCAATAAATGCCTTAAACTTTCGATAACTCCTTTCTTTACTAATGATATTCTGGTTTTAAAATTATTTTCAATTCATTCAGTCGCAAAGGTTGTTTTTAGCATGACCTTTGTCCTTTCCGCCTTAAGAATATCCGCCTTACAATAATAATTAGAGTCAATGACAGCCACTGCATTGCATGCAAGGCCGTCGCCCGGCGAATGAATCAGCTGATTGCGATTGCTGTGAACTATCGACACTGGCGCCGCTCTTTTCCTACTCTATAAACGTCCACTTTCTAAATGTTTTAATGTATTTAATAACTCAAGGCATCTTCAAAGCAAATACGTGAACCACTAGCAACTCATTAAGATAAGTCAATATATTTAAATATTCAATGAACGTCGTATTTTTCATTTAGTGTATCATAAGTTAATTTTTTTTTGTTTCTTTTAATAATATATACTACCTGTACCATGTATGTGCTTTTGTTGTACTTTTTGTAATAAAATTTAAATCCAAAATATTTGTTTTTTATTACAAAATAGAAAAATTAAAAAAAAATATTTATACGAAGAATATATTGCAAAACACACAAACGTAATCCTAATGACATTGACCAAATCATCAATATATACCACTTCACTTTTGCTACTTCTAAGCAGATATATATTTAAATAAAGCCTGTATAGAAAAAAAAATGTGTATAATTACAACGGCCAATTCCCAGAAAGCCTCGAAAAAGCCTTGTAAATGATTATAGCAACAAGGTAGTTGCAACAGACGGGCGTTAGGTCCAACGTACCAGCAGTGACCGCGTGGGATTGCGGATGTGTCACGGGTTTACCCAACTGGAAAAATATTAACACACAGACGGACATTAAAGTTAAAATAAGTTTTAAAAATAACAACCGCTTTGTTATCAATGCTATGCGGTTAAAACGTGCTACATTTTGGTACAAATTGGAGTTAATTATCTTTGTTTTACTTTAATACATTATCAACTATATTCAAACTTTTTTAAACTTAGGAAACTTGCATTTATGATATGATATTCTTAGCAATAATAAAGTACACAAGACTATCGTAATTTTTTTGGCTTGTTGAAAGAGCAAATTTTTTTGATGAAACTATCAATCTAGGAAAAAGTTGTGGTTGTTTCGTCCATCCGTAGGCAACTCGATAATTACAATAAAATGGCGACTTGCTCCACAGAATATATCGAAATTTGATTAAAAAATTGGACTGAGACAGATTATTTTGTGCTCAACATAACATACATCCAGTAATCACCTGCTTTAACTGTGAAATTTTCATCATGTTTTTGTTAATTACAATTTCCTGTTTAATGAAAAACATGATTTTCATTGAAATATTACCGCGGATTAATTTTTGTAACCACTTACGTCTTAGAACGTTGTTGTTAACAATAGTTCCCATTCCCACCCGCGAGTCGCTGAATGAGTCAGCTGGTGTGGTAATGTTAGCTTGTGACTCATTGGTGATATCACCATGTACAAATCTACTATTCGGATACGGTACGTGGGGTATAATACTCTGATGTAATTGCAATGTTCTGATGATAGTGATGATGCTTTCGCAGGCATTGGTTAAGATAATTAGTTTGTTTTGCTTTATTAATTGATAACGTGTAAATATTTTTTTAAATTTTCGCCTAAATTTTACAGTAAGAATTAAAATCCTGCAACAAATAAACAAAGTATTAAACATGAATTACTAAATTTAGTATTATGGTGACATGAGATATTGTAGTGTATATTTGTTAATAAATAGATAAGTAACTTCAAGTGTTTGTTCGTTCTTATTAATTATTTTATTTTAATAAAATGTTTATGCATCTTCATTGGAACCGGTAGACGTTCAATGCTGTTAAATACTAGGTCCAGTATTGGACTTCTTCCGGTTGAGATGACGTTGCACAAATCCAATGTATTTTACAAAACACCGTCTTGCGCTGTTAGAGTCCAATGTAGGTGATTGTCTATTAAAAATAAGTATTCATTTGATGGTTTCCTAAATATTTGCACTTTTTAAACTTGATGTATTAACTTACACATATAGATGCACAATATTGCGTGATTTATATTCGTCCTATACTATGCATTGGCGCTATTAGCGTAACATATAATAAACACATTTCACACTCGTTGCGATCACCTCTTCGTACAATTGTATAACACAATGTTCTAATATATATAGCAATCGATAAACAAACAACGTTATAATAAAGGATGACGGTACGGGCGGTGTGACGTCGGCGAAACGCACGCGTCGACGGCCGCCCACTCTCGATCTCGTTCGACTGACGTAGCCACTGATAAGCTGATAGCCTCTGTCTACCGTTAACGGAGATTAGCCTGACGTTCAAAGCCCGATGAAAGCCTTTGGGGAGTTTAAGTGACGGCTACGAATCATTTATTAAACTTTATATCGTTTAACACGACGTGGTTAACTGAGATTGATTCGGCTTTAAATTTCAAATGTTACGCACCTTTAACATCAAACATCGCTTAGAGATTATTGAAATTGGAACGAACAAAACAATTTAACAATGGAGTGTTATTAGAAATTAATATTTTTTCTAGAGACAATATTTTTGAGAGCAAATTGTTAAATTTACGTTAAACGATCATGATATATTTTAAAAGAAAAAAAAATTTTGCATTAAAGAGCACTCCGCAAATTAATTTTTAAATATCCGTTATAAAATTAATACTTTTTTTTATTCGAAGAAGCGAGGAGGCGAGCGAAACGTTCACCTGATTACAAGTGATACGCCTGCACATAACGATGTTGCGCTAATTGGAATGGTGTACACTGTACCGCATTGTGCTCGTCGCTTTGTGACATGTGTTAAAATTATACATAAATAGAGTATATTCGTTTGTTTAATCACATATAGATATAGGCATAAATGTTCATGTCTCGTTACTCCCAGTAATTTCACTAGCTACAACGCCCTTCAAACCGAAGCACAGTAATGTTTATACACTAATATTTATGGCAGCTGAAATAGACGCTTCGACGGTACTTATACGGTCTCGGTTAACAGAGATCTGCTACCAATACTAATAATTATTAAATGCTAAACACTATGATTATTTTAGAAACATATATTTTTTTCTATTTAAATCATTTATATATCGCAAAGCAAATAACTTTTTTACACATATGTTCAAGACGAACAACACAATCCATGACATTTAGTGATTGTTATGTTACTTTGTTACATTTGTCATTAAAAAAACCAACATTTGATATTTAATTTAAAAATTATTTGAATGTATTTGTGGCTGTTACTTTTGTATCTCATTAAGAAAATATTTGAAAAGCAGCTTTTAATACAGCAGAGGTTAAATGTTAGTACTGTGTTATTACAGTACACAGGTTTTTGTTATATTTCAATTTAAAAAGCAAACGAGAAATAATTGGATTAAACTCCGGTGTTCCACCCTCGGTAATCCTCGCCATAGTTATTAAAGAGCAAATTGGCCCAACTAACATTGTTATTTTTTTTATTTTTGTTGCAAAACTGTACCTATGACAATGTGCGCCCTTATTCAACATTAAGCTTTACATGTTTTTCTTAACAGCTTAATTAATTAAAATAATAAATAACATGTGGTATAAGTTATCGTTATGATATATTTTAGATTACAAGTTATCGTTTTAAATTTTACCAAATTCTAACCAAGAACATAAATTATCAATCATTTTCATTTATTGCGTTAAATCTTGTTGTTAATTAACGTATTGTTAGTTACTCTTTTTTTATTACAACCTAAAGCAACAAGCCGAGTAAAATTATCGTTATTAAAATAGATACAGCGACATTTGGAAATAAAAACAATAATGTTTGCGGACTGTTTAATAAATGTTGTATTGTAGTAACTAGCTCGATATGTAAGTCTGAGCATTGATAACCTTTGTCGAATTATTAATATATAAAAAAAATTAGCTTTTGAAGTAGAACATGGTATAACTGACGTAAACCTTTTATTTAAATTCATCATCATCGGGACCAATAGACGTCCACTGCTGACATAGGCTCCTGCATAGATTCCCACCTTGATCGGGTAGGGATTTATAAGGAGGGATTTTGGCCATTTCCCACCGCGCTGACTCAGTGTGGGTTGGTGGGAGCCAGAGCCTCGTTTGTTGATTAATAGAGTGCACCAGGAGCACGTGAGGTTGTTTTGAATCCCGTGAGTTGTTGTGCAGGAACCCTTGGACCCATTACTTATTTATATTTATACAAATTACTTACATTTATAAAATTCTTCAAAAACGGCGTGATAATGTTTCTGCAGGGTCGCCAACACGCCCAGTGACACCTCTGGTGTTACTGGCGGTTATAGGTTGCGGTTACCGCTTAACATCAGGCGGGCCGTAAGCCTGTTTGCCACATATGTAGTATAAAAAAAGATGTACATATCATCATCTGAAAAAATCTATAGGTGGAAAGGTCGTTGCGCCGATTTCACCTTTTTTATCACCATATATATATATATATATATTTTGTTTGTTTAAACAAGAATCTGTTGCAATTGCAAAGCGAACACTCAGACATAGTTACTAAAGTCAAGAGGTTAACAAACCGCTCAAAGTTAGCCTATCTGTTAAATAAACATCCGTCGCGATATGCCGGGAGCACCTTCGCACTGATAGCGGACGACTGCTCCTGATAGTGAATGATTAATGTTCAGCGTTGCCAAATTTTTTTACTTCTCGCCAGCGTAGAATGTTTGGTGGACTTTTGCTTATTGTTCAATCCTGAGATTACTTTCAAGCAGTACTTATGAACTTGAATTATCATTTATTCTAGGTATAACTCGCGGTGATAACGAATTGAATGATAGCTTTTTATTAATATACCTTATTGCTTTTTATTTGCCTGTCTTATGGAGACGAGCATAATTTGTTATTGTATATACCATCCTAACTAGCACCACTTTGTTATAGGCAAGCATAACATTTACCAACAAGTCAGTTTCTCGTCTCGTCGGTTCGTAATATAAAAAGAAATTGGTAGAAAGAACATGCTATGGTTACTGAACATACTACGATTTTATATTTTATTAGATACATTTTGTAAGTTTTAATTTTCTTGTAATGTCCATGATGGAGATGACAATTGTGTGTGAGATAAATAAATGTCACATGCTTAAAATATACAAATAATACTGACTGAATGAAATCGAATGATATTCACACAAAAATAGATGCCTTTTTATTTTCAACGGCTATATATCGTGCCATGAATTGATAGCAGGAAGCTTTAAACTTTTGTCAACCGGTTTCGGAACCTCCGATAACCTACTATTAGCTCGCCTTCCGTTGTAGCTTCCGGTTCGTATTTTTATAATTCAATCGAATTGTTCTGTTGTCGCGCCGACACCACAATTCGATTTTAACCAGACATCCGGTTGATATCGCTGCCGCCTACACTCCACTGATTCCGCTCAATTATCTTTTGACATTCACACCTGATGGCCGTATTGTTTGCTGTCCTAAAGTTGCCTTTTTATCAATATGCGATAAACTGTTAAATTATTCAATAGCGATGTTTATGATTATGTTTAAGATCGAGGTAAAGGAGCACAGAATAATATTATTTTATAATTTATGATTGTCATTATTTAACATCTTATAATATTAAATTTTTCTCTTCTTTTTAAAAGTTACCTCCTTTAATTAAGGTTGCGTAGAAGAGTGAACAAAGTAAAACTTTAAAGTATGTGATACATTTTAAAATTACTACTTTTAGTAATTTTTTGTTCAGCCCCAAATAAGACATTTTTGTTAATAATTAAAATAAAAACATTATCTATTTAATTGAGCGCGATCTTGCTCGATGTAGACGCGGATTAATCTACAATCGCTTGGTTTCATAATATAGTCAATAAGGCACAGCGAACAATGCCACACGCGGCCAAACATCCGGCTTGTTATCGCCTCTCGACTCCCATAGAAAACCGTTGGTTAATCGGTATGAATGAAAGCGCTTACGTTTTTTAATTGTACCGTCGATGTGGCTTTATTATACCAAATTGAAACGAGTGAAATTATAATTCGAAATCGACATACCTTTACGGTAACTTACATGCAAACAAAAAATATACATGTTATCTTTAGTTGCCGCTGAAATAAATAAGAAAACGCTGATCGTTAACTTTTTAGAATTTTAATGTAACTTATTACTTGGATAACGAGTTACTATGATTTCTACCAGACACCTCTTCCCTTCATGATTGCATTAAATAACTTACTGAAATGTTGAAATATTTTTGTCCTCTATTTCTCTTATTTTATTAAACGTTTAGATCTTAATTCTAGGCCTCCAAAAGCAATTGTAATTAAGTTTGAGTATCACTCTCGTTAAAGTGGTAACGACTAATGTTAACTCTAGTACATTATATTTTTGTAATTGTTTTAAAAATGAATTTATTAAAAAAAAAACAAATTACAATGATAATTTTAAATTTTTAAAAAAATTAAAACTAGCTCAGACCGTAACCGAGAATACATACAGTATATTTTTGTAGTCAATCCGAAACTACATCTTCAATTTGAATAATTTTATTCTTATCACCGGAAGGATATATAAATATCAAATATAACGTTTGTGATGATAGGTGTATTAATTTTAAATAGATTTGTTTTAAATTTGATTTGACGTTTAAAATAAGTTTTGTATTTGTTATCGATACTTTATCGCCTACGTTTATTTAATCTGATATGAACGCGAATTGGATATATTTTATGTAAATATATATTAATTATAAACTTTTTATTATTTAATGCATAATGATGAATTTCAACGTCTAATTTAAATTTAGCCTTGTTAGATATATGTTAACGTTCAGCAAGGATGATGTACGAAAATCGACCTCTATATTTAAGTCGGTGCGAGTGCGGCGGATGAATGGCGGGTACGTATGCGCGTGCGTCGATTGCGCAAAACGGTGACGCAACGAGCGGGGCGCGCGGCCCGCGGACCGTTGCTTGTTAGTATGCAGAAGCGAAATGCCCGCGTCGCCGCCGCGGCGTGTGCTCACCGTTCCGACTAGCGACGCGTCCTTTACCCCACCTCACCCCACTAATAATGCAAACGTATCGTACACGTTTGCTCATGTGGTTCGGAATTTCTACCGATTCCAGTAAATTTTATTCAAAACAATACAACCTTTACTGAAAACAAATCTAAAATAGCTTTTACATTACCATTTGACCTTGCTTCTTATTGGTTTCTGTTATAAGGTCGATCGACGAATAGCTTATGCATACTGTGAACCTTAAGAATTTGGATTAATATTACATGCATTTATAGTCTTTGATTTATCAAGATCATTTCTCAAATTTGTTAATACTCAATATCGTCAAACACATGGTTGCGTAATGATCACAGCGGAATATCGTAACTATTAATAAATTTAGATTTTTGCCGGAGGTAGTCGAGTGTCGAATCTAATTCCTACAGCGGGAAAGCCGAGCACGCACTTGCTACGGCGAACACCACCCGCCCGAACGGAAATCGCCCGTCGCGTTATTTCTCTCACGTTCGCGGAACACTCGGATGCTCCCTCCCTCCCCTACGGCCTCGCTTCGTTATTACAACGCTGTATGCCGCCGCTATATATTGATACCATCTCTTTATAACTTGAAAACTAGATGCTACTAATATTAAGATATCTAATAAACATTTATTTTTTTATACAAAAGTCTTATAGAACAAAGCTACAAGGTTGCGTTTTGGTATTCTCCATCAATAACATCGAATGTACCATTAAGACCATCTAAAAATATGTAATCAATTTAGTCTCTCCTAAATTAATCAAATATTAAGAGTAAATAATTATTTTATGTTACATGTTAGTTAAAGTACGTAATAATTTTATATAATATAATTAATTATTTTATTTTACATGTTAGTATAGTTATTAGCGAAAAATTTTATAGATTTACTTACGAAAAGTTTGCGGCGAATATCCAGTGATAATAATACTGACTTACTGACAACAGTTGTATTAAAACAAAACTACTGTAGTACGAGAAAAGAATTGATTGTACTTAATCTGTTACCTTAATGTGACCATGTCCTGCACCCTATTTTGAATATAAAAAACATATTAACCAATGTTCTTAACGAATTTGTTCGGTAAAATTTTATTGTCACTTCACATGCAAATTAAAATCTTTAAGCGTGTGTTACATTAAGTCCTTCGCTACTTTTTGGAAGTTTCTACTGAATATTTTCATGCCTCGAAAATTTTCACACTTCGTTTTAACGAACACTTAAGTCTTTGCCGACGTGTTTCTTGTTTATGCTTATGCTTGACTACTTCAGATATTAATGTATCGGGATACATATTTTAACAACATCGTGATGACATTCTTTCGTCAACTTAAAGAAATTTTATAACACCATTTTGAACATTGTAGAAACGATTGAGTGTTTAATACATTTCTGAGATAAAAAAATTCAAATCATTAAATTTTTTTTTATCAGGAATAGTTTCGCGATATTAACCTCTTTTTGTTTTTAAACTGCTTTGATTTGTGTTTTGTTTTTATTAATTGATAAGTAATAATTAGCGCGTACAATTTCGTCAAGCAGAAAATCAAGATGTCCACTTGCCAATATTTAATAACAGACTTAACTTATCGCTTCTCAGTATTTTAAATTGGGTAAAAAGAAGCCGAGTTAATGTGATACATAAATTAATTACACGTTCCTAAAGTTGTTGGCGACCGAAAAACACAGCAATTGCGCGTTCAACTCTCAGGGAAAATGAGCACGATTTACTCGCTACAATTCAAAGTTATAACGCAAAGGAGACCGATGCATTCCTGGAACTGCATTGACGTGGACCGTATCGCCGAGGCCGATTGCTTAAAGCAGCCGATTCGGAACTTTCCACCCTCCGTATTAAGGTTGTTTCCGTTTGAGGTCGTTCGCAAGGAGACGATTGGTGGGGCGTTGGCCTGTTGAGAATGTTCGCCGCTGACCTAAGTGGTCAATAATGATCTGTTATGCCGCTTATAATACACATTTTCCGTACCTTTATAAAAGAGCCAATAACAACGGTGAGACGAAAACATCACTGAAATGCACTTTTCACCTTTTTAGAATAAAACAGAGCTCTTGCCGCCTGTAGTAATTAAAACGGCATCGCGAGCGAATTTCATTACGAGGCTTAATCAGTGCACAGTAAAAAACAGTTACCTTATTAATTGCGAGTAGGCAAAATTATAGTTTCACTGTTAGATGTATCACTATTAGGACCTACTTTAAAAATGTCTGTTAAGAATACTACCAATTAACAGGTTTTAATTAAGATTATAAATTGTAGATGTAATTTTTATTCATATAACTATACATACATGACATGAGTATATATATATATATATATATATATATAAATAAACCATTATATATATATATAACTTTGAATGGTTTATTTTTAATAATGTTTAGTTGCGATGGTTAATATTAAACACTGAACTTGTATTAAATAATTCCATATAAAATAATTCATTACAACATAAATTTTGTATTTATTCAAGGCTTTTCATGACAAATATGACAAGCAAGCCCAGATTTTTTAGACTACACTATTGTTTTTCCTGTGTTGTAAATTAATCTTAAATGGTAATCGATTTAATTCGGTAATTATATTACGTTTCATGTTTCTAATATTTGAAAAAAAAAAAAATCTGTTGCATATTTTAACATTATAAGTTAGCGTAGAAAACGAGCTGATATTGTTCAGGTTGTCATTTAGTAGTAAGAGAGAGGTCCGACGCCTGCGCTCTGCGTCCTAGATTGTGCGGAGAGTGCCTGGGTGGTCGGTTTGTACTGGCTGAGAGAACGTTCTGGATTTATCTGTTTCAACTGCACTCGGGGATGCCCTTGCGGCGATTACTTTCCAATTCTGCATACATCGCGGTTATACGTAACCGTTGTTTAGCTATTTGAAACAGGATTTAACGGAGCTGGACTACGGAGCACTAATAAGATAACGTTATATCAATTGTTTTTTAACTACACAAATGTGTAATATGTCTATTTTTTTATTTTAAAAACGCCTATTGTTTTGTTTACATATATTTTTATCAACAAGGTTACCGCGCAAGGTTCTATGTCTTAACCACGGTACCACCTGATGTTAATTGGTGATGTGGACTATGCTGGTAAAGCGACGCACTAACCTAGTAACAACAAATTGTGATATGCGTACGTAATCTGGTGATATCCAAAACACAAGGATGGTAACTCGCCATACGTCTGGTCCATTCGGTTGCCTTAAAGGCAATGGGGGAATTATGTTGTGTAATTCCATCATTATTCTATTTATTTATCGTATCATTCTAAAGTCTTATTAGGATATTGCAATGTGTTAAATATATAACGCTATGTTTTTTGACATTTTACAAATCTGTAAATAATAAGCAGTAAATTTCATATCAATTATAATTACGAATTACTAATTTTTATATATATATTTTTATGATTAATGGGTCGTCATAAAAATAAATCTATCTAATATTAACGTAGAAACAGCCAATAAAATTATCAAAGACAAAAGAGTGCAATATTCGTTTGTGTTTACTGCCGGACATTGGACCCGGCAACGAACTGTACATGTTAATGATAGTATGAGATTAAACATAAGCAAGTAGATTCGGCGCCTGTTTTCCTACTACACAAAAGGTATCATTAGATAAATTGACAGACTGCCGCAAAAACTATATAGGCGGACGTGTACAGGAAATAAACATTAGCACTGTTTAAGGATATTATCTGGTAACTGAATTGTATGATAGAAAATTATCTAAACCATTACGGCTAGCTAAAGTAATAGTTTTATGGGCAGTTTTTTATTAATATATAGATATGATCAGGATTTACGTCATATTTATTTTAAAGAATAATCGTATTTCTTAATATTTACATTATTATAGAATAACTAATACGTGTATGAAATAATTTACTTTAACTGGTAAAATGCTATTATAAATTGGACTAGTACATATTGTTTTATTAGCGGCGCTATATAACGACGGAGGGGCCCCAGCCATGTAAATATGTGAAAAATCTCACCTCTGTAGTTTTCTATTCTACTTCCGCCCGGCCATGTGTAGGTTCCATTCGAAGGCGGGTACGTACACTTGTTGAATTGCAAATAAGTAAACCAGCCTTAAATATTATTCTCCAATTCTCTCTTTTCTTCAGAGTTTGAGTAGGCGCCAGCCAAAATTACCAAAGTAGATCAGATATATATATATGTATACGCGTATTATATTTTTACATTCGTTCCTTTGACTGTTATTACTCGGAAACTTTTCCGTATCTTTTTCTTATTGTCGAAACAGGATGTTGTTGCGACTTAAATAACTTTGAACTCGTTAAAGGTGAACGCTCTGCTTTAGTTTTTATTAGTCCTCTTGCATCAACATTTAGTATTCTGGTCTTTGTTTCATTCCTATATTTATGCCATAATGACTAACAAAAAATGTGCTGTTCTTAAAATGACTCCATAAACTATTTACAAAATTGGCATCCTTTCATCATCGTTTAGTGTCATTTTAGAGTCATCTTCATTTTCCTAAAAAAAAAAGGTAGTATTACTCAAAGTTTCTCACTCTCTAATAAAGTATGTTTCTTGTATATGTAAGAAAATACACGAGGAACATAATTTAACCCATTAAAGTTAGCTAATATTTACACTCTTTCTTAGGTTTATATATGTTGTTTTCTTGATTGATATAATAGAGACAATATCACAGACCATGATTTAAACAAAATGTAATTATATTTCTAAAATTATCTCCCTTAAGTTTCATAATGCTTGTAAACATGTATTGCGTCTATTAAATGGTTACAAAAATATAGTAATACATTGAAACCCTCCAACGCTGTTCAAGGTACTATTGTATAGAAATAGACATCGATTGGTTGTTTAAAAATAACAGCAGCGAAGTTGCGAATCGTTGAGATACGTGGGCGTCGCAGCTTATGACCTCAGGAGACGGGCCGCGGCTATTTATAAAATATAAACAAACCCGAGGAGAAGCCGCCCCCGGCCTAGCTACCTGTAATTACACATTTTCTTTTGAGTCTTTAAATCACATTAAATTGGACTTCATTGTTCTTTCTTAAAATTTTATTATGTAATTATGGTGATAAGAGATATTTTTTTATTCTTCGAAGTTTCGGAACGTTCACCTGATGGTAAGTAATACGCCTACCCACAACATCTTGAGATATGAGATGTTAAGCCTAGTTATCCCGGTAATTTCACTAGCTACTGTTATGTAGTGCGTCTAACTGGAACAATATAACGTTTACACACTACTGTTTGGCGTCAGAAATAGAAGCTGCTGTGGTATATATTTAGATGGTCTCCGGCAAAAGCAACTTATCACCAGTTAAATACGATAAATGGTACATTTTTGACCCATGAGATTATTTGGAGCCGTGGTCGTTCCCAAAAAATTTAATTTTTAGATTAATTTGTCCTTTAAAAATATCGCCATAATTTAAACGTTGGACATCGCTGCTTTGTTTGGATGTGCATTAATATATTAGCTTAATTATTACCAAGATTATCATAATAACTAAATTTATCTAACGATACCTTGCTACAAGTTCTTCTGGTATGGGTTAGATTCTTTTTATAGATTGTTATTGTTATACAACATAAGTTCTATACAATATAGTAAATTCATTAGATATAAGCAGCATCATCCATTTATTTAACTCACGACCCTGCCATTATTTAATGTCAATTATATCTTATGTCAGTTCATACAATAATTAATATAGAAACATATTAGTAGAACTTTCACTAGTAAAAGTTCAATTTAAATTAATCTGAACAGCCATGAATCAGGGCCCACGCCTTGTCTTGCATGGAATACGCGTGGTCTAAGTCACAAACAATGTGATATCATTTTGTCGACCGAAAATTTATTAGTCTTCGGTAACACTTTTATAAAGCGGATATTTTTAAGATAACATCGGTCATAAATATTATCGTTTTAACTCATCATACTCACTACCGAATGCGAAGGCTACTTATTGAAAACGAAACTAAGCGGCTTACAAAAAAATCTTAATTTAGATATGTTGTAGCAAAATATTGAAATTTTTCTTTCACATTCACTATATATATATTTTTTTTTCTTAGAAAATATGCAACGTAACAATCGTAGTACGGTGACTAAGCGCTTATCTTCTGATATGACTTCCCTGTGTTGATTTCGAGACTACATATGAGGGGCAAATATTTTGGTAATATATTCTTGGAACCCCTGGCACATATACTACCCTCATATTGTAAATCTACCGCCATAACAGCATTGATGAATACTTATTGTCAACATAAGAGACAAGAGATGAGCGGGTATTTATCTTCATCTTGCGCGACATTGTCGTTAAACATAATGTGAAATTATGAAAACTATGAGTAGTTATTCAAAAGTCTAAAGTTTCCAGTTTTCTTTGACTAATTTTCCACGAGGTTAAAAATAAAAATATATTTATATTAGTTATAAAAGAGTATAGCAATAACCATGGTTAATATTTTTTATTATGTTGAACACTACTAACTAACACTATTAATGCATAACCTTTCTAGCACATGGTCTAGAATTCTATCCAAACATTACCTTATTTTATATCGGTACCATGCATAACAAAACAAGGTGGCATTCATCAAACCGTAGCAGAATAACATTCACTGAGAAAGAACCGCTTGTGATAAAGCTCTTCGTGCGTCATAGATGACGTTGGTGAGATGCACGTATTATGTATGTCTCTTAAGAATAGAGCCGTTCGTAAGCTTATTAAAAACCATTATCAGTGACGTGTGCGGAATGATGGGGACATTTTTCCTTCAGTATTCTACTACTGCGCAAGTTATGACCTTCGTAGTTTCAATAGCTTGACATTCAATGACGATGATTAATGATTATTTCTTTGCTTCAATTGCGTTCTCGAGAGAGACCTATGTCCAAACGTGACGGCTGTGAGCTGATGATGGCGTCAAATGAGATATTTGAAGAAGACAGTATTAAAGCTATTATTTATTTAAAAAAATGCTTTCAATAGATTAGTATTTTACTTGTATTTATTACAGCATTTAGACTAAAATAGACTGTCCGTGTGCTATTAGAATTAGTGCTAATAGTTTTTTTTGTTAGATAATAATAAACTCATTAACACAAATGTGTATACAAAAACATTCGATAAACTTAGTGTTAAATCGTAAACTTTAATTCGTCTAACGAGCCACGTGATACATACCATATATTTCTTTAATGTTAACATCGGACATCCTGGGTGATTTAGGACGAGATCGATTTAAATCAACAAGCAGTCGTTATGAGTACACAGCACGTTAAATGGTTATATTAAAAGTTGTACAAAAAAAAAGTTAATTATGTAAACAAACAATTTGTCAGTGGGAAGACAAGACTGGTAACAACGCGGACGCGTCCTACGAGGTTCTATTGGAGCTACGTTATAATTAATGATTAAACGATGCCGGAAAACAAATCGGCCGTCCGGTAATTGTTTCTGGGAATAGCTAATAAAAATGCGGCGTCAATTAGCCGTGATATTGCGGCCCGCCTTCCTGGAAACTGGGGAGGGTGTTTGTTTTTGAAGCGGTGCCGGTCCCCGCGCCGCGCCACACTTATCAGTTCCGATTATTGTTTGCGAATCGACGCCGCATTCGTTTTTCGATCTGATATCAGTTTAATTTTATTTCATTGGAACACCATTTCGCAAAAATTGACAATGTACCATTAATATACTACATATGACACGTTTTATTTGAACAGCAGTGAATAGAAATAGTATTATTTTTTTCTCCAGTGAGAACTTTTTCTGATGCCAAGGATTAATGTGCAAATGTTATTACGTTCCGGTTTAAAGGCGTTGTTAGCTAGTGAAATAACTTGATTAACGAGACAAAACATCTTGTGTAATGGTAATTTTATCATAATCATTATAATAACACTTTACCTAAGGATTATTATAAATAATATTAACCACTTTAGATTTACCGTATCTAAATTAAGATTTCTCGTACGTACATTTCTAATATCAGAAATAATATTTTATTTCGTTCAGTTGATTAAATAAAAAGTTAACGATTAGTCGTTCAGCGATACGGTCGCGGTTGACAATTTTTTCCCTGAATCCATTTGAACTGGTTGTTCTATTAATAAAAATAAATTTAAAATATATTGTACGCTATCTCAGTCATGATAACATTAATTCTAACAATGTCTAGACTAGTCAATAGCCGAGATATGCAAATTGCGGCAAATGAGCGAGTACACCGGCACCTATCTGTATTCATGTTTGATATTCGACGTGTGCCATTCACCCTGCACTGTATATATTTTGATGTATTAACAAAAACATCATCTAGCATATATTCCTTTTTAAATGCTATAGGTTACAAGTAACTTATGTGTACTTCATACTTGAACCTGTAATAAATATTTTAAATTTATGTCGATTTAAATTTGCTATATTAATTTTTTATTTTGCGCAAACGTAAAAACAAATAAACCTAAAATAATTAGTGTTACTATTAGTGATGATGATGATAATGACTTTTGAATTATATTTTTTTTTAAATCAAATATCAAGTGATGAGATTCGAAGTTGGTTTGCTAATTAACTTGTCAAGATTGTTGCTAAGTCAACGCTCGGCGAGCGAGTGTGTTAATACTAATTTGAAATATTTTTGTAATGACGTTTCTACCACAAATAATCTTATTTCCTTGTACTATTTTTGTATATTTAGCATGAAGGTTCATTAAAATAGTTCTGACTACCTGAATATGTTAAATGTACTAACATCATGTTGTTATGAATAAGAGAATTACTTACCAAAAGGTGAACCTTTCGCTTCTTTTGTCGCTTCGTCGAATAAAAAAAACTGATACAACTCTACTTACTGGCTCTCGTCTACTTATTGACTTGTAAATCAAGCGCAAACAGTGATGACTTTTAGGTGACGAAAACTTCTCTAACGATAAGTTAAAAATGAATTTAGAGTGAGGAACAATAAGCATATTATGATACGGAAGATTTAAAAATATTTGTCTTATATTCAAATTGCCCTTGTACCCTAATCCTATTTCACAAAAGTTTCACCAATACATTTGTACACTGAATTCCGCATAACTTATATGGATTCCGCGAATGCTATAGCGCATAATATCCCGCTGTATTTCGGACAATAGGAACGCCGGAGGGTGACCTTTTGGCAGGTCGTTTTCAACGAAAACTCGTCGCTCGTCTGGCCCAAACATGACCTTTAGGAGGCTGACCTCAAGCCATGCATTATTAATGCCTTTTTGAAAAACCGCTTTGAAATCTTTACGTATAACGTCCAACACAACCGGCTTCCGGGAACGGTACACGGTCGTATTATCTCAAGAAACACATTTCAAATTTGCCTCTGAGTTTGATGCAAAGGGTTTAAAAAATACATACGTCAGGATAGATTTTTGTCTTGACATCGAACTTGTTAAGTAAAGCATATGCCCAGTTATATCTATGGTTATTACCAAGTGCATTGATTGCTTGTACTTAGGGTAGTTATAACTTTATTTCCTTACTGAATTTTTTCCTAAATTCATTGTAAACAAAACGAAATATTGTAATCGCATAGAAAATGGTTTTCTTACAATGTATTTTGTTTTAAGTGTGAATGAAATAATGTCAATTTAGTACAATCTGTTCAAAACTTCCCAACTTTTTCTGATCTTTATGAAAATGTTCATATTCTCAAAACAGATTTAATATTATACTTGTCTATTAAAACGTTACTTAATTTTTGTGTAACCTATGCTCTATTACGCAAAATAATTATGACTTTTTTTTCGTCGCTTTTATCAGAATTGATTTTAAGGTAAAGCGGGAGGAGAGGTACGTTTACATCGGTTGAAATTATGTACATAATTTACCAACTCTACTGAGTAGTAAAATAATATCTATATTAATAACATTTTTTTTTTCAGGTAAGACAAAGTTAATTTCGAGTAACGTAAGTAACAGTGGTAATTATTTTTAAGTATCCTTTGAATAAACCTATTACCTTTCCATGACCTGGTTAATATCAATAACATACCCTTGCTTAATAAAAATTCAATTAATATAAAAATATTTAACTTTAAGTAGACTATACGTCACTTGCGTTTGTCGACCGCATACAGCTGCTATACTCAAGAAAAATTATTACCGTAAACAACCATAAACACGTAGATATTAAACACAACAAATTTAAGTAATTAAGAATATTGAAAGAACAAAATGCACCAGTAATTTAAATTGTAATTTAAGTAACAGCAATAAGTTTCCTTTCTTGTTGTTCATGTACCTAAGTAGTAAACCCGCAAACACTTAAATTCTATTTAAACTCTAGAAAATAATTTAACTTCGTTAAGTAAAAAACTGATTTGAAAACATGCTACTTTATTCTCGGTAACAATTTGTCCGCCTGTAGTATGTAATTTACAAATAACCTTATAACTGTAATGACGGGCTAAACAACATATATACGCTTTAGGTCTGATCTTGGTTCAATTATAATAATAATACTTCAAGTGAGTTTGTTATTTGAGACATTCATATAAATGTAAGAGATATATCAAACATTTTATATAGGACGTATATCCTTATGTATACTTGTTTTAAACATAAATAACAACGCTCAAATTTTTCTCTGTTTTCATATAGGAACAACAATGTTTCTGTAGCATTTCGTTGATTTCGGCTATCTATACTGCCAGGTGCGGAGACATGAACCCACGCAGTTGTCTGCATCGGCATATCGTGATTATCAACAACAACAACAACAACAACAGTATACTTCGCGTTTATATGTATCGTTTAAATATCGGTTCGTAATGTATTATTTAAAAAGTTTAATCGTCCCCTTGCCACACGCTAACAGATTACGCTTTCCTTATACGGCTTCAAACACCCCATTGAAAAGGATAACAATCCTATAAATAGATTGCTACATCCAATTTTTTGTAATAAATACCGCCATTTCCCTACGACAGATTAGTCAAACAAAGTTTCTCAAATGAAGCTTGTTAAAAAAAATACAATTAATCAAAGTTAGCTTAAGTTAATGTAATTAGCAACAACGGTAATTGCAGCCGACAACGAAGAGGCCGTTTGTTAGCAAAGCTGTAACATTCACACAGAACCTGTTTCGGCGTAGATTATGAGAAGAGCCGTCAGGTCCATTCACACGCTCCGGACTGCGGCCGAAACCTGTTCCCCTAGAGGCAGGTGTCTCTCGGGACTACGGGGGGTCGTTTTGTTTATTTTCGTGTGTAATTGCGATGACCTTAAGGTCGATTGCAGGCGATGGATGTCTCCATTGTTAGGGGATATACTCTTAATATGTGTCCAGTTACCACTTTTAAATTCATAAATTTGATTATTGTGTATAACATTTAGCTTACTGTAAAATATATTACTGTATAATTATAATATATTAAAAAGACTACCCATTCATATACATAAAATACTTTTATTTACACTCATCGGGTTATTTATTAAAATTACATATTATGAATTTTTACAAAAATTGCGATGACTAAAATCCAAGAAAATTCTTATGAAAAGACTCTCAAAGAAAAGGCAAACTAGCGCGCAAAGCTTTTGAGGCGTATCTAATGCTTACAGCATGTAGTGGAGCGCCGTCATATTAAGTTCTAATCTCCCGATATTGTGAAAAGCTTGCCTCTGGGACCTTCGTTATTATACGTGGTGTACCTGCCTGTGTGCTTGGCGTAGCCGACACGAGAATTTTCTTACAATCTAAACTTTTATGTATTTTCTTACAATGAAATAAGCTTTCCCTTTCTATAGTTCATAACATTTATACACAATTATAAAATTAATAATTTTTTAGTGCATACAAAATCATTACAAACTTATGAGGGGAGACACGTAATAATATATAAATAACCGTTAACGTGCAGTATATGATGTTTTTTTTAGAATTTATTGAATAACTGTAATAAACTTTGATGATCATGGTTAATCATTTGGCTCTAAACATTACTTTTAGGTAATTGTAAAATAATTTCTGCATGATACGTAAAGAAATGGTTGAAGTCTCATATACACATAAATTTAAAGCGATCGATGTTTTATCATAGACATAAAATTAATTAGATTTGTTAGCGCAACAGTTGACGTGGAATTGCTAGGTGGTACGTAATTTCCCAGGGGCGACGGGGATCGCGACTGCCGGCCCTAACTTAAGGAA
Source organism: Ornithoptera alexandrae (assembly GCA_029030555.1). Lineage (NCBI taxonomy): Eukaryota > Metazoa > Arthropoda > Insecta > Lepidoptera > Papilionidae > Ornithoptera > Ornithoptera alexandrae. Next base: position 2,941,885 of record JARDVY010000007.1, on the reverse strand, counting down.
GGCGAGCGACAAATGACAATGGAAATAGAATTCAGATATAATGGTCTCTCACCTTACCTACTCCGTTGATGGTATATAAATAGCAAACCGCACACCAGTTACTTGCTTCAAATCGAAATCTGTATTTTCTTCTTATTTGTTCGAAAGGACGATATCTTTTATATGATTACGATATTCTGTACTTTATTCTCTCGTGGTTTTATAACATAATGTAACACTAGTTACGAAATTACATAACAGTTTTTTTAATAATGATAAGTCTATAGAATACAATGAAATATTGACAGCGCACAGAACTTTTTTTCATCAAAGAATTTCATTATAATAAATTTTCTAGTATTCGCTTCCACAATTATTCTTATTTTTGCTTGTATTATCCAACGCCTTATTAATCTGCTACAATATACTTGCTTAATTTTTTTAATTTACAAATCCGCTGTCATTCAATACTTTGTACCAGGCAACAGTAACGATGTGAGAGATTCTATGTAAAACGCTAGAGCACGTTAGTACGTGTTAATAATGAGATCGTTACAGGGACAGCGCGGAGAGAGCGCGATGATATCATAATATCGCTCACGGGGATCAGTGCAGTGAACGACTTGTGAATGATATACTAACCATCTAACGAATACTCCCTTCTCAGTTCACAATAATCACAGTTATACACGAATTTGCCATAAAAATGTAATTTAAAAAATGTCTCCATGTTGAGTATTCATTCCTCGTTAAAAATATTTTCAATCAATATTCAATTTAAATAGTTAATTTTAAGAATAAATTTATACTTGTAACAATATAAATTTTATTCATGAATGTATATGAGATACCATATTCAATATAACATTAAAATCGTCTCCTAGTACACTTAAATACATTTCGCGCACAGGTGTCCACCGAGCAGCTGCCGGGCTGAGTCCTCTACAATATTTATATAAAAGAATTCGGCGTACAGATCCTCCCAAATACCCAATCTTAAGTAGGTACAGTTCGAAATATTCAAAGTAAAAAGAAAACACGTAAAACTTTGCCCGCAATACCTACCACTGAGTATAATTACGTAGCCGCTCGGTATCCGAGTTATTTTCGTTGCTAAGAGAAATTTCGCCGCAAGGTCATTCGGTATCTCCTATCGCGCCCCGCTATCCTATAATTAATGCGAATATTCTGTAACGCCCATTACGTAAAAAATAAATAAACATAAATATAGAAAAGATAATTAAAATGCGAAGAAGACATTTTGCTGCATTTATGTTACTACGGTAATTTAGGTAACACAATACGACTTTAAGTTCCATCATAAATAATGTATTGTGTGTTGTATAATTTTTTACTGGTGGTAAGTCACTGTTGCCGGAGACCGTCTAGGTAATTATCACCGCAGTTCCTGCTTTTACCGTTAAACAGTAGTGTCCAAACTTTACTGTGTTTCGGCGTGAAGGGCGTCGCAGCTAGTGAAATTACACGGGTAACGAGAATTAACATCTTATATCTCAAGGCAACAAGCAATGTGGTGGAGAATATATCATCTTGACTAGCGCCACGTTGTTATAGAATGGCGTATGAATTACCATCAACAAACAAAAAAAAATTAAAATATAATGATTAAAGATGCCTAAGCTTCTTCAGCCGTAGCGATAATACAATCTAGATAAACACTATATTCATAAAATTATTTGTAAAATTAAGAAAGACCGGAGATGGACCGGAGCTAGTGCTATCACGAACTCATACAGCGGACACCATTATCGCATTCTCAATAACATTTATTTTTTTTAATTGCTACTCAATAATCTGCTTAACTGTCGTCGCACTTTTACAACAAACCGCGTAATAAATTTAATGGCGTCCAATTACGTCAGTTGTCATGCAACACAACGCGACCGAATAGTAAGCGATCTAACCGCACTGAACTAGTTTCCACGTACCGATAAGATTAATTCGGCGCCAATGCCGATGAATCATGTTAAATCAACATCATTGTTTACCGTTGACGCCGGTGTTGTCAACTGCACTGGCGTTCAATGATATGTATATTTTAAATATTATATCCTACATTTAAATGAATTTATGGCGACTAAATATCCGATCGTCTAGCAGTAGAGGTCTGTCGGCTGATGGTGATGGTGGTGAATATGTTTAAATTTGCTACTTTGACATTTCTATATTTTCATTATTAAATTCTCAATTAAGTAGCGAGCTTAATTCGTGTCCGAACTAACACCCCGTAGCAGAGCGTTACCTGTCCAATGGCCGTGAAACTACGATGTTGGACATATCTCTTGGGGTTACTGCCGTGTACAATTACTTGTTAACTTACTTAAATTCACCTATCGCCCAAATTCATATCAAACGCCACAATTTAACGCGAATTTATTCACGTTATCATCGTACTGGTGAATTAATGTTTAGTGTTAATGTATTTTTTTAAGCTATCTTTCTTATAATTAATAGATCTAGTTTTTCGTGTTACACTGTGTTTACATATGTGAAATGATGTTTTATAAAAACGGTATAATTTAATACACTATTAATTTTAAATCTCGATGAATGTGGCGAAGGTATTATTAGAAATTATCGAGAATGGAAGATAAATAATTTCGCAAATAAGACATCACTCCAGACGTATGTTACTAAGATTTACACAGCATGTCATTTGCTCGCATCTATACCAGCGTCCACGTGTCTCAGTGCACGTGTACTCGCGGAGAGACCTCACGAATTTCCCTCGTGATGCGAAACAATCGCTCAGTTATCGGCCGATACCGATATGTATGACGCGCGTGCCTCGAAACGTTCACTATTAAAAAAAAAAAAAAATCTTTTATAACTCACATTCTCCCACTATTAGCGTTTAGCGAAGGTATCACAAATAAAATAAATCAACCTCTTTCATTATTTTATTTATATGGATTTTTAACAAGGACATACGTTTACCGTTTACCTTAACGACAACATTTACTGATACTGTATCATTGTGTATCGTTAAAACAAAGTATCACTGGTGTTGTATTCAATCGTCGTTATCATCATCCATTAGACGCCTACTGTAAGACATATGCTGCCTCTAAAGATCTCCACTCTGATCTGTCGCACATTATTTTTATCAGATGTAGTCGGTACACTTCCGAAATACTTTAAAGAACGCCATCCGCGCACAATACGCAACACTGAAGATACCAACCAACCACGTAACAATGATTTCTCGATCAATTTCAGCGGCTTGTTTGTATATCCGTGACGTCCTCTCTTGTCAATCATAGCACGTAAACAAAACAAGCTCAAAGCTAGACAACGGAATTCTTGGCACAGTTGGCAACGTGGGGCAACCTTGCATGCGATGAGTTCCGGGTTTTCGAACCTGCCGGCTAAGATTATACATGTACGTTAGGAATTTGATGTGGCAATAACTATTTGATGCGTTTCATATACTCGAACATAAACCCGCGCTTTCAATGCAATAGGTTGATTTACATACGATATTATAGTTCCGTCTTATTTATTATTTTAGTTCTTAATAACATTATAATAACTACTATTTGGTATAGTCATTCTTTGAATAGAATTGACGTAAATTTTATCAGACACTAGATGTCTTTACTGATGGTAGGTCTCCGTTGCCGAAGACCGTTTAAGTAGGTACTACCGCAGCGCCTATGTCTGCCGCCAAACACTATGCAAACATTAGTGTTTCGGTTTCAAGCACACTGTAGAAAATATAATTACTAGGGTAACGAAACTTAACATCGTATGTCTTAACGCGAAGAGCACAATGTGGTGTTGTGTATACCACTCTAACAAGCACCATGTTCTTATGGGCGGGCGTATCGCTTATCGCTAGCTGAGCGTCCCGCTCATCTCGACGCTTCATTGAATAAAAAGAAAGATACAGAATTCATCAGAACGAACCTAAGTGATGTTTCATATCGTGAATGGTTAATAAATATCCTTACAGTATTATTCAACTTTAATTGAATCTATCAACACTGAAGACGAGTTAAATGTGATTATCGGTATTAATGGTGGTCTGCAGAGGATTAACCTGGACTCTAGTATTGTATGACCTAATATTTAGCATTGTGCTATGGGAAAAGCAAAATATAACAACTAACTTAATGATATATAACTACTTTTTAGGTAATATATCATGTTATGTAAATGGTTCCACAATTATGTGAAATAAGCAATCAATCATTAGCAATCCCCAGGCGACAACAGCTTAAAGAATATGACGAATCGTCTACATTCATACTATTTCCGTGGTTATTGCGTTTAAAACACTATTTCGAAAAATGCATACCGGCAACTGAATCGAATTTAATAATAGACTAAACAGCGATTTCGTACAGAAATGTCCGGTGAGTCACGCTCTTTGGCGCATAATGGCGAAATTTGCAACGACATCGCGAGCATAATAGCTGTAGCCCGCGACTTGTCGAAAATAGTTTAATATCTTAATGGCGGTAGTAAAACGAATTTTATTTTGTATCGGATTTCATGGCTGAACGCAGGGAAATCAGCAAAATATCTTCAGTTTTAAAATGGTTACTTAATAAAATGACGTCGAAATATTTTAAAAAACCTTTGTTTTACTACCTTTGTTTAGATTTAATAGAAAAAGTAATACAATTTATTTATTACTTGAACATTACAATTAACATCACGTTGGCATACTAATGCTGTGATTGAAAAAACAAGAGATTTTATATGTTATAACTCAGAGAAGTATTAAATTCACTTGACATTTTAAACGCCTGAATTTAAGCGGCAGACATGTGTGTATTCAACAAATATTAAATTAAAATACAGTTTATTTATTTTTTTTTTCGCTGTATAAATTCTCAATTAACTTCAACAATTTCCTTACATCAAATGTTCTAAAATAGCTATTAGATTTATGAAAAGACAATAAAATATATAGGACCGAAAAGCAATCTTCGTGCATAGAGCAAAGTGCGCGGCCGGGGAATACCCGGCGCGGCGCCGCGGTGTGGCGTGACCGCCTAATGCCGTAGCATGCGAAATTGTTGCGCTCCCATCATTAAATACTCTACTCCTGCTTTTGGCGTTCATTGATGATTGATCAAATAAACTATTTCTACAATGTTTAATCTTGCGTTATAACACAAAAAATATATTATAGTATACAAGCTATCAAAAATTTCGATCAAATATTGTGTCGCTTCTATTGAAGTATCGAGAATTTTGAAATTATATCGCCACGTTGTCCAGATAATCAACAGTTCAGCTAAGTCTAGACGCGATAAATAAAAGAGTAGAAATATTTTATGCGACGAGGGGAAAACAGAACTGTCAGGTTCTCTTTTGTTGCCAAATTGCTACATATTCGAGAAACTCATTTGCCTTACAGATGTATAATAATACATAATAAGCATTTCAATACAATTGTACCATTTCATTAATACCAAAGCAACTGTGTAACCAATAATAGTAGTGTAATAACATGATATATATTAAATTTCCTGCTTAATGGTACGTATATGGACTACATTTCATTCTTACATCTCGTTCTTTGTACGCAACGTTGGTCATTGAACTAATTCACGTCTAACATTATAATTCCGTATATTTTCCTCATACTGTCACTGTTCACGCGTGCCGGAAATTCATAAAATAGCACGTCCTATTGGTCACAGTGAAGACATCGCATGTAACTGTGCTATGTGAAGAACAAACGTAACAGACAACAATCGTTTTCAACCTCTGTTTTACATGTTATTTATGCTTACCGCCGCCCAATAATTTAATCAAATCCAATCTTCAACTATCACCGCACTCTGGAAAGGGATTGCTGTGAGACCGTTTTGATTGGAGCGAGGGGCCGTTTATTCGCCGACTGTATTCGTTATTCTCTTTATTTGCGATCGTAACAATTGTTTGCGCCAATTGAAGAGTAGAAGCGATAATTGCGCGTATCAAACTTCATGTGTTGCGGTGAATCCGTAACTGAAATAGACAATTTTGTTTTATATGTACTCGAAGACTATGAGCCTTTTCCGCTTTTATCGCCTACTGTAAATATTATGTAGTAATTGAAGTGTTCCGTTTTATTTTTAAGCTTGTATTGTATGTCTACTTATATACTGTAGTATACATTTACTGTGCCCCTGTAAATTTCGTATACTATCGAATTTCGAGCGTGCAGCATAACAGGGGCTTCCCTATATCATGCCTTATTCCCCACATAAAAAGGCTATGAGTACGCGTTTATACATACAAAATTAGAATATATAAAAAAATAATAATATATTCTTTTTCATCGACTTTTGCAACTATTGCTCACAGTAATATTTATCTATTCATCATTCAGATTATTATTTGTTAAATTGTATACAATGTTGTCGGAATCGATGATGATAAGAGAAACAATAATAGTAATGTAACTATATTTTATATTTTTCCAAAATTTATTTTCTTTACATCTGAAGTAAACTTCATAGTTACATTTGTTTAACTTAATCATTTATATACGCACACGATTAGCTATTTGTGGTACTATTTGCGAGGTTTATATAAACAAGGTCTAGCCCAGTAAATTACATTAAATTACAATACATACTTTAACGGTTATTGTTAATGATCAGAATACTAAAATGCTTAGTTACTTTTTGCAGTCTTACTGTATAATTTTAGTAATCTAATTTGGTTAAGAATTTTTTAAACGATTTTCATGTGGGCTCCAAAGAAGATTATATTTGTGGTTGTTAAGTCAGTGCTTTACTTTGTTTAATCAATAGGCAATATATAAATGACGTTGTCTTGGTAAAATACAGTTTAAGGTAGCAATATGCCGCCAAGTGTGCGCTGCGCCTAAATAGACCGCCGTATATTGGGCAAACACTCGGCTTCGACCCAAATTGCCCTCACTTGTCACGCGGAGTGTGTGCTCGCGTGACTCGGAAAAATGCCGTATTACTTTCCCTTATTGGCACAATTAGTATTATCTAAAAAATATTAGATACACGACTCTCGATCGTGAACTTAGAAGTGAACTATTAATTTGTATATTTCAGAAAAATATTTCTGAGAGTTATAACAATGTTATTTTACGCGCCAGGTGTATAATATTGTATACTAAAAATACACCTGCCCTGCCTGTATGCATGGTTTCCATGAACTGTAAAAGCTTTGTTAAAGATATCCAATATAATTTGTAAAATAGTACAATATTAACAATACGGATCAAGGCTTACCTTAAATAGATGTCCTATAAATATTTTAATAATTAAAAAATATTGCTATAGGATTTTTGTTTAATTTTAACGTTTTTGAAAGCGATTATATAAAATTATATTTTAATAAATTGATAATACTAAAATCTCGTGGTATATAAAGGTACTACTTACGCGAAATATTTAATGAACTAAAAATGTCATAAAAATAAAATTAATCTAATTTTTTAAATTTCTGCAGCAGATATTAGGATAGATAAGAGCGAGACAATGTTTAAACTCGATATTCGATCAATTAAACACAAAAAAAAAAACAAAGCTCGGTTCAGTCGTTGCCTCAAACAAATATAAACTATTTGTAGCATATAGAGGATACAATACTCGGAATGTAACAGTCGCTATAAAATACATCTTATTTTTAATGAAGGCAAATGCAGGGAACTGGTTCTCAACACTCGTCATCCGTTTTGCGATGGGGCTGCAGTTGGTTCATCGGGATGTTTTGACAATCAAAATGTACTCCGGCGCGTCGGCACGGGGGCATCTCTTTAGCTTATAACACATTATCATATTTGCCTAATCTATATAAATAGTATTTTAAAATTAATATCTCACAAAAAAGTAAAACTGGAGAAAATTCCGTAATCTTTCAAGCAATGAATGTACTTCTAACACAAATCCGAGTTATGAAAAAACTAATATCATATTGGGCCAGGAAGTATTATATATTGTAAGCTAAAATCCAACCGATAAGTGAAGACGTTACTAACTATAATAATAATTCTTCTTTCATATATAGTTATTTGCGACTTGAAAACAGAAATTAATCATCAGGAAAAAATTGGCAATGCGTTGGAAGTGCAATTAATGTTATTATATTAATGAGAATATATTCGCCTCGTGCGCAATATTTGTGATTTTAAGCTTTCATTCAAGTAAATGAATGCGTTAAATATTATGATGATATATAAAACAATGTACTGTGAATCCAAAGTTATAAAGACAAAACTCGATAGTTGTAGAATGGAGAGTAGACAGTGGTTGTGAGGGCGTCGAGGGCGACGCAGCGGCATCGGGAGGCGTCCTTGACTCGCGGTCGTTGACGCCGGCGCCGCGGGGTGGCGGCGGCCCTACATTATGCACACCCGACTGCCTGATCGCTCGCACAGCGTAGCCGCGATCAGCGCACCCACTGCGGGGGGTACAGTTGCGACATCCGACTCCACTTTGTACAGTAGTGAAACTTTCCAGTCAATATATTTATACGATTAGTAAATACATAAAACTAAATAACTACACATAGCCACTACCTAATCCAATCTTTAAATTAACAGTTTTTTATATGTGTAAAATAAAATTATGCTCTTAAGATATGCTCTCCAGCATTTTGACTAATTTAGAACTCGTGTAACTCATAATTGAAACTATCGCTCTAATTTCTATTAAATGTTTAATTTGTTAATTGTTAATCTTTTTTTATTTAAGACGTATGATATATATATGGTATTTTTATGATCACAAAAATGGTTCTTTAGTGATATACGTAAAATTTTTACATTGATAATATTTAATATCGGTGAAATAACTGTTATTGAAAATAAACTATATTTTTTCTAATTCTTCTTAGAAGAGGCTTAATAGTATTGTAGTATCCGATTGAAATAATTATAAAAAATTCATTTCGGAAAATAACATTTTTACTGTATAATTCAACTGGTTTTTGTTGTCTAAAGCATTTTTAATTTTATGTATATTCACTTTTAATATTATGTATGTATATATATATATATATTTACTAAAAAAAAGTGTACCATAAAACAAAACTATTCATTTAATATTTAACACATCAAAACATGTGGATAATAAATTTTGTTGCACCGTTTGGTATGCTCTACAAATGTGCTGCGTATACTGTGGCGAGCGGGGAGGCGTCTCTCTGATCAGCGAAGAAGCGGCGCGGCGCCGCGGGCACGTGCCAGCGACTGCTCATACGGCGGAGGGTAGCGATCAAATGCGCGAACCGTGTCCTCTTGTGATCCCCCACTTTAAATAAAAAGCGTGCCTCCTACTCGTCCAGCTGCATACCACTTTTATATTATTACATCCGCCTGTCTCCCCGAACCTCGTATGAATGTGCTTATCTTAAACCGATTTGTCTTAAGGGAAAATCCCCACACTCGTAGCGGCCTATGTGTCAACGGGCATGGTTATTATTTTTAAAACAAAGTTCAATGACATTAGAAACAAGGTGCATTAAAATATCATCTTACTTTTATCTTAATGTAACATTTGCTGTAAGAGAATCGATTGCCAGTAACAGATCGTTAAAAGAATGAAAATTTAACCGCTAATAACACAGTTTTATAGGTGTTCAACACATGTCGAAACTGGTTTTTCCGCAGCGAACTTCATCCCTAAGGAAATTAGCTTCTTGCGACGCACGTGTTCGTTTTTTTCTATAAAACAATTGAACCTTCTCAATGTAAATTGGTATTTTTTGCTGTATTTCGCATGAACGGTGTTACTTCTTTACGTCTTCTACCAGCCGAGACTTCGAGTTAAATTGCAAATCATTGCCTGCGTCTACTTTTTTCATTTTCAAACTAACCCTTATCCGCACAACGGAATGCGAAAGTTCGCCGGCTATCTCATATCGAATAGAATTATTTTGAAGATTTTTCCTCTTTAAAAACTCATATTGAAAAGTTTACACTAAAAGTCAATAACCATCTGCTGCTCTTTAAAGGATATTGGTGGCTACATAAATACTCGTATAGTATATACTTGCGGATAAAAAACTTTAAGCATGAGTTCTTTGATCGTCTTGCAAGTTTACAGACACAAGATAAACAAATAAAAAACTGTGCATCAAACTTTTTGTTGACAGATAAGTTTTATGGTGTTCCTGTACTTGCGATAGTAATGAAACTATGCGTCGAACGAAAGTTAATAAAACTGTCAATAGTTATTTGTTATTGGTCCCACTGCGCGTGGACGCTTTATGAGCTGCTTTTAAAAATATAAACTTGGGTTTCCAATAAAAAATAAAATAAACTTTTACTTTGAATTCTTTGTCGTACATGCTTTATTTTCCATCAATTCTTTTTTATTATTACTATGCGATATAAAGCGTAGAAGCATAATAGTCATTTATAGATGTTATATTTGGGGTAATTTCGACTCGCCGCGCCCAAAGTGCTCCGACTAATGCTGATGATGCGACACTCTAGTAATATTTCCGTAGCGCAATCTAGTAGAGTCACTAATTTAATAATGTCACTAAAAGATTTATTTAAGGAACAAAAAATAGATATTTACTACAGATTTTATTTTGTTATCTGGCAGTAATACTTAAATGCAAAAGTTAACATTATTACTATTGTTGTATATGGTGCAAGTTATGTCTAAATCGATCATATCAGTAAGGATATATTTAAACATACCAAAACATTTACTTGTTAAAGTTCCCTGCGAGAGGCAGCTGGTACAATTAGTTTTATTTTACTCGTAGGGTTCAGTATGCAGCATCGACAACACGGGCATTTGTATCCTCGGGCCAACCGAACCACTTACATTCATGACTGTTTAGTTTTGTAACATTGGGTGCGTCAGTTGCTTTCAGCGACGCCCACGCTTTTAATACCGTATAAGTTCCCACGATAGTTTGTTTTGTAAGCAACCGGATCTCATGAATATTTATTTGTTTTCGAACTGCACTGTGGCAGTCTGAAAACTAAAAAATCGGCATGTACTTTGTGTTCTTACCCTGATGTACGGACAAATGGTATGCTAATTAAAGACATTTCCAAATATAAATTAGAATGTTATTTATGTAGGTGTGATGATTGCTTTCGAGATTTATTTAAATATTTTCAAACATTACAGTATAGAAGAAAAATATGTATTTTGTTGTGTTTAATTTTATAGGAGTATTTTTAGAGTAAAGTACAGAAGTAGTAGTCGCATTAGCATATAATAGTATTATTTGCATTCGGCCGCGCCAGCTTATACGTGTCCGATCATTTTTCAGAATTTCAACCCGATTACTAGCGCCCCGGTCTCGTAATTTATGCAAAATACTGTGTAATGATTGGTGCGGTAGATCGTTTTAAGGGAGTTTTATGATACACTTTTCCACGTTCTAGGTAATATTTTTTATCTTATTTCGTTGTTTTCTACAATATTTCAAACGTTTCCAAATAACATTTCTTTTAAGACATTTGTTACTACGGAACATACGTTGTGTCTAGAACAACTATGTATTTCAAGCAATCGAGCAGACATGTTGGCAATCAGAAACCTAAAATGAAAACATAATCCATACGTGTTTTATTTTAGCCATAATTTACAAGCAAGTCATAAGGGTACAGTATACCACAAAACAACAACTTTTTGTAATTATTTCAACACGAGAAACTTCAAATCATCACGGACCTTCGCTTAGTTAAGTTTGGTAGACCTCAGATGTTTACAAGTTTGCTTTTATAAATAGGTAAAAATAATACATATTTATTTTTTTAAACATATTTTATTATAGCAAAACCCATACGTTCTAATATCATATCATAACTTGCTAGAGAAAATATTGTCGCTAAACAATTTCCACGCCTATTTCTGCCGCCAAACAGTACTCTGCAAATATTACTGTTTCCGGTTTGAAGAGCGCTGTAACTATTGTAATTACTGGGGTGACGAGACTTTATATCTTATGTTTCAAGACTATGAGCACAATGCGGTGTATTGTATGTCATCCTAACTAACCCCACGTTATTATGAGCGGCGGGCGTGTTACTTACCATTAGGCATATACGTCCCACTCGTCACGTCGCTTTGTAAAATAAAAAAATCACATAACAGTTGTGTATAATTTAAGCAAAAAATCTTTTTAAGGGTTTACCAGCATGCGCCGTCTAGAAGGATCGCGGGCGCCGGCGAGCGCATCGCCGTTGCGAGCCGGGGGAAGAATTTCAATAAGTTGTTTTCATTTGCAAATTGCGCTCCGCGGCGACACCTAATGGAATAGGAATCTGGGACTCCGCGTCCCTGCATCCGATGCGCTCCCACTTATTAGATTAAAAATAGCCTCTCGTTCGTTTGGTCACACATTCACAGCACTTTTATAAATTATTACAGTATTCCTTTTAACAAATTGTGTAAAACCTTAAAATAATAATGTTGTGTGACATCACAGCAAAAGTGATATATTGCAGACGGCCGAATTACTTAAAATGATTGCTTTTATCATTGCTAAAGATTAATTGCTACCGTCTACGGCGTGCGAGTCCAAAATGAATTAAAATACGAAATATTTTAATCGACCTCCATAAATAATTCAAAAAGCCACAAAAATTCGTCGTCTTATCCCGACTAAAGTGTTTAATGTTTGTATAATACACGAAGACCACTCATTCTCGAGTTACTTACAAGCGCCGATGGAGAAGGATCTTTGTCACGCGGCATGCCGGTGAAAAATGCGAGCCACATTATTACCATCCCCAGGATAAATTGGTATGCCGCAAGCTCCCTTCTTCGACCTCTATTATTCATTTATTCATCAGGCGTGTATACTTAGGAGCGCCGTTTTTACTTTATTATTATTTTTATCGTGTTTTTTCACGTAATTTAGTAATTCACAGTGGAAAAATAGATTAAAATTTAAGTTTATCTTGTACTTCCCGGTCACTGAAATGCTTTAATCTTAGTTCTGTTTAACTTACTTTCGTTTTTAATATTTTATTTAGTTGAAGAACGTTTACACTCTACGTCAAATTATTTGGGAAACAAATATAAAATAAACTTAAATTTTCCCAAAAAATTATTTCGTTCAGCGTTAACAGGTTTTCAAAAGTCATGAATCTAATCATAATTTATCATGCCTCGACGTCACAAAGATAATCCACTCTGACCCCGGCAAAGGGTGCGCAATTAAAAATGACTAATGACAATTTTGAATTAGACTGAAGGCCTGGGTATGGTGTAGCTTGGGTTTCTGTCGGTGCCTGTTTTATGTTTATCTGAAACGGGGAAACTGGTGCGAGGAATGCGGAAGCAGTTACCAATAAAGTCGGGCGCGTGACCGCCGCAACCCTAACTCAACATTCCTATTACTCATTCGGTAAGTTGCTTATCCATTTACATTCGTTTTCATATTACATTTCGTCGAAAAAATAATATATATTAACAATTAGAGACAATTCGAAGTACAGTTTCTAATAATCTCTTCCTAAATTGTAATGAAAACTTTGTTACACGCAAGGTTTGAAATGTGTTCTTGTTTAAGAGGTGTTATAACTAGTGAAATTATAGGAGTAATTACACTTAACATCTTATGTCTCAAGGCAACGAGCACAATGTGCCGATGTGTATAACATTCTAATTACTGCCACCTTGTTATAGGCCGGTGTATCCATCCGGTGAAATTATCGCTTGTCTTGTCGTTTGCTCAAACAAAAAAAATAGATAAATGGCAAATAATCAAAATATATATATATATATAAAAAGTACTGCAATCAAACTAGAAACTTTTACATTTCCCTTAAAAACTAGGAATTAATACGTTTGTTGAAAATATAGCAGTTTATAGCTATATATATATATATTATATAAGCAAGTAAATAAAGTAAGTAGGTAAGTAGTTTCTATGATAAAACATATTAATTTTAAACGTTTTGTTACAGAAGAGAATCGTTTTAGACGAGATCATAATTAATCTTTTCTCAATTGTGTTGATTTTCATGTCTTTCGTACATCAAACCAAATAAATTTATGTCAAATTATTTATCATTTTTACTTTAACACTTTTTATATCGATTCATTTTAAGATATTTTGTGTAAACTGAATATAATTTTGTTTACGTCGTTCAACGTACATACACGGAAGTGAAACGTGCATTACAATATTGAAGAGATTAACATCTGAACATAACTAAAGCAAGCAATAGAATGATTTAAGATTTCCTGGTCTCTACGGGCTCGTCACAATAGATCCGCCGCTTCCATCCTATGTAATAGTTAAATCATTTCCCCTTAACGACAATTGCTTGTGGTTACGAGTAACGAGGTTAAATAAGTAACATGTGGGCAGCTTTAAGCGAGCTGCAGGAGTGGTTTGGCTTACGAACTATTGTGGGGTGTTGAAAGTTTGCTTTGTTGTACGGCCTCACTGAAGTCGTCTAATTGATAGTACAATAGTGAGTTGTTGATGCGATCATTGCCGCCGTTGGTTCGTCGATTATGTTGACGTGTGCGGGTGAGGTAATATTAGTATGTACTTGCGTAAGTATGGTACTTTCCTTTTGGCCTAGTTTCAAATATTCTCGATTAATCTAGTTATCCTTAATAAATGCTGACATTTTTCTGCTATAACTCGTAAAAAAATTACACTCGCATACAGCGATATTGATATAATTTCACTAAGTACTCAATATGTTAATCAGTTGCGCACACAACAAAGACATATTTAAATATTGTATTAGCAATTCTTTACTACTAGGCTCTGTGATTATTTACACAGAGATGTACGTTAATGTTCCGAAACGGGAAGGAGACGGTCGGACATAACTCTTGAAGCTTTCGCACGACAATTGACTCGTAAAGCGGCTTCAAAAGGCATAACCAACCGTTATCGATTTATTTATTTCGCAACAGAGAATACTTCAACGCGATAACGTACACATTTTCTCTGCGAGTAGGCATGCGGACGTAAAGCTTTCTCGCTGAACATTGTGTATTAAAAAAACGCTTAATTTTATTCAAAACTTAAGTTTACTTGTAGCAGGTCATTGTTGCTACAGTTCCAATTGGTAACGTCGTACTGTACCGGCGATAGTCGGCAGAGCTTGTTTTTGCGTCGGGCAGTAGTATAAAAACATTGCTGTGTTTCGCTTGGAAGGGCCCTAAGCTCGTAAGTAGTAAGATTACCGAACTAATGGGGCTCATTATCTTTTATATGAGTGCGAAAAACACGGTATGGTGCTGTTTAAATACCCTTGTTAGCATTATATTGGTGTCGGTGGAATGTATCATCTTTTTGCAAGGAAGGTAAGAGTACTTACTGATCTCCTTGTTTTATTTTATAATAAAAAAAATCCTTATTTATTTAGCTTTAACACATCCAAGAGTAAAATCGATAATTAATTTTTCTCTCACCTGGGGCGGTGTACCTATTTTTTAAAAAAAATTAAGTATAAAATACAAAGAAAGTAAAACCAGATCCTTCCTTTTAATAAAAAATATCACTACGATAGTGCCACTGCGTAAAAAGTTTTTATGTGGTTATTTTCAAAAAAGGCAATAAAAATAAGACTCAAGCGCCGAGTCAAGTTCCTCGTCTTTGTCGTTAGTAAAACCCGGAGCAATATGTTATCCTATTCAGTGTAAAAGCGCCTTTAGCTGGCTGCCGCTGCCGATGCGGCTGCAGTGGCTCCCGTGACATTTACTTGGAGTGCTAATTGTCGCACGGCGGACGCGATCGTTACGGGCGCGGCGCGTATTGAGTGCGCTCTCGGCGCGGGCATAACCGCGCCAGCCTCTGATTTACACGCGGTGCAACACTCGCTTAGGCACGTTGCCGCGCTCACCCGAACCCGAACACGCCTAAATACTATAAAACACCCCCAAACGAGCACTGCACCACATAGTTACTGGAGCTACATTGTAACTTAGTCAATATGTAACATCTTTAAGGCATTCGAAGTACTTATCTCTAGTAACACTCAGCCATTCTTCCTTTATTTAGTTTTAGTTGTAATATAATAATATTACATTTAAACTTCAAACGGTGGAAGTTATATTGTATTTCTGATGACTCAAAATTATAAAGGGGCCAATAAAAGATGTATGTAATTATTTTTCATTTTCATCATCAAAACAATATAATGCTTACACAATTAATTCCAATATTTTTTTTAAGATGATTTAAATAAGAAATAGAAAAAATCATGTACACTACGAGTTATGATAAAATGACTAAATACTCTATACAAACATGACAACTTTAATCATTCAATAATTTGTAGTTTAAATTCAAAATCAGTTACGGTAAGGTTATTTTTTTCACTACAATGCCATTGTTATCACATGTGAGCTATGAAATTTTTGGTGGCTGCGCTAAGAATACTTTCACATTACCGGACTATTTTATTGTATATGTCATATTTCACGGCGAGCTCGCGACCCTGAACAAAATTACAAGCCGTCCGAACGTCAATCAAGACGTCGGGTTACTACATAGAGCCGCCGGCTGCGGTTTCGTCAGCTGTGTGCCAATTGACCCAGAATGCGGCGTCGTCGCCTACGTCACGGATCGAATTGGGCCGCTGGGCTCGGTGCGTCAATGCACACTGCACGGGTCGCACGGGTCGCGCACAGGTCACGTGATATTATATTCGCACAAGATTTTACATGAAAGTCATTATTATTTAATCTTTTCCTTTTTGTACTTTATTATATACATACCCATATCATACTTTTACTATAATTGTATTAGTGTACAAAAGTACACTAAATAGTAATTTATTATACTGCAAAAAATACCAATTTATTAACATTAGTTCCGTTACAGTTTTGCTGTCGGCACATATTACATTATTTTGTATTACAATGCGACATAGCTTGGTAATACGGTCGCCAATTACAGAATGATGCCATGTAGGATGTTTATACAGCACCTTGTTGCACTTGGCCTGAATAGTACGTTAATTATAAAAACAGAAGTATAAAGTTTTTTTTGTCAGTATTAATATGAAATTAATTGAAAAACAATGGAGCATGAACTGGAAACATCGCAGACTGTAACCCGTAATGTTTCTCAACGATCAATATCCATAATCCATAACCAGGTACCGTGTTAGCGTATGGAAATTGCTTTTGGAAATAACAATATTGTTTGTAGACACTGCCGTTATGCCTCACGGACTGCGCCGGCCTGAGCTATTATAATGGATGCAAACTTGATTCCGCTCATAAAAGACTGGCGGAAGCCGTTCATACCTAAGTATGTCTTTACATATTTATCCTCGGTTGTTTAAGGTTTTTTTTTTTGTTTAACGTGGGGGAAATGCCTGCACATACCCGTCCTCGCGGGGGCAAGGACAGGTTATGTCGGACTTGCACCGACTAAAACCCCTACGATGTTCTGCCTCGTCGCTTTATGGCTGGGTCACGAGAACGTTCTCGCACACATTTGCGACCCTTACAGCGCCGGCCGCACAACGCAGCCCCGCCTCTAAGAACACCCTTTTCCACCTCTGTAGGGTCATGTCAGAACACACAGCGCGCCCCATTCTCAGCCTCTCAGTCACTTGGGCTACAGATTACCCCGAATCCGTCACCCAGAGGCCATGGGAGCCAAGAGAGAAAAACTCTCTCGATTCCCTGCGGCGAATCCCTACCTGAAGCGGTCGCCTCGAGTCGGCCGGTTAGGTTCCTCTTCAATTCACCGTGGGGGACCATGCCACGGCTACTGAGCCTTTCCGCCACGACAAGGCGGGAACCTGTTTGGGGGCGGTTGTTTTAAGGTTAAATTAAGGCTGGTTGTGATATTTTCATTGTCGTTTACAATTTATTAATGTACATTATTGCATACATAACAACAGTCAATATTTTCGTATTTTCTTTTTTAATGGCATTACCGGTGTCAGCGTTCCCGTGTAAATGCAATGTGTCTTCAAGGGAAGAGTGAATAGTCTGTTACTAGGTTGGTGCGCTTCACCTCTGTAGACCACATTACCGCTTGACAACAGGTGGGATCGTGGCCAAGCACCAGCCTTTATCATTTTTAAAAAATATATTTTAATGAAAAGAAAAAATTTTGACTAAAAATGTTATGTATTAATTAAAAAAAAAGTTTTAATGAGTATGTACATATACTTAAATTAAACTTGGGATATTTCTAGACTACAAATGGCATGTGTTGCAGACAATTTATTTCCGTAAATACTCGTATAATTTTAGCCGGTTCCGCTATGAATAAAAGTTGTCTTCAACGCTGGCGCGGATTAAAAGTTCTTCAGAGTTCTTAGGTAGGATTTGAATTCTTTCCCCTGTGCGATATCGGTCTTTGCACTCCTCGAAAACTATACACACTTGCCCTGTTATTTTCATTCTTCCTTTAATAAAATTTGTTCCTGTATTTGCTTTACGAAATAGTAACTATATTGTTTAATCTTTTAATTATAATAATTAAGATGGCCTTTGTGGAGAACCACTTATATTGTTGCAAATACCACGCGAACGCGAGCGAGAGCATTAAGTAGTAGTACCCAGCTGCGCTGCACGCCGCGCATATTTCGCACCATATGGGCACGGTTGTGTCGGCACCAGCGTGCACGAAAGGACGGCGCGCCCCTCGAGCGGACTCGCCAGTAGTACAGTTGGACAGTCATACCTGGACAACAAAAGCGAACGCACGGTTATTTCTCCGTCTGTTCCCGCGCCTATTTTTATTACCGCTTTACGGTGGCACGTGTTTTCCGTAACTTAAAAATTATATTATCATTTTTGTTGGTATCTACCAGTGTCATTTCTTCTCGACTTCCACAGCCTTCATTAACAATCTCATGAAAAATATTTTTTGTTTTCCAAAAACCTATTGCCCTACTTAATTCTTACTTTTGTTACAAGTCATCATTTACAATGTTACCTGCTTTTGCTGAAATCGCCATTCCAAGACGCTGTATACTTTTTAATTCCTGGGGGGGGGGGGTTGGGGGGAAGGAAATGTTCGAAAGATACCCTGCTTCTGGGGAGAAGACAGGGTTATATGAGATTCTCTCTCACTAATACCTCCTAGGTGGTCTGCATCAGTGTATTCAGGGAGGCTGCAAAATCTCTTATAGAATGCACCAGTACCCCTCTACACTTTCTGTTACACGTCTCGGAGGAAAAGACTAGGCACCATCACTGAACTATACGCTCTACCACGCAGGTTCGCTTATTGTGCGATAAGGGGCCCCACCCTCAAGGCCCGAGAAACTGCTAGACCCTTTTCGTCGCTTTCTACGCCAGGCAGGGATTACCTTAATTCGATTCTTACTAGCCCGTGACTACAAGGCTGAAGACGCGGTAAAACATTGCCCTCTCTTATTGTATCACAGGCACCATTCCATTACGTAATTTTTTAAATAATAAATTTGATTTAGTACTCACAGTATTTGTTGCAACGATGCTAACCATTTGAAAGTTATTTATGATCTTAAACCTAATTATTCAAAATGAAAGATAAATCTCACTAGTAACTTAAGGTAATTTACAAAATGAGTAATATAATTTAAAGTAAACTTTCGAAAAGTTTGCGGTAGGTTTGTAATTGAGAGTCCGCTACACGCTTTAAATTCAACTTTTTTTTTGCCAATCTTTGATGTTGACGATAATTTAAAAACGTGTTTACGCGTATGAAGTAAGGGTTTGAGCTCATAAAACAACGCCGCGGGCGAGCATGAAAGAAATGACGCTAAAACTTCGGTAGGACCTGCCTTTAATGTTGTCGAATAAATTTTAATGACATTAATTCTCAGCAGCCGTCTCCGCCGTTTTGGTTCTTTTTTATCAGCCCTTATGCGTAAACGCGAATTCCAATATTTAGTTGCGATGTGCTATATAGATCTAAAAGCAAATAAAGTCATGCAAATACTTTAATTTAATAAATGTTACGTGGGGGTATTTTGACAACAAAATGTATTAAAGTATGAATTATTTAAATATTGTTACACAAAGTATACAAGAGACAGCCAGTGAACAAAATAGGTATATAAAAGATGTTTAGAGCAGTAACGTAGATAAATTTACGTAGGTAATATATTGTTTAATTATAATATGAAAAAAACAATCGTCAATAAAAAAAAACGCATCTGAAATTAATGAAGG
Source organism: Ornithoptera alexandrae (assembly GCA_029030555.1). Lineage (NCBI taxonomy): Eukaryota > Metazoa > Arthropoda > Insecta > Lepidoptera > Papilionidae > Ornithoptera > Ornithoptera alexandrae. Next base: position 2,921,828 of record JARDVY010000007.1, on the reverse strand, counting down.
GACACTCCCGATGAGTTGTAGAACGCGTGACAATCGACAGTAACCAAAGTTGGACACAACAACCCGTTCTAATTTGATGGCATCGAAATCGTTCCCAATAGAGCTACACCCGTCGGCCGACCAAAGGAGCCAGACGATATTAATCAGTGTAGCAACTCGATCGATACGGAAAATCCTTTATTGGATCGCCAATGGTAGGGGCCGTAATAAATATGGCATATGTTCACTCGCCGAATACAATTTCACTATCGGTTTCCAACGGATTATTTCGCTGTTTCGATTGCTAATATGTGTCGGCAGGACCCCAACACAGATAAATACGTTTCGCCTATTAGATCGACGGGTTTTATTAGGATTTCTTCTTAAATAAACTCACATTGTAAACCTATCGCATTCAAATAATATTACGAATTCTGACCATAAAAAAATTTTTTTTTTGTTATAATTTATAATATATTAGTTAGTAATCAAAATTTACATTAAAAGGTAGTTTGTTTTTACCTCATAGGCTACAACTGGCAAAGCAGTCGGTTGACTCACTGTGGCATTGGACACAGGATAAATAGTGAATGGTTTTTTTATCAATTCCTCTTAAATAAGTACGCCGACTTTCAAGTTATATTTTAACATGAGCGGAAAGTCGCAAACCCGGAGGTGTTTGCGTCATTGTCTATGGATTTCGTTATTATTTACTTTGTATATTAAAACAGTCGGTATCGGATTGTATTGGAATTATTTACGAGACACAAATACTAGCGCGTTTGTGTAAACGGTAATAACTTTCTGTTTGTAATAAGCGGTGTCCAATGTGGATGTATAAGTTTCACGTGGCAGCAGCATCATTTCCGTTATGGCAAGCAGTGGATAATCTGTAATAAATATTAGGTAACTTATGCTGCGGGAATTGTTCCGCATTCGTTCTGCAACTTATACAGGTTTTTAGAAAAATTTATTGCTAATTCAAGACTAGAGCTTATGCTTCAATTAACGATTATTTTTAAATTGGCCCAAGCCATTTTTGCTTTGTTTCATTCGAAATGCGCGTTTTAGATATGTAGAAGATAGTTAAAAATACTATCAATATAATCTTCATCATCATTATCAGCCGATAGACATCCATTGCTGGACATAGGCCTTCCCCAAAGATCTCCACATCGATCCATCTTACGCTGCCCGCATCCAGCTGCTTCCCGCGACCTGCACTAGATCGTCGGACCACCTGATGGGGTGCCTCCAACACTACGGTTACTCTTTCGGTTACGCGATCGCCATTCGAAGGCGTTAATGTCCCATCGGTTGTCAGTCCATCGAGCGATGTGTCCTGCCCGTCGCCACTGAAGGCTAGCAATCTTTTTGACTATGTCGGCGACCTTAGTTCTCCTGCGAATCTCCTTATTTCTGATTCGATTACGTAGGGAAACTTCGGTCATTGATCTCTGTGCGACTTGAATCCTCAATAATTTTCTTATATACTTAAAATGTATATGTTGTTAATAATTAGTATAAAAAACAAGTAAAACAAAATGGTAGCACTTGGTATATATCACATAAATGAATTCAGGGACATTGCGCTTAAAAACAGCTTTAGATGCGACCGAAGCTATTCGATTTACTTTTCATTTTACAACGTACGCTGCACGGACAGTTGGTTAACTTTTAACACACCTGTCACTGAAAACGGTTCAAGGGAAACTCACTCTTTACGCTTACGGTATAGCGATCAAAGCGGTGACTTGATTATATTTATTGTTTTTTTTTTTTTCAACCCTGTGTGGTTCATTGTACGTACGCACGCGTCCTCGGCGTCAACGGGAAATGTTATTGTTTGTAACTTGTACTTTACGAAGTGTAACACGTACAAATACGCTTCCAGAAGAACTATTTGTCAGCTGTTTCATTTTACTTTATTGCTTTGCGTATTCACACTACTCGGCTCCGTAGACGTCATTGCAACGTTTAAATGTTTTCCCAACCATTGTTTTTTTTTTTTTTTTAAATTTTAGTTAATGCATATAATTCTCAAAAAACTGTATAAATGTCTATTTTTACAAGTAGAGATTAATCAAAGTTTTGTACGTTATTTACTAATTACCCTTAGTAGCCCCCTACGATCAATAGAAGGCAACACATTTTATTCTTGTGGATGTTAGTACCTTCCATCTGAATATGATAGGTGATAATTGAATATTTTTTTTATTCTTGTGACAACTGAATTGTTGTAATTCTTGGTTAATAATAATATCCTACTTAATTTATGAAAAATAGATAGCTCCTGTCGGTAAAAGAAAGATGTTTGTTATTGAGATATTTGGAAATCTGTTTAAATTCTCACCACTACCTCCCCGTAGGTCTAAAGAAAAATACTTAGTAGAATGCCCCTAAAAGTGCGCCCCGCAGTAAAAGCGGCCGTGTCAGCACTGACGTCATTATTCGGTGCGTCAAAACACGCGCCGTGTTGACGACCCCGATGACTTGCATCACTCGCCGCTCGATCTCGTATCGATCTCATTCAGGCCGCTAACCCATCCTCGCGTTCGACGAAAAAACCCAAGCATTCATATAAAACGTTTCATTGTTTCAGGTAAGTACCTACGTCGGAGGAAGAGGTGGGGGAGAATGGGAAGGGGGAGAGGGAGCGGCCACCACCCGCCTACACTTTTGTTCCGCGTATGAATTTTGAAATACCCGTCGGCTTGGTCCGCCTCTCCTCGCAGTGATACCGGTGGATCATCGTTGGCCAATTAATTTGAAATTTTAATGTCGGCCCCGTGTTGGTGCGTCATGTCAGGTTTGGTCTATCGATTTCAAATCTTAAATTAGGTCGAATGTCGCCTTTTTGACCGGTTTGTCACAGAACACTGTCTACCAGAATAGTTTAATTTATAAATTTCCAATGACTTCCGTAACGCATTTTTAATTTTTTATTCACTACTAGTTTGTTTTGTATTTTATGCTGTGAAGACTAAAATTAGCAGGTACGTTACATACCTGTTAAGTTCTTTTCAGCTCTTTCGTAAATAGCTGGGGTTTCTTTAAAGAACTAGTTACGAGATTTATAATGAAGTCTGAATAACTGCCGGGATTGGTATACTTTTTGCACATACAGCTAACAAGTTAGACGTTACCAACAAATTTAAAATAAAGAAAATCTTAATTGAATGGAAATATCAGTTGGGAATGTAAGAGATGTTGCTAGTGTTCTAGATATTTACAGATGAATAAAGCAACAAATTTTTCATGTTTACAGAAACAATCGGGATAGTCTGCAGTTAGCATATCAGCTTGTAAAATTAAAATAATCTAGATATTAAAATCTGTCTAATAATTTAAAGCCTAAATACTAGCATTATTTATATCTATTACCACTGTTTGATGAGCTAAGCTAGTAAATATTTAATGGCAATTAAACGGCTGTTACAACACGTTGTCATTATCGCTGGGCGGAGATTGATGACCTAGTAATATGATAGATTTGCAAATATAACCTTATCTGTAATGAATTTTTACCACTTTTAATAAACTGCATTATATATTTATGATATCGCGGAAATAAAATTGTAAAACACATAATACACACATACACAGTACACAAATGCTTAACACTAACGTAAGTTTTTATCGCGTAAATTAAGTTAAATAAGAAAGAGGAAGTGTTAATTTTATTAAAAAATATTATATATTAATCTGAAATTATCCAAGTAGGAAAGCGAAGAACTGCAATTTCTGTGTACCTTTAATAATAACGCAAAATAGCAAAAGGTGAGGGGGAAAAAAATTCAATGTATATTTTGGTTAATTACTTTTAAACATCAAAATACAGAGATATAACCACCCATTAAATTAATTACATTTTTGAATTCTTGCAGATTATTTAATACTAAAACGATTTAATTAAATTTTTTACCCTATTGAAACGCCATCTTTTTGTATAATACATTTCTTAAATTGTTATCTGAACATTCGGACATTTCGGCACCTTCAATCAGTAAAAATGCATCAGAAGCGTCACATGGTCGCGTCTATTTGAACAAAATTGATGGGGAGACCAATATCCTAATGCGAAACGCAGACTTAGGGTGGCTAAATAAATCGGAGGATTTTTTAATATTTGTTATTTAACGTTGTAATTCAAGGGATAAAGTGGAAATAAAAAAAATATATCGATATTTTTCTCGTTCAAGCACGATGTGGGTGGGTGTCTTCAAGAAAGAATGAATTGGCTGTTATTAGGTTAGTACGGCTTCACCACCGCCCCTTAACACAAGGTCATGGTGCAGCACAAACCTTTTTTTTCTTAAAAAACAAATATGCATGAATTCCCAAATACGTTTTTTGTTCTGATTGCTATAATCACTTGTTTGAAAACTATTATTCTTCGAAGAATTAATAAATATATATTTAATGTATTTGTTAACAGTTCAGCCATGTCAGTTCTGTAGTAAATGTTACTAATTTGTAAAATAACGATTACTATTCCGTTGTATTAACTGTCCATAACGATTATGGCATCGCGGTATGAATATGAATAGGAAAGCCGGCAGGCAGGGGCGTAGAGCTGGCGACCCTAGCCGAGCCGACGGGCGGTCGGCGCACGGTATCGCGGCGCCGATCTATTTGATGGACTCGCTACTGTGGCGCGGAATAATCCCCTAGGTGTGCGCCCGCCGCTAATCGCATCATGTGATCTAATATACACATGCCGATGCACGCTAACAAATATTATGCTATTGAAACATATCCACCATTTTATGTTATTTAGCTTTTCGGCCCCGCCATGCCATGGGAAATGTTAAATATATACGGCGATAGTAAGGATTTAATACGGCCGTTGGGAGACTTAATACGTTTTATAGTTTCATTATGACGAAAACAGTATTTGTTCGCATATTCTTTACCAGCGATTTTTTGGGAATGTTGTTAAAAAAGCTTAACAACAACAAAAAAAAAAAACAATCCTTCCGTTTTTACATACTAATTCAATTCATACAGGATTAATTCAATCTCGGGTTGTTTACGTTTCCTTGGTAAAATGTAGATTTTAAACTAATGTAATATTCAAAAGATAACGTGTAATTAATTTAACTAACGCTATTGCTAAGCTACTTAAACGCAGCGTATAGAATCGCTCATGCATAAGACGTTCATTACGGACCTTCGATGATGAGATACCGTGGCGTGCGCTCTGCGATTTGTACTGTATTATCGTGATTTTAATTTCAAAGCAGACGATCTCGTAATAAAGCTAGCGGTACAGGGGCGGAAGAGACAATAAAGGCGCGCGTGCGCCGGCGCCGAAACGCTCCAGTTGTGTGAGCGGCTGCGGCTACGGATGCGGCTGCGCACCGTCTGCAGCGCACCGTCGCGGGAAAACCGACCTTAATGTTCAGCCGTAACGCGTTTCATGTATTTCAGTTTATTTTTAAAGCGAGTGCTATCTGGGGCGTTGAACATTACACACTGCTGGGATTTTCGCTTTATCTTTATTAATGGGTTCTTGTCTTCATTCATGTAAGGAAAATAACTAACAAGTAAACGAAATTACTTTCGAATTAAATTAACACAACTTTCATTGCAGTTTAAAACAACGTCTTATTTTTCGTAACTTCTCTTAGTGAGTTTAATGGAAATGAAAATAAAAACTTGCAATTATAGATATTAGTATGTTAATTTATAATCTATTTTCAATAGCAAAGTAGCAAAATTGTCTAAATAGGTTTTTGTAACATTGCGCTGCTTGAATTACAGAACTGGATCAGCCGTTAGTAAAGGAGATATATATAAAAATGGCATAGTAACGAAACATGTGTCGTTGCTATGCTGTTGTCGTATCTATAGATATCGCAATTATAATGATAAATTACGTTATTCCGTATAAAAATAATGACCGCGGTTGTGTTAAGTGCGTAATATACGCACTTAACGCGGATATTATCTGTTTCAGCTAATCGCTTTGTCTTTTTGTTGAACTTGCTTTTATATACTGTGAGATCGCTTAATTTAACTTATTAAAATTTTACAGTTTTTCAACAAATTAGTCTGAATAGCGGAAGATTTTACAGGAAAAGATCTGTTCACTGAGTGTTTTTTGCTCAATTTTTTTCCGATATAGCAGAATGTTCTTTGTTAGAAAAAGATTATAGTGTTATCATACATTAACATATTCATGTAAAAGTTTTATACTAACAATAATGTTTATCCTAAACAATATTCTTATAAAAGGTGTATTTAATATAATTTTTTTTTTATCTAAGGCAACTAAAATCAACCAACTCAAAATAACTAACTACAGTAGTGTATTATGTAACAATGTCAAACTATCCTTTAGGAATGCTGTGGACTAAACTAAAACCGGCAGGGTAAAACTCCTGGGTCGCAGTCGTTAGTCCAATTTGCCGACAGTTAACACTACGTTACCAAGTTCCAGCCCCTTATGCACTTTTTCGGTCTCTTCAACCGCCATTGAAAACGTTGAAAACTTCTCTCGTGCCTTTTCAATTACGTCAATGTGGTGCCGTTTCCAACCTCTACTGCATTGTTATATTACATTCAGTATTTTAAATGAAAAAAAGTTTATCTCCAAATATATTTCATATTTTCTGTGAATATACTTTAGATGGTAAAATCCTTTGTCACATATATACTGCACAATAATCGTTGGTTTGATATTTGTGCAAATTTATAATATTATATATGTGAAAAGGATAATAAGATAAGGATTCCCAAAGAATGTACCTAAAAATCTTTATTTTACTAAGTTTTATTAAACTGAAACTGTATAGTAAAATTATGTATTTTTGTGTAGTTATTTTATATTGAGTAAGATATCGTAATATGGTTTTAACATGAATTAACTATTTTATGTTCAAAACATTTAACTTAAAACTAGGTGGTGTTTTCGCGGTCCAAACCTACTAGGGGTTTTTCACATGACGTAAGTGTCACGAGACGTTATTTTTGAAAACCGGATTTGGCACTTAATCTCGATCAACTTAATAACATTGGCGGCATTACGCGGTAATAGTGAATTCGAAATGCACCTTGTGTTGAAGATAACAAACACACTGCGGTTCCGTGATGTGTGCGCGAGCGTCAATGGTGACGTAGTAGCGTTTCCTTTGTTCAGGAAAATGAACGTAAACAATGAACCTTTCGATACACGTGGCCGTTTTTCTTAATGCGTGCGCATAAGCAGCCGCGAACAGGACGTAACGAAAGGCCAAGAAAAACATTTTTTTAAACATTTCATAACATGAACATTTATCAGAGATTTTTAATTTCGTAACAAAAATGATTATATATATATACATGTTCACCCTTCCCATCAGTTCGTATGTTGATATCATGGATCATCGATCACCAACATCCAAATTCATTTATTACTCTCTTCCAATTCACTTGTTTTCTTCATTTATTATTTGAAAATGTGCTTTATCTGATCTTGCGGACATAAATATTTTACATTATAACATAACCTTTTCGGTTTAAGTGGGAGTTTAATATATATAATTATAGTATAGAACTTAATATACATAAATTTAACGGCTATTAATTGTTACAGTTTTTCAAGTGTCGCAAGTAGCATTTCTATGGTTTAACATTCAGCAATCTTCACCTTGACTCTTTTTTGCCCCGGCGAGGTTAACACACCGTCGACCTTGGCTGCGATAAGAATGTTTCAGTTTCGCGAAATTTCACCTGGACCGGTCGCCTAGCTCAAGGTGACCGAATGGTGCATTAATATTGAGCTTTTATCAGAACAAACGGCTTCAGTTATCGACTGCGTGCATTAACGTTTCGTTACGTAATAGTTGCAATAACGACGAAATAGAAATATAATACCTTTATATTTCTATTTTTAACATTTAGTTTACCCGTTTCAAAAATATATGTTACACAATGCATCTTTGTTAGTGAATAGCTGGATATGTGTGGGGGGGCCCTTGTTCGATAGACATTTCTATCCGAATAACATTTGGTGAAGATATTATTACGGGCGATTGGCATCCGTGGTCGGAATTCAACATCTTGTCTAAAGCCAATCTGTCGGATAATGGTTGGAATTGTGCCGCCCAATGGATTTATTGACTGATGCCATCATCGCTCAGGCTTGAGATTTGATTTGATAAAGATTGTTTCTAGTTATAATAATTACTATTTTAAATCATAATATCTTAAAGGAAATTTTATGTGTTAACTTTTGAAAACTTTATATTTATATTGTCTTTAAATTTACGAAGATCTCTTAATGGAAAGTTAAATTGCCGAGTACAGCAAATTTTTTTTTGTCTTACGTCAGCTTGTTACTTTTTATTATATTAAAATTCTATATTATAATGAAAACAAATCGCTGTGCTTTCAATGTAATTCACATATAACCGTGTAAGAGTTTAATGGTTGGAATTGTAGGCTCGTTTAACGCGACTATCTCGGTCTGCCGTCTGGACGGATCAAGCGCAGACAATCATCTGCTGCAACGAAGAACTCTATTAAAACTGCGATCGGTATCTCAACGCTGTCACGTGTTCCACCCGCTGGCTATCCGAATTGTGTTTGCCGATTATTACTTTAGATAATGTCTATTGCCATTAAATCTATAGGCGGAATTGTATGTATTATTAAAACAGTAATCTCTAAAGACAGTGTGCGAATCGTGAAAAAAGATTATAATAGAAATTATACAGCTTGTTGTCACCGCTCGGCGGGTGTACTTCGTATTATAGCTTATGCTCTTATTCTTCATGAGAAAACTTTACTGGATAAAATAAAATAATAATAGATTGGTTACATCAATTACAAAATAGTTTTGACAGTATAGGGTAAATAAGTGCATATCCGAATATAACTCATATATTAAAATAAATATTTAGTTGCTAATAAGATTATGTGCTCGATATCTTGATTTTTTTTAAAATTGTCTCTGTTGCAGTTCATTACACTTAAGAGCTTTATTCTTTTATAATGTCAATAGGAATAAATTCTGAATTCGTTTAACAACCACCGATTGTCTTCGTCACCATGGCCCGGGGCCGTCGCGGGCTGAGGAAGGAAATAATGGAAATTATTCGTCGCATACAACCCGCGAACTGGTATCGATGGAGGCAATTTGCCGAATAAATGACTCGTTCATTATTACCCGGTTCTCTGACTCTACCCTTACTCTTGAGGTGGAGATTAAACGACGGGTTTGGATGACAAGGTTTAGGTGATGAAAACAATTGTTCGTTTATTTTTTTCATTTTTGTTTTATTAACATTTTGTGCAATAGATTTAGATTTAAGGATTATATGATAAGTAATAAGGATGTCAGGTGGAAAGGAAGCTTTACAGGCAGCCGTCTTGTCTGATAATAGATACTGTGTTAACTTTCAGACACAATCAGTGATTTAATGTTTACACAAGAATTGAAAGTGTTTTCCCATTAAATGTAAATTATGTTTCCTAATGATAAATGTGTTTACACTTGACTTAAAAAAGAGTTTTATCATAAAATTTACGATATAGCAATATTTTTTGTTACGTAGGTGGTAGGATGATTTAAACCACAGATTGGTTTGTTACCACTCACCTATTGTAAATAACTATTCCTTCTGTCAACATTTGGAAGTCGAGAATTTTGGGCAACCACACTTCACCGCCCTCCAGCCGTATCTATCACTCAACACCTCGTGGTATCAAGATGTCGAGCGTTAACCCATTGTTGATAAAAAAATATTGTTTGTATGTATAGTAAGTTTAAAATAAAGCAACGATTATTTACTTAAAATTGTTAATTACTGTTATTTACGGTGAAATAATTATTAGCTGTGTTGACTTTTGAAAACTTTATATTTATATTGTCTTTAAATTTACAAAGATCTCTTAATGGAAAGTTAAATTGCCGAGTACAGCAAATTTTTTTTTGTCTTACGTCAGCTTGTTACTTTTTATTATATTAAAATTCTATATTATAATGAAAACAAATCGCTGTGCTTTCAATGTAATTCACATATAACCGTGTAAGAGTTTAATGGTTGGAATTGTAGGCTCGTTTAACGCGACTATCTCGGTCTGCCGTCTGGACGGATCAAGCGCAGACAATCATCTGCTGCAACGAAGAACTCTATTAAAACTGCGATCGGTATCTCAACGCTGTCACGTGTTCCACCCGCTGGCTATCCGAATTGTGTTTGCCGATTATTACTTTAGATAATGTCTATTGCCATTAAATCTATAGGCGGAATTGTATGTATTATTAAAACAGTAATCTCTAAAGACAGTGTGCGAATCGTGAAAAAAGATTATAATAGAAATTATACAGCTTGTTGTCACCGCTCGGCGGGTGTACTTCGTATTATAGCTTATGCTCTTATTCTTCATGAGAAAACTTTACTGGATAAAATAAAATAATAATAGATTGGTTACATCAATTACAAAATAGTTTTGACAGTATAGGGTAAATAAGTGCATATCCGAATATAACTCATATATTAAAATAAATATTTAGTTGCTAATAAGATTATGTGCTCGATATCTTGATTTTTTTAAAATTGTCTCTGTTGCAGTTCATTACACTTAAGAGCTTTATTCTTTTATAATGTCAATAGGAATAAATTCTGAATTCGTTTAACAACCACCGATTGTCTTCGTCACCATGGCCCGGGGCCGTCGCGGGCTGAGGAAGGAAATAATGGAAATTATTCGTCGCATACAACCCGCGAACTGGTATCGATGGAGGCAATTTGCCGAATAAATGACTCGTTCATTATTACCCGGTTCTCTGACTCTACCCTTACTCTTGAGGTGGAGATTAAACGACGGGTTTGGATGACAAGGTTTAGGTGATGAAAACAATTGTTCGTTTATTTTTTTCATTTTTGTTTTATTAACATTTTGTGCAATAGATTTAGATTTAAGGATTATATGATAAGTAATAAGGATGTCAGGTGGAAAGGAAGCTTTACAGGCAGCCGTCTTGTCTGATAATAGATACTGTGTTAACTTTCAGACACAATCAGTGATTTAATGTTTACACAAGAATTGAAAGTGTTTTCCCATTAAATGTAAATTATGTTTCCTAATGATAAATGTGTTTACACTTGACTTAAAAAAGAGTTTTATCATAAAATTTACGATATAGCAATATTTTTTGTTACGTAGGTGGTAGGATGATTTAAACCACAGATTGGTTTGTTACCACTCACCTATTGTAAATAACTATTCCTTCTGTCAACATTTGGAAGTCGAGAATTTTGGGCAACCACACTTCACCGCCCTCCAGCCGTATCTATCACTCAACACCTCGTGGTATCAAGATGTCGAGCGTTAACCCATTGTTGATAAAAAAATATTGTTTGTATGTATAGTAAGTTTAAAATAAAGCAACGATTATTTACTTAAAATTGTTAATTACTGTTATTTACGGTGAAATAATTATTAGCTGTGTTGACTTTGATAATCGTTTCTAATATTAAATTGATCTCCGAATATCGGTTCAGGCTCGATGTCAGAGTAATTAATTGGTTCGGTAAACAAATGTTCGATTCCGTTTAGTCTCGAAATTCGTTAGGTATGTGTATTTACGTTGTTTATATGTGAAGACCTATTAGGATAAGTAAAGCACATAGAATCTTTCTGGTTAGAGACCATGATGATGCTTAAAATCAAGTGATATTTCCTTATCTTCAATAAGAGTTATTTTAAGTTATTCATAAAAAAATATTTGTTATTTATTTAAAATCATCATTAATTACGATATGAAACCGTTATAGAATGCTTTAAATTGAAAGAACATGTTAAGACTACGCTATAATGTTTATTCATCTCATACTTATGGATATAGATATTTTAAATTAAACGTATTTTAAAGCATAAGGTAGATATATACTTATTTCGATTACAAAACCAGAGCAAGGGGATATTACACATTTAGAGAATTACATTAATTAAAACCAAAATAGAAAGCTCTCCCCAACGATTCAAATAACAGCCCTGTCCTATAGGCGTCCGTTCCATGATGAAATGTCGTCTACGGAGCCCCTTTCCTACATCAAAGCTACTGATCAAAGGACGAATAAATGAGTCACATAAAAATATTTAAGGTCTGCCTGGAATAATAATCTCGGAGCAATGCAAACACTTTGCTCGATTTCTGCAGAGATTTGTCTCAAAATGAGATAAGCGATTCATACAAATTCGCCGGGATTTTGTTATTCAAGTTTATGAGTTTTGGGAAGCCGTGCAAAATTAGATTCATAGAAATTGGCTTATTTTTGATTTTATAGTAATTATCCAATTGTAATGAAATATAATAAACCCGGTTATTTTACGAGGCATACTTGATAAAAATAGAATACATCTACTGTTCATAAGGTGTATATAACGATTTTCATTCTAATTAATGTCTTTAAAAACGATATAAATTAAAAAAAACTTTGATTAAGCTTCGACATTATTAAAGCGGTCATACAAATTATTTCTTCAAAGAATTAATTTCTAAGACAAAAATTACAATCTACATGCATGTAAAAATCAGATTAGGTTTGTAAAAAAACTTGACATTTAATACTCATCTAGATAATAAGAACTAACATGGTAAAAAATTCAAAATCTTTAATGAAACATCGTTCTCTCAATAAATTTATCATAATGACGATAGGACATATTAACGGAATCGCGCAATGAAAATTGAATTTCGTATTATCGAAAGCGTTTTGAGATGAAATTCTCTAAACTGCGTGCTCTATCAACGAATATTTGAGATGCCTTCTTGGCGACGCCTCTCCTGTGCATTTCCTGTATTTATTACGGGTTCGAAACGGGAAATTTAAATTAATCAGTCTTTGAATAAAGCTATTAATATTTTCAATATACCTACGAAATTTATACAAAAAAAAAAACTCCACGAAGCTCAATTTGGATGAAGACATTGGTATCGCAATTCTAAAAGTCACATTGTTAGTTGTTAATCAGCGCACAAGATTAGAAAATAATGAATAAGCTTACAGATATAAACGAATCTATGTTTATAATAGATAAATGTGAATATGTAATTTAAATATATATCATTAATTTTTTGTGGTTCTATGTTGAGAAGTGTGTTTATCTTTAAACTAAATGTTAAAAATGAGTTGAATGTTAAAGGGAAGTAATAATATCAGAAATCCTTCTTCCTATGTAGGCTGGCAGTCAGGCGTTATGTGGCCTAGACACAGTTGCCAGCGACTGCGTCATCGCAGCATTTCGGCCCACGGACTATTCTCGGTCGAAAGTTATTCTCTACGGCGATGCACACGGTGAGGTCGGTGCGGGGCCGGTGAGGTCGGCGCTTGACGTTACCTCGTCACATTGATCCAGTTGCCCGCGCTTATGCACGCTGGACCTGAGCACTTCACATGATCTATGAGATCCGTAGAGTAATTCTTCAGATATTTCACAAAATTTCATATTTATATAACTTTTTTTACCAACCAATTGGAAAGCTATCTCCACAATAATTTTGATTAGTGGCCCAATTTTTATTTATCCAGAAAACGAATTCGTAATAGCATTCTCATGCAAGGGAAGTCACCGCATGAATTTATTTAACAAATTTTTTACTACAATAACATAAAAGTTTTGAGCAGAGAAATCTTCTTTTTTTATAAAAAGTCCAAACAAAACCATTTAATTATCTCCTCCTTTATGATTATCTGCGTAAAACCTTTCTTCTTTAAACCATATCCCTTCAGGCTAAAACAAAATTAATGCGTACTATTAGTTGGAAAAATATAAGTAATCATCACTTGGCATTATTATATAGAGAAGATTAGGGGTTATTTATTATGTATAAAAAAGTTATTATCTAGTTTATTCCCAAAACGAAACATTTTTGTGTTTTATTTTCAAGTATATTTCTACATCGTCTTTATACGTCACAACAGATGCGCGCGCGCCTATTGCAGCGGTTTGCTTCGATAAACAATGCGTGATACGACCGTAATGTTCATCGTATACGATTAAATAACAAACATACTGACAAACGTATCTCTATATTTTACTTGTTTAGTTTATCCTGGCGTAGATTATTATTGATTTTGTATAAACATCTATAATAAACCAGAAACAAATATTTAATAAAGTTTCCTCTAATCAACTGATTATAATATAGATTTGATTCTTGGTTGAAACTGTTATGTTTATGAATTCGATATATTCGTATATATGTATAACACAATACGATAATTATTGTGATAAAATATATTTATTAAAATAATTATAACTGAGCATCAAGAGATGTAGAGAAGGCAGTGTGCTAAAGCTAGTAATTCATAATTTTATTTTCACTTGTGAAGTTCGTGCAAAATAAACATCGAGGAGGCCACGAGTGTAAGTTTAACGGAAGTTGTGTAACCGTGAGCATGCGTTTCCATGCCCCTGCCGCCCTTATTATTGACATTGTCAAGTGACAGCATAATGACACCCCATTGTATACTGAACATAGATTTCGCGACACGGAGCGCTTCACACCGTGTTAATGGTCCACGTTTAACTTTTATAGCTTTGTTATTATCGAGTTAACACCAGGAACAGTTTAACAGATACACGATAAAATAATATTTTACGACATAAATATAACATTGAAAAAAAAAAAGACTGAGGGTTTATTATAGCAATGGATATAAACTCTTTTGAAATTTTATAAATACTTGAAAGAAAATGTATGTGAAATATTTGGAGTACTGGACGACTGGATGAAAATCTCTCTGTCAACGACCGTACCCAATATAGCGTAGTCCCGTTACCCGAGTGATCGACCTGGACTGCTGCCACAACGCGCCGCTAATTATAAAACCCACTGCGGAATAAACAATCGCACGCTAATTACAAGAAGGGGCAAATTCGCATGCACCGGCAAAAGTCTGACTATACTTGGACTTTGCCATTTCATATTACGTATTGCACACTAATTACAAAGATATCAAGATTCCACGAAGACTGACGACCCTACGTGGACCACCCGATGACTGGTGTTTTTCTTATAAGTTATTGCTATTTTGACCCGACATTAATTTAAAGGCTTTAATGTTTTAACATCAAAGAATTGTTGTGGTAAAACATAAATTACAGCAATCTATATTTCGTTACAACTGTATGTGTTGAAATCACTTAGGTTTAGTATATATATAACTATGATGCTTTCTGTAGCGAACAGTCATTGGGTATTTTTAGTGCAGTACAGATGACGTGAACATTTTTTTGCGCTCCCGTCGCGACGCATGTAGGACGTTAGACGACTGACCAAAACAACGAGGTCGCGCTCTCCACTCACGTGGTACACAGCCGGTCTGCCGAGCTGAAGAATAGGTGTCGGCGCGATAACAGGCCAGTCGTTTCCTCGCGGCCGATAATTGCGGTTGCCGTATAACAAATATCACGCACGTCCAATATAGTCGTCTCGAAATATATGTGCAAACACTGGCTGGCTCCGATACATTTGAGTGTGGCGAGTGCAGTGACCCAGCGGCCGTGCGTGAAGCCGGGATGGTACGCAAAGGGGAGAGGTCCAGTGGCGCCCTCCTCAGGACTCTGGCCGATACGCTCCGATGGCGATCGCTTCGGCTTCTTACCATGGTATGTTTTTTGAGGCAACATCATTTAACAACTGTCGTAAATGATCATTTATTTGTTTTTACTTTCAATGTAGCATTTTATAAGAATTATTGTGAATTAAGTCAAACATCAATAACACGTATTATACGTGTGATGTAGGTAACATTTATATCAACGATTGATTTCCTAATAATCTGTTATAAATTATGGTGATGTAATGTAGATAGAGTTAACAACGTTATCGGTTTGCTAGTGTTATTCAAGTTTGATATTTACACATCGCAACTAGTACTGTTTTACTATTTACTTCAGTGTACCCTCGTAGACTTTCCGAACAGTTCGGAAACCATTCCATACAGGCTTGTTTAAACTTTGTAACCCTCAAAGTATTAATATGTGCGCCAACTTTTGTAACCATTCATTAAATTCTCTTGCGTTATTATCACTACATAATCTTAGGTTTTGTTTTCATTCTTGACTGTTTTGGACGCACTTCGAATGAAATTTAATTGCCAAAGAATTTATTTTATAATTCATGCTTTTCAATCATTTTGTTTTGGTAAACAATTCTGTATATGAGCAATAATACATTTTGGATAACAGGTAGGTTATTCGCCACATGAGTTAGTTCTCTTTTGCCTTATCTGTTTATACGTGCGTTCGGAGTGTTCATTGACGATGCGTGTGTGTATGTATGATCGCACGTGCCAGCACCTATCGGCATCCGACCTCGAACCGGAGATTACATTCTATACGTAGCATAAACGGTGCATAACTCGTAAACACAGCCTGTGCGGTGTTATCGTCGGCGGAAGCAAGCGAATGCACGCGTTTGTTTTTCGCTAGCGGGTGCAAAAAACACATTAACGCAGCTTCTTTGCGTCTGATACACTCTACCATAAACCTGTCTTGTATTTCATATAAAAAATTATATTTATTAAGGTTTCTGTACCTCTCACTACTTAGTTGAGTAGTTTTAACTTTCGTTTAATGCTTGTTGGCATGATGTGATCATATATAATATTCTTTTTTAAAATCTTTAAACCTGTTTCAAATAATCACATAAACTGACCCCTTATAATAATTTGGGTCACGTCCGAATTTCACGCGTTCGTTAATCTCCTTTTATAACCATATATACATACGTTAACATTTCCACGTAGCAACATTGTATACACAGGTGAGGCGCAGACATTTGGCCCGGGTACTGAGATGACCCAGTTTAAACCGCCTACTCCACTGGATGCAGTCGGACTAAATGAGACGGGAAACCTCGTTCTGCGTTAATTTTGTTAGATAACAGGAAATTTAACGGTTATTTATTATAATTAGAGACGTATTTCTGTTGCAATTTTTAATTATAATTGACTTGAGTAACAATTGCTTTAAAAGTTGAAAAAATTATGCATTATCAATCAATTCAAGTAGTCTTTCCTCTACTATGTGGAAATTAGTAATTAGTAGCTAGTTTATGAAACTTATTACGTTAGAGTGTCCACGGATTAATAATTTCTTAATCTATATTAAAAAAAAAAATGTTGTATTTTATAAAAATTTAATCCGTAATAAAATTAACAGTATTTACGGACGCTAAACTACGATACATACTCAAAATAAAGTAAAAGTTAAACAATAAAAGCTCAAGAGCCTGTCTTGTACCCATTTGATACAGTTATAGTGTAATGTGATTCCTTTATGTATAAAACTAGGTTTATATAAATAACCTTTTAGATGACCACCATTCGTTGGTGCCCAAAAACACTGACGAGATGCAGCCGGTGTGGCGGCAGGGGCCGGCGTTATTAATACAACGGTTACCTAGCCCCGCTAGGTGAGCCCATTTAATTTTATTTGTCAGGACTGTTCCCAATTAATTCTGCTTTTGCTATATATTCCGATATTATCTTAGTTCAGTCTCAATCAGTTTGTTTGATAACATTTATCAAGCTTTAATATAATATATAATAATATAATATTTAATAACGATAACAACGATTTAATTTTTAAGTATTTGTACAGACTAAATTGTTACTTTACCTACGGTCTGGAACAGTCAAGCTTAGTAATATAAAAATTTGCATAGAGGTTGCTTTAAATAATGTGTGCAATGTGTTTTTTTCAAATTCAACACTTGACTATTAAAAAAAACCTATTGTATGTTTTATTAATGCTCGTGAAGTTACAAGCACGTATAATAGTCTTTTGCATATCCCTAATTACACAGACGCAACAATCCTGGATTGAAAAAAAACAAATGTGGTAACCTTACATTAGACACAGACGTTTTTCAACACGCTAGCTGCGTGCCTACGCGGCCCTCTACTTTGAGGCAGCTCAGTATTTCCTGTTATTAAAAATGTTTTAAAATTAGTAAAACAGAATAGAATTCGTATAAAAAATAAAGTAAGTTTTTTTTTAATACATATTATACGAAGGCAATAAACATTAGTTATTTTAATAAGCTATAGGAATCTAATTTTTCGTCTTATTTAAATATCAAATAATAATTTATAAAGGGTATATATCAGTACACGAAAGTTACTCTAAAACATCATTTCTTTATGTAAGCGAATTGCAACTTGAAACCGTTTGTCTGACACAAATAAAACAGTTCATAGCCGCCCTACGTATATTTCGTAGCTGGTAAACCATCGAGACATCCAGAGAATTGTCCCGCCTAGCTGGTCATATTTACTAGTACGCAGCTCCCGTATTTTGCAAGTAGTCATTTTGGTATGTTCGGTACAATCAAAACATTTTAAAAACTTCCTAAATAGATTTTTCTTCATTTATAAAATTTTTTCTATACGTACTTATATAATTTTGTGCGAATCGTTAAATTTAAACATGTAGTTATTTTTGAAGTACATACTAGAACTATAATACATATAGTCATTTTATGTTTTAAAAAAAATTATGATTTATTTTCAATATATTACAACAAATCCTTGAAGATGTGTTCAAATTGTACTCGTAAATATATAAAGAAGTTGTAATTTCGTTGTTCTGTAAAACTGCATTGCATTTTTCAGCAGATGAGGCAGTCTAAAAGTAGACTAGGTTGTAGCAGATAAAAGGAATAGAAAGGCAATGCGGCAATGGCGGTATAAGATATATTTAGAAGCGTACGGATTGATCTAGGTTGTGTTCGTTATCGCGGCGCGCGGCAATATATTGGATCGGCGGCGCAACGGTGGGCCGCCGATGGCGACGGCGGCGGTGCCGTATCGCCGGGGCCGCCATCCGCAGAGATGGCTATGTTCGCTCTCATTCATTAGAGGGACGCGGGGCGGGGGCGCAAGACGTCGCGCGCCGCCCGACTATATCGATTTTGTCCCATCCCTTCCCGCCCCGACGCTACCCCGCTCTCAGCATCCGACCTCGAGTGCTCTCCTCTCGCGCCTACGGACACCACCGACAGAAACTACGCCTTAACGGCATGACGCCACAGCTCAAAATGCCGGTCCGCGGGGAGCGCTCCGCGTCACCCCGACGATCCCTAATCGACCCTCCGGCCGAAAGTCACTCGGTCGAGATTGCAACGACCCGCAGACGCTGCCCGCCGCGCTGGTGGAAAAAATAAGCTTTTTGTTACAATTAAAATGGTAAATCAAACCAATTTTAGTAATTGCGAGGTCAAACTTTGGAGTGGCGGCAGGAAGAGACCTGAGCATTTTGAACGCGTATGATTTTTAATGGTCCAGTTCTTCCTTTATTTCACGCGTGGAGGGTTGAGTGGCGATGCGACGAGGGTCCGTCCCGATGATTTAATTATTAGTTTTCAGTCTCCGATCGCGGCGGAATCACCGGATGAAGTCGGGGACCCCAACAACAGCATGTTCTATATCATTAGAGTGCAAAACTTCACTAATATTTAAACTCGTCACCCGCTGTCTCCTGTGTTTTAGCGCCTCATTTGACTAATTAAAATTCTTATTTTACCTTACTAGTACTAGTATCTCGTAGACCGTAAAACTATTACTGAAGCACTTTCAATAATATTAATATCTCGCTGTTACAATAAAAAAAAAAACCAAGTGTCTACAAAATGATTGGTTCCATATTATTTAGTAGTAATTTATATATGCATATATTGATATTGACCAAGAATCTATTGTAATAACATGTAAAGTTACCTCTTATTAAGGTAATCTTCTCTTACTAAAATCATAAAAGATATGCAATAAAATTTTCACATCGGTTTATGTTCTTAAATGTTATTAATGAACATTGTTTTAATTGAGATTCGGTGTTGTGGATTTTCTCTTGAATAACTTTAAATAACTATTAATTTTTTTTTATTTATAATAACGATCACTTACAGGTATCAAAACATAAGAAATTCATGTATAATATGAGATTTACACATTTCCTAAATTTAGCTGTCGTTACGACTTCCTATTATTAGACCTTTCTATTATCTAAATATGTAATCCAAAAAAAGGTTGACAACATATCAATAGTATTGCAAAAGTTTTTTCATAAAATAAAGAGTATTTATTTACAGTTTTCATTAGTAAATTGACATGAACGTACATTCGCTTCAGGACCACTTTGCATAATAAAAATTTAGTTGACGTTACGGATAGGAACCTTTTTTTTATCAGATGGCCTCGAACCACTACGGATGAACTGGCAAAAAACTAATGGTTTTTAATATCTACCTCTGTTTGATAACAGTTTATTAAATTATTATTTAAATAAGTACTCACTGCTGTATATTGTTTCATTATGGTTTTTTACACTACTGTATACGATTCATAAAAAGTTAAATCATGCGCAAATGTTTTTCTTATTTTGTTTCGTATAATGCACTAAAATTTACAGAATATCATCAAATCATAAATTTTCTACGCATATGAATAATAATATAATAAATAATTACTAAACGACTAGTCTCGATGATCTATTACTGATTTACCTAGACATAACAAACTCAATCTTAGGCGTCAGTTTTAATATGATATGGTGAAATTCCAAAGTCTAGTTACGTACAAAATAGACAAACTTACATTGTACTATTTCTATCATTTAATGAAATTTTTTGAAACGTCTTTAAGAATGTTTTTAAATCACTTTGTAGTATTGAATAGTGCATTGTGCCAAAGACACAATTGAAATTGTAAGCTGAAGAGTCTTACAAATTAAGGTACAAGGATTCAATCCGCTTATGTTCCGTTTTCCATTGTCGCTATCGATGCCTTCACTGCCAGTCTATATCTGTACTGTTTCCAAATAGCCCGACAATATTATTCATTATTCGAAAGCAAACAATTCATAATAAGATTTTACTTACATTACTCATTCACTTTATACTTTTATTTAAAACGAGATCAATATGATTTATCTTATTATAATTAAACCTGTAAGTAGCCTCATCAGTTTTATAATTATCTATGAAAAAAATTACTTAATTTATAGCTTATTTTCTTAATCTTTTTCATGTGATCGTTACCACATTTGGTTGTAACGCTAATCAAACTTCTTATTGAAAATTAATAAATTATGGTAGTTTCTCCTTCGGCGTTCCTTGTATTTTGTACACGTCAAAGACAATATCATTTTGTCCTTGACATCTGTCTCGACGCTGAATAATTTGAACAACAAATACGGCTGTAAGAAAGTATTATATAAATTCAATAAATCAAGCATCAACTCGCGGATCTCATTGTATACAAACACGTTTGTTTGAAATATGCTGGCGGTTATACTTTTACGAAATACTGGAACGAGCTTTAGTGCTACTAACGTATCATTTACGATGACAACATCTTTCTGCGGGCCAGACTATGAGAACTTGTAATAGTTTTCAACAGACTGTTAACTTTATTACCGTTTCGCCAATTCCTAAAATAATATTTGATCTATTTAACTAAAATAGAGACGTAGGTAGCTATTTTATAGCATTAGTTATTATCTTTTTAGTTATGAGACGGCAACGAGCAAAAATCGGCTGTTTGTTTGTAACGTGTTAATAACAAATAGTAGTTTAAATACACGCTTAGTTATTATGTAAATGCCCTTCAAAGCCGGCCTGACCTGCCGCACCGAGGGGAACGGTTGGGGTAGGTTATAGTATTGCATTCGATTCGCCGACTGCAAGGGTGGCTTTGCATAAGTATACCGTCGTCTACAGTTTACAGTCGTGAATGTGTCTGTCTGCCTTAATCACTGGATTTATGAATGCCGGCTGTAATTATGATCCCTGTGTGGGTGGGTACGCTGCGTCGCAGTCAATGTTTGTGGTGTTCGAATGTATTGTATTTATAACCATTGCATAGTCCTCGCATGTTTGTCTTATTAAACCTTTGTGTGTGTCTCTCTCTCTTTATTAGGAAGTCAAGTGCATCACATCGTTAGCTTTCGTGTCCCTGATACATAAAAAACAATCAATGCTTTCAGGCATCTATAAATTTTTAATCATTCACCTAGCCCAGGATGAAAATAAACACTAGATCGATAAGGCATCGTCGTCGGTCCAAAGTTAGCTCTGCGTCGTCCTCTCCTCTCTCGAACAGAATTGCGCCTGTATCCACCAAATGATTAAAACTAAAAAGCCTGCGTGCCCACTTTACGCACAGTGTTAGCTTTTTGCATTGGTGTGCGGTGTGGTGCGGTGGCAGTAATGAAACGGGCCCCTACTGTACGCAGGCCTTGCATTGGGTCGGGTCAGTGAACCCGCCCGCCCACTATCGGGGTAAATATGCCGAATGCACAGATGCGCGCGCCGCTTTCCACCCTCCCCCTCCCCGCCTACACCCTTCTCCACCCCGTCGCCGCTGCACTCTGCACGCATCCAACCCCGCGACCTCTCTTAAAACTCCTAATTGATTGCACAAATTTTCTCGCAATATCTGTCTTTTTATGGTGTTAATGATGTAAAGTTGCGCAGTTCCGCCGCACTAGTTGACGGCGCGGCGGCGGCGGCGACGCGGCGGCAACGCGGCGGAGACGCAGCGACAGGGCGGCGTTTACTGCGTGGAAGTAGTTTACATATCGCCGCGGCGTCCGCGGCCGCCCTTTGAAAAATTAATTAGCAATCGTATTTTTGGTTTTTTGGAACGCGCACTCATCCACGACTAAGTCTCGCCCCTGTTAAACGTTTTGTACATTTACATTTAAATAAATTGTGGAAAATGGGGTTCAATTTATATATTCGTAAACAGCCAACCCCAAACACCCCTATTTGGGGTTCGCTGTAAAGGGTTCCGCCCAACATCTTACGGAGTCCAAATCAACCTCACCTGCACTCGGTACATCTTGCTAAACAACAGACGAGGCTCTGACCACTCAATAACCCGCAGTCGGCGAGCGTGCTGGAGTTAATGCCTTATTCCTTTTCAATGAGAATCCTTAAGAGAGACCTATGCCCAGCATTGCGAGTTATTGGGCTGATAAAAAACAGCCAAATTAGAAATGTAATGTTGTATGATGTTAGTTTTGTCTTTTTTATTATTTTGACTTCCGTGAATGATAAGCAATTTGTCGTTATGTGATAAATAACAAGCAAACAAAGCAATATCTTCTTTTACAAAATTAAAAAACGTATATCCTCGTAATTGTAAAAGCCGTTGTGCAATAACGAATAAACAGTTGTTCAAAGGTACAGTAATCACTTATGTTCACTAATACCGTGCAATCGTTAGTTGTACGGTATAAGTGTTAAGATCAAATTAAAAAAAACCGTCAGCCTACACTCAATGTGAAGACCTTTGACAATGAAAAGCTATGCAGACTCCCTTCAATTACGATTTAATTTGCAACGATTCCAGTCGCTCGTCACGCAGCGTGAGGTTACGGTGACGTTGACGCTGCGGTAACGCTGCGCGGAACATCTACATCGTGTGCATCATGTCAATAACCCTTTGGATGTAACGTTTGTTTAATTTTTATATCACCGGTTGATTTACGATCTTTTAGGGAAACAATCCATAATCACTGAAGATCATGGCTTTTTAATTTGGAATAATCTATATATTATATATATTCTAGTAAAAAGGTCTTCTTGTGAGGGTTTTGTATTTAGAATCTTCATCATCGTCAATATTTATATAAATAATCTGGTGAAATATATTTTGCTTTTATTCTCCGAAGCGATGAGGACTTTTATCTGATGGTAAGTGATACGCCTGCCCATAGCAAAGAGATGCTAGTTAGGATATACAGAGCATTATATGGTGCTGGTCGTTTTAGAAAAGTCGCGTAATCCTAGTAGTATAACTAGCTACAGCGCTATTTCATATTGAAACACAGATATGTTTTCACATTACTGTTTGGTGGCAGAAATAGGGGCTGCGGTGGTATCTCCCTGGACGGTCCCGACAACGGACATGTATCTTCGGTAAAATATATCAAGAATAAACAGTTCATATATAACGTTATAGACAAAGTAACCTTCACGCTAGATAATAATTTTGATTGTTTACAAAACAGTAAAAACACTTGAAATAACATTGAAGATATCCGACGCAATTTAAACTTGCGGAGTAAAGCGGCGTTGATCACTAAACCAAGGTACTCTAAAAGTTTTAAGTACTTTAATTCCTCTGCCTTTAATTTGTCTGTAACAAATGCATTTTACCGTTAAACCAGTGTCGCTTCAGGCCCATTAACACTATTTTATTTAAGACTACGTTAATTTTTTATTCATTCAAGTTCTGTTATATACACTGTGGCAATGAAGTCAAGGAGAATTAAATTTCCGGTTTTTTTTTATGTTGTAACTATCAATAAATGAACATAATCTGTTTTCATATGAAAAACAAGATGTTTATTGAAATAAAAGACGTACTAAATGCATACCAAGGGTCCCAAATTAGGCTGAGCTTGTGTGCGTTTGTATGTTGGTACTTTTGAAATATTTAATCATTCTTAGAACTCTTGTTTTTTCATATACAAAATTTCCTTTTATACTAAATAAATGGTGTCTCAAATATGTGTACAATAGACATGACAGGACAAACAAAATGTTCATCTAGAGCTAAGAGGACTCGACAGTACCATAAGACCTTCATATTCATAGACGTCTCATTTGCCATTAATAAATGTTTGGACGTTATAACCACCGCTTTATGGAAAATATAATAATTGCGATAAATGTATTAAAAAGTATATTAAAATACCTTTTTTATACAATATCAACCGAAAACAAGAGAGAAAGAGTATTAAAAAAAATTAGGATGAGCATCCTCATAATGGACTCACTGACGGCCGCGGAAATACATTGAACTGTGCTCCCCTGAAAGCGACAGGTTGCTACACCTGTTACCTATAGGTCTAGGATGAAATTTGTTTAGGATTTAATTGTATAAGCATTGTAGTAGTCTGTTATACTGCTCTTTTTATTATTCCACGAAGCGTCGGGACGATGGAAACATTCATCTGATGGTAAGTGGTACGCCTGCCAATAACAACATGGCGCCAGTTAGGATGATATACATTGCACCATACAGTGCACTTTGCCTCGAGACATAAGATTTTAAGAATAGTTACCCCAGTAATTTCTTTAGCTAGAACGCCCTTCCATTTGGAACATAATAATGTTTACACACTACTGTTTGGCGGCAGAAATGGGCACTGCAGTGATACTTACCTAGACGGTCTCCTACAACAGAATCTACTACCAATGCCTACATACCAACTACCTACATACCAAAACAATTATTACAACAGTCGATTTCAATATCGAGCTTGTTTAGACATATAATAAAAAAAAAATATTTTTTAGAAAAGAGAAGAGAAGATATTTTCAAAAAAAATATCTTACTATTATTTGATAGTATCAGTTATATATTAATGCGATACATTGAATGCACTTCCAGCGTGATACGCATCATGAAAGGAGACTATTCAGTCCACGCGTAGGACGTGCACCTTTTTGTCGGTGATGCAACTGTGGAACAGTGGAGATTTGTAGTCATTTGAAATAAATGCAAAATGTATACGGAATTTCATGTGTAGTAAATTAATAAGCAATCATCGTAAGTGCCCACCACTACAACTGGCCTTGACTCGCACAAGGGGAGTTAAGGCCCTACAGTGACCAAGTGCGAGTTGATGAATATTACATGTGAATACCAAGCTTTCGTTTTTGGACTTTGTCCGATTCCTCGCGACGTTTTCTTTCACCGGAAACCTAGGCTTAGTGGATCGAACCGATGCCTCTAAGAGAGGTATAGCTCGTACGACGGCTTTTTCTAAAGTGTATTCTTGATAAATATCTTTGTGACACATATCATAATTTATTTTCAAAGGATATTTTGTAATTGAATTTTATATATGATATTGAATAACATTTCAATATCATATATAAAATAATAAACTTTATTCCGTGTAATTTTAAATAAAAATGTTCAGAACGATAATTAAGCAAATTAGTATACAATATTAAGTATACTGTAATCAAAACAAATTTTATCGTGATTACACTTTAAACGATAAGGCAATGGAGAGGTCTATGCTGGGAGTTTCTCTACGCGATCGTATCAAAAATGTAGAAATCGGCAGAACTAAGGTCATCGTCATAAGCCAAAAGATTGCTAGACTTAAGTGGCTGTGGGTGGGGCACATTGCTCGAAGAACTGACGGCTGATGGGGCAGTAAGGTCTTCAAGTGGCGCCCGCGTACTGGCAGACGTAGTGTTGTTAGGAGGCATACCACAAGATGGACGGATCTGGTGAGAATCGTGGAACTGACCGATGTGGAGATCTTTGTGGGGAAACCTATGTCCAGCTGTGGACGTTTATCGGTTGACGATAATGATAATGGTTACACTTTATAGGTTTTATATCAATTAATGACAGAATATCATTTTCTATCTTTACGTTATTATATATTTTTATATCTACCAATAAATGTAGGCTCTCGTCGAGTTATTAGTGTCGTAGAAGCTTATTAAAGCAAGTGTAATTATTTCATGTCGAGTAATTATCTCTAATTTTGAACGACGTTAGTACGGGCCAGTGCTGAAGAACGAATTACGGTTTCTCAACAGGACGTGTTGGACCCAACTGCTGTTATTCAATTGTACCCGAAACTATTTCCACTTGGAATCAAACTTTAAATTAAACGCCGCTTGAAGCAGTTGATTTTACATGATTCATTAAGACTTTTTGAACAGTACTCCTATATTAATTTATTTTCACCGTTTAATATAAACAATAATAAATATTAAGTTGAAAATGTTAAGTACGTTACTCTTACTACCTTGTCTTTGAATTACAATATTAGATATATTTATGATAGGTTAAATGTTCCTCTTTTACTACAGCAACATTTGTAAGGCTGTTTAGCTGAATACATTGTTTGATTTATGAAAGATACTGTTCAATGTTTTGCTTTGGCAAGACTCATCATTTGCACAAATTATTTCAATACACAATAATTGATACATTTCCTATTTGCGATTGGTGTAGAGAATTTTCTCTCCTAATGATTGTTTTTTAATATATAGACGCAAAAACGCGATATACATTCGTGTATATACGAGTATGTAATGTATTCGCGATGGTTACGCTGTCGCTGAGCCTACGACTTCAGCGTCCTTCCACTCGAACCGTTGCTACGTCTTTTCTTCGCAATGCGACCGTCGCTTCTGGTCGTTATCGTATCGGGCGGGATTAGCTAGATAGGTGAGACTGCCTCCAAACTAGTGGATCACGTCTTGTTATCAGGTGCGCTACAAACAAAACTGCTGAATAGAGACCCGGTTAAACATGCACGACAGGCGTACCGGTATAATTAAAGTTTAGGAGACGCTCACGTCGCCCGTTAACCTCGTTATCGGGCGCTAGAAGTGGGTGAGACGCGGCGGGGAGAACCCGCCTTGGCCCGAGGGGGAGGCGGGGAAAATCAATGACAGCCGCTGCGCGCCGTCTCTCCCCGGCCCGACGTGTTCATCTCGCGACCACGTGCCGCGGTCACTGGCCCTACTTCGCGCCACCATCTCACCACCACGCTACCACTATACGCAGAACCTATGTAACCTGACCGCGTCAAACGTATCAAGTCTCTGAAATGAAACCCCGCACCATCAAACATCAAGGAAGCCAGAGAAGCAGCGCTTTACACATCACGTAACTGGACGCATGGCTGGCCCCGTCCACTCGAGTGTCTTTACATCAGTCAACAAATATATAGATGTGTAACGGGTGAAGCTCCGCGCGCGCTCACCTGTACAACGTACTGTGTACTGTGTATTAGGTATGTAGGTCGCAGTCGGAAATTTGGGTTATCGTTTGGCCGCCTCGATATGCGACACTTCCGACACGCCGCCGGTGCTATGCAGTCGCCGATATTATTGCCCCCGCCACGCTTTACGTAACGGTGGGTGAATGTCAGATATTGTATGGAATATGACGTAGCGCCGACGACCCGATCACATGTTCCGGACGCGGCACTATCTATTGAATGCGTCTCGCTTTAAACGCAGGAAGCGCACAACATAACATATATCGGTTTGTAAGCGATGTAAATAGTCAACGTTTTAAATCAACTAACTGATCAAAGCTCTGTGATAAATACGTGGTATTAAAGACATGGTATACAAGAGTTAATATTTAAGTGTTGTATATATAAAAATGTACAAAAGTAATTGCAATCGTAAAATTTTAAAAAGGAGCGTTGTAGCATTGAACCGTCGCGTCCGGAATCCACGCATCCGAATGTTTTGTAGCGGCATATCGCGACCATCGTCGATCAATGTCAACCGCATATTTAGGTCAACGTCCGTCGGACGAAATTCCCGCGCCCCCTGCCCCGCGCCGCGCGCCCCTCACCCCGCGACGCGTCATTTCCTATAACGCATACGGCGGCGTTTTTTGTTATATGGCCGATGTATTAACCTAATCTTTCCGTTAACTATTTTCCGTATCGTTTGCGAACTGTTCAGGGCTGTTATACGTTATAAGAACCGTATAGCATGCTATCACACATTTATTTGTAATGCTACTTTCCGTTTAATTATAGAAATACGGTAAGCTCAATTATTGTCGTTTTATAGCCCGAACTCTTTTATTATTTTGTTTTTGGTTTTTATTTGTAACAATATATGCGTAATTATAGAGTGCAAGTTTATCGGCTGATGATGATGACTGATGATAATATGTGTAATCTACAATAGATAACGCCTGGTACAATTTATTATGAGGGTCAAAGTCAAGGCAAAAGATACGTTAAACACCGAAAGATCTCTTTGCTGTGAAATATAAGAGGGTGGACCGGCACATCAGTGTTGGTTGTGCAACTGTTTTATATGGCTCAAGACATACAAGTTCGCAAATTTGACGGTCGACCTTC
Organism: Ornithoptera alexandrae; assembly: GCA_029030555.1. NCBI lineage: Eukaryota > Metazoa > Arthropoda > Insecta > Lepidoptera > Papilionidae > Ornithoptera > Ornithoptera alexandrae. The sequence continues at coordinate 2,892,965 of JARDVY010000007.1, read as the reverse complement.
AGTAATGGAGAGGCGTTAAGAAATATTCACATACAGCTTTTTGTAATTAACCGAGTGTGTAATTTCGGTACTACATCTTCGAATTTGTATACTAATTGTTGCCGATGCCAATCCAGTCATACCTTGAACTAAAAAATTACGTTACTACGTACAAACGACTTAATTGCATTGCGGTATTTCATTTCGGCCCCTAGGGGTGACAAAGCAAAATATAATAGATCTTATTATTGATTGAGAAAGCATGCTGGTTTTTATGTAGCAGTATCCTATTCTGCATTATAAACTCTTTTGTTCAATTTATATACTATTAACTCCGAATATAATTATTTTAACTATTATTATCTATAAACGCTATACTCGATGATAAATAATTTACAGCAGTAAACCTTCTATATAAACGCAACAATAAAACTGCAGGTTTTATTGTTGCGTTTATATACATACAGAGATACTTGGTGTCATATTAAGCAGCTAAGAAATACATCAAAACGAAATGAAACATCATAAACGCTGTGGAACGGAAGCAATACAGTTTGCGTTCAAAACCTCCCATTGTACACAATATATATCATACCGTTGCGTAGGCCGCCTAGACGTTTACAGCCTACGGCATTGCATCGTTAGTATTCATACTTCCTCGAAGCCTTTTCGTAAAATATACCTCAAAATCACGCGTCGGGTTTACTCCGTAACGATTATCATAAATTTATACAAAGTGCCAACAGCGTTTCACGAATGCAAAATTTCTTCAGTCATTTGTCAGGTTCGGTTAATAATAGAAAAATGATTCAACTTGATACGAAGATTTTTATGTTATAAATATGAGCTCCCTTGCGTTCTATTCAGATTGAATATTATTATGTTTGACAAAAATAAATTGTTTAAGCTATCATAAGCTTGTTTTGATCATGTAGTCATCCCTCGTTAACTTAAATAAGGTTGCTGTATAAGCGAGAAAATCGGCTCTCGCTGGTTATCGATTTGATGCAGCGATTGACCGAGATCTGAAGGATATTTTAATCTCGTCTATTCGACACTCCATATATTATTTTCTGCTGACTTTGCAGCTGCTATAATTTTATAATACGTAAGCAAATACGAATATAATACTCAATTCTTTTTTTTTGTGCCTCCAGGTGTACTATGCAAAGAAAAAACGGAGAGCGCAACAGTATCTTGGGGATGACGGATCGCATAAGAAAGAAAGGAAGTTATACAACGACGGCTACGATGATGACAACCACGACTACATCATCAAACAGGGAGAGAAGTTCCTCGACCGGTACGAGATCTCTTCGCCTATAGGAAAAGGCTCCTTTGGACAGGTGAGGAACTGAAATCTACCATTGAACAGAGACAAAAGTAATATTTTGCCATGATGATAATAAAAACAGTCTTATGGGCTATTGCATGAGTTTCGTAACGTTTTAAATTCTGCTTTTTAATAAAATAATCTAGCTCTTAAAACACATAACTGTACTCGTAATTCATATATCATAATCATCATCAGCCGACAAACGTCCACTCCTGGGCATAAGCCTCCTCCAAAGATCCTTACATCGCTCGATCCTGCGCTACTTGCAATATTAATTAATAATGCAAATATGTCGTAGTTTAAATTTTTGTGTTCTAGGTAACTATTGATAAACTAGGGGAATAAATATAGTTAATCTACAACGTCACAAGATTTAGCTAGAGGAAACTATTGTAATCATATTTGACTTTCGAACCACTTGTACCACACAATATAAGTGTGGCAGAATAATCATCCCTTGGTGGTTAAAATTGGCCCATTTTTGTAATATTTATTATTCGTTATCTGACATATTGTGTAATAAATAATTGTTATTCTTTAACGTAGGTGGCACGTTGATAATTTATTTCGTTAAAAGTTAAACAGCGATTATAAAAGAAAATAGGAATAACCGGGCTATTAAGCAAACTTTCTGGTTAACTGAACAGCGAGAGGTTTCGCTTTTCTATTTTTTGCACAACCCTAGTCTTTATTCTTCAAATCTTTATTGCCTTCGCCGCCTAACTGAGCAAGATTACCGATGTTTTTAACATTTACTTAACCACTCACCGATTTTTCATAACGCTGTCTATGCTAGTTTCCATTTCGCCTCAACCGCTAAACCTGAAAGCAATTTTTATTCTTCTATACAAGAAATTTACAGATTAATATAGATAGAGTTTTTGACGTTCAAATCTTTATGATTAATACCGTTTTATCTTTTGATGTAAATCACAGTAACAAGTGGTGTAAATCTGATATAGATATATATGTATAGCATAGTGATGTATTACAATCGTCTTTTTCACCTACAGAAATTGTTTATTAATGAAAAAAAATATTATTTTAATTTCAGGTTGTAAAAGCATATGACCACGAGGAGCAATGTCAAGTAGCGATAAAAATAATTAAAAATAAGAAACCCTTCCTAAATCAGGCACAAATAGAAGTCAAGTTATTAGAAATGATGAACAGGGCAGATGCCGAAAATAAGTATTATATAGGTGAGATTTATCGTTGTTTTAGATACAGAACACAGTTCTTTATATCATACAGAGGCAGCTTTTGTAGCACTACTACTCATATCGTCACATCCATGTTGTATTTGAATAGTTTCTAGAAACAAATTTCACAGGAATTCCTCATAGTATAATTAAATATTGTATCATAACAATCCATACTATTGCGTTGTTATACAAGGAAATAAAATAGATACTTCTTTTCATTATTTAAAAAAAAATATATCGAACGAGAGGCGTTATCTGAAGGTAAGTTATACGCCCTATCCATAACTTCAGCATTAGTTGTTCAAATATTCGCTTTTATTATAATGTAGTTGCCAGGATATAATAGTACAGCATCTTCTTTGCTGGAGATCAATCATAAAGCATCAGCTACATTCAACTGTCTAGACGTTAGTATTTTCGAGTTGGAGCGTGTGACATGATCTCTTAATCTAATTTATAACATCTAAGGTATTTAGAAAACAATATAAAAAATGGACGAGAACCTCTATATAATATCTTTTTTGTATTATTATCTAGGCAAAGAATATTATCGAAAACTTTTTAGTTGTCCGTGAATGTGTCCTATTCTCCAGTATTACACTAAAATCTTGTAAACTTATCATCTTTCCATGCATTGATACAGATTATATTTTAGAGGTGTAAATTATTGTTTGTGTTATCTCCGCAGTGAAACTCAAGCGTCACTTTATGTGGCGGAACCACCTGTGCCTCGTGTTCGAACTGTTGTCGTACAACCTGTACGACCTGCTGCGTAACACTAACTTCCGCGGCGTCTCGCTCAACCTCACGCGCAAGTTTGCGCAGCAGCTGTGCACCGCGTTACTCTTCCTTAGTCAACCAGGTTAGAGGATTAGAACCCTTCTTTATACTTCGCTAGTAGTTGAATCGCTTATAGTTTATCTATTACTAATCGGTTTTCAGATGTTAATTACAACAGTATTTTATAGATGTGATACCACCGTCATAGTTGTTTTTATAATATCCTTCTCCTTATTCGATACCGCGATGAGAGATGCAAAACGTTCACCTTGTGGTAAGTCATGCTCCAGCCTATGTGATAATGTTGCTCTAGTTGGAATGGTAAACACCAACACCTACCTAAAAGGTCTCCGGAAACAGAGACCAGTGAATGAACACTTTTATAAAACCAATTTATGTTCTACCTCTTATCTTCATATATTTAATAATTATTTTCACATCTCAATCTTTCCAAATCCTTTCTTTGTAACATGTTTTTTATGAAACCCTTTAATAAAAGTACATTGTATTCTTACAATGTTATGCCATGTCTAAATTACAATGCACGTGAATTGAAGTAAATGTTCCATCGTTCAGTTTAATGAAATGTATCTGTTTGGAACTAATGCAATTTCACTGCCATATATCTCACCGTCATCATTTTAATCTATTTTCGTCCACTGGCTGAACATATACCAAATATGGACAAATCTAACAATTTTAAATTGACTGTGACACATTTATAATGTATCTTATTTTCCTTTACAGAGCTAAATATAATTCACTGTGATCTTAAGCCCGAAAATATTTTGCTATGCAATCCGAAAAGGTCAGCCATCAAAATAGTCGACTTTGGCAGTTCGTGTCAATTAGGACAAAGAGTAAGTGTCAATCTTAATTACATTAAAAAGTTAAATTTTTATTTACTAATAGGGTGTGTTATATTAATACACATACAATACGTAATATTTCGTTCATTTCACACAATATATTTGTCATTATTATAAACATCCCACTTAATGTTCCCAGTACTGGGACGCAAGGTTTTCTCTCACGGAGGCTAAGCGATTTATCCACCACGCTGACCAATGTGGCTTAGTGAATGTCACATATTCCATTTCACCGCGCAGTTTTCTTTCATCGGAAGCTCAAACTTAGCACGGATCGAACCTGCGCCTCCCCGACATGTGTACTGTCTTACAAACTAAGCTATCACCGCTTCATTTTATTATAACAAAATTACATTTGCACAAGTACTTTTTTCTGCTACAGTCTTTTATTTTTACACCGTTGTAAAAATGTTCCGTTTAAAGTTTAATTCGTTCATAAAATTGATAAAAGAAGTTAATGCGAATTAGAAGTATAATTGAGCAATAATATTTAACACCGACCGACCGTTCTCGATTTATGTAGCTCATTCGCAATACAAGTTAATTGTTCAGATAAATCACAACGGGGTCTTCCGATTCAGCGGCGGCCGCGCCGGGGGTTATCGCCAATTGCGCGTTAAATATTAAATTAATATAACACGCAGCGTTTAAGGAACTTGCCTTAACCGGTTTCTCAATTTCCATTAGAGATATTTTTCATCTACAACGTATTTTGCTATACAACAAGAGTTAACATTTGATCTCAATTTCACACGGTGTTGATATTGAAGACATAGATGGTGAACAGAGCTTTTGTATGTTAACTGACATCCGGGACACAAGATTCTGTTATGCTGACAGACTTGCAATATAAGGGCGGTAGCGCTAGCGGAGTCAGATAAAACCCTACCATTAACAAAACTATACAACATGTGATTCGGAAATAGCATTAGGGACCTTCATGTTATAATAGCAAACGCTGAGCTAATGCGTCAGGCAGTTAGATAAAACATTTCATTGACGCCTCGCGGTCCGCTGTTATCGGCCTCAATTGATAGTGAACTAATTAATTGAACGCTAATTGTTATAATTTTACGCAGATGCAATTCATTATGTGGCCGGTTTATTTACACAATAATCATACCATTTCTTATGTAATCGAAGTCACATTAAAATTATGATTAGCTTGTGATATGACCATGGCACATGACCATTGTTATGGTGATATGACAGTGACACGTGTTAAAAAATTTGCGAGTACCGTCGAGGTGGTTTAATAAATTAATCATTATTATCATCTCGAGCAGGGGTCATCTTTTGCTGGTCATACGGTTTACGAAAAACTATCATCACCTGAACTCCACATGAGATGTTCCTGGAGGCAAACCGGATTACATGAGTGTTGGAAAACATGCGCTTAGCGATTGCCAGAGAGAGTCATATAAATTTACTATTATTCTATTACCTGCCACGATTAGCAGTAAAGGTTATGTTCCACGTATTGAGAAAACCTGAATGTATGTATTTATTGACTTTACAGATATACCAATACATTCAGTCGAGGTTCTACCGGTCACCGGAAGTACTACTGGGAATCCCCTACGACCTCGCAATAGACATGTGGTCGTTAGGCTGCATCCTGGTGGAAATGCACACCGGCGAGCCGCTGTTCAGTGGTGCCAATGAACTGGACCAGATGAACAAAATTGTCGAAGTCTTAGGGATGCCGCCAGATCATTTACTCGATCAGGTAAAGAACTTTCATTCAATACATACAGACATTCAAAAGTGTTTAAAAAAAATGAAGCATTTGTAGTAATTTATTTAACAACTGTTTGAACTCGGCAGATGTGTGAGAGGCTAACTAGTTTCGATTGTATTGTCCCTGTATAAGTAAAAAAAACTTGGTATGTAAAAATTTTCGCATCTAACAGTTAAAGCGAGTTATTTTTTTTCTAGACATATTCATCGTTCACCTGATGGTAAGTGCCATAAGAATGTGGGGTGCAAGTTAGGGTGACATACAATTCGAAAGGTTAACTGGAAGAGAATGCATTGTTTTATTATGTCCACTTTTTTGATCATGCTATCTCTATTGTATTTTTGTTTCACGTTGGTATTGTGCAAAAAAATAATAAATATACACTGCATTTCACTGTGCCGATCGTGATCGATCTCACTTCATAGAAAACGCATCAAAAAAATCATACATTATATAGTTACATAGTGCTTACTTTGATATTGATCTTAAACTTTGAAATTTAATAATTTTTCTTTCATAATTTTAGGCGCACAAAACCAGAAAATTTTTCGACAAGTTACCAGCGTCAGAAGGTGGTGGTTATGTATTGAAAAAAGTAAATGGTAAAGATGGCAGGTATGTTGAAAAGCAATTCTACTATAAATATTTATAAAATATTACTCTACCAAAATAATGAAAAACTACTTCATCGCATCCTAAATATATAGACTACACTAAACTCTAGTCTCAGACTAGTAACATTAAAGCTAAATTAAGCTCAGCCTGTCGCTCGTTACTCACATTCTAATGAAGAGTATCCGTGTTTTCGGACCTTAAATCTAATCGTTCAATACGCGACCTCGAAGATACAGCAAATGTGAAGTGGTCTTGTATTTGCTGAAGCACTGCGAGGGTACTAAAACGGAATGTTCGTCTTTGAGAAGTGTTTAGCGGTAGTGGGGAGAGGCGATAGTTTTTTCTAAGGTCTTGAAAAGACCACCGAGACGTTTTTAATGGTTGGATATATTATATAACTTTATTTCTTTCAAGACGCTGGATATCTTTGGAAGATTTCACGCTGTTACCAAAAAAGATTATATTATCGTATTAGAGAGTAGTAAAGCTCGAAAGAAATATTCATCTTCGAAATATATTAATTTCCAAAATGTAACATCTAAGGGTTATATTTCTACCTCGCAGTGGTTACCGCAAGTACCGCGCACCGGGCACACGGCAGCTGCACGACATACTGGGCGTGGAGGGCGGTGGGCCGGCGGCGCGGCGTCGCGGCGAACCCGGCCACTCAGTCTCAGACTACCTCAAGTTTAAGGTAGGCAACTGACCAGGTGTAGATGTGCAATAAATGTGCTTTTCATCATTTCCGTCTCAACTCTTTGTGGAACCGTAGTCAGGCGCTAGACGCCCATTCAAATAAATGGAAAGTAACGCATTGTGTTGTTGTTTAACCACTTTCTTACATATACTATTAGCTTAGCTTTTCAGAGATCAATACTTAACAGAAGAAGAGATCGTGGTCAAGCTCAAATTTTTTAGAATAAGAGAAAGTAATGATACCCATAACACGTCCATGTTTAAGTGCCGAGGGTATATGACGTGATGTATTATTTTCGCAGGACCTCATCCTCCGCATGCTTGAGTACGATCCGAAACAGCGCGTAACACCATATTACGCGCTACAACACAACTTCTTCAAACGCACTGCGGACGAATCCACGAACACCCAGCAAGCGCAGTCGCACCATCAACACGGTCAGTACGACACCACTTACACCGCACACACAGTCTACAACACTAACACGTATTCTCTACTGAAAATACAGACATTATAATATATTTACACGATTGTTAGGAACATTAATCAATGTATTCTTTTTATCAATTAAAAAAGTATTTTTCCAAAAATGTATAATACACTGAAAAAATTACATGAGTTTTAGGCATGACATATTGGTGTTTATGGGAACTAACAAATAGTTATTTTTAACAAAATGGTGCTCGTTTCCTATGTGGTATCAATTTTTTATGGATTCAGTTAACTGTGTAGCTCATACGTCATCATCATTACGAGCTTGTGATCATCTCTGCTAACACATACTGCTTTTAATTGTATCCGTTATAACACAACGTAATTATACGGGAACACTTTCAGTACAGAGTGAATTAGAATATAACATATAAAAACACAGAAAAAATACTATGTATTATCATTACTACATAATAAATATTAGCTTAAATGAATGACGTTAATAAGTATTGTTTTTTTTTTCATAAAGTGTTTCCGATCACTGAAAGATTGATGAATTGTTTGTATATGATGCCTATGTGTGGTATGGTACAATGTACATACATTTCAACAATAATTTTTACAATGGAGGGAGAGGTTTATTTTTTTTTGTATTTTATTATACATTCTTCATAATTAGATTACGTTTTATTAAATTCTGCATAAAATTATTCATTAAATTATTTCTGAAATTTAAACTACTATTGTTAACTGTTCAGTGTTCTCCTATTTAACTTTAACCGTGGAAACGCTATAGCGAAATAAACATATGGAATTCAAGAATACATGTTTTTAATATATATAGTTTAAATGATGAAACCAAGAATAAATCCATACACGTTTACAAACTAAGACTATAGTGCTTTTATATCGGTGAACTGTATTGGTTTGTCGCAGCGCTGCACATTTTCTTTCTTATTATTAGGACTATAATATTAACTAACTAAATCAATATTATAAATTAAATGATACTCAAGTCCCAATTGAGGAAGAATTCTCTGGGAGTGGTTTTTAATGGTAATGTTCCCGTGGCAGATGGCCCGTCGGATCCGCGATGACTAGAGCGGTCCGGCGGCGCGCCCGCGCGTCACTAGCGCCGCCAACTAGTGCCTAACCATTACCCGCCAGGTCTGCCCGTCTGTTAATCTCCGAATGTTTTAAACCCCGCCCATACCCTAAACAACCATTGCGTAAAAGTGCATTGTAAGCATAATTGTATTAACGAAAACATAATCTTCGCGGTTTTTAAAATTTTACAATTATGCTTTCAATTAATCTTTCATGCAATGACACTAAATTGAATTGTTCAGCCAACATTTACTCATAAAAGTATTTATGTTATTTCCATTGACCATACTTCGATATATTAACCGATCATAGATTATCTCCGTGGCGCAGAAGCTAATGGCTTGTCTTGTAACACGGCGGATCCTAACGAATTTGAGTCACATGAAATCTGATTGGTGTTTAGGGTTTTTCGAACCCGCCTGACTATCTATTATCTTCATATTGTAAATCTGTTTACATACCGGAATAGCTGTGTTCCGGCTGTCAACATATGAGAGCCAGATTATTCTGGGCATTTTTGCCCAGAATACGCTGAACCATCTTTGGCGTCATTTTCAATCACCATCATTTTGCATAGAGAGAACAAATGTCAGCCAAATATATATAATAATAAAGGTATAATGGACAGAAGTCAGTACGATAAGTTTTACTTTACCGTGTATTGTGTGTTGGCTGAACTATTAATGCATCAGTGGCCCCTCGTTAGTTACTCCAATATTTACGTACCCTCGCATGCCCTTGTCAGTCAGTTTTATTTGCATGGCTTTTTTATTTTTCACAATCTGTAGCTACACTAATAATTTGCGATGGTTGAAATATTAATATCAAAGCTCCGAACGATATTGATTGTGTCCTTCGATATTAATATAAGACGACGAGCATATAGTGTGGTGCTATGTATATCATTTCTATCTAGCACCATATTGTTATAGATAGGTGTATCATTTACCATCCATCGACATCTTGCTCGTCTCTAAAATATATAAAAAAATTATTGCAATGTAACCACTTCTTGGTAATTTTGTAACACATGCTTTTATGTGACTCTCATGTAATACCGAATAATATACTCTTCAATTGAAAATTAGAATTAGCTTTGCAAAGTTTTTAGTTCTGTCGTTAATATAGAGAATATAAAAAGTAATTGCAGATTTAGCGTTGTGAGGATGGATAACAATAGCAAACGTCGTTAGCTGTTAGGGTACACAAGCACCGAGTTGAGAGTTTCTAGTTGTTCTGTGTTATACCCGTTAATATTGGAACAAAGTGTATTGGTCCTATAGATATGATTAGTGTGTAAACCCTTATATTCTAGGAGTATCATTTTAAAAGTTTACGTAAAAAAATATGCTAGTTGGTTGGTATTTATTGAAATTGCCCATGAATTGCAACTAGTTATAAACATATTACCAACGAGCATGCTTCAATAGCGTATATCGCTAATAATTAAATGATGATTTGAATATATTTTTATCATATTAATATTGGTTTAAAATTTATTAATACCAAAGTTAAAAGAATGCCATCAGTTAGAAGAATACAATATCGTCATTTGGTTAAAATAATAAAGTAATTGAGTTTGTAGATTATGACACGTAGTCCACTTAAGTATTACACGTAACTAATTACAGTTTTGTTGAAAATAAAATTACCTTAGTTAATAATGATTCTGTATCACAGATCTAAGTAAATGGTCTTGTTAATAAAAAGTGGTTTTACTTAATAAATGCGATCTTTTATTTTGTTCCAAACTAAATGTGACATTACTTTTAGCAGTGGGTGGCGCGCGTTTGTGGGGCCCGGCGGAACGTATGGAGGTGGAGAGTGTGCGTCGCGACGACGACATGCTGCAGCCCGTCTGCCAGCTGCAACACAGCCCGGTCGCGATACACTAGCGCGAGCCGAGCGCCCCCGCCCGTCCCCGCGGGGCCGATGGGCCGAAGCGGGCGTCGAGGAAGCGCAGGCGGACGCGCCGGCGGGCGCGCTAGCGGACGCGCTCACGTGTCCACACTCGCATTCACCATACATAGCGGCACCCGCGTTCGAGTGTGAGCGGGCGAGCGAGCGACTTGCGCACAGTGGATGCAAACCGTGAAAAAAACCCACAGCGAACGGAAACACGGCATATAAGCTTTTGCGGGGAAAGGGGCAAGCTCATACTCGTACAGTTAACTGTAGATCGGCGCAGACTTCGGCAAAGGCTTGAGGAAACGTAAGAGTTACTTGCCGTCAGTCTCGTGGGATGATGAGAGCGAGCGTACTAGTTGGAATTTTAAGTACACAACCACAGTTACTGTGATTGTGTATTAGTTGCACATTTATGTTGACGGCACCAATATGGATTGTTCGAAGGGCTGCGGGTATACGCGCACCGTCGTTATCTGCGAGCAGGAACGGGCGAGTTCATATGAGCTTGGCATTATCATTGACGCAGCACAGCATTAAATTTGGCGATAGAGCTGGTGCTAAGTTGTTAGTATAAAAAAAATAACAAATGTGATAAAATAGCATGATATCACTGTATAGAGGAGTCGTTCTCAATTACTGATAATGAAGCCCTAAAGAAATGATGAATGTGAAGAGTAAGTGCGCTAACTACACGCTCACAGTAGCAACGTAACAGAGACATCCATTAGCGTATCGTGTACCTTCTCACATTAGCGCCCTACAACAATCTTGGATGAAACGATATAGTTAAGAGCGCGCAAATCGCTCGCACTCACGCATCACAAAGTGTACGAAGCAGTGAAGACTCAGTGGAGGACAAAGCATAAAACATTTGACTTTGACGTTAAGTCAAAAGTTGAAGCGGGAAGCGCTGAATGTACGAACTCATTTTAGTGGAACTACTTTGTGATAAAAACGTTATCAGGAATGCTGGAGGAAGGGATACCTAATCGAGCATCAGTGCTCTGTGTAAAGACGAGTGCGTTATTAAAGTGACATTAAAGTGAATTTTGTACTCTGCTGAGAGTTTAGTTTAATTTGAAGGGAGCCGTCGGCGGTCGCCTCGGGCCGGTGCTTCTGTGCATGGACGGTGATCGTCGACGGCTCAGTCGTCGGTTATAGTGCGTTATAGCGGAGGCGGAAGCGGGCACGCTAGCGGAGAAACTGGCTTTAGATTAATTCATTGCTCCATAATCGAAGACGATAGACATAATTACGCTCTAGTATTTTGTAAGCCAAAAGCGAACGCGTGTGACGGTTGGTTTAGGTTAAGTAAAGTTAAATCACTCTATATTTAGAGGAGGGCGTGAGGCCGTAGTGAGTAATTATATAGAGAAATCGGAACGGCCCAGCTTCCGGAACTAGCGACTAGCGCGCCCGGTTCATGTGGCGAGACTTGGACTGAATTCATATTTATAATTACTATATATTTTTATTTAACGCCGATAAGTCTGACTGTAAAGAGAACATTATGGGTGACGATTTGTTACATTGTAACATGTATTGTATTATTTCTTAATCGCTTACTTAGGAAACGGTTCGGAGGGTTCCCCGATGAGATCCCCATTCACCACATACGGACGCATGAAGGGCATGAAAGCTAGGTTTTTTTATTGTTACGCAATGCATATCAAGGACGCAATATGGTAGAAAATAAATATTGTATATATATAAAATAATTAGAAAACCCGACTAATAATGGAATACAGACTGCAAATAAACTGGATAATCGATAGTTTAGTTATGGTCTATGCTAGTTAAGCTTTCATTCAGTTATTATCGCGAGCTTTATATTTTGTAAAAGTGACGGCAACTGATGACTGGAGGTATCGAAGGGCCAATTGAGGATTCTTTTCTACCACCACCAAAGAGAAAAAAAATAGTTATTTGATAAATGAATATTTTTTGATTGCACAAATCAATTTCGACTCAATTTCGATTATAAATGAAAAAGAAATGGTGTAAAATTACTTGTAACGTTGCCCTCGCATTTCAGAGTTGTTGTATATTGTAAATGATTTAGTTCAATCTCGAATGCATGAAGTTTGAGGTTATATGCGCTGCGCCGCGTACGGGCGTTGTTGCGTTGACGCGCATAGGTTATTTTTGACCCATTGGAATATTCAAGCGATATGTAAAAAAACAGAGAATAGTGTATAGGTAATTCTATTAAAAAAATAAACACAAAATGTACTGTAGGTTACGGGAATGTTGAATCATATATATATATAACAAAAAAAATGGGTATTTCAGATAGGAGTTAATAAATTGAAATTACTGACTCGTTCAACCTTTTTGGATTTGAATCTACAATAGACTAAACCTCATCGCAACAGACTGGTCGTAACTTTGTAATGGAAATATTTTGTATAGCATACACTGAATCACTGCCTTATTGTGCCGGAACTTTATATGAGAGCGGCACGCGACTGACGTGCGACTATTTACGTATCTCTACGGAAATTAATATATATATATATGTACATACGGCAATTAATTATTTATTCAGTACAAGACTCCATTCAAAACGCCATTCTTTGTTTAATATATATATATATATATATATTTGTGGATTAAAATATTTTTTTAAAAGATATACTTGAATATTTAATTGCGACAGTGACACCGGATTGAATGCGGAATAGTCGCGTCAGTGTCGCGCGCGGTTCTATGGTTCCATTGCGCGCCGGAAGTGTAGACGAATAAGTTTCATTTTGGTGTTTTCAAATCGACTGAGGCTTCGCGGCCGCAATAGTACCGATAGAACGATGACATTGCAACTGTGAGCAGATTATTTTTCTTTCTGCATAACGTTGCCGTGTTTCATTTTGTAAACTTTTCACCCCTTTCCCCCAGGTTTCCCCCCACGGATTATCCTTATAATTTTCAAGCCCCTTCCCTCCCCGTCCCCCTCAAACACTTGTACGGTGTATATGTTTTCGTACATGAAGCATGAAAGTATTTATGAACCTCCCGTTGTTTCACCGAGCGCGCTGCGACTGTCTCTTCCCAACGGTTTTTCGTTCTCTCTATGTAGATTTGAATCTATTTCTAATTCTCAACTTTTCCGAGAGTTATAAATTTTTCGAGTGTCTGTCTCTGTATTAATATTTACTGTAATACTTTTTTGCTTCATGAGGTTGTAGGAATGTTAGGAATATAAGAAATAGGTACGGGAAAACGGATGGACACGATTAAATAGGGTGATAATGCAAGGCGGGCAGGTTTCCGAATATAATTTATGTATAAACTGTATTTATTTTTATTGTAATAGTTTGATATGTAACTACTGTAAACTTAAAGGCTCCTATTGAAGCGCGGGGTGCGTCGGGACATGTGCTGCTTCACGCGATTATTTTACACGTAAGCGTTATTGTATAATCGATTAGTTTCAACGCTGGGACGCCGCGTGGGCGCGCGCCGCGGTGCGACGCGATGACGTCACTTCGTTACATCACAACTGCAGGTCCTGGTTCTGCCGCGCGGGTTCCCACGCGGCGCGGGCGTCTCTTAAGCGATGACAGGGAAATCTGCCGTTTACATATTTTATATAACAAACTAGTCTGGTCGTCGCGTGACGATACGAGAACACCAACCTATTTGAATAGTTCTGAATCCATTGGTGATGATGGTGGCCCCTAGGTGTTTGCGCTTGAGTATGTAATATACTTAACTATTTATTTATACTGTGACAGGCGTGGATCGTGCAGGATGTGTGATGAGAGCGTGTGATGGCGAGCGAGAACCTAAATGTTTATTTCCTATCGGATTGTCGGTTCGTGGGCACTGTAACAATAAAAGGATAGAGCTTTATGTCACTAAGTTTTGTATTTTAAATCAATAAACGATAGCAATGATTACTGTATTGTTATTTCCACCTTACTGTCTACCCATACTTCCTTTAAAACATACGCCTGGCAGTGTAGCCACCGGAGTATGCGTTGTCATGACGTATATACACTGTCCGATATTGCGCTTATTGGTTGAAGACAATATCTGGTGGTAGAAACGCCGATGTGGTAGCATCTTGACGATCTCTGGCAACAGATACTAACAACAAGCAACTACTTATTACTATTTTAGATGTTTGTTTAAATAATATTAAAAATCACAACAGACGTATTTTAATAATTATTCTGTAGTCATGACAAAAAAGGTCATTACTCTCTGCTACCAACGCATCCGCGACTATTTTGGCCATTGGGTTGCGCGGAAACGACCATTGAATACTTCATAAGAGACATGTGTCCTGAATGAACATCCATCAGTTCGGATTATAATAATGTTGAACAGGAAAGAACGAAGAGTAACTGATCACGGGGCGTTCGCTTTCCAGTGGTTCGACTACCTTCATACATATCTATGACGGTGTTTCACAAAAACACAACGTTCTAAAAACCTCTAATGTATTGAAAAAATATGTGAATTTTCAATAAAACGGTAATAAATAATATTCTTGCCTATAGTGAAGTGCTGTTACTTAGGATTGACCTAATTGACACTGTTTTATACTTTTGGTATATTAACCGTATCCTAGTAGTTCATATCTAGTAGTTAGTATACCGTTTATCGAAATAACAATGTCTATATATAAATGTTTGGAGATATAGTTATTGCAATGATCAAGACAAGCGGGGCTTTCATCAGATGGTAAATGATACGCCTGCCCAATAATAATGTGGCGGTGTGGTAATACAACGAATAAGTAACGCAGGACGGATCGTTGTGGAGATGTTTGGGGAGGCTTATATCCAGCAGTGGACGTATATCTGCTGATAACGATGGTGGTGTGGTGTTGGACAATCTCACATCAAGAAGCTTTGAAGATTACTATTTTTATCAAGTTTATTTCTTTATGGTTTTTGCTCGATCGCGTGGAAAATTTAGTTTAACGTGATATTTATAAGAGACCATTTACGTAGGTTCTACCGCAGCGCCTATTTCAACCGCCAAACAGTAGTGTACAAATATTACTGTGTTCTGGTGTGAAGGGTGCTATAGCTAGTGTAATTACTGGGGTAAGAAGACTCAACATCTTACGTCTCAAGGCCGCGAGCGCAATGTGGTGCAGTGTATATCATTCTAATTAGCGCCACATTGTTATGAGCGGGTGTATCACTAACCATCAGGTGAACGTCCCGCGCGTCTCGTCGCTTGAATAAAAAAAATCATTCAAGACTCACAGAAAGAGGTTAGATAAGAACTAGTTTAAAAATAAAACAGTCGTTGGTAAGGAGAGAATGAAACCACAACAGCGTTGTACAAGTTGGTGTAATCACCAACTTGTAAAAGTTTAGTCCCGTTAATACGGGACTAAACTTTTTTTTTTAATAGTAAATATTGTCCATACTAAATGAATAGAGTATACATTTGATAGTTACACGGTTTTATAAGAAAAAGACATTAATAAAATATTATGAGTTAATTATTAAATAATTAAATATTTTATTGGCCTGAATTTAAATATTAAATACTTATTTTAACGTTCACGTACGTCGCTTCGATAGCCGTGATCGTCTAGTGGTTAGGACCCTACGTTGTGGCCGTAGTAACCCAGGTTCGAATCCTGGTCACGGCAGTGTATTGACACTGATACGGCGAAGCTTTATTTTTATTTTTTCTATAAAATTCTACAAAATTTTAAGTTGATTACTATTTTGGTTTATAATTAATATTGACGGCGTTGACATACAAGGTTAAGAAGTTAAAACTAGTATGTTTTAAGACTATTAAAAAAAAACGTAATTTTTAGTAGTTGTTTTTTTAAGACATTGTTTAAAAATTATAAATATTATTTTATTGAATTAACTATGTAATGAAATAAATTGACATTTGTTTTTTTTGTCGTTGGCTGAAAAAGTGTTTGCCAATTATTGGAATAAAAATATTTTTTTAAATTAATAAATTAAGCTAAAAACAATTCATGTTTCAAATATTATATACCTTTATAACAATAATAATAAAAAAAAAATTACAAAAGAGACAGCATATATTTAGTTTAGCAGCGCCATCTGTTGACAAGAAAAGGAGTTTCGTACGTAACGATTCCCCAGGGCAGGTGTTCGTGTGCGTGACATTGGACTTCGTCACCAAGATGACGGCAGGTGGCGGCACATGTATTTGTTTTGATTCAGCCACGCACCGCAGCTGTTCGCTATCATAGAAATCTGTGAGAGAAAAGGAGTGGTGATTAGGCCGTCTTTGCTAAAAAATTACGATTTTTATATGGTTCACGGCCATATAGAAGCTTGTGCTTGTAATATGTTGAAGTGTAAGCCGTTCGTTAGGTTTACTATTGTTAATTGTGCGGTAAAATAGCGTTGAATCCTATAATTAACGAAGTTAACGTTGAAAATGACGTTTAGCTGAGTGTTTGCGCGTGTGTGAGTGTGTGTTCGTAAAGACATCATCGCGGTTGATTGCCGAAGTGAATCTTGTAACGGTATGGCTCTATGAGAATTGTCTTTTTGGTGAGTTACACGTTGTTTTGATTTGATTCCTAACCTCTGACCGTCGCGATCATGCCTGCAGCACCGTGTTGTACATTCGTAGCTATATGGTGACCTCGTTATACGGCGCTCGTTCGTGTTTCCTTTTGAAAGGCAATATTACAATTATATATTTTGCAGAACGTCGACCAAATTTCACCACTTGCGAGTCGTTATTAATTAACTTCAATAATTAAAGATTAAAAAATTACGTATTTTATTACGTATTTGTCACTTGGCATATATATATTTAGTGTTATTTAAATTATTGTCACGTATTGACATATGGATTTTAATAAATAGATTTTTTTTTAGTAATGAATAAATACTTGCTTTCATATTAAAATTTACTTTAGCAAGTTTTATTGTTAATCACTCTGACAATTTTTTCATCGTCTATCAAAGCAATTAGTATTGTGATACTAAATATAGGGTAAATTAGGAAAATGTTTTTAAATTAAATTAACAAAATATACCTATAAAATTGGATTAACAGTGTTAAATATATATTTCAATTTGAGCGAACTAACATGTAGGTGTCATTGATACTGTCGTCTGATCTTTGTGTTTAATTAAAATGGTTAACAATATTTTCGAAGATGGTGAGTTGTTTGGATTTCAAGAGAAACCATCACAGGTTCTATACTATACTATATAGACAAATACAATAAGGTAGAGTTTTAATAATATTAAATGAATCATCTGAACCAGTGCCACATATTTATGGGCAGGCAAATTACTTAGCATAACATGTTGCTCCTCTCGTCGCTTCGTCCTATAAACAAGAATCTATCATAGACTTACCTGTGGTCTACAAAGATCTGGATGATACATGCTCGTAATACAATTTTAGTTAAAACTGTGGACTGTGCTATTATTCTTTACTATCACAATAATTTTTATACTTTTTTTTATTTAATATGTTAATTATTACAAGTTTTTCTGTTTGAACGTATTGTTGATATAGTTTTGATTAAACAAATAAACTTGTTTTAACTTTGGAGAGATAGGTTCATTGATTATGATTCATTACTAAGCAAACATAATTACAATTATACTGATATTATAATTACAGATAAAAAATAAAACGTACTGCGTATTAGTTGTTGCTAATAACAGTTAAGAGCAATTTTCTTGTTAAATTGTTATGTATTGTCTATGATGGGAACGCCGACGATTTCTTCTTATTGTCCGGAGATCATATAAAGCATTTGTTCAATGAAGTGATTTTCACACAAAAGCTATTGTTATGTATAACACTGACTAGGTAATTACTGTAAAAAAAACAAACGTCTAAAAGAAGTAAATAATTTAATGACTTGAAAGAAAAAGTTTGTTGGTACATAACGATAGTTAACTTCTTTCCCAGCCAGCTATTTAGCAGCGAATTAACATAATGCAAATGTTGAAGGCGACGGATAGAGCGTGGGCGATGGAGAAATATTTACTGGTACAATTTTAATAATTATTCAGTAGGCCCTGGTTTAATCGGGCTAGGTAAATAAGAGCCTAATTCTTGTTTCGTGCATTTTCTAGAAAATTTTGACGGCGATATTTCCTTTAACATTAGTCATATAATTTGCATTGAACGGTGCGGTGCTCTATGTAATATTTAAAAACTCCCTTTCCATATTTTTAATCAATAAATGTTATGTAGTCTGCAGAAGTAAAATAAACTAATCTAGTAACAGCCAATTCGGTTTTCCTGAAGACACCCACGTCGTATTTGCACGGGGACACTGTTCCGGTAAGTTGTTCCACTCCCTTGCTATTCTTATGCAGAATAAGGAACTGAACTTGGATAGTGATTACCCGTGCACCTGATCGTTTTATTGTTCCGTTTTGAACATAATTGAAAAAATGTTCTCGATAATTTTAATAATGGTACGCACAGTAAAATGATAACTGTGGTAATCCTGTTTACCTTGAACAGTTGAACTGAGTCGGTCATGGTATTATTAAACTAATTGATATAATTTCGTACTAAATTTGGCAACAGGAAACTGAGAAGTTTTATTGGCTCTAGTTTATTTTCAGTAATTCATTTTTATGGTGATATGTTTCAAGGTTTGCCTTTACATTTGTATTCTATCACAGCTAACATTTTCGCCGCCATACAGCAATATGTAAACATTACTTTTACCGTTTGAAGAAATGATCGGAGTAAAGGGACTTAACATTTTACCATTGGAGATGACAATCATATTGTGGTATGATGTCCATCACCACAATGTTATGAGTTGATCTATTACGTATTATCGGGCCACTCTTTGCTGGCGCCGTCCATTCGCCAAATTCAAATATCACCGTGGCATCATCTCAAGGTAACAACAGGGGGAAATAATACAGATTTTAATCAGTCGTGTATGTGATAGAATTTATCATTATATTTTAGTATAAAAATTATGTGTTATAACTTTACTCTGTTATTCAAAACATTTTGGTTGATATAAGTGACGAGTTAATTTAACGCTATATTGCACTATTGTTATAAATTAATTGTATTTCAATTATCATAATAAATTACTGCGCGTAGTTGAAAGGCATTAATTATAAACTATATATATATTTATTAATTATCAGCTTTGCATTAAACCTTTATCGAGCGTTTAACTATTAAGAATAAAAAAGAATTTTGTTTGTTTAATCTGTATTTGCTATGACACCGCGGTCAACCAAATTATTCTCATTACATTAATTTTTTTGTACAATTAAACAAAATTTCACGTTTAATAATAATTGCTGCTAAAGTAATTAACAAGTTTTTAAAAAGTGTAAATTGTGTCAAATTAAAAATGTTCTCGAAATTACCTACACATAGAAAAGAGGTTCATTCGAACAGCTACACGCCGAAACCGGAAACCCTTCCGGATGTAGGTCTAGCTGCTATAATGCCATACAAAAGGCAGAAAGACATCACCGATTTCGCAAATTATGTGCTGGATGCACTTGAGAAGAACGCTCATTGGTTGAACAGTTTGATAGAGAAGCAAAAATGCTTCCGGTGCGCCCTCATGATTGGGTCGGGGCCCAATCGTTTTCAAATCCAACAAATAATCTATCCGCAACCGGACACCGAATGTAGGCTCGAGATAGAATGCAGAGATTCGGAAGACTACGACAAAGTAGCAATCACTGCGCTTCTCAAACTCACCACCGTCGATATAGATCGCATCCTAAAGTATACTAAGACGCGTTTCTTTGAAAACAGTCTGATGAAAGAGGAACTGGCCAAGGGGAAACTTTTAGGTTTCAGCTACGCGATGCTGCGACCGCTTTACGAAAATCAGTTTCGAATAACAGAGAGATTTCTCACCGGGAATCCGACACAAATTTCATCCCCTACTAAAAGGCGTCTAATTGATCGGTCCGTCACCAGAACTACAAAGAGAACAAAACAAGTAAACTGATAAAATCCACAAGGTCCACAAAGAATAACCCAGAAAGCAGCAATTATAGAAGATAAACAAATATGGTAAACAAGTGAATGGAAAATTGTTCACCCTTAGCTTTAATCGTTTCCGCTTAAAAATGAATGTATCTCGTGATTTTTTTGGTTTGATTTCTTTCTTAGTAGTTTCAGTTTTTTTTATTATTTCATTTTTCTCATTTCACAATTCAAGTTTATAATGATCGTCCTTAGTAAGGAAATTTACTTTCTTCTAACCTGCTGTTTTTCAATCGGCCGCGAATCGGCGTCCGACTAACAAAGATTAATATCTGAGAAATCGGGCCAAACCGTGCGCGATCCAACTCGTGGCCACAAATCCTTCCACCAATAACTTAATACGACGGTGCTGACCATGGCGCGTTTTTCAAAGTACCAATAATAGTTAAGTTGGTTTTGGAAAAGAGCGCAGTTTTGTGAGAACTTTCCGATCTGCTTATCGTTTGGTATAAATCATTTTGGACCGCCGCTGGTAAGTCAAATCCTGGGCCCCTTTTTCTGCAAAGTTGGAGCCCGGATTATAGGTTCACTGACCGCTACCTAATTGGCGTAATAGTTACGAGATTTATTGGTTTCGGAAATTTATAGCCCTCCTGTAATAGGATTCTGTATTTGAGTTATTGTTTGCAAAATATAGGTTGTTATTTACTGTAAAATCCATTATTTTACGACTATAATGTCTACATCGTTTTATTTACATTATAATTGTTAATTTTTTTAATAATAATTGTCAAATTTTTATTAAATTTTGTTATACTCTTTACTCATAAAATTCAATTTAAATACGATTGTAGTTTATTGCAAAAATAAAAAGTTACTAACATATTGAAGAAACATTAATATGGAGAAATATTTAATTTAACTACGCTCTTTCAATATCAAATGGCAAATAGGACAGTTCAACTATACTCAGGTTCGTGCTATTTTAAATTTCCTGCATGTTATCATCATCAGCCGATAGACGTCACTGCTGGATATGGCCTCCTCCAAAGATCTCGACGTTTGTAGGGCTTCATACGGAGGGATTCGGGCCATTACCCACCACGCTATCTCAATGCGGGTTGGTCGGAGCCAGAGACTCATGCTTTTATTAGCAGGGTACATCACGAGCAGGTGACGTTTTTTTTTTGTTTTACGTGGGGGGAAATGCCTGCGCCTACCTGCTCTCCTGGGGGCAAAGACAGGTTATGTCGGACTTGCACAAACTATAACCTCCACGATGTTCCACCTCGTCGCCTTATGACGGGGTCACAGGGGAAAGGTTTTGTACACATCCGCGACCCAACCAGCGCCGGCTGCATCATGCAGCTCCACCTCGGGAGGGAGGGAAGAACCCTCCCTTTCCAACTCTGTAAGGGCACGCCCGAACACACAGCGCGTCCCCTCCTCGGCCTCTTGCAGTCACCTGGGCAACGGTTTCCCCCGAATCCGTCATCCAGAGGCCATGGGAGCCAAGAGAGATAACTCTCTCGACTCCCTGCGGCGTATCCGATCTTTGGTTCCGCCGCCACTCGTTATACGACCGCGGAGGATAGGGAGAGCGGCGCATCGCAATATCGACACTCCTTTCCTTCCGCGACTCCACCTCGGCTGCAAAGGGTAGTATAAAGTTGACCCTGCAGCCCACCGGCACGCATCTGAGGTGAGCTCACATTAATAGGAGCTCTAACCTGGAGGCGGTCGCCTCGGGTCGGCCCTACACCTCGGGCCGGCCGGGTAAGTTCCTCTTTAGTTTACCATGAGGGACCACGCCACTGAGCCCCTCCGCCACTACAAGGCGGGAAGCTGTTCGGGCGGGAGCAGGTGTGGTTGGCTTGGGTCCCACGAGTTGTTATGCGGGACCCCTGACACCCAACCTGCTTGTTATGTATTATTTTAACCAGATACTTTTTTTTCGCAGTTAAATGCGAATTTCGTTTCCTAGCATGTTCACCTCTTTGACTTCATTGTCGTTTAACTTCATCACGAATTAAGATCGTGTTAGCCCATTGAAAACAAATCAAAATGCTTCAACAAATTAAGCGATGCTTAAGACGTCAGTGCTAATTGCCAACCACAGTTTACTATATTTTCTCCGGTTTCATTTCCGCTCTTTATCTCCAGCCAACTTTTGAATCGTGCCTAGTAGTTATATACGTGTGATTTAGGGTAGTTCTGCTTTCACTTTTCAACATAGAGTCGGCCATAGACGATGCTGCCATTACGATTAAATTTTTATTTTAAACATGGCAAGGGATTCTGATGGCACCCCCACGACGCGGAAGCACGTTATCTTTAGATTTAAAGCTTGTGGGCGATAATAGCACAGCGTGGAAATTGCTTCGACGAAATTTTACACGAGAAATGTACGAATGTTCCATCTCCTTTGATATACTGCCGTCTGTGAGAAGGATTTTATCAGGTGTTTCAGCGTTGCGTGAAACTTCTTCCATCTAGTGATTTTATTTTATGCATCAATAGGCTAATACTTTACCTAAATTTCTCATGATGTTAATCGATAGGAACCGGTGTGGCATATCATCAGCTCTGCATCTGGATGCAAACCTAACGTTAACCGCGATCCGCAGACATGATTGTCTTCTAGATAGGTAGTAGCCTATCAATATCTAGAAGACACGGTCTTCTGTTTTCGTAATTATGTGTATCGACCAACCATGGAGATGCTGTTAATTAAATCGAGCAGCAGGAATCATATATTGTGTTTTAAAACGTTGACATTGTGGTGCCGTGTAAAGATCTCAAGTTTTAGTGTTAAGCAAGAGCATATTACTTATCGTCAAACAGGTTTTTCTATCTGCACTGTGCAGTTTTGTAAAGGTTAAGTTGTAATCAGAAAATAATGTTGTTATTTTTGTTTGTTCGTTCTACATTAATTACGATGTTATTTCCGAGCAGTGATTTGGTTGTCCCAGGCCTGGAGCGTTACATAAATCCGCTTCATCGTCGATTCAAATTGCCTCCCGTTCAACTTACACTGAATTATCATAAAGGCCGCTGTTTAACGGTGCTGGGGCAGAAAAATGCGCATAACGCTCCCTCGCCGATTGCCTTGTTTTTTTGCGATTTTAATAAAATCTGAAAAAAAAAATGGAGAGCTGTATTTTTTAACATTTGATTACCCAGAGTATACAAAACATCCTGAAGTAAAAATGGATATATTTCGCAATGAAAATTCATCTTACTAGAAGATAATACAGAACACAAATTACTAACTAACACTACACTAACTGTAATAGGTCTTTGTTGCCGGAACAGTAGTATCCAAACATTACTGTGTTTCGGTTCAAAGGGCGTTGTGACTAGTGGAATTATTGAGGTGTACTTAAAATCTTATGTCTCAAGGTGACGAGCACAATGTGGTGCTGTATATGTTGTCCTATTTAGCGCCACGTTCTGAGCAGGCGTATTACTTAATCATCAGCTGAAGGTCTTGCTCATCTCGTTGATTTGTAGAGTAATAACTAAAAACAAAACGCATTATTTAAATCACAGATCACGTTATAATGGTCATCATTATCAACCCATAGGCGTCCACCGCTAGATTTAGGCTTCTCTCGTAATCTCTACGTCGATCAGTCTTGTCGCATCGATGATAAATATTAACATCATCATCAGCCGATAGACATCCACTGCTGGATATAGGCCTCCCCCAAAAAAGTCTACATCGATCGATCGTTGCGCTA
Organism: Ornithoptera alexandrae; assembly: GCA_029030555.1. Classification (NCBI taxonomy): domain Eukaryota; kingdom Metazoa; phylum Arthropoda; class Insecta; order Lepidoptera; family Papilionidae; genus Ornithoptera; species Ornithoptera alexandrae. The sequence continues at coordinate 2,868,638 of JARDVY010000007.1, read as the reverse complement.
CAGTCAGCATGGCGTCTGTAGGGGTTCATATGGGGCCATTTCCCATCATGCTGGCTAAATGCGGGTTAATCCAGCCAGAGCCTCGTTTGTTGATTATCAAGGTGAACTACAAGCAGGTGAGGTTTGCTTGGGTCCCGTGACTTGTCCCCTTACACCCTATAAATAAATATTAACATTTGTTAATAAATTGAAATGTCTATAATGTTTTTTATAACAAAGAGAATGTTATTCTTTGAAAGTTTTTTAAATGCATACAACCCTTTTGATTTCGTTTCAAAAGGAAGTATCATTCTGAACCGTCTTTATTTATAAACAATGGACGATTAAATATGATCGGACTTATCCAATTTAGTATAGAAATGTTGTTTAAATGTACGGACGTGTCTCATACAACAAAATTTACCTTACAATAACAAGAATACCTCGCCTAAAACATATGCGAGTACAAAGCTTGGGTGTACCATTAAAAAGCCGTCGCTGGGCCCCGTCACATCTGTCCGCAGGGCGATTCATCGACCCTCTTAGCTGTCCACCTGCTTCCTGTCACCTCGTATCTCTCACCGGCTTTAAGCGAATACCTTGAATTTTATATATTTACGAGAACAAGCGTGAGTTGGAAATGTGATACTTTTTATATTACCGCCTACTTCAGTTTTCATTTTTATACCAACAAATTAATACTCATCGCTCGCTAAATCATACAAATGTGTATTTAGATGTTTATTTGTATGTAATGTAATTTTGGTTGCTTTTTATAAACAGACATACAATTTTTTTTGATGATAACAAAATTAATGTTATTTGCTAGGTATTTGGAAACTTTTCCGCTCCTACCTATTACTCATTTTCTCCTAAAGAAAGCAAAGCTGTGGTCGCGTTCATTCTGTATACAATTTTATCGTTTACAATTTCCATTAGGTCACTTGCTAAGGTTTTTATTTTGAAATATCGTGGCCGCTTATCCAGCAACAACGAACTTTCTGCATAAAACCTAGGTCATGTAATCTAGAATATGATTTAGTTGTTTGGCATTGCTCCAAGGCGTAGTTTATTCGCGTTTAACTTTAGTATTAGCATAGGGCGTTTAATATTTATGTCGCGGTTTCTACTTTTTCTAATTACAAACGGTATAATGTCGTGTTTGTTGAAGGGGTGAGTATTTGCTTAGGCAGTACATATACTAAAGGGGTGTAAAGGGTCCCGCACATTCACAGGACTCAAGCAAACCTCACCTACGCTTTTTTTATCTATATCATTAAATTCTCCAAAAGAATTTAGTGATTAGCAAAGTGCACCCACTTTGCTAATGAACAAACGAGGCTTTGGCTCCCACCAACCTGCATTAGGCCAAAGTGGTGGGAAATGGCTCAGATTTTCCCATGTGAATCCCGATAAACGACGGTTCCTACTACCCGGCGGTAACGTAGACTATGCTGACTGTATGTGGAGTTCCTTGGGGGAGACCTATGTCCAGCAGTGGACGTTCTATCGCGTGATGATGACTCGTGTTTATATCTTAAGGGGATTGTTATCATGTAAATAGATTTTATAGTATAATTTAACGATGACAATACAAATGTTTTCAAATAACTCGTTGAATACAATAAAAAAGTAATATGATGGAGTTAATGATTGTAAATCATTATCGTCATCATTATTATTCAACCACAGCTGAAACCAGATTTCTCCAGTCGATTTTCAGCGCTATCCTGTGATTTTCGCCAGGTCTTCGGATCACTTGGCTGACGATCGCCCCAAGCTGCGTTTACTATTACGTGCTCTCCCGTCAAGGATCTTCCTGTCTCATCAGATGTTCGATCTTGCTTAGTTTACAATAAAGAATGAAAATAATCTTGTAATAAAGATTTAATTAAATAATCCTCATCAACCGCTAGACATTCTCTTCTGAACAAAAACTTCTCTCAAAATTGCCACGCCAATCGCTCCTGCGCTGCTCCTATCCAGCTGCATTCTGTGACCTTCTTCACATCGTTGAGTTTAATAACAATGTGTATGTATAAAACGTATCTTTTTACATGCACCTATGTTTTATTTATCAAAGCATCGAATCGAAGGAGACGTTCAACTGATGGTAAGAGATATGCTTGCCCACAATAACGCGGCGCTTATTAGGCTGGTAAACACAGTACCACATTGTGTTCCACTAATTAACCGAAGTAACTTCACCAGCTATAACACCCTTCAAAACAACACGGTAATGAGTAAGAGCTATATAGTAGAGTAGCGGTGATGCCTACCTAGACGGTCTCCGGTAACAGAAGTCTACCACCAATAAAAGTACTTGTCGACTTTTAAATGTCTATAAGCGAAGGTTCGCTTCTCACAGAACCCTTGTATTGATAAATGTGTCACTCGATCGTACCGTACTGAAGGGGTCTAATTTCGTGATAATGTCTCGTCAAACGGACAAATTTGTGTTCGGAGCCCGCTCGTCTGCTCGCCTGCTCGCCCGCTCGTCTGCTCGCCTGCTCGCCCGCTCGTCTGCTCGCCTGCTCGCCCGCTCGTCTGCTCGTCTGCTCGCCCGCCCTCCCGTCGCTGGGATAAGCCCCTCCACTGTGATAAAAAACAATGTATGGGCTACTAGTACTGGATTGTGGAAATTTTTAGAAATATGAATACTGTTACATAAATCTATTTTGAAACTTCTTTGATTACCTGTAAATGTTTTTTTTTATCGGAATCTTTCCAAGCTCCGGTCTTGTAGATACAATATAGAATATAAGTGAAAGTCCTTTGAGGAAACATACGGATGTTTCCTCTCAACCATGAACATTTTTTTCTGGTTCTGAAGTATATGTTCAAACAGGAGAATTAAGAGCGAAAGATGTTTGGTGGTACTGCGTGGCATCACCGGTATCACCGGTAAAATGTGTCGACATTTAAGTTAAGTTGACAAAGTTAATTTTGTTTACGCATTATATTGCATGTTATGTTTGACTGTTCTTTCAACGGAAATTAATTCCGTTCAATACCATACCCATGTTCAAATTTATACTCTCCGAAGGGTTGGTGTCCTACCTACTGAAAATATATTATTACAAGATTCAACACATCTTAAGTTGAAAATGATACCAATATTACAAAAGCAATCATTCTATTACTTAATACAGAGATTGGTATAGGAGTAAATAGATAAGATCATACAGAAGAGAATGATTGGTATAGTTAAAAGAATATAGATATTTTCAGCTTAATTTCTTAAAAAAGATAACATAGATATTTCGAAAGACTTATTTTATGTTGTAATTATAGATATAAGTAGAAGTAATGAACGAATTGTAATTGCATACATTGAATTTTTAGTACGTACGTAACTTAACGTAATGTGTAGTGTACGAAGTGCATTCTGTGCGAGCTCTCAAACGCAAGGCGACGTGTCCCGCGGATTGTTTTATTCATACGTGTAACGGAAGTTATCCGTTCTCCCTTCCGGTTCGACAATATATCTGCCCATAAAACATCCTAACTTTAAATATGAAAGAGGACACGGGGATATCGCGGTGCTATTTTAGGGCGGCCATAAATATTGTTAGATAAATATGTATCATTGGCCGCTGTCGGGGATGCAAGGAATTGATGCGAGATCCTTATTCGAAATAGGGGAAAGGCCAAGTGTTCCGTGTGAAGTTTTGCTATTTTATAAGACTTTTTTTTATTAAATGGAATGGACGAAATAGTTCCAACCATACACTCCTTAGAGACGATAAACAGTTTGAAATTTTTTATATTCATTTGTTTATTCTACTACAGGCTATAATCTTTTCTAAAAATTTTATTATTAAAAGATTAACAGTTAAACTGACTAATAAGTATGTTTACACAGCATCACATTGTCCCCATCGTATTCACAATTGCTTTGTTGGACTGTCCTAGTAATGTTGTTAATGTTAAACCAAACAATATCGAAGTATTACTTGAAAAAAAATTTTTTAATGTATATGTGATACATTTCGTTTCAATAAAATCTTTATGTTTATGTTTAATCTAAATCACTCTTTCATAAGTGTTAAACGTTAAGTTTTTATCAATGTATCCATTTCACCGATTATGTTAAGTGTTCATTGAAATTTACTGAAATGAAAGCCTTGTCCGAGTTCGGTGGTTTGTAAGTCGTATTGCAAGTTACACGCCTTTTCGAGGATAAGAAATGGGCGTACATCCTTTATGTCCTGACCCTATGACAAATGTCTGTGTCCGTCGCAAGACGGGTTATACAACGCGTGAAATTACTGTCTTCGGTTACTTCATACGTTACATATGTTTATTGCTTAAATTGTTTATATAATTTTATTCTAAGTAATACTATGAAAGTTTAATATAAACTAGTTAGGTTTGGGAATATTTCTAGAAAGAAGACTCTATATTAGAAAGTCTGCGATATTATTCTGGATCATCCCAATCGTAACTACCGACTCACACCAAAGATGATTCTTGAGGCTGAATCAAAAAATGTTTTAAATTTAATACAGGAGATGGTTGGGTAATACCTCCGGCTTGGGATTTCATTATTAATAAAAATATCACAAATACCTCATCATTTTACGAAGATCTGATGTAAGCAATATTAAAAAAGAGATCATACTTGGTAGGTTTCTGGAAACTGTCTAAGTTTATATAATATAACTGCGGTCTCTGTCTGTTATTAGTTGGCAAACATTACTTTTTATGTTTGAAGAGCATTGTTGCTGGTAGAGGTAACATATTGTCTCATTGTGGTGAACTCAGTGGTAGTGCAGAGTTATATCATCGTAACCTGCACCACATTGTAACAGGAGACGTGTTCATTATCCATCGGAATAATGCCTTGATCGTCTCAAAAAATATGGAATATATCAAACAGTTGTAACTAATTAATTAGAAATGTAATAGTTGCTTTAAAACGCTGTACCGTTGCGAAGAACTAATATAGTACATTTGGTACAGAGTGCGCCCTGGACGTAGTCTTCTTAAGAACAAGTCCTTTAAAGTATATCAATGTAATGTAATTTCGCTCGTGTCGCGAAGACAGTATTGCAAGGCTCGGGGGTGGTGGAGGCTGGTCACGTAACACCCCACTCAAGTTTAATTAAGCGGTGATTAAAGTTCGAGCGTGGACCGAAGTGAAAATCTACTCCGCTGCCCCCACCACTGGTTCCGTCCGACGTCGCACTTTTGCCTTTCCATTTTGTTAATGTCTGTATTCAACTAATGACATTGATCTCTTATATCGTGTCCTCTTTTTTATCTATATCATTAACTTCTCTAAAAGAATTTAGTGATTTCATATTAAATAGATTCTATTATTCAATTAAGGACATCTTCATATAGGAACAGTAATGTGTTCTTCTTTAAAGTTTAGGTCGATTAGAAGTAAAGGTCATGTTGTAGTAAACAGTTTATACAATCGCCATAGCCATTTTTAGTTAGCTGATAGTTTTTTTATTTATAATACGAAAAAACTATAACAAATATTTTTCATAAAGGATTTTCGTGCAAATTTCATTTTTGTTTAAAATGCTCATTCGGCTCTTTCATCTGAAAATTTTGGCAAAAGAAATGGGAGTGTAGTTAAGGAGGCGTTTGATAGATATCTCAGCGAAGTGAAAGAGACTACGCGCGCAACCTGGTGCTTCATTAAAAATTTAAACAGCGGGGATGTAGGCTCGCCGGGTGAGAGACGAGGGTGCAATTGATCTGAGAGATCATGGTACAGTCCTTTATTCCTATCGAGCCTACGCAGATGCATCGAGCGCTTCAAAATATGCTAAGCAAGTTAAATATTAAAATCGGTGCGCTCTGTAAGTTATCCTATTGAATAATTTATTGGTTGCTTAAAACGGTCGGCGCTCTTCAGCCGACGCGGGCCTCAGCAGTAAAACCTTTTAAATGCAAATATTGTTTATAATTTAAATTTTCTAAGCATTACCTTCTACTAAGCATTACCTATTCTAACATTACCTTGATATTGAGACTTTATAATAATTTAATATATTTTCATCTTCACGGTAGGTTATATCTTCAGTAGAAATATAAAATATGGATAAATAAGTAAGGGTACCGCTGTAGAACATTTTTATCATATTTAAAAAAATTTGCGCAAAGTTGTAGCTCGCTGGCTTAATGGTTACAGTATGCCGCTTTCATTCCGAAGATCGCGAGTTCGAATTTTGGCGTCTACAGATGACTTTAATATATTTAAGTTTTGTAAATTTGTGAATTTAAGTAACAATAGCGAAATACAAACGGTGAAGGAGAACATCGTTAGGAAACCTGCACATGACCTAGAATTTATTCTAAGGTGTGTGTGAAGTCACCAATCCGCACTGGGCCCGCGTGGTGACTATGGCTGATCGCCCTCACATTGAGGGTAGGCCTGTGCCCCAACTGTGGGGACGTAGATTGGTTGTAATACATATATATATATAAACTTTTTTCATATCAATGCAGTGTTTAAGTTAAAAGTAAAAAGATCTAAAGTTCTGCAAGGTTACCGAAGAGGACGCGTCCGACAGAGCGAAGTGGAAGAGAAAGACCAGAAAGGCAGACCCCACCATCAGATGGGAATAATAAATGCCACGGAGAGAGTGAGAGAGGCAGTGTTTAAGTTAAAAAGTTACAAATAACGTTTTCATATACATAACATTTATGTTACATAACTTTAAACAAAATGAGTAAAGAATGAAATAAGTGCAGCGACTTATGTTTATTTTGTTTTGCCGTCGTTTGCTATGCTTTAGATCGTTAGATCTATGTTAAATCGTTGTAATTAAAAATTCGCCTGTAAAAAGAAATTATACCAAATTGCCGAGGAAGGCGGCCCTTAAAAAGATTTTATTTAATAAAGCCCTCGTATAGCGTTTCGTACATAATTGTGAACTAATTGCGTTCTTAGGAAAAAGGGACCCCCGCCCTTAATTGGTAATTGTGCGAGCGATAAATTTTATATATCTTTGAACGGGAAACAATTGCGATTTCTTTATAGCATTATAAATATTGTAGTTATTATGTGAAGCGATAGATATTTGTTATTAAAACGTTACAATTTTCGTTTCGTTATGAATTTGTCGTATAGCGGCTCACACCCTATGATAGCACTTCCATATATATTGGGACTGATAAATTGGTTTAGCTGCCGAGGAGATTCTTAAAGAATGTCTATAAACTGTATGGATTTATCAGCTGATGATTGATGATATTTATGATTAGGTAATAGTCTCTTTATTCTGTTTTATGACAAAAAGAATCCGCTTCGATATACAATACGCAGTGTTTTCAAGGTAAGGACAGTTTATTCTATCATACATACATTTTTTTTTAATATTGAACTGAGGCAATTTTTATTAACAAATCTTATACATGATCATCATCTCATGCTTCCAAAGATGGTGTATCTGTTTAAGATTATATGACCTTTTAAATAGATTAAAATCATCCACATTATATGTAGGTGTCTAAATTAAGTTCATTGCGTGCTTAATTATTACTCCTGTTATTAATTCAGGTATTTCTTTATTAATCGGAGCAACTAGATAAGTTAAAACGTTCATTTGATGGTAAAGTAATGTGTCTGTGAAAATGTTGTACTAGTTAGGATGGTAAACACTGCGCCACCGCCTCTTTACCTCAGTAATTCCAATAGCTACAGTTTCATTCAAACTTGTATACAGTATTGTTTGGCAGCAGAAGTGATAGCTGTAGTGGTAACTACCTTGACGGTTTCCGGCAACAGAGACCTTACACCAGTAAGTTCATTGCTTTTGGTTCATTCTGTTATTTAACTGATCACGGATAATAATTATTATGATCTTCAAATAATATGATTATGGTTTCGTAGAGATTCGGTTGATGGCAATAATTGGTATGTATGAGAATGTGGCGCTAGTTAAAATAGTAATTACAGAACACTGCGTCACCGTCTCCTTACCTCAGTAATTCCACTAGCTCCAATACCCTTTGAACCGAAACACAGTAATGTATGCACACTGTTATTTGACGGCGGAAATTGGAGCCGCGGTGTTACCTGCTTAGACGGTCTCCAGAAAGAAGAGACATAAAATAACACCTTTTCAATTTCATCTGTTTCTACCTTTTCATTACTTAGACCTTATTAGGTGTAGGACCTTATTTGAGTAGATCTAAAGAGGTCTAAGTTATAGGTATATTCAATGATGTACAGTTTATTATGGTGGGGGTTGAGACGGCATTCACGACGCTTCATTAGTGTTACTCTACGTTTGTGAAAGACAGTTATTGCCCTCGTTTCTAACGATGTTTTTATGTAATTCTTTACTTAGTGGTCTATTCATGAATGTATATAAGCAAAGGGACAGTGTTTAGACATAGCTATATAAGCATTTATAACAAGTTTTACTTAGATCAAAAAATCTTCAGATATTTTGTTTCGTAGACCAATAACGTTGTAACTTAAAAGCCTTATACTATTTACAAATTTATACTATAAAAAAAATATTCCTGTCATTTGATATTGAGGTTAAATAATAAAAAGGTTATAATAAGGTTATTTAAATATTACGTCTACAACCTGAGAAAATTAGATTTTAGATATGTTTAAGTCGTTCAAATTGTCTTTCCTGTATTCAAATTTATCTTTTTTTTTTCGAAGAGTTGGGTTTAAGATCTATCTACATTTGAAAAATGTCTACAAAGCTTACTGTTCGTACATTAATAACATAGCGTGGTTTTTTTGTTACTCTTGCTTACCTATTATAAGTACAGCTATATTAACATCGAGTGAAATCTTAAATCTTAAACATACTACTGTTTTGTGGCAGAAATAGTCTCCGTCTCATTATCGTTTTAGACAACCTCTGATAACATCATCCTTCATCATTATCAGCCGACAGACGTCCACTGCTAGACATAGGCTTCCCCAAAGATCTCCACAATCTCCTCTGATATTAGACAACAGAAACCAGTGAGGAGGGTAACAATCACAAAATTATTTTTCCTATACAGTCGTAAATTTATAGCAAACTACGATTAATATATCTTGAGAATGTATATGAAAGATTTAATGAATCCAAATTGATATATATTATGTAGTTGAAAATTCCTGTGTAATTTTTTTTTAATCTCGCACTCCAATGAAAGTTAATTATGCTGTTCAAGCAGTTCCTGCAGAGGGGAATTAATTGAGAGCTCCTCGAACTTCAACTTTTTATTCCTTCTAACACTTTAAGTTGGAATAATTTGTTGGATTTATGAAAACGTTTAACGATCGCTCTTATTAGACTTGACTGTTGTAATAATTAGATGATGCGCGTCAGCAATTCAGATAAGGAATTTTGATATTTCCACTTCATTAACCGTCTATAAGCTGCGGATATCGGGATATCAGTATTTGAGCTTATCGAAAATGTATAGTATTTTCTATAATCCGTCTCGTAATGGTTCTTTTAAATAAAGTCTAGGTATATTCGTATGTGAATGACCAGATGGGAATAGGGTGAAGATAGGTCGCACACAAAGATCACATACCCAGTTTTCATTACACGGGGGAAAAAGCGGCGGATTTATGTTTGAGTTAAGAAACACAAGATTTCAATCCCGGCTTCATTTAATTAAGTATAGCCCGTGGGTATACGCGGGTTTTATTTCACTGCCTGTTTATATCCTCCAATAATGTGATCCTGTCTATACAGATATAATTATCGTATATAATATTAACCGCCAATAATTCATACATTGCAATAGGCAATAGGATACGTCTATCTATAAATAAATAATGCTAGTTAATATGTAATACGTAAATCCTTTAGTTTAGGATCATCAGCTTTCATTAGTGACGACTATTAAGTCTCGAATTATACAATTCATTAATACTTCGAACGTAAGCAATAATTTGTCTTAATAAAGGAAATGAAGAAAGTTTACAAGATGCTGTCCATTATTGGGGCCCGGTCAAGAATCGAAACATATCGGATAACCAAGTTAAGTTAATAAGTGAGTCCCCTCGGGGTGATAGTTCGGAGGGCTGTCCCCGTCGGACCTCAGGTGCGCCTCGAATTGTTTCCGTTGGAAATCATTTAGTCCCCGCTCCGGGGATTACTGTCTTTGGAGAAAATCGTTATAAAAATCGCAATGCCGCTGTATTAACTTATAAGATAACTTGGAATCATAATAATTTTATTAAATGTATCTTGGTTTAATATTAGTCGTGTCTAAGAATTTGTTCTCCTGTTTTCTATTATACATTGGAAGATTTCGACAAAGAGCGAGTTTCGTATTCTGCAAAATTCTATTTTTAACAAATACCTCACTCCTGAGCTTAACAATTCATGTCTGGCTCCATTCTTGGATAGTAGTTGAATGCATTCTGATTTCACTATTCATGGCTCTCTCGTAGCTTCGGGGCGCACTGATAACTGAATTAGATTTCAACCGTGAATTTATTTCTAAAGATTTTTTTATAGTATTCAAACTATTAAATATTTATAACTATAGCTTTCGCTATCGTATCCTCTATTGTTTTTAATTTTATTATTAATAATAATTCAAATATTGTGTGAGAGAAGACATGTGTAAGAAGAGTGTGAATTCAGATATGACGGCTGATAGAGGGATATGGAAGGGCAGTACATACTGTGCTGACCTCACATAGCTGGGAAGAGGGCAGGACGAAGAAGATTCCCTTCATTGGAGTACGTATTGGTTCAAATATATCTAGCCCGTTGACCCACTATGGTCTTTCTCATTTGTATAATTCTATTAAAAAAAAAATTAAATACGTACTAAATTGACTTGTAGAGAATACATTAAATCTGTCCTACTCTTTGATGTAGTGATAAAGTTTTACATGAAAATTATAAAAGTGGTATTAGTGTATTGATTCTCGTTTCCTTATTTCTTTATAAAAACGTTAAATGTAGTTTTAAGCGTACGACGTAGTTAAAATTCTAATTAACCTCTTTTATATATCCCGTACGATGTGATTCTGTTCGATTAGATTTTACGTCCTGTTCTAGAAAGTTCCGCGGAACAATTAAAACACTGCACAGCGGCCGTAACGGCGGCTAATGCCACTGCGTTATAGTTTCGTTGAATGTTAAGTCGTTAACACGATCTGAACACCCTCACCAATTACAAGTGGAGGATGTTCGAAATGGTCGGCGTCTCGATGGGCAACTAAATTAATTGGCTGTGGTGGTTGTATTGGTTTTTGTGGTCACCGCCGCCGTTTTAAAGCTTTTAGCGCAGGTCCGTTTTAAGTACCGCTTAATTAAATAATAGAGGTTTCATTTGCAAGACTTGTACTTGGTTTATTTTAATGAGCATCCAGATTGTCATAATTATGAATGTTATTGTTTGCGACTATATCACTACATTTTTCTTTATCAATAGTATTATATGAATATTAATATTTTTTTTTTCTTGTCTATCCATTGTGCAATAGAAGAATTGGAGCCTACTAAATAAAGATGACGATGAAGATATGATACGTGTATCGCATTAATAAAGCAATTACTGGTCAAGACCGTGTTGTTAGTTTAGTATATAATACAGTAAATGAAGTCTCTATCACATTCGTGAATACTTCGTAAATGTTTTAGTTATTAGTTTAGTATGACCTTCATTTATATTATGTTTATATTTCTGCGCCATTGAACTTTGTCGGTATATAATTGACTGATCCCGTCTATTGTGTTGGACATAACATCCCCACAATTCTTTGACGAAGGAACTTTGTAAAATTCTTTGCTGACCTCTAAATAACAGGAACAATATCTCTACCGAATTTTGTGTATTTACGTCTGATAGTTTTTAAGATCTCGTGATGAGTCAATGAATCTCTCTGAATGATAAGGTTTAGCCAATAAACATGTTTTTTCCAAATTTCTAATAATAGTCTGATGTTCATGAGAGATGTTACAACAGTGGTAAGATTATGAGAACTATTTACGTGTGTATGAATGTGGTTGTATTATATTTGATATGCAGTACCTGAACGGCAGACCAATTCTGAGGAAACTGTTGATAGTGAATAAAATATGTAAAGTGAACCGAAGTAATATTCAATCCCTGATTTCAGTGCGTAGTGAAGTGCTGGATTTTAATAAAGTCCTTCCACGTTTAATATTTCAATGCATACTCTTCTGTGGTTTTCAAACAACGTCTGTAAACCCATCCTAGGATGCTTTTATCTTTGTCTCCGAAGGAAACGGGGATGAAATCGGAGCGGCGGCTCAATATTTCTCTCCCTCCGGATTTCAGCGATGATAGCCGGCACGCAGAGAAATGCTCTTATTTAAATATTAAATATCTTTTAATATTTTTTCCATCTTTCTTTTTATGTACTTCATCTCGTTGCGCTCATTCAATGCGGAAAGCTTCAGTTGCTGTAAATAATCATCTCCTTTTACTATAATAAGGAATATTATACTTAATTACTTTAACTTGTGGTTCAGAGATAGTTTTATAAGTAATATATTATACGAAAAGGTCAGTGTTTAGTTCAGTGAGACACATAATGTCGTGGTTGTAATTTAAAGTCAGTTTGTAGTATTTTATTGAGGGTAAATGTTTTTTTTTATGATCCAGTTACATGTTATATACTTTTGGAGTACCGTGTAAATTTATAATTATGTGATTTGTTATGCAAAGTATATCTTTTACAATGAGCAAAATCTACGAAGGATAGAAATATAAGTTTAGTTCATTCAACTCGATATTGGTTAGTTTATATATAAATCATAGCATTATGTCGTACTATGTAAGGCAAGAATAAATAAGCCAATAAATTAAATGATATGAATGCTTAATTACAACTTATATTTAAAAAACTTGAGTAAAACTTAACGTATTATTAATATTTATACAATAAAGAAAAGGGACAAAATCTTTCTCAGGCATGTTAGTAATTTTCTACAAGTTGAAACGTTAAACAACCCATAAATATATTAAAAGGGCGGCGGGAAAGGGAGGAGAGAGGCGCAAGTCAATTTACTAAACCATCTGAGCCTCGTTGCAGCATAATAGCCTGAACACTTCCGGATTATTCTCTTTAAAGAAGAGATTTTTTTCTAATTTACAACGGGCTATTATCTCACATAGTTTTAAGTGACAATGATGCTGTAAATGGTAGTGTGCTTAATCAGAATACTGTAGCTTTAATATTTTGATAGATGAAACAGTGCAATGCGGTTATGGCGACGATTTATAATATGAGGGTGGTAGTTAGTTAAGAGGGAGTGAAAAACCGTATCACCAACCAACCTCTTCATTGTGTGGATCGGGAATCGAACCATGAACCTTCATGTAAATTGGTAAGCACATAGCATCTGCACTTCGTGGGCAGATGTGTTTTGTGTTCTTATCATCATTAACAGCCGACAGACGTCCACTGCTGGACATAGACCGCCCCAAAATCTGTATTATATTATATTTATTATTGTGGCTTTATATTATATTTTAATTATACAGTGACAGTACTAAAATCTTCGTCAGGTATATATTTAAACTTCCATAAAGAATATTGTTCAACGAATTCAAACGACTAAACTTGGCGTAATTTCTTTCCATCAAACAAATTTTTTTTTTTTTATATAAATAAATAGATGAAACGACTTACATTTCACCCCGACGAAAACTTAAACGGAGCTGTTCCCAAAAGTGGGACATAAATATATGTTGTTATATATAATACTAGTATATAGCCTAAAAAATTATGAACACAAAAACTTACTTTAGAGTTATATTATTCTACTACAATCGTAAATATGAATGGTTTTATTAAGCTGAAAGTTTCGTTGGTAATATATCAAATTGACTCATTCCGCTTCCGTATTCATACCAGCTAGTTTATGGGCAATGGAGGCTAAGTGCAATAAGTGGTAGCGTGCCGTAGCGTACTGAGTGCAGCACTCGTAAATTATCCCGGAAAGAGCTGCCGATACAAAAGTAAGGGTTATACATAAATCGGGACGAGGTACTAGAAACAGGCCTTAGGGAAATATAATCTCCGATAAAGGCGTTACTAGATGTGGTATTATTCCCTGAGACTTTTTTAAGCGTGTTGCGAGCACAGGTTCATTTACTAGGTCCTGGGTCTCCTTGCAATGCAGTAAAAGTGACCACTGAATTAATTTTATAAGTAAGAAATCCCATATAATTTCGACTTGCCTCTTAGAGCCTGGGTATCTAATAATGATTTTCTTTTGGAAAAAAAATCTGTTTGCCATAACAAAATATTGATTTAAATAAATAAATTTATAATTGGTACAAAATCTTTATAAAAGACTTTGAAAGTATAGATGAGAACAAAATTACATCAAGTTATAACTTTTCCCTATGTAGTATGTACACAAGCGGCGTAGTAGGTTAATTAAAAACTTTTCCTACCTCTTCAGTAAAATTTACTTTTCAAAGTTAAGTATCAAAAAATATGTTTTGAAACTTTTTAAAATTAAAAAACAAATTGAAGTGTATGAAAAATTAACCCTGCAACTTCTTACGTTAAATCCGAAGATGGTTGGTGCTCTCGCGCAAGTTTCAAGTTTCTAGGCGGATATGATGCTGGTCCATTTTGAACAGCAGTCTAAGAGTTAGCTAGAGTTACCGAGAAAGCATTTAGGAGATATATTTCGATTTAGTATAATGAATTGAACTCATAAATTACACTTCAGAAGTCGGATTTGTTATTAATTTCATTGCTCATGTAGCATCTTCAGAGAATATCTTTATTACTAGGAGCGAGTAAAAAGTTGCTACGCCATCATATCCAGTAAGTTTATACCTGCAATAAGAAAACACGCTCCGGGATAAACAGCTGATTCCATTATGAGAATGGCTTGACTTGGGGCGGCCGTAGACCGGCTCTTTGGGGCGCGTTCGTAATTACACAGTTCTTACCCCGGTACGTGATTACTGCGATCCGGTAATCCAAGGTGGCTCACACAGAAAGGGTTGCTGTCGACATCTGTCACTTAATCAAGAATTAGATTGCTCCGTTCGACTGCCGTTTGTGATTACATATTGATCTGCAGTACAACATATTTAAGAACACTATGAAATTTTTTCTGCATTTCGAAATAGCCAACCTTTTGTGTATATAAACTTTATGTAACTGGCGGGTAGTTAGAATATCCTTATCGTCACACTAAATAGCGATAGAAAATTAAAATATTAAAGATAGCAGCTTTTTATGAAACATCTACAGGTGGACCGATGATCTGGTGAGAATCGCGGGAACCACTAGATGCGAGCAACGCGAGACCGATTAATAACTGTACATTTTAATAATGTATATATTTAAATAACAAACCGTAAGAAAATATATTAGGTAATTGTATATAAATACAAGTTTGTTTGAAATTCTTTAGAAATGAGTCAATTTTTAATGAACTTAAAACATCACCGGCGCAATGTTAAGGGTTAAAAATTTGAGATTTATAATTTCTTAACTTCGCTTTCATCTAGCCTGCGGTATAAAATAACTTCATATAAATAAAAAGACATTAAAAGAGTACTTCTTTTTCTTAGTGTCTCTGCAACTAGTGGAGGTTGGCGATCAGCGTGGTACAGTCGTTTCTGTCTCCTAAGAGAGCCGGGCATTCGGGGCGTTGTTATTATTGGACTTTTCCACGCTGAACACTAGTGAATATAGTGCAGTGGTTTCCCGTTGCCTTCTGCACTTCAGAACTTCAGAAACTACATATTATAAACAGGCGATTATTAAGGTGTTTCGGACTTTGTACTAGCTACTAGCTACAACGATCTTTAGATGAAAATATTACTACCCTACTTGTAACCTAGACGGACTTAGCACGAGAACCTTTTTTTTATCAGCAGTTTAGTACATGAAATTTTAACGTGGTATTATAACTCCCTCGTTATCTTCAGAAAGAACTGGATTAATAAAAAAAATCTACTTGTAAGGATAACTTTCTTCTTTTTTTCATATAAATTATGTTTGACGATAAAATATATGAACGCATTCCTCTGTGAGCCGGAAGGAAGTTAATCAAGTTTTCAGCCGTGTATACAGCCGCGCCATCCCGCGTAAGGCGTCTAGCTAATTTAGAGCTGTGGAATTCGCCTAATAAGTCCGCCAGCCCGAGCTGGTGCGGAGTTTGCGTTAAATTATAAAGCTTATTAAGCATTGTTCCCCCGTGTGTCGTAAGCAGCCGCAATGAAATGTTCCGCAGTGGTACCTCATCGGGCTTCCGGCTCCGCTGCGCCTGAATTATTTACATTGCAGCGTATAAACAAGAAGCCGAGTCAAGGTGAAGTATCTTCTTTAATTAATCCATTAAATCAGCGATCAAAAGTATTTAAATGAAAATATATCTTAACATTATTGGCTTCGTAAGTCTTCAATTCAGCGTTATTTGGAATATGTGCTGTGATAATACATCCTTCCTGGTCCTTCAGGTACCGTCGTTAAATGTACTGTTTCTATTTACAATCATCATCATCAACATCAATCGTTAAACGTCCAGTGCGTCCATTAAAACCTATTTATTGGTAAAAGTCATTACTTTGACGTATGTAACATTTTAGAACTATCTTAGTGCTTTCGCATGACGCAGCTTAAAAAATTATTTGTTTCAAAGAGATATACTATATAACTTATTTAGTAACAATGCAAGATGAAAATTGTGATAAAAACAAGCCCATCGCTGTTCTTAAAGCACCGAAATCTGCAGAAAATGATGAGACAGCTCCTGGAAAAATAACGCGCAGTGCCGTGAATATATTAGCGTGTAACGTTAATTCAGCGGATGATGTCAGGTATGTATTACGAGGCACTTCCAGGGGTTCTCTATTGAAGATGGCAAAGACTTCTATTAAAGTCCACTGCTGAACCTCTTCAGATTTTCCATCCGTTTTATACCACACACATCTATCGATGTTTTTCGGTCTTCACTAGTGACAAATTCACTTTATAGAGTCAGGGTTACAATATCAAGATTCGAATTTAAGTTTTCCTTAGAGCGCATATCAATGACATGGAATGCAATCAAATATATAATAAAGTTTAAGATGGTTTTAAACTTAAAAATGTGATAATCGTTATCACAATTTTAGTTTATAAAAATCTACAACTGAACAATTTTGGATGCATTTGTCGTATTCATTTTGCTGGGCTTGCTGATTGGTAAGCGAAGGATATTGGTAAAGGTCACAAAAAATAAAACTACTGTCCTTTTCTTAGAGTTGTTCCCTCTAGTCATCTTTCACGACATGCTGAGGATAAAGTGGCGATTGCGATTTTGTAACTGGTATCCCACACAATATATGATAGATTACTGTTACACCAGTTACCATATTCTCCTGTTGTCATGCTTAGTTTGTTTGGAGTTGAATTGCAGTTTGTTTTTTTAACATAAATTTTATGTAACTTTATTAATAAAACTTCACAAACATCTCCTCACAGAACGAAAACGCACCCATCGTGTAATTTGTCTATGAAAGTTAAGGACGAGGGAAACAAGCAGGACCAATCGTCTTATGAAGGCAGTTCATTACAAACTTTATCTAACGAGAAAAACTTTAGTGCCACATCGAATTTCCTAAAAGGTACCGCCGCGAAGAGAAGAGCCGCCCACCGGACCAAAGTTCAACGGAAGAGGAAAAGCAAAAAATATATCATTAACCAAATTTACATCGGAAAACTATCGAACCTAGTGGGTTATAAGCGGACTCGTAAACTTTAAACTGTACTGTAATATATTAAACATTTATATAGAAAATGCAATAAATTCTATATAGATGTCATATCATTGAAGTGGTATTTTCTTTTTTTTTATTAACTTATTTAATGAAGCGATTAAACTAGCGGGTTGTTCACCTGATGGTAAGCGGTACGCCTGCCCACTACAACGTCTCACTAGCTAGTACGGTATTCACAGCTACACATTGCGCTCGTCGCCTTGAGACATAAGATGTAAAGCTTCGTTACTACAGTAATTACACTAGCTACAGCGCCTTTCAGACCGGAACACAGTAATGTTTGCATACTGCTATTTGACTGCTGCGGTTATATCTATCTAGACGATCTCCGGCAATAAACACCTATCAGTAAATTCCTTGCTTTTCCTATTTGTAACACCTTAAAAATATAAAACTTAAAAGTTTAAAGAGAGAGAGAGAGAGAGAGTTTGGCCTATGTCCAGTAGTGGACGTCTGTCGGCTGATGATGATGATGACGAGTCTGAAAACCTGAAGATTTAAGTTTACAAATGTTAATACTAAAATTTCATAGGATCTTGCTTTGTACTTGTTTTACAGTGTAATAGCCTCATCCTTCTACAAAAGAGTAGTCTCTAATTATATGGAATTTTCTTAAAAAAGGAGGTAAATTTGAAAAACTTATTAAATGTTTTGGCGGAAGTGATTTTGGTTTATCTGTTGGTAAAATACAATGTCTTTATGACGATTAGACCATGTAGATACCATTAGTATGCAAAGTTTGTTCTTTTCTGGTATTAATGCCACTGTAGTTTATGTGATTACTGTGTCGATTGAATGCATCTGTTATGCTTCAACATCTGAAGATTTTTGATGAAGCTTTGGATCCCGTGCAATTTTTATCGTCAACGTCTTGCTTGTTTCGTTCCTTTTTGATATAATATATTAAGAAATTTATATATGTACCCCAGTACGTTTGACTGCCTCCGTAGCTAACAGTTTTCCTTGTAATACGGAAGTCAAGTACTTGTATTCAGTTTTCTGGTGGTAGCTTCATTGCCGACGACGACAGAGCTACCACCAGAGATACCTAAGTAAATATAATGGTAGCTTCTATTTTTGACGATAAATAATAGTGTGCAATCATTATTGTGTTCCGGTTTTAAGGGCGTTATAGCTAGTAAAATTTCAGGTTTAACATAATATCTGATGTTACAAGGTGAAGGGCATATTGTGTTGCAGTGTATATTATTCTAATTAGCGCCGTGTTGTTATGGCAGGCGTATCATTTACCATTAAGTGAACATCTCGGTAAGACTCTTGAATCCACCTGTTAAGCTTACGACTTACAGTAAATCTGCCTCCATAACAGCGTTGCTCTGCTAACGTATGATGACGATGATACAAAATCGTAGCTCATAGTTAATAAAAAAAAAACCGTAAGTCTCTGGAAAGAGAAGCCGTTACCGATTCCATTGATTCCGCTCATTCGGCATCATTCCGAGTCGCGGGTTCCGTTTAGCGTTATCGTGGCTCCGCAATCTCTTAGCGGATCGTTTCATATCGGAAATTGAATTTCCGATTCGCCCCGCAGCGGACTGTAGTCCACGTCGTGGTACGCGATTCTGGAGACTTTGATTTACAGTATCTTTGGGCTTGCTGAATGCTGAACACGCTCCAGTGTTATTTGTATATTTTTAGTATAATAATACTGACCTAACTTGAATACTAGTTATACGCCTGTTTTATGTATAATCGGTGAGGAAACCTAAAGGTACCTTACTTCTGAGAGAAGACAAAGTTACGTGAGATTCGGACCCATTAAAATCCCCTCGGTGGTCAATCTTACGGCGTTGTGGTGGGCTTCTAAATCTCTTATAGAACGCATCAGTGGATTCCTGCACTACGCCCAAGTACATCCCAGGGAAAACCGTAACCTCGTTACGCTACGACATGGACGAGATCACTTGTGTTGGTCGTCCACCCCGAGCTCGCTTAGTGGACAATGACGCTCCCATTTCCAAACCCCATAAACCTGAAAGCCATTTTAGTCACTTTCTATGACAAGCAGGCTTACCTTAGTCTTATTCTTAACAGCTCAAGACTAAGGAGCAAATAAGTTATCCGCCTGTCTAAAACATTGGTGGATTAGCACCCATTGTTTCGTTACCCCAGTAATTTCAATACAGCATTCAATCTGTGACATCAGTAACGTTTGCACTCTACCTTTTTTATTTCAAATAAGTTGAATATAATGTAGTAGTACTGTAACTTTTCTTTTGATAGTGCACACTCCCGACTGCAATTCTTCACGAAGTTATGTGACAACAAGATCAACGATAAGAAATTTATTTCCTTCGGAATACTGTACTTCTTATGACGACAACCAGAAAATAACAATCTTGTCATGGCTGCAGGTTTGGTTATGTGTTAATTATTTTGACGTTTGATTAATTGAACTCCACCTATATTGATTTTAACTAGTCCAACTATTTAACTAACTACTAACCAACTCCACACATATTGACTTGAACTTGTCAGCTCTTTATTTTTATATATAATTTTTGAGTTAACTTCGTACTAAAGATGCATTGCCTGAAGTCCGTTGAAAATTTCCTTCAATTCCCGAAGACACGTTTCGCGCGTTATATGAACATGTTTAGACAGCTAATGTAATGTGCAGTTTGAGAAATTGGGTTTGAAACGCGATCAGCGTTGACGGGGGTCCCAGCATTAGCTATGACGTGAAGAAAATAGCTACAGAAAGTTTCAGTGTTGTTTCACTTAATTCTGTTGAACGTGTTCAAACATGTTAAGTACTGTTTAAGTTTTCAGCGAGCTGTTCTCAGTGAAAAGTTAAACGGGTTTTATTTAGGAAAAGCTTATTAGAATTTTATTGCTTTCGTTTGTTTTTAGTCTTGTTGCAAATATTCGCAATATTGAAAATGTTTACTTTTTCGTAGAAGAATAAAGTAGCACTTTCTGCTTTAGTCTATGAGGCTCAAAGTGTTTTAGTTATCTTAATTAATTTAAATATCACATATCGCTATTTAATGATAGTAAACACTATTTTTATAAAATGGAAAAAGGTAGTAAAACGTTCTTATGATGTTAATGATTTAATTTAATCTACTACAATGTACTTAAGATCATTTGAATTAAACCTATGATGCATATTTTTGATCATAATCCTCTTCTATTGCAGGTAATTGCATTACACCACATGTTAGCAAGAACGGTATGTTGGTGAGGGTCAGTGCGCTCTTTACCTGGATATGTTCTTTCTTAGCCACGTTTTTTCCTAACTCTGGCGAATTAAAATATCTTCCCCGCGGTAGTGGAGTCAAATAATCAACTAACAGAGTTAAATGCCGTATATAATAAGTTGTAGTCGTGAGCCGTGCGAATTCGTGTAACAATGAACTATGGTCCCCAACCGGACCCTAAACTACGATTCCCTGAAACTTCAAGTTAAATGACGTCATACAACCGGGGCCCCCCTTGCCTGCGAAATGGACAACGCATGTTAATTGCATGTTTTGATTAGTTTAATTAGTTTTTGCGCAGTACAATTTAACAAGCCCCTGGGAGATGGGGACGAACCTTTGGAAACATAGGATATAGTTACTGCTGTATAATTATAAATTCTACTTAATACTGACCTTAAATTTTTAATATTGTGTCACTTAAAACTCCTATGTAACTTATCATCACAGGATAGCACTGTTCATAATCGTTTAAGCCCACAAAAAAAAATTTACGGATATGTTACTATTTAAATAAGAGTTTATAGCCGTACTCAGACTAATTAGTCTTTTTGCGACGCTAGGTATTACCTTGTACCAGCTCAGTAATTTCACAGGATATACTTACAACGAAAAACTATAATGTTTTCAGAACAAAGGCTCTGTCTTTTTAGACTTTATTAAAGAAAGTGTTAGATAACAAAATATAAATAAATGTAGTTACTCCTAATACTGTACAATATAATCATCTGATTGTTTGCAGTTCATTAGTCCATGTACCTGAAGATCTACATTTTCGATGATTACACAAGATTCGTTGGTGTTGCCTGATGTTGACTGTTGAACATGTGCCTTCTCAAATGTGGGTACTTGCAGTATTCATGCTTAGCTTGCGGGTTGGATAACAAACGGTATCATGTATAACTGCTCCGCTTTATCTGGAATTATTCATTCATTACTTATCTGTTATGACATCCGAAGGTTGATAAGTTATAAAGATATTCTATCCCGATTCCAACACTGAAACTAATACAGTTTACTAATACTATATAATTTTCATTTGCCTTAAAACACTAATTTTACTCTGAATATTAATTTTTAGTACTTACATCCATCAATTGGATTAAAAGCTAGCATAGATTATAAAACACGAAGTTGAAAACTTAGCTCCCGGTCGGTAACCGGTGGAACGGCGACTGCAGCGGCGCGTAAAGTTCCAAGTTAAGTTCCGTTGCTTCCCCGAGCAGCCGCCTGTCTAGCGACTTGCTAGAACGATGCATTAATTAATTCATTATTAACATGGAAGCGAACTGGTTGGATCGTGCACTCACGTGATGAGGGTCACCATATTGTCTCCGGCTATTAAACTGACTCCAACACTATATGAGATAATGGTGTTTTTTGATCAAATTCAATTAGAATACGGAAGAGGATTTTTAGTTTGAACTTTTAAATAGTTGTGTTTTAGTAAGACAGTTTGCAGCTGTTCAATAAAGAGTATTCAACAAATTTGCTTAGTAAGGGGATTTCAATTTGATAGACGTATATAGTAGTATTACTATTTTAGTATCTAGCTTTGTCCAATTCTTGTGTGTGTGTGTGTGTGTTATTGTGTAGAAAATCCATATAACCCAGTCTTCTTCAAAAAGGAGATTTACTTTAAGAATGTCTCCCACCTATATAAAAAAAGGTTGTGTTATAAGTTCAGGTTTTGTACCATGAAGTTTGGGACTTATACGTTAAATTAGACCTTTAAGGTTACCGTACACGTGAGTATCAAGATTTACATTCGTTTAGCGCGCGAGTTAATGGAAAAGTGCTCTTCGGAGCCTGACAGTCACTGTTACATTACCGGTGTCGTGTTATATGGTTGTAATTTTGTTCTCTCCATGCTCCTTAATCCCGTAGTCCTTGCAGGAGTGGCAGGAATTGCAACTTTAAACCTTAGTAAGATTGCTTGTTTAAAGGTAATTCTAACACTAGGATTTATTTTATGCATTACTGTCCGTAGCTAATCTCTTAATGTTACGGGGTTTATTAGAATCAATAGATCTTTTTTCGTGATAACACAAACATAAAGATCTCTTGATTATAAGTGATACGATCCCAACAATGTAGTGCCAATGTTGTATAGCCTAATGCTTGACTACCATCCTATTTGATGGAAAGCGGAGATGTAATCTAGGTGGTAAAGCGCACTAGTCTAAAAGAAGTCTATTCACTCTAAAATTGAAATTAAGATAATATACAATTTGCTTGTCACTATGAAGTATTAGATGTTTCCCGGTAATTTCACTATTTCTAACGCTTCACACAGTAACATTTGCACACTACTATTAGGCAGTAGAAACAGCAGCTGCAGTAGACAGCAATGATCTACCACCAGTAAGGATAATGACAAATGTTTTTAATATATGAATTGTAAAGACTTACGCAAATGTTAATGTTGTCTCTGTATAATGATTTATGATTATACTAAATTAAAATTAACCATAAAGAACGGTAAATAACTAAGTGGTTAACTTGATTAAAATAATTTAATTAAAACAGCAGTTCTGCTTTTCATTAAGCGCTTTACAGCCGTTGACGAGCCTGTCTTTGTGTAGTAACACGAACGCGCGATAATTTCTTTAAATATCTCGTGTAACGTTTCCGTGAGTCGTTGACCGGATATAAAAAAGATGATATACAACGTCAGCGGCCGCCGTAAAACCTTCCATCATTCCGTATAAAGGACCAATATAACGTAGCCTTTTCGCTGTATTAAAAATGTTTTACTGGCTGACGGACGGCGGCGGCCCTGCGACTCGCAGCCGCAGTGAAAAAACCCTAATTTCCTGCACCCTTTCATTTATACCCCGGCAATCTGGTCGCGTAGTAGCTTATTTATGGGGGTCCCGGGCGTTTGATGGCCGGGAGACGGAATGCGTAATGATAAAGCTCATAAAAATGATACTTGACACAGATACGACGCTAACAACTGTATCTCATTGAAACTTTCGGCAATCTTCACCCTCCTGAGCAGTTTTTATACCCATATATCGTTTTTTTTGTTAATTTTATGCAAAATCACAAATAAATCTTTACAGAGCGGTACGGTTTTTTAAATGATATTTAACTACATTCTCGGTGCTGTAGTTAAACGCTTGTGTAGTGACACAGAGGTCCGTAATTCCATTTGGGGATCTTGTTGTAGAGTTTATTATGTGGTAGCCCTTTTTCGAACCCTTCTGGCTAGCCAACACCACCATGTTGTAAATTTACCATCACAACAGAGTTACAATATTTTGAAATTGCGCATCATCCGTGGCCTCATTGTCAGTATTTTTTTCAGTTTCTCTCTAATATTTTTTGTAAGGACCTTCCTTACTAATACTATTTCTATGTTCATGTATTACTAACTTATGCTCTTACATTTCTTCTAACACTCGTTGTTAATTAACATCATGTGAAATTAAGGTTAAGTCTAAAATTATTAAAAACAATTACAGACAATAATTTATTCGGTTATGCTATCTTCTTCTTCCTCCTGCCCTTTTCCCAGCTATGTGGGGACGGCACAGTATGTACTTCTCTTCCATATCCCTCTATCAGCTGTGACATCTGAATTATCTTCTGTTTACATAAAAACATCATTGTGTATGAGATGTATAACGCTAGAGGAACAATCTAGAAATTAACTTACTGTTGTTAATGCAGTAAAACCGTTTTATCCTCTTACCTTGCGATATAACGGGTAGGTCACACGCGATATTGTCATTTTTCGTGTTACCTTTTTTCTGTGAGATGTGGGTTTGTGTGACTTCCTGTCGCTTGTGTGCTCCTTCCGTGTCTACTGCAGGATCGTCATGCAGAGATTTTATGCGTCACTTCGTCGCGTTATCGCTGTCCGCTCATTTATTATACGATTGAAGCCTTTCCGCTTGACAGTTCCCTTATCTTACAAATTGCCGGTTAACCATCACAAGAGACATCAGTTGAAGATTTTTACGCTGCAGTATATCAAATTAGGTAGATTTACTATTATTTTATAAGATTAGTTAGAAAGCTGTTCATAGTGAATGATTTGAGCAGATTTATATATTAGATCGTCTAATTGTAGAAAAAAAAAATATATGTTGTAATGCTCCGGTTTCAAATATGCTGTAATGTAGCAAATGAAGTGAATAGTGTTTTTAGCGTCTAAAATCTAGTTTTTTTTTTCATTTATTAATTGATCAAAAATTTAAAACATATATATGCGTATATAACTACACATACCAAACTTATACTTTTGTTGGCCAATCATTGAAGGAAGTGCAATATGATGCTGTATAAACAACCTAATATTTGATTAATAAGCGGAGGTACATTACTTACCACTTGATAAGTCATGTCGCTTTAGTAATAGTATAATAATTAAAAAAGGAATGTAAAATACCAGATGGACTGACGACCATCATCAGGGCGGTCGGAAGTGGACGAATGCGAAAAGTTGAGGATCGCATTTGGTGGAAGATATTAAGGAGGCCCTATATTTCAGCAGTGGATAAACAAAGGCTGTTAATGATGATGATGATGATGATGATATAAACTACAAAGAAGCACTGTCGAACAGAGCAATGGCAACGTTGATTTCTACACACCACCAATTTTGTGGGTAGAAATCACACATAACCTCTCTCCTAAAACCAGAGCATTATTTTAAGATACTTATCTCTCCCTCTTTCTTTCTGTTGCGGTTCTTACTAGTAATCTGTTAGTTAAAGAAGATCAAGAATCTCTTAAGTTGATGATAAAGATTCTTCAGTATGTTAACTCATAACAGACAAAAGTAATAATGTACAATTTAAATGATTTATATTCATTTCACGTAAATATTTATTTCTATGACAATTTTCATTCAGAGAATAAAGTTAATAGAAGTTTTCGTGAATTGAATATTTTCTTCCAAATTAATATTTCGTTTACGCGAATACAAAAACGTTATAATTCAGGATTACCTTCGTAATATCAAACGAATTGACGTGGCAGTCTTTAGGATAATCTTTACTGATGGTAGGTCTCTGTTGCCGGAGACCGTCTAGTTAGGTATCGCAGCAGTTCCTATTTCTGCCGCCGAACAGTAGTATGTAAACATTTCAGTGTTCCTCTCAGGAGGCTCTTTAGCTAGTGAAATTACTGAGGTAACGAGACTTATGTCTCAAGACGAAGCGCACAATGTGGTGCTGTGTATACCATCCCATCAAGCGTTATATTATTATGTGTAACCATATCACTTACCATCAGGTGAATGTCGCGCTCGTTTTGTTGTTTCATTGAATAAAAATAAACCCCTTTTCCTTGTTATATTAAAAAAGGACTAACGAAGGAAATTGGATATATTTGTAAACTGTTAGATATAGCGTTAGCTTAATAGTAGTACACAAATACTGACCTGTTCCTGACCTTCGGATTCTGTGAATGTGTTGACGGTAGACGTATCAGACATATAGATTCGACTTATATATATAAAAAACTGTCGGGCGTTTGAACAACGTTTGGAAATTTGAAAAATTTGTACTTTTTTGAGGGGTCTTTTAATGTCGTCGTCAAGGTCCAAATGTAAAGGTCTTATGACTCTTGACCGATTTAAAAGAACCCGTACTTATTAAAAAAAATCTCCGAATTATTCCCTTGCTTCGGTCCGATAAATTTTCAAAGCGCTGCCTTAAGCTTCAGTATTTACTTCGCTCGTTTCTGAGCCTGCTGTAATATATTAAGAGGGTTTTTTTTTACAAAACTCCCTTGCAACCCGCCTTCTGCGTTTGACGGTGTCCGTTGTGAATTTTAAAAGGTCACATTAATTACGGTAAGCGCGGATTTATTAAGTAACGGAATCGTGGTGCTTTCAAAATTAATTACGTCAGTGTTTGCCTTTTATATATTCTAACATTGAATGAATACTGCTATTAACTTTTAAATGTACTGGTGAATAAAAAGCTTAAATAAGTTGAAAGATTTTTACAGGTCTCTGTTGCAGGAGACCGTCTAGGTACTACCGCGGCGTAAGTTCTTGCCGTCAATCAGGAGTGGGCAAATATTACTGTGCTCCGGTTTGAATGGCGCTGTAGCTAGTGTAATTGTTGATGTAAAGAGACTTAACATTAGCGTCAAAGCGACGAAAACAATATGGTGTAGAATTTATTATCCTAACAGGTACCACACTGAAATAACCTAGCGTATAATTTACTCGGCTCGTCGCTTTGAACAAGTAAAGACTTCTTTATTAAATGAAGTTTGGCGATTGGCCCATAATAACAGTTGATGTTAAAAGTGGTATACCATAATGTTTCCATGGTGTTCTCCAAGACCATCTATATGTGGTAGTTAGGATTTGTAGAAGGATATTTTCGAATTAAAACTATACACCATGAACAGATCATCGTTCAGGTATTTTGTCCGAGCTCGTATTAAACTGAGGTCTTATGTTAAAATATGGTATGCAAAGAAACGTTTTCGATTTTTTTTTTTATTTGAGAAATCCATTGTACGAGCGAGACCTTCACTTGACAGTCAGTGATACGTCAGCCCATAACAACATGGAGTTAATTAGGATGATATACACTTTACCATATTGTATTCGTTGCCTTGATATTTAAGATATTAAATTTCGACACTTCAGTAATTTTACTGAAACAGCGTCCTTAAAACTGGAACACAGTAATGTTTGCACATTACTCATTGGCAACAGAGACCTACCATCAGTAAATTCCATCCTGTTCCTATTTGTAACACCTCATATATATATATAATTTATGAGTTTAAATAGAGAGAGTTTGGCCTGTGTCCAGTAGTAGACGTATGTAGGCTGATGTTGATGATGAAGAGTTTTTCATAGGTTCTTCCTTTTTACATGTTTTACAGTACAATACCCTCACTCTTCTACTAAAGAGTAATCTCCAATTATATCGAGTTTCCTTAAAGAACTGCGACGCACTCGCACTGTATACTATCTGTACTCGCGTTGGAGTTGCGCCTGATTGTGCGCAATTGGTTGGTTATTGAAATGTCCTCGCAAGTATCATAATGATCTATACGATCTATAACATCTAGTAAGTAATTGTCCGATTAACGCAAGCGATTCGTAGTGTTAATGATTTATGACACATGCTATCTAAACTATTGATCGACATATACCTTGCTTTATCTAATTACCGATTCGCTAATTATCTTCGGATATTCTATTGTTTGCTAAAATGTGTATACTAAGGCTTGGCGGGAGTAGTAACTTGATAGATCAGGAATCGGCAATGAGGTTGCACTATAACCATACTAATAAATAGTGGTTGAACATTTCTGGCCTGACCCTGGTGAGTTTTTTTTTTATTTTTTGTTTATTGATTAGTAATATATCAATAAAAACTGAAATATATTTTCTAGTATCTTTCACCCCATTTGAGATTTTTTCTATTTAAAACATTTATTAACCCATCTTGTCATATATTGTTAACTTTTATTATTTATTCTATATTTTGTTAGTAATATTTTTTATGCTTAGCTTTATAAAGTAATTAACTGTTCGTTGCTCGCTTTGCTGGCTGTAACACCTCTTATCTTCGTTTGGATAAGGAGTCTTATAAAATCCTAGCTGACCTATAAATAGCAGAAGCAACAATTATAAGAGTTTACATCTAATAGTTTTTGAGATTTCATGAATCTCTGGATATCTCCTATATATATGGATTTTGGAGTCTATTAATGTTTTCTTCAAGATTAGAACGAGATTTTTAATTTAACATTTGAACTTTGTATTGAAGTTTTATTTTTAATATCATCTCAAGCCGTAATAGCTCAGTAAGTGTAGTCAAACGAGATGTACAACCCGAAGATGCACCTAGCTGAACTTAAGCTTCCGGTTAAGATGTAAGACAGCTGTCTTGCATATCTCCCATTAATTAAAAGTCACTTGGCTAGCCTGGTACATAAATGGTTTTCACTCATTCCTTATGAGAGATTTTAATAAGGTTAAGTGAATTTAACCGTTAGTAAATGCTGCTTTAGCCATTTTGTGTAACGGGCGGGTTAGAGTTGAACTTAGGTTTATTCGATACAAAAACACCGGCCGCCTTAATCACTAACAATAAACGTAAAATCACTTTAGCAGACGTAACACAACAGATGTGGGAGTGCGTAATTCCGTCGGACATTAGAGTTTTTTGTCGCCCAAACGTGGGGCGATGAGCTCGTTTCGCAAACGATCTCCGTAACGTTTGAATAGCTTTAATCAACATCTCTCTTGTTGCGCGCTCCTAACAAACATATCTCATCAGGTCTGACCTCCGTATGTTATTTTAGTAAAAAATTTTCTTAACTCACATTGTATATAGCTCTCGCTTTGAACATTTTTACATCTACCAGGGTTAAGTGGTAGAGAATGTCATGTCACAATGTCTGCCATCCGTACCAAGTATCTTCTTCTTCTTCGTCGCTCCCTCACTGCTGAAGATCGTGACAATGTACAAACAGTCTCCATTGAGTACGGTCATATGCAGAGTGGACCGCACAGTGCATATCGCCATGCACCGCCTTTTTGACCGCTTCCGTCCATGTGATAGGCGCTCTTTCCTTAGCACGTCTGCCTTCTACTCTCCCCAAAATAACTTGCCTCTCCAGCCATGCCATTGGAGAGCGCATGATGTGCCCAAAAAAGTTGAGAGCTCTTTGTTGGCATATTGAGGAACCTAGTACTTATTTTGAGATCTTTATAGAGATGTAAATAAATAAATAATATAATAAATGCAGCGTAGATCTGATCATGTATGGAGTACTGCCGGTACTGTTGCTGATAAATTCTAAGAGCGCTGTGATTAGTGAAATTTTTAAAACATCGAGATCAACAATCTGTCTTAAAGGCTATGAACACTCATCTGAACTACTCATTATCACTTATCAGCAAGTGTACGTGTTGCTTGTTTAATTGCTTTGTTGTGTAAAAGTATTTTTTGCTCGCTATATAAGTCTACTTCTCCCGTAAACCATTTTTTATAAATATCCATTATTTGACTTCCGACCTTGCAGCGATTTGCTTCCTACAAAGCGGTTTATATATTACACTTCAAGGGTATTAGTGACCCGTACGGCGTTTAAGTACCTTCCAACGTTTAGGACCCTTCAGAGTGCTTCCGGTCGGAAGACTGTGACGTGGTATCCGCTTTGATTGATGCTGACGTAAATGTCTATTTGTATTTGCCATTCGGATATTTTCTAAACGGGATTTATGGAGTACATGGATATTGATTAATTATGGTATTATTTTTAAGTTATATAATATAATATAACATAAGCACAGGAACTATGTGTATTTAACCTATTAAGAGTTCAGTTGATAACTCCAAGATATCCCCAGAAGCGCAAATAATTTTATTAGGTAGGATTTGCTCAGCTTTGTAGTCTTCGGTTAGTAAGAATAGGACTAAGGTAAGCCCCGTCTGTTGTAGAAGGCGACTGAAAGGGTCCAGAAGTTTCGCGGAACTTGAGGTTGGGTGCCCTTATCGCTCAACAAGCGACCCGCGTGAGACAGCGTATGGCTCAGCGATGGTGCCTAGGAAGGTTAGGCTCCTCAGAGACGTGTAATACAAAGTGTAGAAGGGCACTGGTGCGTTCTATAAGAGATCCACGAGCCTTTCGGAATGCACTGATGCAGACCACCGAAGGGGTTTTAGTGAGTAAGGACATCACATAAACCTGACTTCTACCCAGAAGCAGGGTATCTTTTGAACATTACCGCCGAAACCAAAAAAAAGGTAGGATCTACTATCCGATATTTGTCATTATTTGGGATATTTGAAAAGCTGATTTTTTCAAAATATATAATGTTATTATAGCACCTTAGCGAGTATGTATAATATTATTAAATGATGTAGTTAACCCCTGTTTTATGAGAAAGATATTGCAAATCGTAAGATAGAAATACGCAATGCCTTCAAGATCTCATTACCTCTGATTCCCCGCCAAGTAACCGATACATTTGGCTGTTTATGTGTCACAAAACGATCTCGAATATCTCCCGCCTGCTCCGGGAATCTTTTCCCGGCGATTCAGTAAATTCAAAATTCGTTCTTATGAAGTTTTTATTCTCGCTTCATCCCTTCACCCTAAAGTTTGGATGGGTGAACCGTATACAACCTAATATACAATTTAAATTGTGTCCCCAACTAGTAAACGTGATGTGGCGGACTCATGGCCTTTATGGCGCCGACCCTTCAGTTTTTACAGCGGTTATGCCTTAAATAAGTTGCAATTTCGATGTCATGGGGCGCGTTACCCCGTAGACTTGTCGGTAACTGAGGTTCAGCATTTGATTTCTCAATTTAGATGCCAACTTATTTGTCTATATATTACTACCATCGTTTCTGTTTATTTCCAGTTATTTGGGAGCTGACCTTCCCTGTCCTAAACCTTCAAGAAGCAGTATTTGCACTGAGATTTTTTTAGGTCCTTTTTGACTATTATCAACGAAATGGCGAGGGATCTTCAGCGTTTATGCTTCGCTGTCGTCAAGTTAAGGTTGTCCATACAACGTAGTCTTCTGACGGTCTTTGAATGTGACTGTCCATCTTAGACGTTTTTCAATAATATTATCAATAATCGCAGTGTTTTCAATACTACCTCTGACATATTCCTCTTCTATTTTATCTAAAGGGTAACGTACATCTATGTGACGACAATTTTTCTGATCTATCGCTATGCTGGACTGCAATTTTGCACAGAATTTATATAGCTTTAGCAGCTTCAAAATATGTTTAGTTCGAAATAATAAGGAACAATGCAGCAGTGGATTTAACAAAATTATGACTTCGATATAAACAGCTTATTAAAATTCTGCATAAATTTATAATTCGAGTAAAGCAGTCTTATTAAATTGACGAGATACATCTCGTGGAATATTATCATCACAGAATAATTAAAATTTACATCCAATATAAAACGACCGGATAACATTATCATGACTTACAGCTTGATGTGACGCTAAAGCATCTTAAGTTTCGAGAGTAACACAGAAACTTTGGATGTTTTAAGACAAAAGATAAGTGACAAATTTTAATAATTAGGTACCGACAGTTATATCAAAAGTTAGCAGCGTAATGAGAATAATTATTATAAAATATCGTCTAAGCTCTCAAAAAGGAACGCTCGGTATCCTAGAAGGCGACGATGTAAATGATAAGCGATCTTCTTTCAAGTACTAAGATATTACATATATTTTACTTGTTCAGTTTCTTTGTTGATGCAGTTAAAATATTTAAGGAGTTTTTGTTTAAAGACTTCTTGATGTTCATACATTACTATTTACTGTATTAGTATATAAAACTGACAAATAATTTAATAAACCCTAATTAGTGGAATACAGGAATAACTAGAACATAGCAGTAGAATAAATAAATATAATCTAAATAATGGATAGTTCGGATGGCGGTGGTTAAAAGGTTATATATATAGGGTGGCGCAAAAGTAATCCTCCTATCAGAAAATGCTATAAATTTTGCCTTGATGTAAAAAAATTAAAAGACCAAATAAAAATAATCCACAAGAAGAATCAAAGTTTTTCATATTTTTTTTTAAATTACAGCCAAAAAACATCGGAAGGTTATTTGGCTGTATTTTAAAAAAAATATGAAAAACTTTGATTCTTCTTGTGGATTATTTTTATTTGGTCTTTTAATTTTTTTACATCAAGGCAAAATTTATAGCATTTTCTGATAGGAGGATTACTTTTGCGCCACCCTATACTATCTTTAGATTCAGCTTTAAAAATGCAATTGCAGTTATTTATATTGTAACCTAAAAAACCTATGACTTGTGTAACTCTTATTTTAATGCAAGGGGCTTAATATTTTATACCAGAAGTAATTTAGGTTTTTTTTCCGGAGTGCACGAAATATAAGCGAAATCGCTTCCGCTTATGACTTAAACGGTTTGCAGAAGAGAAGCTTTTTCGTAAAGTTTGTCAACTACTTCCCAGGGAGTGATGAAGCGAGTTGAGTAATATCAACTAATGACACTTTTCCAGGCTCACCCTTTAGCGAAGCCTTACCGCGTATACTTAAAACACTTCGATTAAGATTACCAGTACACAATCAGTTTGAAATTACACGTATCTTGTGTTTGCGGCCACCTCTTCTTTTTTTTTACTTTGTTTCTTTTAATAACTCATTTTAATTATATTAATTTTATTTAACACTGGAAAAAAAATTATCACAGGAAAAATATTAAGGTACTATTATAAATGTACAGAATGAAGCGATAAACCTGATCGTACAATTATGTTCAGAGATCTCCAATAAAGTTACATCGATAATTTTCTGTCGATATTTATAATCTATCGATATGTATAACCTCTTCGGTTAATTATTAAATTAAACCATGCAACTATTGGACTGTAAAATATTTACCAAAATATTACTGATATTGAAGTTAACTTTGGGCATTCAATTCATGTATATATATGAATAAATATTTCCACCTATGTACAGACTCATCACTATATTTTTGGAATCATTCCTTTTGCCGAGTATAGTTCAGCTAAGAATGGATTTTACCCAATTCTTTGTCTAAAGGCTGCGGGGGTGTTACGACCAGTAACGTGGGCGGGGAACAACTATTAATTAGACATTTTTTTAAATATTCATACAATTAATAGTTTCAAATGTTTCAAGTTTTTCGTCAAGTTATTGAATAACACAGCAGCAGCAACAGGTTGTGTGAGACCGCAGATAGGGTTTAAGCCTGTTTCTAGGTGGATTATGTCGCTGCTGCTAGGCTGCTGATTATGTCGAAGTGTTTGAGGTCAATAATGGAATGATAAATTCGTATTTCCGTAATCACATTTACAAACGATATAGAATGTCGCGTTTGGCGCTTTAATACTTTAAAGTACTGTTTACATTAGGAATTCTTTCTTCTCAATTACAACTACATTGTTAGTAGTCTTTTTAAAGTAATTAATCAAAGATAAATGGTCCGCACTGGATAAATTACCTTTGTTGGTAAAAAATGTTGGAGTCAAAGTGTTGGATTGGTGATCCCGCACCGGAAAAAGTTGACAGATCCTTCACAAGATGGACAGATATCATTAAAATAATCGCTGGAAGCTACTGAATTTAAACAGCGCAATACCGTGTTTTGTCGAACACCTATGTACCGCAGTGGATGTCCATCAGTTGAGATGATGATTAGATCAAATTCTCACTCTGAAATGTATAGAGAACAAATTGTACGTAGGCTATGAAAGTTACCGGTCTCAGGAGAAATTTCATCGGAGACGAAGCGTTTCCTCACAGCCGACGATATTATAATGGTGATCAATTTACATAGTAATAATTGTAACAGATTGCGCCCGACGTCGGCGGGTTCGCATTCATTTGTATAATTTGCCCACGCTCTGATTATTCACTTTAACGTGAACGTATTCATCGGTTCTGTTCGCGTAGTTGAGAAAGTTTCGCTATAAATTTTAATCAAACTGATTGATCACAAAATCTAACATCATATTACATTATCTTGCTTCCATATCGCATAATTACATTTTAACGATGTTTAGTGATGATACGGATGAAGATCGTAAAGTGCGCTCGTCGAAATGAAGATGGACTACAAAGAGGCTAGTGTTCTGGTAGAGAATGTACCATAAAAACTTTACCGCTATTAAAACTCTAACAGTGACCCCTCATATTAATAGAAAAAATTTTACGCTATCCTACAAAATCAAATTTCTAATTAATACAAATTTTTGAGACACCCTGCAAAGAAATGGGAGAAAATTTGATAATCTTTAAAAATCTGAATATATGTTTTTTTATTAATGTCTAATATTTTCGATAGGTTCATCTTACAAACAGACAAAATAGATCAAAATCTTTTTCGGTGATTTCGATAGAATTCATCTAACAGCATCGGTCGTTTAAGATGTAATGTAATGAATGAAATTTTGACAAGTTATTTATAAAGAATGAATCGCAATTAAAGATATATCAACGAATGGACTAAAATTACAGCACAGCTATTCAGTATTGTTTACACCTTTGTGTTTCCATCTGGATATTAATCATAGCGCTGAGACGATAACCGCGAGGCGTGCACCCAAGTGCCGGCACTTAAAATAATTTAACCCTCGCCCACCACAAAACTTGGCCCATAAACAAAGAGAGTCGCAGTCCGGAACATTTTTCATTAGAGCCGAGGAAAATTCGTCGCCATTTCCGACAATAAACAATTATAAGACTTGTCCGGCTGGTAAATGGCTTAAGAGTTCTCGTACGTACAGATTAATGTCTTGTTATACAATAAATGATGCTTGAAACTTTCGCTTTAAACGTTTCTGCATCAACAGTGTCTCTTTATGTGCCCAATGCTGGGACTCGAGCGTTCTCTCACAAAATGACAGCTAAGATTATTCATCTATCATGCTGGCTAAGTTTACGTTGGCTTGGTAATTTTTTTCTTTATAAAGCGACCAAAGGATCCAGACGTTTACCTGATGGTAAGTGGTATGTCTGCCCATAACAACGTGGCGCCAGATAAGACGGTATATACAGCACCACATTGTGCTCGTCACCTGAAGACGTTACCCCAGTGATTTTACTAGCTACAACTTTCTTCAAACCGGAACACAGTAATGTTTACACACTACTGTTTGGCGCCAGAAATATGAGCTGCGGTGATAAGGATCTAGGCGACACTCAGCAACAATCCTACTGCTTTCGTTAAGAAAATGATGAATTCCACACAATGTTTTCCTTCACCGAAAGTACAAGGTTAGTGGAGACGGAACCGCGCCTTTCTATGACCTCCTTACGGAACAACTGTCGGCGCTTTAATTTGCGTGGTCATCAACTTTTAGGAAGATCTAGCAAGTATCAAGACCTAACAATATTGTTTAAAACAGAATCCGATATACTACAAGGAGAAGTAGTGCGGCCATTTACATTGCCTGTATTTCGTATGCCGAATTGTACCTTTAATCTATTTGTACTTTTTCTCCCTAGATATCAATTTCATGTAATTTTAAGTAACAATGGTTCTCATGTGTAGTCAAACAGGGTAATTTTATAATGGCGGCTTATACTCTTCTCACTCTCTTCTTGATGTCTGGACAGTAGCATCCACAAGGTTTTTTCTTGTAATTGCATAAAATTGTGTCTTAGATAAGAGGTTAACAAATTGTAGAGGGTATATCAAAGAAAAATAATGCTCTCTTACATCAAATTCCATTTCATAGAAAATTTTAAGTGATTTTATAATATTATCACTGAAGTTTTAGTGTCAGATTTATTTTTCCCTTTAAACAAGATGAATTAAAGTCTATTACTGGAAAGTTCTCCGACTCCTACAGTCGTTAATTGTTAAACGATTTAAATTAATTTTTAGACTTATTTATACAAAACAGTAGACAAATTCAATTCCACTACTAATATATAAAAAGATAAAAAATAATCTGTTTTTATTTTGTTTTGAAACAAAATTGTTCTCTTAATACAAATCCGTTTGCCATAACCGATTCAAAAGTTAAAATTGGTTCCTGGACCACCCTTTCAAAGTTTGTTATGCGCAACTGTCAGTATACCGTAACAAAATTAAACTTTTTGAAAGTTTAAAAGATAACTTTATAAATATTGTTTTTGTTTACTTATTATACAAATATGTACTTAAGTTTAATAATTTTGTTTATTAAAAACGTTAACCGAATAAACAAGTAGAACAAATAGTAACTTAAGAACAAATAGTAAGCCGCTAAATTTGTGGTTAGCAAATGTAAAAGTGCAAGTTTTCATTTTTTTTTTATTTTAACTAAAAATTTAGGTAAGTTCTATTGTGTCAAAATTTAATATTATTAACAATGTCAGTAAATATTTAAAAGTTTTATAATAAAAATTACTAGTTTATCCTTCTGCTAATTATGATAATGATATATTCTAGTAATGTATTGTTAAGTTAAGATAGATTAATCAAACAGGTGTAATGGCGTGGCGGGTAATGACCCAAAACCTACTATATGGACTCCTACAAACGATGGCCCCTAGTGCCCGGCGGTACCGGATGTCATGCTGGCTGTCTGGTGAAGGACGCGGGAAGCCGCTGGGCGCGCTATACCTCCCCTAATGATCTCCACATCGATCGGTCTCGCGTTGCTCGCATCCAGCGGGTTCCCGCGATTCTCACCTGATCATCGGTCCAGTTTGTGGGAGGCCTCCCAACACTACGTCTACAGGTACGCGGACGCCACTCGGGAACCTTACTGCTCCATCGGCCGTCAGTCCTTCGAGCAATGTGCCCTGCATATACACACGCGAAAAAGATATGTAAAATATTATTAGTATTGGTTATTCTGTGAAAAATATCTTCCCTTGTTTTTGTGTATGCGGAAAGGCGTAGTTTTTATCAAAGCCAAAGTTTTTATGATTTATAAGCAGTTGCGGTCGCGGCGCCCTATTTATCACGCTTTCTTCGAGTTTCCTGTGAACTTTTTCCATACGTCATGTTGGGATATGTTAGTTTCACTGTTTAGTTATTTTTTAAAGTTAAGTTCATGAGTCTTTGTGCAGTATTTTAATTGTAATGAAGACACAGTGCTAATGGCTATAAATTGAATTTAAAGTCTAGTATAAAATTTTTGTGCTCTTTATTATTGGCCCTCGGTAATATTATACAAAGTTTTTCTAATTGTTAAATGGGTACCTCATCCGGCTCTTTAGTTTTGCTTTGGATAGTTGTTCCAACCTGAACTATTGTTTTACTGGTGGTAGATCTCTGTTGCCAAAGACCGTCTAA
Source organism: Ornithoptera alexandrae (assembly GCA_029030555.1). Lineage (NCBI taxonomy): Eukaryota > Metazoa > Arthropoda > Insecta > Lepidoptera > Papilionidae > Ornithoptera > Ornithoptera alexandrae. Next base: position 2,830,956 of record JARDVY010000007.1, on the reverse strand, counting down.
GCGAGCACCACAGCCACTCCTATTTCCGCTGTCAATCAGTAGTGTGAAAAAATTACAGTTTGAAGGGAGCTGTAGTTAATGAAATAACTGGGATTACTACGTTTAATACCTTACCATTCAAAGCGACGAACATAATATTATATAATTTAAACACACTAACTAGCATTAGATAATAATCTAGTAGACACACACACACACACACAGACACACACACTTGTCTGTAATTACAGACAAGTGTGTCTCTATTTGCGGAGCTTCTTTATACGTATCACATAACATATAAAATATATAAAAAATTATACTTAACTATAACAAGTAAAATATATTAATAAATTTATTATGGATACGACTATGATACGATTTTTCCAAGCAAAAGTCAAATTCCAAGTAGCAAACGTCTTAGCGTTTCTAGAAATCTAGTCAAAATAGTCAATAGCTATTCATGTTGTTTGTTGTTTAACTCTATTCTTGGAAAGATCAAATCAATATCAGAATAATTGTCAATAAATTCAGTCAGACCTCGAGATAGCCAGAGAGCCAGGTAGCCAAAAATCAATATTGTTTTGTTACACAAATAATTTCACAAGCTATAGCGTCTTTCAAACGTGACACTTGTAATTATTTCACACTGCGGCTTGTCAACAGAAGAAGGCACTGCAACGCAATAGTACAAAAAAGCCAGATAAAGTAATTCCTAAGTTTTAATTTTCTTGCATGTAGAGGCTGGACAAATTGAGTTTAAAGCACAGACTTAGGATCACTTAATTTAAGGAAATTAAGTGATCCTATCACTCGTCGAAATACACTAGGTGGAATTTTCTGTTCAGCCATGTACTGCTATGGAGCTCTGTTGAAAATATTGTCTAATATAACCAGTGTAAAATGTATGCAGTTCAAAGGACGTTAATAAATCACTGCAGTGCTGAGAAGGCTACGGCAAAGTTTACTGAAGCTGCCGGAGTAGGCGCTGGGATGTTTCAGTTCATTGTTGGCTGAGATGAAAGTACGGTCGGCGACCTCTCCACTCTTTCATTGTGTGAACCGGCTTCCACTCTATGGAAGAACTAATTTCTTTGTTTTTCTTTCCTCAAAAATTATTTCCATTTAATGGATTATTTAGTGGTTTGTACGGGTAATTGTTAATTAATTTAAAATTTATTTTTTATATTATAATACTCCTCACTTACAAATACGCCAATGTCTTTAGATGAAAGGCTTTAACCAGTGCGTCCTCTCCACTCTTACTTACGGCACAGGGACACGGCACTTGACTATCGGGCTGGTCCACCGATTCAAGGTAGCACAGCGAGTGATGGAGAGAGCTATGCTTGGCATTTCTATAAAAGGAAACTAAAGTTGTCGACGTAGCTCTCAAAATCTGCAAGCTGAAGTGGCCACGGGTCGGCCAAGTCTGTCGTGTCAGTGACGGCTGATGGGGGGAAAAGTCTTGGAGTGGAGCCCACGTACAGGTTGCAGAAGTGTAGGATGCTCTTTCTCCCGATGGACCGACGATATCATTAAGGCGGTCGGAAGTGGGTGGATGCGAGAAGCCGAGGATCGCATTTGATGGAAGACATTGGAGAAGGTCTATATCCAGCAGTGGATACACAAAGGCTGATAATGATTATGATTAATAATAATACTATAAAAACTTTGTATTGTGACACACGCTTTCAGACGTACCGTAGCGTCGTAGTTCAGATTCGTATTCCATAACTCGTATAAATCTAATAACCGGACAGCTAAATCTTGATTACTTCAAGAAGAGATGAAAGTAAATTTATTAACTAGCATCCAAACATTTCAAAGTGAGTATTCAGGCTTTGATAGCACAGCCGCATATTAGTTTTCTCATCGGAGACGAGTTTATAGAAGAGGCAAAAGAGAACAAGTTATCTCTCATTTGCTATATAGTATTATAAATAAATAATAAGACACGTTGAAACGATGTTATGGACTCATTATTTTAATATTAGTAATTGAGTTTTCGAATAATATTTATAAGTTATTCATGAAACCACTTACTATAAAAAGTACAAAAGACAATAGGCGAGCTATTAAGGAAACACGCGTAAGTAATGAAGGGAAACAAAAACAAAATAGAAGAGACGAAGCTTAATTTAAAAAGGAGGTTCTCAAACCCTGCTTTAATATTTTCCCGAACGTCGGATCCATAACGTTATCTGCAACTGTTTTTAATTAAAATGTTTCATACTACCGTCCTGAGGGCTAACATCTACACGAATAAGTTTATTTTTAAGATATTTTGCTTTTCATCTCATTTATATATAAGCAACGTTTGAAAATATTTTATATACAGCAATTAAACGTTCGTCCTATAGACTAGTGTATCGTAAGTATGATATTTTTTTTTAATAAATTATTGAAGATATTTATAGACAATAAAAACCTTGTGTATGTTAAGGAAACATGAAATATCAGTGAATAGACTACTGGGTTTATTGAACTATATTAGTACCTAGTTTTTTCGCCGGAAACCGTCTAGTTAAATACCAAAGCAGCACCAAATAACAGTGTGCAAATCTTAATGTGTGTTGAAGTAATGAAACAAAACATCTTAAAACCTCGTTATGGTGCAGTGTATAACTACCCCAACTAGTGTCACATTGTTATGGGCAAGTATACCAAGGAGAACGTTTCGCTCGTTCCCTCCCTCGAAAAGAAAAAAGGTTTCTATGATAGTTGTTCCTGTATCTTGTTTGTAGTTCCTCTCCTAAACATTAGGTTTATCGAGAATATTAAATTTTTTGTGTAAGTAACGGCGTTTGAGGAAACTTCGATAAATATGGTCACATTTAATCGAAACAAGAGGGGGGTAAGAATCCCACACATCAACTCACGGGATCCAAGCCAATCTCACCTGCTCGTGGTGCACCCTGCTAATCAACAAACGAGGCTCTGCCTTCTAACAGCCTGCATTGAGCCGGCGAGGTGGGAAGTTGCCTAAGTCCCCCCATATCAATCCCTTCCTGAATTGGGAATTGTCTATCGTCTGATGATGATTATGATGATGAATCGAAACATAGTAATGTTTGTAAATTTCTCTTTCGCAGCAGGTGTGCAATGTTACCTTCCAACACAGACCTGGACCTTTAAAATCAATCATGATAAATAATTATGAAGCTTTTGTTTATATTATGCTTGTAATTTACAATTAATTGATAATTTTTAACATAACAGTAAGGTTAGATCCGATTTTATTATCATCGCTACATTCTGAGAGAATTGAATTGATAAGGGCAAAGTAATTGAATTCGTCCAAAATAAAGAAAAGTCAGTGGAAAGGACTAGTCGCGGGGGAGCAATTTATGATTATTTTATTCGGGCGCTGTTTATTCTGACAAAAGACTTGCCTAACTAAATCTACCGAACTGCTACTTGCCTCTATACGCTATTACGATTGCCATCTAGTATTTGTTTTACTTCATCAATTTGTTTCTTTTATGGAACTTTCACTGATGTATTCAATTTCTTTTATTTTTCTTGTGCCTCATTACCGGAGGTCAAGATAGATTTACTATACTTTTGCTTGAAATGTCTTCGGCATGTCTTAAAACTGTTGATTTATTGAGTCCTAATAGAGCTTGTTCTCGGTAGGAGTCCAATTATCCTAATTTAGATAACATGTTGGGAAAGAAGAAAGAAATATGCTTTATTGACTACTTAATTTTCCTAACCTCGTTCTCGATTTATTGTTAAAAGAAAACAAAAAATTAAAAAAAAAGTTAAGCACCAAAGTTCTTGTTCAAATATTCTTGTTTAATGAATAGTCGCAGGATCACAAACAAATAAAAATTCCACAAGTTTGGTTTTTCAGGAATATCGTAAGCTGACCTTACTTCACACCTGCACAGCTGTTGACCCTATATAACGCCCAGGTCTGGACGTGCGTGGAGTACTGCTGCCATATATGGGCAGGTGCCGCCAATGCGACTGCAACTTGCATTGCGACACTCGATGGAAAGGCGCGCCATGAGGATAGTCGGTGACCAGGAGTTGTTAAGTTTAAAACTGGCTAGTTTAGGTCACCGACGCAAGGTAGCTAGTCTCTCGGTGTTCTACCGAATGCATTTTGGAGAGTGTATAAAAGTATAGACGTACCGCAGACATTCATCCTTACTTTGTCGATATTCCGCGCGTCAGGACAAAGCGTTTCGCCTCGTCCTTCATAATGCGAAAAGCTAAGGATTAGAACAGTCTGCCGGCGTCGGTCTTTCTTTTCAACTATGACGTGAGAGTCTTCACGAGACGAGTAAATAATTTTCTTCTAAACCGGTGCACTTTACCACCGAGATTACGTCTCCGCTTACTTCCAGGATAGATCGTAGTCGAGAAATAGAATATTCAATATATTAAAAAAATTGTGGATTTTAACAGTAGTCCTGTCAGTAGCTCGCTGGCCTAATGGTTAGAGCGTGCAGCTTACATTCCGAAAGTCGCGGGTTCGATTCTTGGCATGTACCGATGACTTCAATATTTAAGTTATGTATATTTGTGAACTTTGGTTACAACAGCGAAATACTAAGGGTGAAGGAAAACATCATGAGGAAACCTGCCCATGAATTAGAATTTATTCTAAGGTGTGTGTGAAGTCACCAATCCGCATTGGGCCCGCGTGGTGACTACGGCCCATCGTCCTCATTTTGAGGGTAGGCCTGTGCCCAACAGTGCGGACGTAAATTGGCTGTTATGGAACAGTAGTCCTAAAACAAATAAAAACAATAGCGTGTTGCTATTATTTGGCAGTTTTCTTTGAAGATGAAGAGCTTATAGAAACTTGTTACATTGAAATAAAACACTTCATGATAAGATTTGTTGGCGACGACGCAGAACTGCTATATGGTATTATTATGATAGTATATGGTGGATATTTAACCCCTTCCATCTTTCAAACGCCTTTTAACAACCAAAGCGAAAGATAAAACGGTAAAATTTATTTAGCTGTTGTTCAAATTCTCTTAAATTATATTGAATTACTGAACAGTATCCCGCATCTGTAGATGATCACAGATTACATTGCGTTGAATTACGATCTGGAAAGGGTGGCTGAGGAAGCAATTTAAACTTCTAAATTGGCTTTGAAATTGCAAAATTACGCTATTTTATTAGCTAAAATTCCCTATTATGTTTCTTAGTGATAAAATATAAAATGTTGTATTTATTGCCTGTTTTCAGGATCAAGGTTTTTCAATAGATAAATAAACATTAAAGTAATACGAAGTCAGCAAATTGTAAGGCGGTCATACGAGCTTGAAGGGGTGCGCGATGTGTAAGGGGTCCCGCATAACATCTCACGGTACCCAATCAACAAACGATGCTCTGGCTCCCAACAGCCGCATTTGGCCAGCGTGGTAGGAAATGGCTTAAATCCCCTCAAATGAACCCCTACAGACGACGGCCCTTAGCTCCCGGCTGTACTGAAGGCTATGCTGATTGCAGCGCAGGACCGATCTACGTAGAGATCTGTGGGGGAGGCCTATATTCAACAGTGGACATCTATCGGTTGTTGATGACGTACGTGTTTTATATTTCTACTTTTTAATGAAGGGATACAGGGAGAGGATATCTTCATATTCTAAGCATCTACACCTTTAGTAGACATGTTAGATGGTAGATAAATGACTTTGACTGTGTTCCTCTAAAAGATGAATCGTCCCAGTGTGAGCATAGTTAAATAAACATTTTAAATAAAACAATGCAGATAAAACTAAAAATATAAAACATATTTTACAGAAATACATTTTTCTCTTTTTTCCTATCATAACAAATTTTTACGTTAGCTAGTTTTACCCTAATTCGATTTATACTTATAGTTACCAGCATACTTAAGACACCCTTGTCGAACTAACGTTATTGCATCATACTTTAACTATAGTTATAAAATCGCTAGCTTTTTAAAAAAATTTTACATATTTTATTTTTATCCTGTGACTTATACCATCATCATCACCTTGTAGCGGTTTATTGGACTTTCCTCTTTCAGAACGAATGTCATTTAAACAGATTTTGAACTGTGTGCTACTTATTGCCAATCGCGTTCCGCAGACCAGAGATTCATACAATCATAACACATCACCGATGCAGTAGAAATAAAATAACCGTTATATAATTAGTTTAGTAATATTCAGTAGAGAAAATTTAAATTCAACGTACATCTAATTCTCCAGATTCCCGTCTTCACATAATTCACGTTCCCATTTCGTAGTTTCTTGTGTTCCCTCTATAATGCGCTGAAATGTTCTCCAGCTGGTGTGAATGGTGTCCGTGACTAAGTGTCACGTGACTAAGCTGCAGAGCGGTAATGCGATTGTTCTGTTCGCCTGCAAACAATGTTCCAGCGCCGGCTGTTTGTGCATTTCTAGCTGCAGGTAAATAATTGTTAGCAGAATTCCCGCTAACAATGCTACGTCAACAGCGCCGTGCACAGTTTATACTTGTTTGTTTATAATTTCTGATGCTGCGTGATATTGTATCGCGTTCGCGCATCTGATGCCTTTAGACTGTTTGGTCTCGGTTTGTTTATTATTAATATTTTTTATTAACTTCTTCATACACATTAAACAATTATTTTATTTCTAGTCCCGTTATGCCGGTATATCGTGTAAGCGCTTCTGTTTCTTGGCGCTGCACTTTATCCCGTTACAATTATTCTTCATTCACTTGCTGTGTAATACAATTTATTGTGTACTTGATTTTAACCGTATAAACCTTCATCAAAATTTATTGAACATTGTACAGGTGTTCTTTAGGCAATTTTTTTTTGTCACCAGCAAGATTAAGTTTTAATTTGTTAAAAATAAATTCAAAATTTAACTGCCTTTGTGGTGCATTTGCTAACCGCTTGCTCTATAACATGGACATCCGTAATGCTATGTTGTTTCTTAAAATCATAGGAAATTATGTTTAAGTTAACATTTACAATGATTACGATCATTAGTTGTTTGTTCATCAAAGTAATGTAATAATCATCATAATAAATTTTAAGGTACGGTTAAAAATTTTTACAAATTTCCTAAAGTTTTGTAACGTGTTATTTTTGTTTATTTGTCTTGTTCGACAGAAGCATTTCGCTTATTAATGATTTCACACAAGAATTTACATTTATTTTAAAGTTATGTTCAGGAGAAAACTTATTTACTATTCTTAAACGTTTTTTGTAAAACAAAATGGACTCCCGTCATGCTAACAATGCCTTTGAAATTAATTTAAAAAGCGAAAGGAAAGCGTACGTTTTTGTTTACTAAATAAAAGCTAAATGTATGATGTATTAAGTTAGTATGTACGGCGTTATACTGTGGGAACATTGGACTGCTAAGCCAATTCCAACTAGATTATATTATAAAGACCAAACAAAGATCTACACGTCGCTTTATTCCCGACCAAAATAAGCTTCAACCTTCTCTCCAAACCTTATTATATTATTTATATGGAAGTCGGAATTGTGGTATCATAGCTTTACATTCAAAGCGCTTAAATTCGTTTTAGGTATGAAACAAAAATTTCTGAAGTCAACCGGCGGCCTGTTTTCATTTGATGAGTTTTCAGATAAATAAAAATCTACACAGATTTTGATTGTTAATATTTCGCCATCACTGTTTTACTGTGATCCAGTTGTAAACACGATAAGATTTTTCGCTATGTCAAACCTCATTTATGTGTTTCTTGTATTCAAATTTAACATTATGAAGAATTATTAGAAAGGACTGTACCGCGCTGATCGTCAACCTTCGTTAGTTGAAGAGGCATTTTAACAAGAAGAAGAATCATCAGGCCAGGATAAATACTACAAACAATATGTTATTAAAATTATACTAAAAAACTTCATATTACTTGGTACTCTTACTCCTTTATTGGTAATGAAAAATTTATATGGATCTTATAAACTTTTAATGACTTCTAACGTTTGCTGAAAGGTATAGCGATAATAACAATATATTAAAAAACTTTAAAACTTTCTGTTTATTGGTGCTCTTAAGCACTTAACACTTAGTATTTAGTATTTCACAAACGTGCTGACTGGTGCTCGTTGTGTGTTGTTTTATTTATCATTTCTCTTAAAAGCTTCTGTGAAACTTTAAACATACATCAAATCGCTGCAAGTTCGCTCGCCAAGTTCTGCTTCGGTTTTAGAGCTAATCTTGATTCATAGTTTGGTGAAGTTTGTTATTTCGTTCGGTACGTACCAAGGCAACGTTGTGGCTTGCTTTCAGCTGTTCTCTCGCAACCCTGATACATATCTGTTCGGCCAGTTTTAAACTAATCAGACGGTTTATTTGTTGATCGCCGTAAATATTTTACGGAACAGAAAGAGTTGGTGATAGCTCAGTTTGTTAGTGGGGTGGAATGCGCTGAACAATGGGAAGAGGTTTGAGTTCGATCCTGTTGGAACTTGAGCTTTCGGTTAAGAAAACAGTGCGGAAGTCGACATGTTCTATCAACAACAGCTCCCGTAGATATTATATATCCGCAAACTCAATCAGCATAGCTTTGACTTTTCCATTGTGTGTGGGCCGAGACTCTCAGCAGTGGGAATATTAAGTGGACTGTTTGTTACGTATTATAGATTGCTCTGATCTTGAAGAAACAATTTATATTGAAAAATATATTGTATAGATTTTGTAAATCTCTTAAAAATATTCTTAATAGTTGGTTATATACTAAATGAACAAAAAAAAAATAGAATAAAATACCGGGTTAAGTTTTCGTTACCCAGTAAAACAAAATGTAAAGTAGTCCTTTGTAAAAGTTTTCATCTTATAAAATCTTGTTAGTTAAACTTCTCCTCAAACGGATTATTCTTTTGTGGAATACTACATCATAAACTTAACCGCGCAAAGAGGAAGCGGTTAAAAAGCTTTGCGGGAAGTTTAATTAATTTTCACTGCTAAACATTTTATGCCCTAAGTGCGTTAAATTTTTTTGTAGAGAAAAAAAATACATTTTATGTAAAGTTTTCGTTAAGGTGTCAGGGGTACTGTGAAACTAGAAAGAAGATAATCAAAATCGTAGGTGACAAGATAAGCGAGACGTTCATCTGATGGGAATGATACGTCTGCTCATAATGACGTGGCGCTAGTTATGATGATAAACATACGTTCATTACCACATACACACACTACTCATACCACATTGCGCTCATTGACTTGAGACATAAGATGTTAGATAGCATTATCTTAATGCTTTCACTAGCAATGGCGCCCTTCACACCGGAACACACTACTGTTTGGCGGCAGAAATGGGAGCTGCGGTATACTTAACTAGACGGTATCTATCAACGGAGACCTAACACCAGCACTACAGCGCTTAATCGCTGTCTGCACCGGATATGAGGCTCAGAGAGCGGACGTTTAAATTGTTGTGGGAAAGAAGGTAGAAGGCAGAACAGTCGCTTCCCTGATGAGTGAAGACTATAGTCGTCCGGCATTTTTACATTTCTGCAAGGAGATAGTAAATACATGTAAATAATAGAGAAAAATAAGACATTAACACAATAAAATAAAATAAGTAAGAAAAATCATATAACCGTCAATAAAAAATTGTATTAAGAACAAAATGTATACAGAGAAGATATAGAGATAGAGTGTAAAAGAAATTGTAACACAATGTATAGAAGTAAGAAGCAAGACAAAGAAATGTATTAATAACAAGGATGAGAAATAAATAAAAGTATGTGGTCTAACTCATTTAAGGGAAGGATGAAAGAAGGAATTAGGATGAAGCATAGATGAGAGAAATAAGAATGGAAGATTAGAACAGAATACAAGAAGAGGATGAAAGGAGAGAATGAAGAAAGCGACAAAAATGTGTAATAAAGGAACGAAACCCATGCCCAAGAATGCCTGAGGAATGCTGAAAAAAAAACAAAAATACCAGCACTAAAAGGTTTAACAAATAAAGATATTCGTCGGAATCATTTGCTTTTTATCATCATCAGCCGATAGACGTCCACTGCTGGACATGGGCCTCGCCCAAAGATCCACATTTGTTTTAGTGAACAGTAAATGTTCTACTTGGTCCATGTTATCATTTATTTAGTACAAGTAAGACAAAATGCTTTACCACGCTATTTTAAGTTGTTACTTGTTTGGTTTCGCCGTGCTCCGCGTTGATAACGTCGCTGCTGTGCAAGGGAAAATCATTTATAAGCTGGAGTGGACGCGGCACCGTATTTATCATCTCTCCTCTGGTCCCTCTCAAACTTCCGCCACGTTTCCGCAGCGACTACTTTGTCTAGAGATGTCGTTTTGCTTTTTCAACTTTCGCGCTGTTTTTATTTTCTTTTCTTTTTCTCTATATTTAACATAACATAAGGGTTTGTTTTTATTTTATATTTTGTGAAAAATATACGTATAATATTATTTTGCTTATAACTTTAAAGCAGGATAACGTATTGGAATATAAACATTAGTGTCCTTAAGTTAGTATTTAGATTCTAGTAATCTGTCTGGCTTTAATATTATAAAAAGAATAGTATTTACATATATTTTTAATAAATTATTTATTTATTATAATTTTTATTTAGTTTCTATTAAAGATGATGTATAGTCGTTAGTACGATGGTCCAGTACTACTTTATAAATGATATTGATCTATACGTCTCCTCTTTACATTAATAAGAGCAAATGTAAGGTAGTTTTCTATTCAGGATCGATCTAAGCGAATGGTTAAATATAGCTTTTATGTTTTATTATAACATAGTTGCTTTTAGATTTTGCAAAAAATAGCAGTGTGAGATATGAAATGTGTCGATCTTATATGCAAAGAATATAATGAAAAGGAAGAAATTGGATTTTTTCAATACATATACTTATTGAATAACATTCTAACCACTGAAAGCGGCAGTCCGAGGGACTTCCTCTTCAACTTCATAATAATCTTCGTGTACTCGAAGGGAATAACTCTCTTGAGCCTGTGTATATGAATATTTATTATTCAAGAAGTGCGGACGCGGCGCCGACGCCCGTCATTGCTTTCATAACTTTTCTCTGAAACTTCAGCCATATAAGTTGTAACTTGCTGTAGTCTCTCTTTTATTTTTTATGCGTTTTTTAGAAGAACGAAGTCGCCGCGTCTCATAAATAGCTACAAAAAATCTTGGGTATGTACTATATAGATATTTTGTGTAAAATTATGATATATATATATAACTCTACACTACATAATGGGTATGTCTTCCTTCCTTCACATAACAACCGTTGATAGTCTTTATCGTTCTCCTCAAATCATATTTCTCACATCTGAGGGTCACACGCACACGCACACGCACCCGCACACGCACCCGCACACGCGCACACGCACGCGCACGCACACGCACACGCACACGCACACGCACACGCATATACAACTTTGCAACCCCTCGAAATTCTTCGCCCCTTGCGGCTTTTCTAGAGCATTCGTGTAATGGTATATTTAGTATATTTTGCCGATAGTATTAGTATAAAACATTATCAATTTACAAAAGTACGATGATTTTATTAAATTTAGAAATAATATGGATTATTTTTAATTTAAAAGCAGATATAGAAAATAAGCATGAAACAGAAATTGATAGTCCCGAGAGAAATTTACGAGCAGCCGTAGGTATCCCCCGGCGGCTTTGCAAATAATTGTAACAGATCGCAAACTACGTGCGGCTCTTATATCTAATTTTTTTTACCTCTGACCTTATGACGTCATGGCTGATCGTGAATGTACTGGTAGTACTGGCGCCGCTGGTTGGTCTCCATTCTTAGTATCTCTGAACATATTTCGGTGTGCAAACAAAAACACGGAACATGTTAAGTGATACTTAACTGGAAGCCGGCCCGGCCCGTCTGATAGTCGGCACGTTTAATTAAAATCCGTACCTGATAACGTCAAAGCCTGAACATCCGCAAATATATTACTTCGTTTGCTTATCTAACGCACATCTTCCTTATTTGCATAATTTTTATCTCAGGCTTCGACTGCTGCTTTAATATAGTAAAAAGTTCAATTTACAAAATCACCTTATTCCCAGTTATGGAATAGTAATACCGACTTTTTACTGGTGGTAGGTCTATGTTGCTGGAGATCGTCTAGGTGGTTCCCACGTTGGCGCCTATTTCTACCGTCAAAGAGTAGTGTGCAAACATTACTGTGTTCCGGTTTGTAGGGTGTTGTAGCCAGTGAAATCACTGCAGTAACCAGACTTAAAAAAAATATTTCTCATGGCTAGTACAATGTGGCGCTGTATATACCATTCTAAATAGTGCCATGTTGTTATGGGCAAGCGGGTCACTTACCATCAGGTCGACGTCTCGCTCGTCTCGTCGCTTCGTAGAATAAAAAATAAATGGTACACATTTGTATAAGAAAATACGGTGCCAATCGTAAATATATGGCTTGTTAGTTTGAGATTCAGTTAATTATCGTTACCCAAGTAATTCCCCAGTAATCGTTAACAGGAGTAAACAGTATGCTGGACGGTCTTTTGGTCTCACCAATAAACTATTTTTGACATAAGAAGAAAAGGTTCGATTCCCACAGAACTTGAGCTTCCAGTTAAATAAACCGACATGTTCTATGACCCAATAGTTTGTGTGTCATTTGCCAACTAGCCCCTGGACAGTTTTGTGGACAAATGGCCTTGACACTCTTGTTGTGAAAGGTGTTAGGTTCTAACACTGAGTTAAGTAATTATTATAATAAATAAGAGTATTAAAAGTTTAAAGAATGGTATATAACCTTATATAATTTAATTTTATGTTTTTACTTTTAAACTATTAAGGTTATATTTAAACTTTATTAGTTTCAAAGTTATATATTATATTATTACATTTGTATAATTTTAATTCAAACCATGAGTTTAATAAATTGGCATGTCTAGCCGATTTCAAGTGAATCGTTATTTTAATAGAGGAAGTTCTACAATAGAGTTATTACACTGGTTATAAAGCCTCATTCCTTACAAGCTGATGGATATACTACATCAGTCTTATACTATGTATGGTAAAGTAGAGTTGGCTTGTACAATAATGCTCTTTATCATCACAGTGCGTCCTCCCCACCTTTACTAACGGCGCAGAGACATGGCACCTGACCATCGGGCTGGTCCACTGATTTAAACTAGCACAGCGAGCGATGGCGAGAGCTATGCTTGGTATTTCTCTAAGGGACAAAATCCGGAACGAAGAAAGTCGACGGAGAACTAAAGTTGTCGATGTAGCTCTCAAAATCTATAAGCTGAAATGGCAGGGGGCCGGCCATGTCTGTCGTGTCAATGACGGCTGATGGGGGAGAAAAGTCTTGGAGTGGAGCCAGCGTATTGGTCGTAGAAGCGTAAGACGCCTTCCTTCCAGATAGACCGACGACATCATCAGAGCGATCGGAAGTGGGGGGAAGCGAGGAACTGTGGATCGAATTTGGTCAAAGACATTGGGAAGGCCTATATCCAGCAGTGGATAAACAAATATACAACATATATATATATATTATTTAATTACTCACCGAGACGAGTGGGACGTTCACCTGATGGTAAGTGACACCCCCGCCCCATAGCAACGTGGCGCAAGTTAGTAAATTATACATTGGAACATATCGCGCTCATCGCCTTGGTACATAGGATGTTGTTTCGTTACCCCAGTAATTTCAGTAGCTACAACATCGTTCAATCCGAAACACGGTGATGTTTTCACGCTGCTGGTTTGCTGGTGGTGAGCTGCGGTGGTACCTATCTACATGGTCTTCAGTAACAAAAATCTTCTACCAGCAAAAATTATATTTTCCTCTTTCAAGTTTCCGCTGCTGGCGACCGTTTGGGTACTACCGCAGCTCATTATTCTGCCGCCGAACAGTAGTGTGCAAATATTACTCTGTTCCGGTTTCAAGGGCATTTTAGCTAGTCATGAGATTTAACATCTCATGTCTCCAGGCGATCAGCACAATCTGGTGATATATTATCATACTGATGATATATATTAAAAAAAAAATGTGGATTTTAACAGTAGTCCTGTCAGTAAGCTCACTACTGGTTAGTGCGTGCGGCGTTCATTCCGAAGGTCGTAGGTGGGAATCTCGGCATGTACCGATGACTTTAATATTCAAGTTATGTACATTTGTGAACTTTAGTTACAACAGAGAAATACAAACGGTGAAGGAAAACATCGTGAGGAAACTTGCACATGAATTAGAGTTAATTCTAAGGTGTGTGTGAAGTCACCAATCCGCATTGAGCCCGCCTGGTGACTATGGTCCATCGCCCTCATATTGAGGGTAGACCTGTGCCCCAACAATGGAGTCGTATATTAGCTATTGGAAAAGAAAAAAAAATTATCATCAGACGTCCACTGCTAGACATAGGCCCAAAGATCGTTCGGTCCCGCGTTCCCCTCATCCAGTGGCTTCCCGCGACTCTCAACGACTCTGGTTACGGTGCTGGTGACATCATCCTATATTCGCGTTATAGGCAGGTTTATCAATAACCTTTACGTGAATGTTTCCTTCGATTGTCGTTTCGCCGTATTAAAAAAATACTCCTGTGATATATTTTTTTTTCAAAAATTTGTATAACTAGTTAAAAAATACATCTTCTAAAGAAATCATTAACAACTTTAATATCAATTAAAAAAATAAACTGTTTCAATAAAATATTCAATAGACAAAGTGTTCTGCTAATGATCGCTACAGTATCGGAACGATGTATGTGTTATAATAAGCCAACCGGAAGTCGCTAGACACGTGATGTTTACTTTTGAAATTGCCGCCGGTATTTCCTGTTGTGTAATGAAAATGGCAGAGATGGTGTCTACCGCGTTTAAGTCCGCGGCGTGCGGTACTTGAATTACTTGAGTGCAGTATTTAGTGCCACCGCCGTGCGGTTCTCTTTGTTCTCTTTACTGTGTGCGCCATTTTGGACAAAATTATGGCGCATTTTTCCGTGTAAAATACATTTAAAACATTCATAAATAGTGATAAAGAAAATAGTGTAAAAAGTTTATAAACAAAACATTGTTGTTTACTTTGTGTGAGGCGGCGACGTTCGTTAGGATTGGTCTATGACCAGCGAGACAAGCGAGACTTTCATTCGTCCATAAAAACGTGGTGTTTATCATCAGCTGACAGACGTCCACTGCTGGACATAGGCCTATCTCAAAGATCTCCACATTCAAGAGTTCATTATGGGGAATTGAGGCTTAGCGCACTACGCTGGCCTAGTGCGGGCTGGTAGGTAGTCAGAACCTCGTCTGATATTCAGGAGGGTGCACTGCGTGCAGGTAAGGTTGACTTGGGCTCTGTAAGACGTTGGGCGGAACCCCTTACACCTTTTTAGTGTTAGTTAGGATGATATATACTGCACCACATTGTGCTCGCCGCCTTGAGACATGAGATGTTAAGATTCTTTACTGCACTAATTTCATTAGCTAAACGCCCTAATGAATATTACTCACTCATTTTTCTGTGTAAAATTCGGACGACCTCATCAATAACAATAAATATCATCACATATATATGAAGACGCTTAATATTTTGTTTTAAAAAAAAAAATTATATTATATCATGTATTCGTTTAGAGTATATTCAAAGGCAGAAAAAGAAGGATTCACTCCATTAACAAAGAAACAGATTTTTTATTTTTTCTAAATTTGTTTCGATCGGTCATTTTGCAAACTTTATAACGTCGCAAAAGAGGCGCTGGACGAGAACTGTTGGAGGTAGATCATCTGCTGTTGATGCAACCCTAATGATGACTACGATCCTCATATATGACTAACGCTACAAGTAGATACAATTCGACTTTGGTGTTCACTTATTCGGTTAAAGTTGTTGTTCTACCAGTTACGTGTAAGTTATGCAAATTGCCAACATTGTCCGGTACATCAAGTTCTACTGTACCAGTTTAAATTCTAAACGTATTGCACAATAAACTAACTGTCTCCTCTAACTTCTGTCTTAAACTGACTGCAACAAATTTTAACGGTCGTTAACTTTTTTATGAGATTTCCGAGTTTTTTTTTAAACATAATCGGGTTGTATTGTTTTTTAATCTATATAGAATTTCTCGGGATAAAAAGTTTGATATGGAAAATAAGTATTTAAAATTGGTTTTCTATTAAGTAAGCTGAAATAAACTTAACTATCTTACTTCATTTTTACTAATATAAGGTTTAATTTGTGATTATGGTTATGTCACTGGATTGAAAACTCTTTTTATAGTAGTTTGATAGTTCAGTGCATATTAATTTTAAAGGCATATTTCTAAATAGGGGTGTAAAGGGTCCCGCCCAACATCCCACGGAGCCGAAGTCAACCTCACCTGCACGCGGTTCTGATCTCCCACCAATCCGCAATAGATCAGCGTCGTATGGCTCTCAATGAGAATCTTTACGTGAGGCCTATGCCCAGCAGTGGGCGTTATCCGGCTGAAAAGGATTTCAAAATTAATAAAATATGTGTTGAATTATAATTAGGTAATTTGGCAACTATTTCACTTTAGTCAACTTAGTCCACAGTTTCGGTTAGATATTGCAAAAGTGTTCAAATTAAATCAAGCTTTTCCCATTCTAGTGGTACTGCGGATGCTGTGCGGACTGTATAAGTTCCAAGAGTTAGACTTTTGCCATGAGTTACCACAATAGATCTGGCGAGCGATTTAATCTCCTCCTTAACTGTAAACTGCTGGCAGCTATAGTACTTTAGAAAGTTTCATACAAATAGCCGTTGATGATGAAGAGTACTTACCTAGAATAATCTAGCTGTAATACGTTCCCAATTCGAACACAGTAATTTTATAGCTGAAGATTGATGAATGAGGGTGAGATGAGTTCATTAAAATCTTATCATCATCCAAAATCTATAACACGTAGTCCCAGAATTGAACTAAAGACCTTCGTGTTACTAACGAAGCGGTTAGCATCTGCGCCACTAATGCAATAAGAAACTAATTTTTGTTTTAAAGGAAGATTCAAGTTGAAAAGTCAATACGAGTTTTTTTTTTATGAAACATTTCCTTATCACAATATTCTTTCATACATTGTAAAAGCTTCCGTTCACGTCACGCAATCGTTTTCAGTGACTATTCAATTACGATGAATATCTGATGAAATAGGAATGAATTATCGAGTAATAACTTTATACCCTTTAATTGTTCATAAAGTGACTTTACTTAGTGTAATTTGGCCGATATGATTGTGTTTTTATTTCAGATTTGTAACTTACGGTGATTTCTGTAATGTATTCCTGTCTTTTATAAGACCCTATCTTTTACCTGTCTAATAAAAATCGATTAAAATCTACATAAGTGTGTAATGGGTTTTTGAGATGAACACTGTATATCCGGTGCAGTAAACATCGCTAGGAAACCGATATGATACATTCACAGAACAACAGCTATAGTGATATGATACGTTCGTCAACCTTTTATTGTCAGCATGGTGGATGAATAGCTTTGACTCTTCTTGTGAGAGAAGATATTAAATACCAACAGTGTGAACATTGAGAAGATTGTTTATTACCATAATATTTATAAACTCATATTTTTTCACAAACCCTTTAATGTACGCAGCTTATGGTAAAAGTTTACTTCAGCTTAAGTAACTAAACTAAGCTAAATTTACTTTATAAAAATTGAGGTCATTTAGTCGATTTACACGAATATTGGATCATATTTTATAGGGTTCCGTTGATGGTAGGGGTGTAAGGCCTCCCGTACAACCAATCCACGGGTCCCGAGTCAACCTCACCAGCTCGTGGTGCACCCTGCTAATGAACAAACGAGGCTCTAGTTCCCACCAACCCGCATAGGGCCAGCGTATTAGGAAATGGCTCAAATCCCCCTACATAAACCCTTACAAACGACTGAAGGTCGCGACAAGTAGCTGTATGCGTACAGCATGGGACCGATCGGTGTGGTGATCTTTGGGGACGGCCTCTGTCCAGCAGTAGATATCTATCAGTTGATTATGATAAGGGTTTTTTTGAACGCGGCTGTCTTGCTCAATCTTTTTCACCGTTGTTCGATTCAGGCTACTAACACCTAAGGGCTTGGGTAGTTGAGGCGAGCACGCTTAACTACCTAAGGCTTCATTTAAAACTATCTGGACTTAAGTTCAAGTTTAAGCTTATAAATTGTAAAACATATATATATATAATGAATTAATATAACAATTTCCTGTGCATGGTTTAGTCATTGGTGTATGAGCTGAAGCTTTTGTTGATGAAATAACGCAGAATTGTAGTATGCTGGTTTCACTTATTTTTATTTGTACTATTATTGTTCCTTAAGCCGCAGCCCCTTTCCACCGCGAGCGCCCGTGCCTCCGTTGCGACGTAAATCCCTGTATCGTGGGTTGGTATTGTTCGCTGATATTTCAATTCGCCCCCGCACCGGGATCCGCTCCGATGCTCGCTTTGTTTCCTAATGAGAGCCACGGAACGAAATAGACCAGGTTTATGTAGTGCTTCCTGCCATTATTTAGTACGAAAATTGCAACTTACAAGAAGCTATAGTATCATTATATTACATTATATTAGGTCCTTACATATGAAATTGGCGTTTTGTACGGGAGGAATATAAAGTCAAGTTTTCTTTGTAAAATATATTTAATTAATCAAAGTATGCACCGTTGTTATCTATGCACTTTTGCCATCTCATAGGTAGTTGATTGATCCTTTTACTAAAATAACCATGGGGGCGAGAATCAATAAACTCTTTGAAGGCGGTTTGGATTGCCGTAATGGAGTTAAATTTTTTTCCTTGTAAGAAATTGTCCAAATTCCGGAAAAATGGTAATCTGTTGGGGCAAGGTCCGGGGAGTACGGTGAATGTCGCAGACATTCCAATTGTAGCTCATCTAACTTAGTGGTTCTTTGTTGTGCAGTGTGTGGTCTTGCGTTGTCGTGAAGCAGCAGTGGTCTAGAGCGATTGACCAATCTCGGTTGTTTAGCAGCTAGCTCCTTCATGGTCTGCAGTTGCTGACAATAGATATCTGCCGTAATCGTTTGGCCAGATTTTAGAAAGCTGTAGTGAACGACGCCGGCGCTAGTCCACCGAACACCCACAAGTAACTTTTTCTGAGTCAATTTTCGTTTAGGGCAGGATTTGGCTGGGTCTCCAGGGTTCAGCCATTGCGACGAGCGCTTCCGATTATCGTCAAGTATCCACTTTTCATCGCAAGTAATGATTCGATTTAAAATCCCTCATTATTGTTTCGGTTTAGCAAAGTAACGCAGCAGCAGCAGTCGACGCGTGTTTGCAAGTTCGATTTACTCAATTCATGAGGTACTCATCGTTCAAGTTTTTTTACTTTCCCGAATTGCTGCAAGTCGATTAATACAGTCTTGTCACTTACCCCGAACCTTGCAGCTATCTCTGAAGTGCTTTATGATGGATCCGCTTCCATAATAACTTTTAATTCTTCATTTTCCACTTTGGTGTCCGGTCGTCCACGGGGTTTGTTCTGAAGGTCGAAATTTCCAGAACTAAAACGTTGAAACCAAAAACGTATCGTGCTTTCTTTTGCGACACCAGCGCCGTACACATCATTAATCCTTCGAGCTGTTTCTGCAGCACTGGTACTGGTGCCATATATGAACCCCTACCTACGACGGATTTTATTGCCCGGTGGTACCGAAGACCATGCTGATTGTGGACAGACTAGACAGTGCCCTGCTGAGTGTAGACTGCTGATGTAGAGATCTTTTGGGGTGGCCTATGTCTAGCTGTGGACGTCTATCGGCTGATGATGATGATGATGTAATAACAAAGTTTATGTTTGGGAGGTAAACAAAAATTAAAATATTGTAAGTATCAAGATTATTTATGCTTTAGTACGGTGTTTCAGCTGCGGTAATTTCAGTACGGTGCCTTTGCAGCGTGTAAAGAAATTTATGCGTAGATTATTTGTGATGCATCCTGCAAACTGGCAGCTCTAAGGGAATTGCCTGCAGCCTGCAGCTGGTACCCTCGCTCATGAGTCGGCGAAACCGCCTCGTGGTTCACGCGGTTTGCTCGGAGCATAATATCCGGTCATGAGAGGTTTTTTGCCAACTACGAAATTGAACCGATTTTTATACTTCAGCTTCCTGCTGAGATATCCTTTTATATTACCAGAATATTGGAACCTGGTAGAAGTTTTACTTTCCGTGTATATATTTATTATTTATACATAATAGAGATCTTCTAGGCAGGTGCCAACGCTGCTCCTATTTCAGCAATGCATATATTACTGTGTTCTGGTTTGAAAGGTGTTGTAGCTAGAATATTTACTGAGGTAAAGAAACTTAACTAACATCTTATTCTTCAAAGTAAATGGCACTCACAACACTAGTTAGGATGTTTTATGCACGTGTATATCCTATCTAGCGTTACGTTGTTATTGGCGGGTGTATCACTTACCATCAGGTGAACGTCTGATTCTCGGACGTCATTGTTCTCGTTCGTCGAATAAAAAAGAATATTTTTTTTCGTCGAATTTTTGACAATTGTATTAATAACCTTTACTATCTTTTGTATTAGCTATTCTCTGGTGGAAATTCCATCACGATTAATGCACTTGTTCAAGGTTTCCCAAATTGTATTCTTTTTTGGTTTGATTAATGTATATAGTATTTTATTTCAAAATCCTGATACTCATCTATATCTTGATTTGTTGAAAGCCTGGATGGTGAGGCATTGTAATTGCGAATTTTTTTTTTTTTATAGAAACTTGATTGTTACTTCTCGATACTTGTTATCCAAGAAAAGTTCAAACACGTATGTTTTATACTTTTTGTTTATTGTATTGGATAATACTGCGTTTTTCCTTTTGAATTAAAATAGTATCCACCCCTTGATTTGAAAATGAAGCATAGAGGTCGATATTTTTAAAAATCCTATTTGTTTATACCTTGTCAATCGA
Organism: Ornithoptera alexandrae; assembly: GCA_029030555.1. Lineage (NCBI taxonomy): Eukaryota > Metazoa > Arthropoda > Insecta > Lepidoptera > Papilionidae > Ornithoptera > Ornithoptera alexandrae. Next base: position 2,810,080 of record JARDVY010000007.1, on the reverse strand, counting down.
TTCAATGCACTCTTCCTAGAGCGTTAAGGGTCATATTTCCTCGCTGAGCGTAAGGAAAACAAACGAGGTCCAAACAAATGTCTAGCATTCATCAGGCTGCGCTCATTTGCACGAGCGGTACCGAGTGTGTATGCTAGTGTTGAACATAGATTAATATATCTGCAGAGTGTTTATTTTCTATGAGAATATTGTATGAATTATTCACACAATATTCTATCGTTAACAATTGTTACAATGTTCTTCCACTAGTTTTGTTTTCTTCTTCTGGTAGTTCCGTATGATATCCGAAAGCTCTGAAACTATTTTGAATAGACTCTTACTTCCAGATAGCTAAGGATAATGAGCATGACACAGCAAGTATTTGAAACAATTAATAGGGTTCCGTCCAAGTAAAAAAGTCATATAATTATCTGTATGAAATTTGTTGACAAACATTATAACTTTCTTGTTATATATATATATATATATATATATATATATATATATATATGTGTTTGTGTAACTTTGTATATGTACGCTAGTACGACATCTCTATTCGTTTAATCTTCCATAAAACTTTCTTACTGGGAGCGTACAATTGAGAATATTTCTTTTAATTTTTTTTCGCCGAGTATAATTTAGAGAAGCGTTTAAGCAATCTCCTACTTAAGTCTCGAAGGGAATTGTCTGCAAAATTCCATCGACCGGATGTTGCAACGTCTACAATGAAAAGTAAAAATTGCTCACGGGATTTGCAAAGATTAATAAATATTTTAAAGATTCAAAAGTAAATATTTTTTTTACACTTTGCTTTAATGCAACGAGAATAATTTTCATTGATATATAGGGTATGTTTATTTTTCACATGTCCATGCATAAGCATATGAAACTGCGTCTACACTTGCCTTGCAGCTACCCATGAGTGGGAATTATTATTTATGAAGATCGGAGCTGCATGCACGTTTGCCTTCTACTTACAGTTCCTCTTCTACCAGAGGTCCGATATCATAGCATGTACATCCGTCACTGACACCAAGAGTAGGGATTGTTAAGCCAGGAATATTTCCGTTTCTTTAAGCTGTTACTTTGCCTACTATCGTTATATAGTTAATATGCCGATATTTATATAGTTTTTGAGAAAAATTTTATATTCATATTATGTGTATAAAATAAAGGTTACTCTATATGCCGTCTACCCTGTAAATGATCATAACAAGGACCGCAAAAATATGACCGTTCATGGCTTTATTATTTTCTTTATTGTACCGTTCTTTCTTCCCGACAATTTAGCTAGGATCCGTCCGGTCGATTTGTTATTATTACTGTCTCTAATATCCCAAACCTAATGTTTAAAAATAAAGCTTTGTTATATATATGTGTATGTATGTAAGATTAAAGCATCATGAAATTCAACATAAAGTTATGAAAGTTTAGTATTTTTTAATTAAACTGTACTTAAATTGCGGCGTCTGTTGCCGGAGACTGTAGGTAAGTACAACCGCAGTTTCCGTTTCATCCGCTTAACAATACTGAGCAAACGTTACTGTGTTCTAGTTTGGAAGGCGTAGTAAATAATGAAATTACTGGGGTAATGAGACCTGTTGTAGTTGTGTATCATCCTAACTACCGCCTCGTTATGGGCAGGCGTATTACTTAGGTGAAATCAGGTCAACGTCTCCTTCTTCTCATCGCTGCGTAGAATAAAACGATGATGATGAAGATCGAATAAAAAAACCGCAATGATTGTTTACTACTATTTGACTACCCGGCGATATTTAAACCTTTTTGTACCAAAACTAGCGATACTGTTGTACCAGCCATAATTGGAGAAGGGACACCTATAAAATGTTACAATTATAAATTAGTATAACTTTCGTTTATACATTTTCAGTGAGTAGATATCCGGTTTATCTTATGCTTGTGAACTCTAGTTAATTTGATTTATGAATAGATTACAGGAAGTGATTTATCAACATATTATACAGCGGCACGGCGGCGAGGAGTCCTCCGTCGCTAATTGTGCAAGTTTACAATTAATTTATATCGCGAAGTGAAATTGGACATTAATCACTCCCGAAGATTAACTCGCTGGTTGAAAGAGTTCATGAGTAAGACTTGGAGTTGGAAAACAGTTAATAAAATTTAAAGCAGAAATAATTAAATATTCTTTACCAACACTTTTTTTTATACAATGAAGCGACGTGACGAGCGGGACGTTCAGCTGATGGTAAGCGGTACGTCTGCCCATAACAACGTGGCGCTAGTTAGAATAATACCTACTGCACCACATTACGCTCGTCGTCTGAGACTTAAGATGTTGAGTCTCGTTATCCCAGTAACACTAGCTATAGCCCTTCCAAACCGGAACTCGCTGTTCGCACACTACTGTTTGTCGGCAGAGTAGGCGCTGCGGTGGTACCTATCTAGACGGTCTTCGGGAACAAGGATAAACCCTACCACCATTCATATGTATATCTATATATAAATTTAGTTATCAATATTTAATTATTTCCGTTGTCTATAAGTAAGATATATGCGAAATTAACTATGGAAAAGTTAAATCGTATTTAAGAGTAGAAATATTTTTTTTTACAGAAACCACAAGTTAAAGAGGTTTACCTGAAAATGTTGTTATTTAGAGTCTACCTTACTAATGGTAGATCTCTGCTGCCGAAGATTGTCTCGCCATGTAGCAGTGTAAAAGATATTATACACTGCAATGAAGCACAGTTTGAAAAAGTCTCTACTGCCGAAGATCATCTAGATAAGTACCATCGCAGCTTCTATTGTAACTGCCAAACTATTGTTTGTAAACATTACACCGTGTTCCGATTTGTAGGGCCTTGTAGCTAGTAATAATTTTGGGGTACCATCGTAAATAGCCCGACGTTGATATAGCCGGGTGTACTATTATCAGGTTAATATCTCACTCATCTTATTACATCGTCGAATAAAAAAAAGATCTACGCGGAATGAGTCCCCTGTATTTAGAAGTCTTCTATCGCTGTGCTTGGTGTTTGATTTAATTTTATTAATAACAGGATCTGAAGCTGATGGTGTTACTTTATACGCAGCCTATATAAATTCTAACGGAAGTTAATCAAGTCTCTAGTTGATGCTTCAATCGATCCGCCTTCGTTTCCAATTAGAGCCCTTTTTGTTCCTGCTTATTGCGACCCGTCCGTGTTTTTTTTTATCGTGCGGAAAATCGAACTGCATTTTTCCACTATGAAAGCTCCTTAATTAAAATTCCCTCTTACGCGAGGGAAGCCGGCGGTGGACGGAAACTATTTCCCAGGTCGGTGTCGTATTTTCACGTGATAAGATCTAGACGTGATTATTTATGCGAACATTAGGGGAGCTAACCCCATCGATATGGCTCTTTATGCGATGCCGGTACGGTTACGGACTAAAGTTCTGATAATATCGTTTTTTATAACTTAGAATTTTTATATCTTACACTATGACTTTTTAAAATGAAAAGTTTTTAAAGTTAGCAGAAATTATAAATAAGATAACCTACCTGCAAAGCGTTTTAGTTTTTTGAAGTTTAAAACAACTACCGATAGCAATCTTTAAAACCAAACAGAATTGCACAGACAGACCCACAGATACACATGTTTAGCTTTTAACTCTTATTTAGATCAGTTCATTATTATCAACCGACTGATGTCCTCTGCAAGACATAGATCACCCCCAAAATTCGCCACATCGATCGATCCAGCGCTGCCCGCATCCAGCTGCTTCCCGCAACTTTCACCAGATCGTCGGACTACCTGGGACTGCCAACGCTACGTCTTTCGGTACGGGTTTATCATTCGAGGACTTTGGTGCTCCATCGGCTGTCAGTCCTTCGAGCAATCTTTCGGACTATGTCGGTAACCTCAGTTTTTCTACGGATCTCTTCATTTCTGATTCGATCAAGCAGGGAAATCCCGAGTATAGCCCTTCTCATTGCTCTCTGTGCGACTTGAAGCCTTCTCACAAGGACCACTGTCAGCGGTCACGTCTCGGTGCCATAAGTCATCACTGACAACATGCACGAATTAAAACGAATTTGGATCGGTTATTAAATAATAATAATTACAGTGATGGTCGTTTACTATTTTCTGCAATGTTTCCTCATCCTCTCGATTTTATTAGTAGCTTTACGCCTAAGTTCACTGGATTGTATTGCCTTTTGAGTTTTTCTTTTAAATCAATTTATCTCAGTGACGTCTCTATCCCTCTTCAATGCATAAAATTGTTTTTGTTACATGGTCATCATTCTCTCTCTTTTTTGTCTCATAGCCTTGCCTAACGTAAGATGCTATCTTATAGCTTATTGAGTATATCTGCTACTTCAAAACTGAAAGGAATGTATTCATTTCCTATTTTATCCTTTCAGTGTCTATTATCTAGACCATCGCAACGATTTCATTTCAGTGATATGTAATTTTTGTTCATCTAGTTTAATTGTCGATTGGCTCTCTGATATTTATTGTAAACACGATTTATTTTTATTTTTCTTTCTATCTAATCTATTATTCTTGATGGTAAGGTGATACACCTGGACATAACAACGTGGCGCTAGTTAGGATGATATATAGAGCACCAAATTGTGCTTGTCGCCTTGAGACTTAACGACCCCCTCATTGCCCCAGTAATTACACTAGCTACAGCACCCTATATACCGGAACATAGTTATGATTGCACACTACTGCTTGGTGACAGAAATAGGTGGTGCGGTGGTATCTACATAGACGGTCTCCGGCAACAGGGCCGACTTATCACCACTAAATTTGTCATTACCAACAATTTCTACAATAACCGATTTTGTTATAAACTTATTTATACATCTTTAATTGTAAGTTATTGATCTGTTACTAAAGGAATTATAAATTGTAAGTATACAAGTTATCGTATTTCTTCCTAGCTGTACCTTGCCGTAAGAGGTAGATAAGTTTTTTCAGTTCATTCGTTAAGTGGGCCGTGAAAAGACGATTTATGGCGTCCTTACGGCGCAACTGATAGCTGTTACATTTAAAAAGAATAAACTAAAACAAAGAGAAAGTTATTAACATAGGTTCTCTAGAAAAAAATCTAATTTACTATTAGCATATTTGTTGACATTGACTGCTGATGAATAGACAGTTAATAACCGATTATTTAGGTGGACAAGGGCATAAAAAAAATTGCTGGGAGCCACTGGATGCAAACAGCTCAAGATCGTGCTTTGTGGAACAAATTACAAGAGACATATCCAGCTGTGGACGTCCATCGGTTGAAATGATGATGACTGCTGATTGAATTCACTATGCAGAAGTTTTACATTAGTCCTATATTTTTTATTTTCTTTGGATTAAAACCTGATCTCTACTTCACATGGTGTAAGTGACAATACGAGGGTGTAAGGGGTCCCGCACAAAAACTCACGGGACTCAAGCCAATGTGACCTGCTCGTGGGATACTTTGTTAATCAACAAGCGCGGCTCTAAATCCCACCAACCCGCATTAGGCCAACGTGGTGAGAAATTGCCCAAATCCACCCATACGAACCCCTACAAACGTGGAGATCTTTAGATCTATATCCAGCAGTGAACGTCTATCTTCTGATTATAAATTGGCAATGAAGTCGTGGATAAGTAAGTGAGCTCCTAATATTTCGGTTGCATATGTCGCTAGTAGGGCGGTTATGAAGGGAAGATTTACAATATAAAGATGGTAGCTATAAAGGTGACTTGATCTTGGGAGGATAGTACAAAACGAGAGCATAATCATTGCACGATGGAGGTAATTAAAAAAAACGCGACTACTACATATCAAAATAATAATGAAATTATCAAAACATGTGTGTCTTAGGCGTTTATGGATATACCCTTTGTGTTCTTCGGTTAATTAGATGTCAGTTAAACACGTTAAACTCGGTTCAAACCTTCAAAAGCAATGCCCTCATCAAAGGTATTAGTTCACTTCACATAACACCATTCGAGCCCTAATTGCGTATTATTAACTTTCCTTTATAACTACCGATATTAATTAACGTACAAATTTAATTAAATCCTGTGAAAAGTAAACAACTGATGGTAGGTATCTGTTTTCTTTCTCTTTCTCTCAATGTAGACTCTAGATACCTGAGCCTCCAATTCTTTTCTTCATTTCGTTCTTAATTCTATTTTTCTTTACCAGTTTTCTTTATCCATTCCTCTTCTTCATTTACATTGTTCTTAACTCCTATCTCAGTCATTATCAATTCCATTTCCTTCTTTCACGTTTCACGCCTCAATGAGTGAACTAACCGTTCTATATTTCGTTTTAAATTTTGCCTATCCTTATCTATTTCTATTACATTCTTGTTCTCTGTTGCTGCAGAATCTCTACGTAGGTACAACCGCAGCTATTTCTGTCGCCAATTAGTAATGTGCGAAAATTACCGTGTTCCGGCTTGAAGGGCACTGTAACTAGTGAAATTACAGGGGGTACTATTCCAAACTGTATATGTCCATATAGACATAAAAAAATGCCTCTTTTGTAAAAGATATAACAAAATAATACTTAGATAAGAAATCGTAAAGTAGTTAATCGTAGTTTTACCATTTTTTTAATATTTATGTAATAAATGTTGTGTTGTTTGTTTCCGGAAAGTATTTGTTTAAAAAGATTGCTGTTTAATAAAAATGGTTTCATTTCATTTCCGGGGATACAAAATTTTTAAAGCGGACACTTTGTGTAATTGAATTTATTATCTCATGTTTGTGGAACATCCGCGGCGCTTATTCCGCAGGTTAATTTAACTTTTTTCATGGTTGTTTATTATTATTCTTGTTAAATTAATCTCTTTGTTTCCTCTTGAATATTATGTTGAAATTTATAAACTTGTTCTTAATACTATCAAGATTTCATTCTTGTTATATTTTGGGAGTATGTAATATAACTAGATTGGACACATCAATTTTATTATTATCACAACTTCTATCTGTTATCCTCTGCTGATCATAGCCGTTTCCTGTATTATCCACGCTATTAATGATAAGAAGTTGAACTCTCCGCACAATTATTTTCTACTTAAATAGCTAGCTGTTCCTCGTCTACTTTGCTGGCTGTAACACCCCCGCCGCTCCCTTTGACCAATTTAGTAAAATCCATTCTTATCCTGTTCTTATTAAAATTTTGAGTGTTTTTGTCTAATAGTTATGAAGATCTCGTGATGAGTCAATGAATCTCTGGATATCTCTTATATATAGAGGGAAAGAAATATCGACTTTCATGGTCATTTTATGTATCCGATTCATTTCTTAACTAATTTAGCTAAAAACTTTATTCGAATTAAATTACTTAAGGGTTGCCGTATGTTATTTATTGTACGTACCATATCAAAATATTTCCTTCCGAGTTGAAATAATAAAGCCATCAAATTTACAACAGCAGCAGCTGCCATAGGATATGTGAAATCGAATCTCTACTACAGTGCCATATAAATTTAACAGCATCGCATGAATCAAATTTATGACTGGATTATTATTTCTGTGAAACGTTGATACACGCAAACTCTGTTTTGGCTTGATGCTGCAGCGTAGTTTAAGGCTTTACGAGTCACGTTCATAAACTTCCTCCTGCACCCTTCAGCCCTCAGCCCGCTCGTTACGCCCCAGGCCAGTAAATTAAACGGAACTGATCTAAATAGGGACGTTAATTTGTGGCATCAAATTTGCCTTTTTTGCGTCTTTTATTTGTTTTGTATGATAACATTTGTTGCTTCCGGTAGAATAACGATGTTGCTTGGATTTCATGAAGCGCATGGCTAAATGCTAGTTTTGCCGCAGATTTTTTAGATTGGTCTAACTTTTACCATTAAATGGTAGCGTCCATATATTCCAATTTGAAGATTACGTTACCTTATGAAATTACTGTGCAATTTAACATCTCTTTTTGTTTATTTATAAACTAGCGCTTGACTACGATTCCATCCGAAGGTAGGCGGCGAAGTAACCTTTGGCGGTAAAGCCACTATTTTAGGAGCTTATTCACTATTCTCTTAAAGGTTCCCACGTCGTACTTGGATGGAAAGACTGACGCTGACAGATTATTCCAATCCATCGTTGTTCGCATATTCGCTTAATCAGATGAATATCGTACCGTATGAATATTTAACAACCAACTCATCGTCACAAGAGGAGCAGGTATTACCATCATGTAAAGGTCTTTATTGATTGAAGTAAAAAAATACTTATTGTTACTTATACGGTTTTTACTTTGTGAGGAGTCCGAGCATCATAATGTGCTATAATCAAAATATATGATATCCACTTATTGGTATATTGACGAGATCGCTTTAAGCTGTTGGACTCTCATCTGTTCTGCAGTTTTGATGTATTTGTCTCCAGTTTGTTATGTAACCGTTTCTATTTTACAAAACCATGAATCTAGAAGTACTTTCACCTCTACACTGTTCCGTTAAGCGGCAGGAGAACGTTGACCACCTACTTGATCTCAAGTAAAAGAACCTTGCTATAAGTAAAGGTGGACTTGGATTTTTGTGCTTAGGTGTGTTCAATAAATATATTTTATAGAATAGTTGTTATCGTACACTAACAAACTAGAGTTCATCAATATATCCGTCGATTTCTTGGTTTCAATTTGTTCCTAAACATTTCTCCCTTTACACAAATATGAATGAGATTGTTACCTGTTACAGTTGTGGGTTTTCACTGCTTCATCACGATGAGCATGCACTTACGAAACATCTCAAGTAATAACAGCAAAGCTAACACGCACAGCGGCTGATTACGTATTTCAGCCGGTTAAAGCTTCACTCAGACGGGATTACGTTTGCTCATCTCTGTTTGATAACAACTGCTTTAGTATTTAATGTATAGTTACTGCGGTATTGTGGTTCACCATTCGTTTTATTGGTTATTCAGTTAAACTGCTGTGTCAGTTGTTACAGGTCATCTTCTTATCACTATTAAATGTCTATACGAGATGATATAAGAGATGTTAAGATTACTGAACCACTATTAATTAATTCGCTTTTTAAGGTACGATATCTATTAATAATCGATATTTTGGCTTTGCCATTTATCTTAATAACATTTTAGCTCTTTTGTAAGGAATCGAATACGGAGTAAAGATCAATATTTATATTATTTTAACGTTCTCATAAAAATCTAGATGTAGTGCGTGAATAAATGTAGTATTGTTATTTAAACAACGGCCTATTTACACTTCATTTGCGAGTAAATAAAAATTAATTTTAAATGAGCAGGACGCTGTTGGAAATTCGCTTAATTTCACGAGCGTTTCCGGCTTGCCGCCGACCTCGCCGCATACACTACTGTATTTACTATTAGAATTATACAAGTTACTGCTTTTTTCTTATTCATTGCGTATAAAATATAATGAATTAATTAAAACACTCATAAATTATACGGTATTGTACCGTTAACATTCAATTTTAATTATCCTTTTCTGTTGTATTATAAAGGCAGAAAACATACAAGATATACATTGTTTTTAATCTCTAAGGCATAATCAGCCTCTATGGCTCGCTTACTTCTCGCTCACCATTTAAATTAAACGATCGTTTAAAGTTTCAGTTCACAATTTCCGTCTTAAGTTCCTTTTATAATACTATTAAAAGTTTCTACTTTTAAAGTTTTTCTTCTCTATGTAAAGCATTGGATGCATACACATTTTAACATATATTGCGCTGGTTACCCCCGCGCAAAATTCAGCTGTGCTTAATAGGTCAATTTAAGTACATACTTAACAGTATTTGCACCTGTTGTTGTGTAGAAAGATCGCTTGCCTGCTGGACTGATGATCTGTTAAACATTGCAAAGAATCGTTGGATGTAGGCAGGATCAGACCAATCGCGATGGAAATCAAATCTAGAGATTAATGTTCAGAAATGGACAGCAATATGATGAGATATTGATGAAGTAACTATTTGACAGTTTTTATTAACTGTGGCCCAGTATCTAAAATATAATATAAAAATATAATGTTAGTAGGATCATTCAAACAATCATTGCGTGAGTTTAAATGTTGTACACACATTAACCTTTATTAAGGAACGGGGCAGTTGTTTAACTACAGGACTTTGCGTTTAAGTTTACTTAACTACCACACATTACTATACGATGACATGGTATTGGAATAAAACATTGTTCTAACATTATAAAGGTAATAGCGAGCTTTAATATAAAGTCGTATTGTATTTTAGAAAGTTATTGTAGAGAAAAATCAGTTCTACGTAGCAAGAGTACGGCTCAATCTGCATCAGACTGCACCAAACCCTGCGGTAGTTACATTACTCATTTTGTTTTGGGTTTAATGAAGTCAATCAAATACAAACACGTCGATGTACAAGTAATGACTGTGTGTGTATCGCGGTGTCGGTTAGATTACACAACGGGCCGTTAAAATGAGAAATCGTTGGAACCGCCCGCCGGCTGACCTGAATCCGTTTCCTGCCCTTTTATTTACTGATACTAATTTTATACCTGTGCTTCTCGTTCGACGGGAATTTGTTTTTTGAATTCATATGTGTACTAGCGTATCATTTTTTTATAGAATTATTTAGATTAATATAAACTACTGTAAAGGGTGTAAGGGGTGCCGCACAACAACTCACGGGACCCAAGCCAACATCACCTACTCGTGTACCTTGCTAATCAACAAACGAGGCTTTGGCTCCTATCAACCTGCATTGGGCCAGCGTGGTGGGAAATAACCCAAGTCCCCCCATATGAACCCCTACAAGCAACGGCCACTGGTGGTCAGCGCTGCGGGCAGCGCGGGGCCGATCGCTGTGGAGAACTTTAAGGGAGACCTATGTCCAGCAGTTGGACGTCTATCGGATGATGATGACGATGATGACACTACTCCACATTGTACTCGTCGACTTGAGATAAGATTTTAAGTTTCTCCAGTAATTTCACTAGCTACAGCGTCCTTCAAACGGGAATATAGTAACGTTTGAACATTACTGTTTAGCAGTATAAATAGACGTTGCAGAATCTGCTCAGACGGTTTCCGGCAACATAGACTAATACTATTTTGAATACTAGATATTAGCTTCTTATGTAGTATATACTAACTGATAGTAATTTTTGATTATAAATACTCTATTATAATAAAAGGATACAGGAGTGGTATGAGAAATATCCACCTGAAGATGATATGATACGTCTGTTGATAACAATGTGGAAGTAGTTAGAATAATATACTCTTATACTTGTCACTTTGAGATATAAGAATCCATTCAAACCGGAAGATGGTAATGCTTTCACACTACTGCTTAGTTTACTCGGCATTTAAGATCTACAGTTACTATAAACAGTTAAACATAGATTTACCATTGGTAAAATACCGGTTGTTTTCAAGTAACAGCCAAATTAATGGATGTTTATAGTTTACTTCATCATCAGTCGACAGACGTCCACTTCTGGACATTGAACTCCCCCAAAGATTCCCACATCGGTCGAGTAGGGATTCATATGGGATGAATGTTTGATTAGAAGGCGGAAAATAATCGTTGTATCTCATCGGAACTGTAAAATAAATGTTTCAATATCACCGCCACGTCCAATCAGCGATATTTATAATTTGCATCGCTACCTCCTGGTTCATTTATAAATCACGTTAACTGTGTTTTTACACGGGCACTAATTAAATTGTAAATGTGTTCGGACGTAAGATAAACGTAATTAAACCGGGGTCCGGCGACCCGATCGCGTCGCCTTGTCAAACTCCTCCGTAAACTTTAACGTGAGCGTTTATCGCCGGTTTGCGTTTACAGCCAGGCGACCGACGATTTCTATGCAAGAACAGAAAAATACACAATACTGTAAGGAATCTAACACTTCTTTACAAATAACTTGACTTTAATTATATGTGACTAGTAAAAGCCCGGCAGTCAACAGAATTGTCTACTGTTCTAGTATTATTTGTTTATAAACAATCATATAATGATTACTAATTGTTGTAGAAATCAGTGAAAATGCATGTGTGTATACGAATTTACATTAAAATCTTTTAATTATTATCAATATTAATTGTTACGGAAATTGTATTTAACAATGATAATTGCATGCACGGTATCAGTGTATATGGACTATTTGAATTCAATGCCAATTTCACTCCAAGTTATCGGTAAACTGACACACACTTAAGCTGCATCAATTATATGATATTAAATTACAGTAAGGTCATGTATGTGAAGCGTTTTCGTCCAGAATACTCAGGCTTTCATGTATTAACATGCTGGACACAGAGATGCTGTCAAAGCGGCAGATTTACAGTAAGATGGTGGTAGCTGGACAGCCGGTTTCGATAAAACCCTACCACCTATCAAATTTTACATGTAGGCCAAGAAACGAAACGAATGTGTTAGATTGATACGAAGACAGTTGTTCATCATAATAACTGATACAAATAGTTAAACTGTAGTTATCAATATGTATATATATACGTGATTTTAGACCTTCATGAAGCCTTGGTGCCTTTCGGTTATTGAGATGTCTGGATTGCTTCAACATAAAGGATATATTAGTTAAGACGAGAAAAACAACTGTATTATTTTCTCCGATACATAAGTGTATTATATAATCGTTTTAAAATCAAAACTGACTTTCCTAAATTCTACTAATTAAATAACGTTAGCAGGTTTTGAAACAATACGTTATTATAATTTATAATCTGTATCGTTTGTCGCGTTATGATTCCGCCAGCGGGTTTACTGGCCGGACGCTGTGAACCCTCATCAATCATTGGCACTGCGAGCGGACCTTGTAAACTGCGTTTAATTTCAGCCGGGCTAATTAACTTTTACTATGTGCGAAATTACTGAAACACGACAGAAAGGAAAAACAGTTTTTAAGATGTACTGTGCATCTTACTTAAACAGAGAATTTATTGGGAAAACAAGGTATAAATTTCTGTAAAAAAAAAAAAATACGTTTCTTTGATCAATAAATGGAAAGCAATCATCGCTTGAATTCTTTATAAAATCTTTGTTGGTTCTGTATAAGGAAATAAACAAATTTGTTACTCAACGAAGTGATAATATTGTTGTAAATTTATTTTAATATAATTTTTGTTACTCGTTCAACATGTCTCCCAGGGTTGATGGGCAGAGAATGCCACCAAGATATTAAGATCGCACTCTGTACCATGTTACAGCAAAAATGAATAACGTGAACTTTACTTGATGGAAAATTATCCGTTTTACTCTCACAATGAACCTGTAGTTAAGATGTAAACAATAATACTTCCTGGTAGTAGGTCTATTCTGGTGGTAGATTTCTGCTGCCGGAAACCGTATAGTTAGGTACCAGCGCAGCACCTGTTTCTTCCAAGCAGTAGCATTCAAATATTACTGTGTTCCGGTTTGAGGGCGTTGTGACCAGTGAAATTACTGGGATAACAATACTTAACATCTTATGTCTCAAGGCGAGCGTAATGTGGTGTTGTGTATATTATCTTAACTAGTGTTTTTATGAGCAAGCGCATCACTTACGATCTGATGAACGTTTTTCTTGAGAAATCGTTTTACATACAGGTTATATTATTGGTGAAGCAGGAAAGAGTAGATGACACCAGGGCGCAATGATATAAATCGATCTGGTCAGGATAACCGAAGGTCTACATGATTGTGCAACACAATAAAAACATAAAAAAAAGAAAAAACATTTAAATTACCATGGTTAAGTCTAACAAAACTGCAGCGACTAAAAATGGAGAGCTAAGTTATACCGCGATATATTATTACAATCTCGTCCAACGTTCTAGGCGACGATAAAGTTGTATCTTAAATATTTTTCAGCAATAAGCAGTCGTGTAATAACACATAAACAATGCTCAAACATCACGAGGAGTTTGTTACAATCACAATTCATCTGCATCATACCGCAGACAATAACCCGTATCAAAGGGAGACTTTAATTACAAAAACTGCCCCGGGGCCGGGCAATGTACATCCCACTGCCTTTGTGCCCACTTGTGCGTACCCGCTTACGTCTGTCTGGCTTGTTATTATAGACATTGTATAAAGAAGAAAATCATTATTATTACCATCTTTTAAATTATTACAAAACATTCTTATAACATCATTATCATCATCAACATCGTCGTCATTTTCATCGCTATATATTTCGTTGTAATCTTTGTCATTAACATCATCTTCGTCGTTATCTACAACCATACCACCATCGTAATCGTCATCATCATTGCAATCTGATGTTCAATGTTGAACTTGACCTTCTCAAGTAATTTCCAACGTGACCGGTCTGATGCCACCTATATTCAACGATTCCCTGCGATCTTCATCACTTCGGTAATCGCTGCGGTTGCCAAAAAAAAAACTACTACTTATGAAATTAAGTACATATTTATTCTTAGTAATTAATTCATGAGATCAAAAAACATTAACCAAACTTCAAATTCAATTCTTCAAGTTATAGAAGATAAAGCTTTTGTTTAGACAACCTGTCAAAATGAAGTAAAAGAATTACATCAAAATCGGTTTATCCATTTCAAAGCTTCTATGCCTTTAAAGTAGCACCCCAAACTAAGAATGTAATGAATATATATTAGTTTCCATATTACACACAATACAAGGGTAAGTATTTATTTTGAGTTAGTAAGATGTTTTATGGACCCTTCGTTCAGTCCAAATAGTAATTAATATATTTGTTTCACCCGCAGGCTACAATGTAACAAGACAATTCTACCCTTAATTGTTTTAAAAGTTTACGTTTACACCTTCAGCTGCGACTAACTAAAAGTTCTAAACATTTACCTTTTTACTTACTATTACAGTTAGTTCACTAAAGTCACCGATAGTTAATTTAATATTATTTAACATCTTGATCAAAACTATAGGATTTTCTTAGTTTATGTCATTTATATGTTTATATATTATTTAGAGTATATCGAATTTTTTTATCATACAATTAAACGATGAAACGAGCGGAACGTTCACCTGATGGTAAGTGATACGCCCGCACATAACAACGTGACGCTAGTAAGGATGTTATTCACTGCACCACATTCCGCTCGTCGCCTGAGACATAAGATATTGAGTTACCCCAGTAATTACACTAGCTCTACCGCCTATCATACTGGACCACAGTAATGTTTGCACACTGCTGTTTGTCGGCAAAAATAGTCGCTACGGTGGTGCCTACCTAGACAGTCTCCAGCAACAGAGACCTACCACCAGTAAAAATTTAGCATGCAGTGGCGATTACATGGGAAAACGATTTATACGATCGCTGGTAGAAACATTTTATATGTATGATGATGTGAACTTGTAAATATTTTTTTTTCTGATGTCACACTAATAGAGTCTTTTCTAAAGGAAGCTATGAAACGGAGGGGAAGATAGCGGTCACCTGATGGTACCCATGACACTAAGTTGTTACGAATTGTTACTCCAGAAAATTTACAATCCACGTCGGATCTCAAACAGAGTATGCACGCTATCGTTAAGCAAAGCGTACTAGGATGGACTTAGACGGTCACCACCAACAGACATTGACCATCGCAGCTTACGTACCGATACTGCATTATTAAAATCATACTAAAAACTGGTTGTTTCATTTAATTATGTCTAATTCAATAAAGACTAAGTACTTAATCTAAATCGCTACTGACAATTTTTTTTATGTATTTGTTTGATATAAAAACTCCGAATAGTGCAAACGATAAATGAGACATTTATCATCATCAGCCGATAGATGTCCTCTGCTGGAAATAAGTCTTCCCCAAAGATTCCCACATCGATCGGGAAGGGATTCATATGGGGGATTTGGGCTATTTCCCACCACGCTAGCCCAATGTGGATTGATGGGGGTGCATCACAGAGGCGAGATTAGCTTGGTTCCCGTGAGTTGTTGTACGGGAACCATTACACCCATAATTACAATGAGACATTATAATAATTATTTTTTTTACTTTTTCTCTAATTAAACAGTTCAATGCTCTTGATCCATTACAAGTACATATTGAAGCTTTCACACTAATCACACAGACGTGAGCACCAGGAGGAACTAAACGAGCACGAAAACTTTCACTGAAATCACCAACGAGAGCATGTTGGTTGCTAATAACCGCGCTGGTACTAACGAGCTGAAAACACGAGCGCACTTGGAGCTCACAGCACTTTAAGTGTCGTACGTGACACAACTGCGTGTTTTTTTTTAACTAAAAAAAAAACGGTTGCTGTGTTCACCGTACTTTGAGATATAATACTGAATTTTGGTGATACACTATCCATTTAATGTATGATGAAAGAGGATCACGAGCTTATTTTTACAACTACAAATTATTCAGATTTTTAAATCTTTTCTTTTATCTCAAACGCCAGAGCAATGCAGTTGGCCCTGATCAGACTTGTCCAAAAATGATGGATAACTCCACTTCGATCTATACAGCAGCAAAAAATTTGGCATTTATTACACATAGAGCCAATTACGTGATAATATATCAGTACTCTATTGATATTAGGTTTATCGTATGTTCCTGAAAATATTATTTCGAAAGGAATTAATTGTAACTCTTTCAGATTTTAATTGGAAAAACGCACTGTAGGATACACTATAACATACGTAAAATAAGTAAATTTTTCTTATAGAAAAATTTGGAACAAGAGGCAGGTCGTAACGACTTTAATAAAATAATACCTGGATTTTCATTTGATACTAAATAATAGGTTTGCTTATAATAATGTAGTTAATTTGTAAGTAGGAATGATTTTGGCAGCAGGGATTCGTATTAAAGCAGTCTCTAGCAGTAAAAGTTTTCCATTTGTGTTTGATAATTATATAATTACAATTTTAAACCACTTAAGATCTGTGAAATCTACCGATTATCTAAAACAAAAACATCTAAAGTTCATAAAGTAAAAAAAAACATTAATGTAAGAAAATTTATTGATGATTGAAAAAGCCATTTATTGCTGTTAGTGTAATAAACCTGAAATATACTCTCTAACATACTCTAAATCAAATCAACACAATCAAAAAACAATCTAAAAACATACTCTATATCATGTAGTACTGTTACTTGTTAGAATCGAAGAGAGAATTATTCATAATAAGGAAATTTCTAATATAATTCATATCTAGACATCATCATCATCAGCCGACACGAAATCCGAATATACATACGTACATGTATCTAACTAGAGAAGTAGTTAACAGTTGGGAACAGCTTAAAAGAATAGCTAATATTTTAAAGCAGTTCCTGTGTTGAGTTTTACTACCAAAAGCAATAGTTGTGTCTACGGACAAATAAACAGCAAACACGTGCGAACTATTCCAAATGTTTAAGGACGTCGATTTCTATTTGTTCACAACTTCGAAGTCACCGAGTACGTACTGTTAGAATAAATATAGACGGCGAGCAAACTAGAGACTGCAACATTACAAAGTGTTTAGTTAGTTACACAGGGAGTTAAGCAAACGACCCGTTTACTTACGCACCAACAATTTGCTGAGCGGTCAAAGCTGGCTCCAACTGTGTGCGACCATCTATGTGCAGTAGTCAAAGGACTCGGTTACAGTTTAGCAATTACAGCAGGTACTATTTCCTAATAGGGTATTACTTTGTTAATTGAAGATTTGAAGATAACTTTTGTATATTTAAAAAATAACAATCAAATATACAATAACGAAGAAGGTAAGGGTTATATTATAATAACGATTATAGATCTAATAAGCGATTTTCAGTGTTTTCTTCAGCACACTAATCTGCTGACCTGTTTCGTATCGTATCGTCGTTTGTTCTTCTGTGGATCTCTTAATTCCAAGGCTCGTTGAACAAATTAGAGTTAGAAGAGTTTGAGCAGAATTAGGGGTTCAAGGAGGACCGTCGATCTGTTGAGAATCTCGGCAACCCAGTGGATGCGGGCAACGTGGGACCGACCGATGTGGAGATATTTGGGGGAGGTCTATGTCCAGTAGTGGACGTCTATCCGCTGATGATGAGAAAAATTTAAATGTATTATTTCAATGATAATTTACAATATTTACCGCATGTTGAAAAACACATTTTTCGCCTATAGCATTTGTTTACTCTAAAGCAAAGTATTCCATTTCCCCACTGCAACGAGCCAGACATACGCGAGCTGAAATAGGTAGAAGAGGACAAAGGAACTGAAATGAACGTCACCGAGCCCCGGGCAGTTTTTGTAATTAAAGTGTGCCTTTTGATACGAGTTATCGTCGGTTGCGGAGGCCGTGGATGAACGGTGACACGGACATTGTTTTCGGTGTACGCACATATAATAAAATATAATTCATAATTCACCATAGCTTCAAGAAATACGTAAATGATGAGCTGTAGTTTTGTAGTTCTTATTGCTATCTCAGAGATTCAAGATGATTCGAAACTACTCCATGAAATAATTATGTCCTTTCCTGTTGTCGATATTTTCAATAGTAACAAAATTCAAAAGTTTATGAGTCTGTGAAGTAATAATTTAAAAATTCTAATTTATGTGCTCGGAACATTGGTCTTGTAAAATTAAGATCAAGTATTGATTACAATGCGGCCGGGGGTGATGAATGATTCTCGCTGAGATATACTCTGACTCTCCTATTTTTACAGTCAGAACGGAGACTATAAACTAACGAGACTAGTAGTTAGATGTATAAAAAAAATTAATATTAAACTCTTCAAGATTTAGTTTGGCAATCGAACCAACGATCGTCGTTTTATAAAACAAGAGTATAGCTAATGCGCCCGAGGAAGTTACCAGTTACATAACAGTTAAAATCCAGATTCAAAATTTAACTAGGTTTTTCTTTAATGTCTTATACAAGACGGAGTTAAGTAATCCATTTGAAAGCCTAATATATATTTACAATTCAACATGTTCATACATAGCATGATATTTTTTTTAAATAAATTAAGGTTTTTCGGTAATTTTTAGATTTTGTGATGTTTCTTTTCTCTTTATTCGTACTTTCTGCATTTCTTATCGACGCTGCTACCAAGCCCTAGATTTGTTTCTTCCGTTCACAATTTGATTTATTTTTCCTCTTTCACGTCGATATATTATTGCAAAGCTTAAATGCACCCCGGTCCGTTCCGCTGCTCTCAAATTGTTCGCGTCAGCTCCAGACAACGCGGCAAGTCGTCAATCTTGATCAGACGCTCTGAACTTGTTCCCCTTTCCTTCGCCCTGATTGTCTTCGTCTATTATGTCCCTTTTGATGCTTCCTTGCCATTAATTTATTGGGTTAGTAATTTATTATGGTGACTCCTGTAATATTATTATTATATTAATTCAATTTATTTAATGTCAATTACAATCTTATTTAATTTTCTTTTTGTTATCTTCAACGTAAGGGGTCCTGTACAACCACTCGGGAGATCCATGCCAATTTCACCTGCTCGTGGTGCTCTCTGCTAATCAACAAACGAAGCTCTGGCTCCCACCAACTCGCATTGGGCCGGTGTGGTGGGAAATGACCTAAATCCCCTTACATGAACCCCCAGAAACATAGAGGTTTTTGAAAGGCCTATGTCCAGCAGTGGACGTCTATCGGCTGATGATGATGATCTTCAACGAAAATAATGAAGTTAATAATGTTTTGTAGTTTCACTTTCTAGTAAATTTTGTATTAGTTATATTAAATTTTTAATATAGAAATATTGATTATGTACAACTTAAAAGGTTTTTCTTCACTAAGAAAAACATCGTTGTTGTAATTCTATTGTTACCAATTTTTTAAGGTTCATCGTTTTGGGTTATTTCATTAATTTTGTATACGTGTTTGTAAATATATACTGTTTAGTCTATTTTAATAATGTAGAACGAGCCATTAAACTTACATTATTAACTTGTATCTTATCGGTGTGTCCCCAAAAATATCCGGCTTCTAGGTGAGTTTTACGAGAATTTATCTGGTGCCACATTGAAAAGATAATGGTATTTTAAATGATAAACGTTCCCTCTTACTTCCATATTAAGATAGACGGTAAAATCTGATCAAGCGTCATTTGATAAAAAAATTTCCTTAAGAGCATTTACTACATCTTCCTCTGAAAATATTTTCTACCTGCTATTTGCCGACAGGTAGCTTCATTATAAGATGTTAATAGAGGCAGAGAGATGGTGACATCTCCACGCAAAGGAAAAGGACTTTAATATCGACTTTATAAAGATTTTAGTTAATAGAGCGAGTTCCAAAAATATAGACCACGGAATCAACCCTGGGACCTCTGTGTTAAGAAAGAAGGGGTTGCTAAATGGGTCCAGTTGATTTTTTATATTCAGCAAAAGCTTAAGGAAGATTTATAATATATATCAAAACATCATTCTTGAGTTCAGATCTTTGCCTCCCAAAGAAGATAGTATTCCACCATGCTTGTGCCAAGTGCGAGTTAGCAAAAGCTTGGATATTGCACGTACTAAAATGTCGCTGTTTCTAAGTCAAGTCATATTCCTTACAATATTTTTTTTTACCGTAAAAAACTTTAGGAGGGATTGAAGTCGCTTCTCTTAGAGTTAAAGTTTCATCTCTTAACAACTAGGCTATCACCGCATATCTTATTCTTCTATCACAGATTTACGGTTTTTTTTTTATGTTACGAAGCCACGAGAGGAACAGGAAGTTCACCTAGTGGTAAGTGATACGCCCCCCCAAAACAATGTGGCGCTAGTTACGATGTTACACAATACACTACATTGTGCTTGTCGCCTTGAGACAAGTTGTTAACTCTCATTACCCCAGTAATTTCACTAGCCACAGTACTGTTTGGCAGCAGAAATAGGCACTGCGGTGGTACCTACGTAGACGGTCTCCGGCAACAGAGACCTACCACCAGAAATTTTAGGTACCGCTGATTAATCCAAACGAGTTCGCACGATCATTTATTTATCACGCCAATCACGTTATCGTTAAGACGCTGCGAGGTGAACGAGGTTCGAATCTGTTTTCAATATACCGCCGAGCAAATAGGCTTACGGTATCTCGAAGTGCTTAGCCTGTCCCAAAATTAACATAATCGATACATCGCGAAGTAATCGCACGTTTCATAAATATATTTTTTTTTACTTTAACCTAAGTACAGAGAGGTACGCGATGCTAGACTAAGAACCTTAACATATGTTAAATTTTAATCCCGACGTGAAAGTAATTTTGTGCTCTTTTGGCGTAATATCTTGATTTAGTTCTTCATTGGTTGTATGGTGGCTTGGCTTTCTTACCTCTCTTTTTACCATCAACTATCTTGCCTGACTTGACCAGCTATTTGGTAGTTAGTAACCCCCACGCAAATGTAGCCGAAGCACCATACACGATCGGTCGTTGGACGTTCGCATATAAAAACAGAAGCTGAAATGCTCTGGCAGGGACCTCAAGATTTCCTGCAGCTCGTCTAGTCTTTGCTTAAGGCTTAGTCGTTACTTTAATTAGCATGCTAAATTTCTATAGTATTTTGTCAGATTGTGACGCGCCTTGGCAGTGTAAAATTAGAAGATATAATTTTTTTTATTTTGCTAAAATATTATAAAATTTACTATTTTCTTGTGTCGAAGCATAGAAAGAATCTGTTTTATTTGTATGTTTGTTAGTTTTATTATTACTTAATGAATACGCAATATCTTATTCATATGCAGCTTAAGTGTGTTAGTTTGTCGCTGATAGCTTATTGGTTCCTTGTGTAGCCATGCCAGCCATTGGAGTGAAGTTGGCACGGAATTCACATCCATATACACTAATACCATGCATGCAATTATCCCTGGTAAATACAATTTCCATCAAAATCATTATTAGCTGATAGGCGTCCACTGCTGGGCATAGGCTTCCCCCAAAAATCTCAGCATCGGTCAGTCCTGCGCTGCAGTCAGCACAGCCTCTGGCACCGCCGGACTTTAGGGCTCGTCGTCTGTAGGGGTTTATATGGGGGGATTTGGGTCATTTCCCACCACCCTTGCCCAATGCGTATTGGAGGGAGCCAGAGCCTCCTTTGTTCATTAGCAGGATGCATCACGAGCAGGTAAAGTTGCCTTGGATCCCGTGAGTTGTGCGGGACGCCTTAGGCCCCTCAATTTCCATAACAATCAAAATCGATAATAATTAGAAGATTTTAATGTAAAACGGCTGATCATATACACACATACATTTTGACTGATTTCCACAACAATTAGTAATGATTGTAAGATTGTTTATAAACAAAACATTCACTGATTTAACAACAAACAAATAATACTAGAAAAGCAATCAATTGTGTTGACTACCGCAGATTTAACTAGACTAGTATATGAATAAACAGCGGCAGTGACATTGCGAAGATACAATTTCCTATGTGTCATTCGCTTAGTTATATACAAATGAGAATCAATTTCAAAGAGCCAACACAAAGGCTTCTAAATGAAAGTTCCGACGGGCCGGACAGTTCCGTAATGAGGAGCAGGGTTTTGGTTTGTCCGTCGACACATGTTTCAACGGGTGACGTCGTTACGCCCACAATGATATAAAAATGAAACTATATAAACTTGATACGAACAAACGTGGACGTAAATATATGTCATCATCACACTACAGAATCATACGAAAAAATTGCATAGCCAGAACTCAAGATTAGCTATATTATATGGGTGATATTCTGAGCTTTATGAGACGAGCATGACATTCGTCTGATGGTAGTCAGCTTCATTTAATTTTTATTAGATGTATATACTCAAAATTTGGTAGAGATATTGCTTCTGCT
The DNA here is from genome assembly GCA_029030555.1 of Ornithoptera alexandrae. Classification (NCBI taxonomy): domain Eukaryota; kingdom Metazoa; phylum Arthropoda; class Insecta; order Lepidoptera; family Papilionidae; genus Ornithoptera; species Ornithoptera alexandrae. Next base: position 2,787,394 of record JARDVY010000007.1, on the reverse strand, counting down.
ATTTAGAGGTCAGCTAAGAACGGATTTTACAAAATTTCTTCCCTAAAGGGTGTTGCGGGGGTGTCAATATTGTAAAAGGGTTCTAGGGCGGCGGGTTTATTTCTAACAAATTTCAAGACCAAATTTCAAATCTAATTCTATATTACGGCAGGCAAAGTGAGTAGGGAACAACTATACTATACTAAGGTAACGATTTAAAGTATTGTGATCTACAAAGTGCCTTTAATGATTGGTACGACATATTTCTTATAAGAAAATAATTAGAATGTATTTCCTTTCGTTCATTAGAATTTATGATATTTTTCATTATTATGAAAAAATTGTGATTAATTCCACAGCCTTTACCAAAGTTATCATATTATAAGATGTCACAGAGATAGTTAAATATTCTTTACGATTTAAAGACAATGTTTAAAAAGTTACAAACTGTAGTTATCAGGAAATTAAGTATTAAGGAACACATATATATTTTTTAATAATAATTAAAGATTTGTCCTTTTTTTGTATAATCAATATTATCTCGCATGCTACGAGGATATTCAAGAATGTATCTGTAATTTTCATTATACAGCAGTTCAGTTTCATCCTTTTATATGCAAGGCATTTTGCTTCAGGTTATAGGCGGGCTCACCTTACAGTCGGAACTGGGTCGCACGCCAAGACGTTTTAAGCTAGGCAGATTGCCAGAATTGCCGCCCACGGCTTTGTTCTCACCGTTAGGGGAATGAACAGGGATCTACGGATTTAGTGGTGCCACCTCCGTGCCAGCTGTTAGCTAATTACAGCCACATTTATGTATTGAGATCGCTACACAATGGACGACTTCATAGATGGGAAGATGATGTGGAAACAATACCTTAAACGTTGTTTTATTTATTGCTACCAGTATTGAACTATTAATCTTAATTAAATCATCATCATCATGTTAAACAGTTTAACTAAGAATAAACAGGAGCCCTTTGCCCAGCAGTGAGCGTTATCCGACTGATAAGAAAGTAGTAAAACTGGTGGTAGGTCTCTATTGACACCATCTAGGTAGGTACCACCGCAGCGTTCATTTTTGCAACCAAACAGTAGTGTGCCAACATTACTATGTTTCTGTTTGAGGAGCACTGTAACTAGTGTAATTACTCGGGTAACGAGACTCAACATTTTATGTCTTAAGGCGATTAGCTCAATGTGGTTTTGTATATAACATCTTAACTAGTGCCACATTGTTAAGAGCAAGCGTATCACTTACTATCACGTGAACGTCTTGCCCGTCTCGCTAATTCGTGGTATAAAAAAAATGTAATATTACAATGCTGACATTACATTTTCTAACAAGTTTATTTTTCATAGATATAGTATGACGTCATTTCTCTTTCGGAGAGCGTACATCAGAATGAGTGGGTGCGCATCTACATGTGTATGTTATACAAAGTCTGTATATATCTAAGTACCCTCGTTAACGACGACACGGTTGTTAGGAACCGTCACACGCTTTGTGCTGGTAATGATCTAAACGAGCACTTTTTATTTGCCAACGCCAGTTGACTGATTACCGTGTGGGTTTTAGGCTACTGTCCCACCGATTATCTACAGTTTATCTTTGTACTAGATACTAACTCGTAAGTTTTACATGATATAAGATGAATGAAAATATATAGTTTTAACCGTTTTTATAATGGTTATGCTATACCATTTTTTTTAAGTACAAGTTGCTTAAACAGAAACAATTTAGGTTGGCAATATCCTAGGTTGAATACCACTGTGGGAATAAACTTTATAGCTCGACTAAATGAAATGGCTGATATTATTGCTCTTTTTTCTCTAGTTACTGTAAACGGTTAATTATCAATGATATACTAATGAGTGATAATGTTAAATTTGTACATTTTAAAATGCTAGATATTATGTAATTAAAAAATTCTGGATTTCACGGAGAAGCTTACTCTCGGCAATAAAATATAAACATCAAAACTTCCAACAATCATATAGCCTTCTTTCCACAAAACTCCTCCAATCATCGGCAGTGTATTGCCATAATAACCTTTATTGTTGACCTTATAACTAGGTAACCAAGGGACATACTTAGTAATTGTGTATATTTATTTTTTTAAAATTTTAACAGAAAGAAAAAATATTAATCTTTTCTGGTGTTTCTTATACAAATTGTTCAATCTTTAAACACAACACCGAGTTTGTGTAAAGTAATAAAATATTCTTGAACTATATCCAGGGTAACTTATGTAAAGAATATCAGGTGTTAGAGATTTGGCAAGTAGCCTAGAACAAAGAGCATCTAAATCTACCTGTATGTTTTTACTGTTACAGATGGGAATAATTTACGAACTAAGATTAAATTGACAAATAAAACTGATTACTGTAAATGTGCCGCAGATATTTTTACTGGGTGGTGATATATTTACGAGATACACTGCTTTTAGGGGAAGTTAAAGTTAGGTGGCTTTTCACCCACTAAATTCGCCAGTGGTTATCTTCAGTCTAATGCGAAGGTCCTAGACACCCACGGAAAGAGCAACAATTGCTCTTCTGCATTATTCTTAAGCATGTCCTAGGCAGTATAATGGACTTAGTTATCTATAGTTACAAATAACAGTTTATTGCCAGAAGGTAGATGTTAAAAATTCACGGATTATTTCTTAAAATCGTGATTACAGTTATTGTTTGAGATGATCAATAAAGAATGTCAAAAGTAAACTGAATGTTTGATGCATTCAGACGTTTTATAAGGAACTTCTGAACAGAGATCGAGAATTATGGTCAAGTAGAGCTTTTCTTTAAATTATCAATGATTTTTACACTTGTCCGTAATTCCACAATTGCCGTACCATGGTGAAAGGTACTCAACCAAAATACTCTGGCTAAAAACTTACCAGCATCCAAACAAGAAATCTTGGTCTCGAGTACACCCTGGAACCACTGTGTTAAAGCAAGCGATTAGCCGCTGCGACAAAGAGAAGGGTCTCCGTCTACTTCCACTACGCTTAACTTGTAAATGAACAGTTCCCAACACGTACTTGGCTACATTGGATTGACGTATCATTACGGCGAGCGTATCCCACTGTCCTTCCTAACGTCAATTTGCTTAAGTCTGCAGCTGGATGCACCGAGCTTCAATTATCGGAAAATTCAAGAAGTAATCAGGTTTAGTTTTTTTTTCTTCTACGGACGAGACGTTCACCTTATGGCAAGTGATACGCCTGCCCGTAACAAAGTGGCGCTAGTTAGGATGAAATACACAGCACGGCGTCGTACTCGTCGCTTTGAGACATAAGATGTGAACTCATTACCCTAGTAATTTTACTGGCTACAGCGCCCTTCAAACTGCAATACCGTAATGTTAGCACATTACTGTTTGGCGGCAGAAATGGGCTCTGCGGTGGTATTTATCGAGACAATCTTCGGCAGCAGTGACATGTTCATTAGTACTTCAATCTTCTACTTCTTTGTTAGCCCCAGACTATTAAGTTTTTTCTTGTAAATTTTTTGCTTATGAAAATAAACCAAGAAATATTGAGACTATAAAATTGAGGTTTACTACATCTTGTAAATGTTAACTTTAGTAATTTTTTCCCAATACGACCGGAAAACTCGTGGCGTCCCCTCCTTCTCAGCTTGACGTAAAACAATCTATTTCCGTTTCGTTTCCAGTGAAAAACGACGCGCCGTCTAATATTGATTTTGATGCTTTGGTAATACTGTATAGCGTATTGTTCCCATTACTCGTGTATATATCAAAACAGTTATTCCTAAAAAAATAAAACTCCCAAACCTCCGTAAACAAAGATAACGACTGAAGATAAAAAAAAAATCTACGACGACACAGACGCGCCCTGAAAAAGGGTTGACCCCAATTTAAAGGCCCGCCCAGATAACGGCGCTGATAACATTAATCAAGGCATATAACTCTTGCCGGAGAAGTGGACAATTTTCTGGTCAGGGACCTTTTAATTTGCCACCTCCCTACTCCCACCCGAACTCATTTTTCACTCCAACTGAGGGTATGATAAACATTAAATTTTCTTAGCGAGAATTGATATATTGCGGATATCTAACATTTATGTATACGATGGATATGTCTATGATGATCTTTTATGTCAATATCCTTTTTTATTATATAATATCATCAATTATGTACTGTATAAGTTTTATATTACTGGTGGTATGTCTCTGTTGCTGGAAACCATCTAGGAAGATACCACTTCAGCTCCTATTGGCGCTAAACAGTAGTGCGTGTCTCTTACGGTGTTCCGGTTAGAAGAGTGTTGTAGCTAGTGAAATTACTGGGGTAATGAGACTTAATATCTTATGTCTCAAGGCGAGAAGGGCAATATGGTGAATTGTATATGATCTTAATTAGCGTCACGTTATGGGCAGGTAACTCATTCATTAACAGGTGAACATCTGGCTCACCGATTTCGTCGAATAATAATATATGAAAACATGTAATGATTTATCCGACATAATTCAATAAACTCAAAGAGCATGCACCCAATTATTCAGCCTCGAGAATAGTACAACATGAGAAGGAACAAAGTATGCCAACAATCATAATTAGTGCTGAGCGGAGATCAAAGGGAAGCCGACACGAATGATCCAATAATTCATAACCTCCGTCCACGTTGGGCTTTTGTTCCGGCTGTTCCACTTTGCCAAATCAAAAGCACCGATGAAAACAGTTCCACACATTGTTCCATTTGCTCTTGTCATGTTTGATATTACCTAACGTAGCTTTGATATAATTGAAAACGAAACGTTATAACAATAATGTGCGACATTTGAGTATTAAACTATGCCTGTAACTAACTATAACTATATTCGTTTACATTACCGCGGTAATTTTACAAACTGCAACGCCTTCCAATCTAGAACTATGATTCACTAGCTAGATATAACTATATTTTAATTAATTCTTAACAACTTTAAACTGTAAAATATAATAACTATTAACATATAAACGAAATATTTATTAGTTTTATAATTATTGTTTGTTAATTATTGTATTGATGTAAAAAGGCAATTATTAACATTAATATTTGTAACCCTCATGTTGAATTTGTTATATGGCTATACTCCTATCTAGAGATCTATAAGTCTATAGAGGACGTTAATAAACTACAATGACTACAGTACTTATTATTCAATAAACAGATGAGACGCGGAGGACATTCATCTTGAGAATAAGTTTAAACCAATAATAATGTGGCGAAAGTTAGAATGATAGACAATGGACCATATTGTCTTATCAGTAATTTCAGTAGCTACAACACCATTTAAACCTGAGTACTGTAACGCTAGCATTCTATTATTTGGCGGCAGAAATAGAAGCTGGGGTGGCATCTACCGGTCTCCACGAAAAGGGGACAAACTACCAATAATTATTTTTTTTTTATTCGGTGAAACAATGAGACGAGCAAGAAGTACATCTGATGGTAAGTGATACACTTGCCCATAACAACGTGGTGCCAGATCGGATGAAACAGCACCACATTTTGCTCGTCGCCTTGAGATATAAGATGTTGACTGTTGTTACAACTGTTGTTCAAACCGGAACATAGTAATGTTTGACCATTACTGTTTAGTAGCAGTAGAAGCTGCAATGATACCCACTTGGATGGGCTCCAGCAACATTAACTTATCACCAATGACTTATCAATTCTTGTTACATATAGGTTCAAACTAGCTGAAGCTACAGATTTTTGATGCATTCAGATTTTCTAAGAAAACAGTTAACTCCAACAATTTGCGTCATGTTCGCGTCCGATTGTTGTGTTCGTAAGTAGATTTCAATGATGAAACTTCTCCATCACGAATGTTTAACCACGTGTTTAACTTTATACTTCCTTCTCGTATTAATCCAACTGCCTAAACTTTGTGATACTTCGTTTTGAGTATTAAAACTGTTGTAACTCAACAAGAGTTTGTTTCCGTAATTCCGATTTTATGTCGACATACCTTTCCGGCGATAAAACAAAAAGTTTGAAATAAAAACACAAAATAGTACAAAGAATTTTACGAAAAAGTAAACTATTATGTTTTTTACATACGAATGTTTTTTTAGGTTATGTTTACTTACCAATATAGTTATTTACGATGTGATTTACTGAATCAATTTCCTCCCTATCAATCTCCATCAGATGTCGGTCGAATAGGGGCCGATCACCATAAAAATTGACATGTGTATATACCGTTCCTTCCAAACCTTTTCATGTTACCTTCATCTCGAGATTCATCACGAGATCTCCGAAATTATTAGATGTAAACACACAAAATTTAGCAGAGATATTACTACCTCCATTTAGAGGTCAACTGAAAATGGAATTTACAAAATGCTTTCTCCAATGGCAGTTGCAGTGATGTTACAGCCAGTAAAACAAACATATATTTGCATGCTTTAATTATATTTCATACTAGCAAATTAATACAGCATTGCAATCATGCAATGTTGACTGTTATGTATTTTTTTTTAATAAGTACTACTAATATATAAAATCATAGTTTTCAAAAAATCTATATAAATTTGGTTTTGTGTTCGGATGATATTTTCGCGCCAAATACTTTGTTCAGTCGCGCCACAAGATGGCGCTGTTTCAAATTTAAAACAGTTTGAGAGTCATATTAAATAAATGTATAAATAAACAGGACTGTTTATGTAGCATTCAAGTAGTTGTATATATTTTTTAACATATTATTCGTTAGACTGGTTCTATTGTGAGAGCTGGGAACGGTGAATTTCAGAATACAACAATGCTGGCAGACATTTACGTTGTGAATTTGCGACCTTTTTGCTAATTGGTTGGTAGAACTGGGTCAGCTTGCTTTCTGCTGCAGCCATGCCAGCAGTGAACTGCCGGAGTGCGGGACAATGCGATCTTTACTATTCATCGTGTGTATTGTTGGGAAAAGTAACAATTTAAGATCTTTTTTACGGTCTTTCGATTCAAAGCTGTGTTAACTCCACGAAATTTTCATGAACAATAATCTGCTTGCTGCAAAAATCCTAATTCTGCTTTCCTTCTGCGGGCCTACTAGAAGAGATTTCAACATGAAATAAGTAGTGCCCTTGTACTCTATATCCTTATTGTCAAGTTTATTCTAACAGCTGTGTGTACAAAAATATATTAAATAAAAAATAAATAAATAAATAATAAGTAATAAATTACTAGACGAACAGCCCTACCTCCTGTTCCTGATTATGAAGTTAGTATCTTCAAGAAAAGGGTAAAGAGGATGCTACTAGGTTAGTCCACTTTACAACTTCAGACCACATTACCACTTAAAACCAGAGTCGTGGTCAAGCAATAAGCTTTTTAATGTTTTTAATAAAAAAAATATTTAGGTTATAGATGCATATGAGTTATGAGTGGCAGATTATTCTGGACTAACATGTTTGACAATCCACTACTTTATTGGTCATGTGATTTAAAGTTAAGTATATGCAGATAACATATTTCGTATTTTTCAATAGAAAAATCTGATCTTTATAATAACAGATCAGTTAAAAGTCGGGACATCATTGCTAGTCCTGCATCGCCATATCGGACAAGGATTGCGGGTTTACCATTAACATTTGCGTATTAATTACTCTATGCTCTAAACTTAGCGCTACACAAATTCAAACCTCCACCAGTTTACGATATAGGATCCAAAATTATCGTGTTTCTAGTTAGCGGAAGTTAATACGCTCGCATTCGGAGCGGTGTTTGTCCAATGATATTCCGATATTGCGTAGTAACATGCAAGCAGGGGGGACTTCGGTTCAGATTTAATTAACAAGCTTCGAATTATACCACGCTTGTGTTATTTTGGTATACCAAACCGTAATAGTGCATGACAGGCAAAACATAGAGTCTACTTTATTTATAACAATACCAATCGAAGACATAACAAAAAGTAAGCTTAACCACTATACGAATTTTCCATCAGGTAAACTGTCTCACTGGAGACATAATTGTCCAGTTGAAATAGTTTACAATTAAAAAAGTATACACTTATAAAAAAAATAGATATGTAAATATTAATACTATTACTAACTACAATAGACAAACAAATATTACTTACATAACATATAAATCATTATGAAGGATATATACTATTTCATAATATGATAGCTCTTCCACATATTTTAATGTGATTGTTGTAACAAACTTCCGTTTCACTTTTGTACATTTTTGTTAGTTAGGATTAGAACTTAGTTATGTAAAACATTAGGTTAGTTTCTTAGTCAAGTCTGTGTAGGTATCTTAAAGATATTATGAGGCGGTGTGGTGTATCTTTGTAATATTAGAAATACTTTGTGTAGCATATTATGTTGTACTCCAAAAATCTCTCAATTAGAAGTTCATCGAGGGTGGGTAAAGTCAAATGACTTTACATGTTGAAGAGAGACATTTTTTTTTATATTGTAATATTATCATAAACCATCATCGAATAAAACTTAGTTAGCTAAGTTGTTAGTTATCAGCTTCGTGAAATAATGGATCTGTGTATAACATAATCCGTTAGAGTCAAAGTAATGAAATATAAAGTTAAGTTTACATTAAAATAAATATTTAACTTTTACTTATAGCTATAATTTAAAGTTAATATAGTTATGTTTATATATATAAGAGATTCCCGCCTATATAGAGACTAATTACGATATCTCCCGAAGGAGGTTTCGGGGATGTTACAGCCAACAAAGCTAAAGTGGAGCAGCTAGTTATAATATGTATGAACTAAGTTATAATAATCCATAGCATTTAAAAGTTAATTTACCCAACCTATCCGAAAGCTGTAACAACTTCTTTAAACTATAGTTACATAAATAAATGTAATCTAATTCCAATGAATATAAGCTTAATCTTGTTAAGGAGTTAACTTCTATGTGAGCTTAATGTGGAGTAGTTATCGAGTCGTTTCCTTTCAGATTTGTATGGCTGTAAGTTGATAGCAATTATTTAACTTAGTTGTATTATTATATTTAATATTTAACTCCTGATCTGTCGTTTCAGTTATAACTAATACGTCTTTTTCACCTGCTTATGTTTATTCAATTTACATCATCAGGTTAATTTACTATTAATGGTCGCTTTAGAATTAGTCCCGCGAACTTTCTCCATGTATAGTGGACTCTCTTAGACTTTAATTGGTTAGTAACGGAAAAATGCACTAATTATCTCTTATCAACTGATAACGTAGTGTTTTTTAATTCTTCCACATTAACTTTATTTTAGCAACAAATGTTAATTAGTTTTCGTTTTCCACTTCCCTGTTCCGATTACTGCTCTGCTCTGTAAAGAACTAAATTCTTCCAAAACTCCTTGACTGCGGTTCGTTTATTAAAAACTTTATTTACCCTTTACCAAATTACTAAATCACTATTTTCATTCAGTATTCTGTATACAGCAATAAAGTTTAATCTATCTATTCCTATTCCTTGCTGCCTTCATCAAATGTTTCATCCTTTAATTATTTAATAAACAACTATTATGTTACTATAAAGTGATTGCTTTCAGAGAGTTGCATTAATGTATTATGTAGTTAGTGTACAATATAAATAATATTATCATAGGATGAATCTATCACGGTATTTGATGTGATAGTGAAGAATTTTGTGTAAATCAAATTTCCGTTGTAATATTTCGTATGACCGAAGTATGCGGGGGTTATGAAATTGCATCGTTTACGGCGGCTTTTATTAAACCAAGAGCAAATATCGGCGGAAGCGAGTTACGGCTTATCGCATACTTGGTTATTAAAAGTAATATGTAATATCGTCTAACGCTTACTTCCGCTTGTATTAGGAAGATATAGTTTTAAAATATATATACATAATAATAATATTTTACATAATAGAACTAAAAACGTAGCAGGAATTGAACTCACGCTTTTCTTTCGTATATGACAATCTGTCTGCTTCTTTGATTTTGAACAAGTGACCTTTTTGTTCATAAAAAATAAGTGCTAATACATCTAAGTTATAAAGAAACTATTATTATATTATTTAAAAGCAATGACATCATTGGCAGTACGGCTCTGTTCCCGTAGACAGCCCAGGAAAACGAAAGAGGAAGATAAGGTATACCACCGCAGCTCCTCTTTCTGCCGCCAAACAGTACTGTGCAAGCATTACTTTTGTCTGGTTTAAAGAGTGTTGCAGCCAGTGAAATTACTGAGGTAATAACATCAAACATCTTATGTTCAAAGGTGAGCACAATGTAGTGTAGTGTATCCAATCCATCAGCTTAGACAAAAAAAATTAAGGTAAAACGAAATCATTCGGATCATTACCTATCCACTCCAATAAGATGACTTGAAGAGTCAGAGCTGAAAAAGGTTCACAATTAATTGTCATACTAATGCCGTCTCTTACCCTCCAGTGAATGCAGGTATGGCATCTAGCTACGAGATTATTTTTAGGACTAATTTAATTAATTAGTTAACTTTCTATTGCCTGTTATAGTCAGATTGAAGTCAAGTCTGCAAACTTCTTCTGTATATAGTAGTCCCTGATAGGGACAGTACTATATATATATATATATATATACTTATCTCATATAGTGATGAGACAGAAGATGTTAAGTTTAATTACCTCAGTAATTTCACTACTTACAACGCATTTCAAACCGGAACACAATAATGTTTGAACAGTAATTATTTCATTGTAAAAATAGATAAATTGTAACGAGTTTCATGTAATTTCTTCTTAGTAAGAGATATGTGAACTTTTACAAGATTTTAAGCGACAATTAAGCAATGGATGATGAAGCGTATTCTCTCAGCATATGAGCTTATGGTGGCAGATATAGGGTATGAGAAGCAGTTAGCCAAAGGGTTTAAAATAAACATACTACTAAAGTTACGTTTCCACTGAGGCTAGTCGGTAAAAAACCTAATTTGAAGTTTTGGCAATAGGCTTTCTTCCGGTGCGTGCTTTCGTGGAAACTTGAACAATAGGGTCGTGTAAGATCGGTGACCTATTTAATATGAGCGTTAAGGGCGACTGTTTTTCTTCCCATTTTCCTCGTTGTTTTCGCGACAAATTATTTCGCTCCCTACTTGACCCTTGTTACTAAATAATCTTCTTACTGTCTCGTTGAATATCAAAACGTATAAAGCTGGTAACCGACTACCCCCCCACCCCCCCACCACCAGCGTTGTTGTTCCGCTCCTGTACAATTAAGGTCTGTTGTATGATATTAAAAATAAACGTAGATAGTTTATGTTTTAATATATAATATCTAGAATAAAATTTCTAGTTTTGTTCTCATTCAATAGTTAAATAAGTTATGTGAACATTTATATTTAACTGTACTAGAAATTATGTGGTTAATAAGACGTTCAAGTAATGTAAGTAATACGCTCTGCAGATAATAATTTAGTGCTTTATGAATGAAAACTTACTTGGTTACTTTAATAATTATTAAGAAAATTATAAAATTATTATAAAAAAATTTAAATACATAGCTGATCCCCATTAGCTTTGCTGGTCTTAACACCCCCGCAATTCCCTTTGAGGTAGCAATTATGCCAAAGCCGTTCTTCGCTGACCTATACGGCAAAAGGAAAACTTCTACCTAATTTCAAGTCTCTAGGCCTTATGATTCCAGAGATATCGTCGTGTGGAACCTAGGTGGAAATGATATCCCACCGAATAGGTTCCCGCCTTGTCGTGGTGTTGGGGCTCAGTAACCGTGGCTTGGTCACCCACGGTGAAGCTGAGAGGAATCTACTCGGCCGGCCCGAGGTGGCCGCTCCAGGCGAGCTCCATGAGTTCACCTCAGATGTGTGCCGGTGGGCTGTAGGGGCAGGTTTGTACTGCCTTTTGCAGCCAAGGTGGAGTCGCGCAGGGAAAGGAGTGTCGGTATTGCGATTTCTCTCCCTACCCTCCGCGACTAAGCGATTCCGTGTGATGCACCGCTGATGCGGCGGCGGTGTGCCCGTGGGGGAAGGAGTGTCGGTATTGCGTTCCGCCGCTCTCCCTATCCTCCGCGGCCGTATAACGGTTGGCGGCGGAACCCAAGACCAGATCCGCCGCAGAGAGTCGGGAGTTTTCTCTCTTGGCTCCCATGGCCTCTGGGTGATGGATTCGGGAGGATCTGTTGTCCAGGTGACTGTAAGAAGCCGAGAGGAAGGCGCGCTGTGTGTTCCGGCGTGCCATTACAGAGGTGGAATGGGGGGGGGGGTTCTTTCCTCTCGAGGTGGGGCTGCATGGTGCAGCCGGCGCTTGCGAGGTCGGGGAGGTGTACGAAAGCTTTCCCGTGACCCTACCATAAAGCAACTTCATTGTGGGGGTTTCAGTCGGTGCAAGTCCGACATAATCTGTCTTTGCCCCCGCGAAAGCAGGTACGCGAAGGCATTTCCCCCACATAAAACAAAAAAAAAGGTGGAAATGATATATATAGATAAAGAAACTTTCGAGCATATTATGTGAAAATATTATTTTGTCTGAAAATTTGTTGAATTAGGTGCGAAACAGTTTCAAATTTTTAGAAATGATTTAACAATCTCTTAAATAAATTATAACGTCATTTACGACTTCGCCGACATCCGGCAATTGGAGGCGGAAGAGATCATGATAATAGCGTCACAATGATGCTAACCAACGCCAAGCCGTTACTGATGTCGAGAATAGTTTTATGGATGGATGAGATTTGCGGAAACAGGTGTCATTTGTGTAACATTTTTATATTTGTATTTAGTCACAGGGTCACAAAATAGCCGCCTAAATAATTGCGGCTTTTGAATACAAATAAATTTCAAACATATTAATGGAAACTGATGATCTTAAATCGCAATTGATAGAGTTTTCTGTTGATACAGGTCCCCAAGTTCTATGAGCGCGGGATTTTGGAAATACTATCTCTAGTAGAGATAGCAAAATATAATCGAACAGGATGGAAGATTTTGGACTGATAAAACATCACTTTCTATATAGAATAAATATAGATTTACTTTACACTGATAAACTGAAAACTATTTCCAACCTGCTAAAAATACTTGACTTTTTATTTGTCCTTATATTAGCTTTAAGGTATTTGTATTAAATTAAAAACGAAATTTAAATTATTTAATAACAGGACTTCCTTAAAAAAACAATGTATGTTATGTAAATATATCGTTTGACATATATCTATGAGCTTGACTGAAGCGGTTTCCGTAATCTGTCGGCAACACGGGGGGATATCCTCCGGCGAAACTTGATTCAGTTTTGAAAGCCGTCCAAAATTTCACACGTACTAATTGACTCACCTTCCCCAATTTCACAGTGACGTGTCATCTAATACTATTTATTTCTTTTTCAGCGCTCGAAATACTACGGGCAAAGGTGCATTAAACTGTGAAAAACGTCGGACACGTTCAAGATGGCGGCGCGAATGGCGAATCAACTCCCGCGTCGGCGTGTTCAACGCCATCTGTCAACGAGAATTGACAATCATTTCCGACGTTCGCGCAATACGAAATAGCCATTCGCGCGTCGACCGCCGTGTAGTGATGTGGTGCGGGTTTGTATCGAGTGTTGTGTTGTGGTAATTGTGTATAATGTCGGAGGAGCGGTCGCGGCGGCTGTCGCAGATATTCGACCCGTTGTCGCGGTTCACGGACATCAGTGGTGCGGGCCACTCGGCCAGCACCCCAAACAGTCCACGGCTGTTGCCGAGACGGTCAAGGGAGCCGCCGCCACCACCACCTAGGTAAGCGTTTTACGGTATACTTGTAATTTAATTGTTATTTTAAGGTTACTGGGTTATACAGGTGTCAGGCGGCAGATTTATGTTCTGAATAGGATTATTTAAAAAAATAATAAACGGTGTGGGGAAAGAGGTAGTGTCACTAAAATAACTGATCGGGAGGATTTCACATTCACGATGCCGCAGTGGTCTGCTAAGTATGGCGCGTTCGCCATTGAGGCGTTTTTCAAAAGCAACGATTTTTTCGTTGTTGCCAGATTTGTTCTTACTTCGGTATTCGAAAATTATGTGATACACAAAGTGTAAGTTTAATTCGCTATTGAGTGCAGGGATTCCACGCTGCTGCTTCGGCTATGAACCATGGTCATGGCCTAGTCGTTTTGCAAGGATCGTCAAAAATATTGAACAGGTGGAACAGAGTTTATGTGAAAATGCATTACGTTTATTATGAAAAAGGTCAGCCTCGTTAGGACGTACAAGGGCAATTATCTACAAAATTTTGAATAAGGTTAGAAATTCCATCCATTCAAAATTCAAATTGTTCAACAATTGAATGAAAATTATTTTCTTTTACTTAAACTTTTTTATAAAACGATTTTGGAGCGTTCCCACAACGTGATTTCCATTTTTTGGAGAGAGACAAATCAACGAGGCTTATTTCCATTTAAACGCGTACCAGTTTACGCGCACTTAACAAGCCAAAATGCCCTTACTGGTCTCCAAGAAATCGAAACCTTCGACTGAAACACCAAAAACCATTGCATTACCGTAGGGTAACAGTTTGATACGCTTTATCTAGGAATGGAATTATTGGACCATTTTTTTTTAAATCGCATGGGGCCAGGCGATGAATGTCAATAGTCAGAATTATAGGTACATGATTATGAATTTCTTTTTGTCCAATCTGCGAGCTTACCTATCATTCTCATCACATATGGTTCCACCAGGAACCAGCGAGCCCGCACACGGCCAGAGTTTCAATGAATTTGCTTCGGGAAGCTTTTCCTCACAAATTGATTAGTCGATTTGAGGATATATTGTGGCCACTAAGGTTATCTCGATTTGAGTCCAATGGATTTTTTATGGGGCTAAAACATTTGGATGACGAAATTTTTGAAAATTGAAAACCGCATATGGATTCAGTTTATAAACACCTTTATCACCACGATAAGTCGAGTAGTTTTTATTATTAAATTTTGGAAATATAAATCAGCCACCAGACACCCTTATTTTATTCCCAAGTTAGTAGGTAGGTAACTTTTAATCCTACCTTCACATTTTATAGAATATGATGAGAAAGTAACGAATTTATGTTCGATACATGGATCTTACACTTTATGATCACCAACTTAAGAATCATCTGTTCACGGTACAATATTTTGAAATCCTAGAGTATACAGTGCGTTTAAGCCACTATACGTCACAGATGGTATTAGAGCTAACACATTTTCTTACTCTTTCTTCAGTTAAATTTCAATGAACCTGTAGCACTATAAACATCGCCACAAAGACGCAGTAAATCATTGCATATTTAACAACATATGAGCCCAGCGCGTACCCTGATGAGGAGGCGGAGTACACGAGCGTGATGTATGTGCTCAGCTGATTGCATAATATCTGTTCGCTTATGAGCAACGTGCAATCAGCCGAATTAGTCACACTTGACGTACTAAACACGTATGTGCTCTACATTATCGCAATTTACTCTGTTATGCACAACACTCTAACTTGGCGTTGCATAATGATAAATTTTTGTCGTACGAAGCGACGAGACCATCAGACTTACCTGATAGTAAATAACACGCCCGCCCATAATAATGTGGTGCTAGTTAGGAAGATATACTCTGCAACTACAATGCCCTGATCGCGTTGAGACATAAGATGATAAGAGAAATTCCATTAACACGTACATGCACATCACTGCTTGTTAAGTAAGTTGGCTTTGAGATCATAACTTCTACGAGGTTTCTAGTAGTAGAGACCTATCAAATTAAATTTATAAGATTGCCAAGTGTGACTTATTTGATAGTTTAGTGACATTTCAATCCACGTTTTAAACATGTTGATGTCCACGTAATTCTCCGTAAACATAATATTTGCTGCGCTTTCCACTCTTTCGATAAACAGGGGGCATCACTGCCTTCTATATGTATTCTAGTGTCATCTTCATTGCAATTCACAATCATTTTTAGAATATTGTGGCAGTGGCGGTAGATACAGCTAATCAACATCTTAGAATGAGTGGAATGTATAGTTTCCCGATATATGTATTGAAGGATCTTAAAGCACAAATAAACGAATTATCGTTATCTATTACTAACTTTACAGCCAACGTAGTTGTTAACCGGAATCGTCTCGATTTGACCATCAAAACCTGAAGAGTTTGAAGAACCTCATGACACGCACTTTATGATCACTAACATTACTGAAATGGGAAGAAAACCTTTTCTTTTGTTGTTATTTAAAGTATAATTTATAGTTTTTAAAGAAATGCTATTTTAGGAAAACAAGACATATTACTAGAAATTTCTGTAGATGGATTCGTGAATGCTGGGATAGATTAAAATTGTTAGCTCCCAAAGTTGTACTGATTGTATATTTTGTTTCGATTTTTTTATCTTTGTAGTTTCATTCTATCTATATAAACTATTAAATCCTTTAATATCACCGCATAGGTTTTTTTCAATCTGATCAAGATAAGTTTCACTTTTTATCAAGTAATAAGAGGTGACGATTTCTTTTCCAATCTTTGCTATCACGGCTTCCTCACAAGATACATGTATCCAGTATTGTTACGGTGGCTGACGTTCGTAATTTTAAAATTTACTTTTTCCAATCTTCGATAAATAAATATTGTCGCTCGCTACATAAATTCTCTCACCGCTGGGTAATTGTTTAATAACAAATTTAAATAATGGCGTAGTGTGTTTGTGCTCTCATTTGTAAAAATGTATTAACGGGCCCGTGTCAGTGTTTGCGCTGCCATTCAGCCGGTAATGAAATTCGTCGCGCTGTGCAAATGATTGAATATAAATCTCAAATAGGCTTGCGTCGGCCGAATTAATTGTTATGTCGTGGTGCATGTGCACTTGTTATTTTTCAAAGTAAAATTATTTATAATTCATTCGACTAATGTTACTTATCACTTCGCGTGACAAACTTATGATAAATGCATTGAGAATGAAACCTCCAGAGGTATTCGAAATATTTGCTACAAACGCACTATTAAAATCATGCTATCATCTAACATTTAAGAGATGTAATAATCAAGATGATTATTAAAAAATGCAGTTATTCTTAAGTAATATATGATAACCTGATGATAACCACCACATATTTAGTGTGTACGGTCCTTTACAATTAAACATCCGACGATGACAGAAACCTGCCCATTTAAAATTTAATGTAAAATTTTGTATTAATATTAATGAACCTCATCTCATTTTGAAGCGACCGTAGTGCTTTCAAGGCTGTTAGTTAATGCATTTATAAAAGGAAAATCATATAGCGTTTTTTTATTCGCGAAAGCGGCCTGCAGAACCTTCACCTGAGAGTCATTTCATTAGTTATTATCGAGTTTAGCATATTTATATACTGCACTACATTGTGCTCGTCACGTTGAGACATAAGATGTTAAGGCTCGTTATTCCAGTAATTTTACTAGCTACAGCTCCATTCAAACCGGAACACAGTACTATTTCTACACTATTATTTGGCGGCAGAAATAATAACTGCGGTAATACTTAACTAGACAATCTTCGTCAACAATAAAAGCTGTATTACTTTTTGGATAAAGTTCACAAAAATTGTTTAAAGTTAGAATCGAACCCGTAACTCAAGATTGACGTATATTAATTTCAGCAGAGCATTATTATCAAAGTGACTAATCAACTTGTTGAAGTAGATTATATTTATCATAGAGTATGAAGAAAATAGTTAAAAGAACAGTCTGAAATGGAGTTCATTTTTGTTTGTTATATCCATGGGGTTTATTGAATTTCACTCAATTTCTTTCTATAAGCATTATTAAGGTCTTTAATGGAACGTTTCCGCAATACCATGGAAACGGTACGGCATTTAACGAGGCCTTTATCCGGCCAAATCCGGTAACTACCGCATCTTTTACAAATCAAGACAAGCCCGAATAGCCGAAGAATAAATACGAATGCCAAATCCGAACAAATATTGTCAGAGGAATCTCGTGGATGCGTCGTAAAATGTTATTTTATTACAACAATTACAAAAAGCATCATTTTGAATAAATTTTCATACAAAAACAATATTTATTAGTTATTTGCTTGTTATTGAATGTTGATGCTGTAGAATAGTCAACCATATTATAACTGGATTTAATGTAAAAGGATGTGTTCCGAAGGAAATCCCAGGAACTATATAATACAATGAGAAGAATCATCGACGCCGTCGATAGAGAATTTTAGTCAGTAGAAATCTCAGACAATCAACACATCAGTACAGAAGGGTTATCTTTTAAAGGTTTACTCTACTCTTTGATACGATAAAGTATAGCATGAACGAATCAGCTTATCAGGAACTCTGTAGAAAAATTTTCTCATTCTCTTCATTGAATTTTAGTCACATTTTTATATTACAAATTTATGTACTGACGAACTTAAGGTTTAGTTTTTAACAAAGAAACTGAATATATACAAACATTTATAATGACGAGTATAGAAGTACAATACGTCTTGCAGAATCTGGTTCTTTTCCGTGCTCACTCTCCAATTAGTAGAAGGTAGCAATTAGTACATATATCTCTTTGTTTTCACGAGGTCACAAAACTGCGCTCCACTTTTACTATTTTTGGTTAAGCTAGAAGACTCCAAGGTTGACACTATGTAATCCATGTATGTATAAAGTGGATATCTTATTTCTTTGTCTTGAAATAAAGCGACGAAACGTGAACTTTTTTTTTAATCAATTTTACATGAAGTTGCAATGATGCCGTGAATGGGCAGTGATGGAATTCGCCCAGAATAATTTGGTTCCACATATATTGATAGCCAGAATGCGGATGCTGCTGTGATAACAGGTTTACAATATGAGAACGGCAGCTAAGTCAGATAACATTGAAATAAAATCTATCGTATATAATATCGTATAATTTCGTGAAAGAAGACAAAATATTCGAACCTCATAGTAAAAAGCATAATAGCTTTTTTGACTATGGTCAAATTTCTACCATATTGTTAAATAGTTATTATTTAATGTGGTGCAGCAAAGATGGACTTTTTTATAACACTTATTACAAATCAGACTTGATGCAATTTTCTAAATTTCAAAACCTCAAACATTATAGGTCTGTAACGAAACGTTGATCTCTTGAACCGCTTGATCGTTTACTTATCCTAGAACTTACATTGCTATAATGAACTTTCAAACCGATTCATTATTCTTTACTTAAACATTAACAGAATACATGTAATCCAATTTTTATACAGCGAATATACTTTTTATAGCTGCATTTACGGACTTTATTGCGTTTAACTATTTATAACCAAACTTCATACTACTCTCTCTCTCTCTCTCTCCGTGGCATTTATTATTCCCATCTGATGGTGGGGTCTGCCTTTCTGGTCTTTCTCTTCCACTTCGCTCTGTCGGACGCGTCCTCTTCGGTAACCTTGCAGATCTTTAGATCTTTTTTGACCACATCTGTCCATCTTGTCTTTGGCCGCCCTCTGGGTCTGGACCCCGTGATGTTCAGATTGGCCATAACATTTCCAACATAGTCAGGAGGTCTTCTTTTTATGTGCCCATACCATGCCCATAAAATAACTTCATACTACTATAAGACTTAAAATTTTGTTATAATAACTTTCGTAGATATAAAAAAAATTATTAATAAAAATACTTGTTGGGACATGATATATTGTTAAATTATTTCAATTTTGCCTTACAAATTTCCGAAGCTGAACTCCAAACGTCTGGCATTCAAAACTTGTCCAAAACTCATTCCCAAATGTCGTTTTGCTCCGTTAACTTGTTTATATATTAATACAAATTCTCGAGAGAAAAACATATTAAAATGTATCTAGTGTTGTCCGACTGACAACGGGTCGATGACCACAAGTAACCGTAACCGAGTAAGTGAGGTATCCTGGTAGCGAATTGATTAATACTTAATGTTTTTATTCATGAGCGAATCTCTCGGAGTTTTGTAATACTCTTTGATATTCATCAAGCTCTCGGCTTCTTGTAAATATTTGTGAAGCAGTTGTTGAAATCCATTTTATTAATATCATAAGTAAAGTACTTACACAACTTCATGTAGCTAGAGAAATTACTGGGTTCGAATGTGGTGATATCGTTCTAACTATCACCACGTTCTTATAGTCAAGTGTATCCCCGAATCCCTCGTGGTTTCGACGAATGTTAAATTAACTATCTAATTTTAACCGACGAAAAAGAAATGGTTCTTTAGATTACTTTCAGTTTTTCTTGTAGGTACAGTACAGTACAAGTTATGAGTAAATTTTTGAAAAGTTTCCCTCCTTTGATGATTTCATATCTCTCGGAAGAAATATTACCAAAATACAATCAACGCGAGTAATGATATGAAAATTTGTTTATACATGTGCGAGTTTTTTTTTATTGAAACTTCGTGTTTTTTTTTTTTAATTTTTATCACGTATTTACTTTTTTTTACAAATATAGTGTAGACTTTTTCTCCGTATGTTGCAGACCGCTCGGGCATCCGTCGCATCTAGATCCTTTAGAGTACGAGCTCGCTACGGCTGACTTCGGTGCAGTTAATTGGCAGGAACGGTGCTTGGAGCTACAGCTCGAGCTGCACAGGAGTCGGCACCAGGCGACGAGGGTACGCGACATGCTGAGAGATAAGGTACGGTGGATAGAATAAGATAGTATTTATCATACTATGTACGCGAAGCAGTAATACGTAATTGTCGCCGATTCAATTGAATGACGCTGTAGCTAGTAAAATTGTTAGAGGTAACACCACTAAGGAGTTACTTCATTAATAATGACTATGACGTTATGAGCGCAATTGTAAAATCAAATCATTTGCAGTCCATACCTCCTCTATTAGTTTTTCTTTTGTCCGACGAAGATGCGGTCTCGTTACCCCAATAAGTTCACTAGTTACAGCCCTTCAAACCGGGACACAGTAATGTTAACACACTACTGTTTGTCAGCGGAAATAGAAGCTGCCGTGATACTTACCTAGACACTCTTTGAAAATAGAGATATACCACCAGTAAATAATACTTTACTTGATGACCAGATTGACACAAAAGTGTTGATAATCTCTCTGCTGGTGCTTGCATGCTTCTTACGAACGAAGAAAGTAATTGCCGTTATCAGAAAAACATGAATTAAACTATAATTTATTTCAATGCGTCACTTTGCAGATTTATGCTTTAAGTTGTACTTGTAAAATAACATCGCTTTAAGTGTATACTTAGCCACGAGAGCTTTCGCTTTGAAACTGGGCCATTTTATAATGTAATAGTTTTAAAATGATTTTAAATTGCGAAAAAGGTTTCTACTTACTTCCGAGCGAGAGTTAGACTTGTCGTTTTAGTGTTTAACTTATTTTTTGTTTTTTGTCCAAACTTCGGTTATTTAAATAGATTTTCTTATATTTAATAATATTTCACCATTACCTACATGTTCATATTTTGTGTTTTTTTTATTTATGTGACAAAACAACGAGACGAGTGGCACGTTCACCTGACGTTAAGTGATACACCCTATGCGACTAAACGACATTGCACTGATCGCCCGAGAAATAAGATGTTGAGTCTCGTTACCCCTACAGCGCCCTTCAAACCGGAACACAGTAATGTTTGCACACTGCTGTTTGGCGGCGGAAATAGGCGCTACGGTGGTACCTACCTAGATGATCTAGATGTATTCTTGCGAGACAAAGATTCTTAAACCTCATATTACTGAAGTTCTAAGTAAATAATGTGAACGATGACATATTTATGTTTAAGTCATCATGATAATCATCCCTGTGGTGAACTTAACTTTTACAGTTTGTGTTATCAGTCTAGAGATAGCTAAGGAGCAGGAAACTAATCTCGTGATTGCATTGTGTTTATACGAACCTCAAGGATATCTTTCGACTCTTATCGGGAGAAAACTTTTCGAAAGGTGCTTTGTGCCTGGCAAGTGAACAGACATAATTTTGGATTTCTACCTGCTGGAAACCTCTACAGTGGTCGCTGTCTTCGTGTTTGTTAGACTCCATAAAGACCAGTTAATGTGTGAAGCAATTTCAATTTAGAAGCATTATTATACAAGTGGGAATATCATAGCTAGTTAAAAAAAAAAAACGAATTATTACTAAAAGAATGAAGTGCTCATTGTATTACAAATTGGAATAATGGAAGGACCTTTTCAAGTCCGCGATATATCTATTATTCACATTGTAAATCATTACTTTAAGATGATTATTGTTTTCCGGGCGGTCAATATATGATAGCCAGAGTATTCTGGGTAAGCTTCGCCATCGAGTGCCACTCGTGAAACCATGAAATTAAAGTAATTTTTTTGGCTATTGTTGATCAAGAAGAGAATTCTTTACAGTGGAGCTCTATTAAATCAAGGCACTAAATATCGCTCTGAGCTACCGGTCTTTAGGAAGAAACTTTATATCCCCGTGCCTCAAGTTCGGAAACTGTCAAACTCAAGAATAACATTCGACGGAGCAGAGCCGACGGAGCCGAATCAAAAGGCAGGAAGTTAGCCACGGGAAGGGTGGGGGGTTGGAAGGGACGTCATCTGTTCTTTATAGCTCCGGGATTTAATTTAGCGCGACATTATTCACGCGTAAGTTTTTCCACTGCGCGTTGCTGAGGAAAGAGTTTCCGATAGGCGTTTCATTCATTTTTCATTGCTCTACTTAAAATTATGTAAAAAATTATAAAATGTCAATTGATGATCCGCAGAGATTATTTCAGTATATCAATACGAATTTAAATATAAAAATCTGAGCTTCCTTCCGTATACTTTAAACATACAAATAATCTCCGATAATGAAATAATGAGTGGTCTTTAAAGTTCTTCTTAATTAATAAGGATGCTATCCATTTTATTGATATTATTAAGTATTCGTTGTCGGGGTAGTTGGATGCCTTTTTCAATATTTTATCCCCGAATTTTCTCTGATCTGATCGTAATGATGGAAAAATATACAGATTAATTTTTTCGTATAAATCACCATTCTCCACATCCAATATTCTCAGATCTTTCTCCGCTTCTCTTAAAAAAAAATTATTTATATATGTGTTATGTATTTATTTTAATAATTTTTTTGTCCTTGTTCTGCGTGCGATGATGCTGTAAAAGCCAGAAATGATCGATAGGCAATTCTATCATGTATCCACCAATTAAAGGAAGGGTAGCTTAGCAAAGTCGTAAGTATAGTATAAGAACAGTTCAAGGGTACCAAAAAAGAGGTCATGTTTGTCCGTCACGTCAGTTTCTTGCAAGTTCCTTCCTTATCCGTGCCACAGAACAACTCGTAAAGCAAACTAACAAACAGAACTAGCTCGTTTGATAAATGAAAACGGCAGTAACCTCTTATCTCATCACAAATAATCTCCGCCGTCTTAACCCGGAGGACAAATGTTTGTTAGTACAAGTTTCGAAACCGAGCGTAGATAAGATCCGTGCCAGCGCTGGGCGGGACATAAAGGAGATTTTTGTTCTCGGTCTTTATCAGTATTGTCTTCTAGCCGAATGCTTTTTATTGTTTTCATACAGCGCTCGGTGTCCCGACGTTTGATTACCTTCGGCCCGCTTGGTAACTAATGGAGCGGATGAGGTGTATGCTTTTTGTAGTATCGCGTTTGGAATTTATGATCGGATATCCGCTGTACCAGTAAATTTTTTGCTTATTTTACAAACTCGTGTCAAACATAGTTTTTAACTGTATAGGTTTTTTCTTTCCGAATCTTAAACAGTTCACTATTGCAATAGTTTTTGAAAGTACCTTTCTTCTACTGTATACTATAATTTTTAGATTAAGATACATGCTATTTATAACAATAATTTATTATGAACTAATTGAAGAGCCGATGAAGACGTGTATTTTTTTAAATTATTATTATCAGTGCCAAAGGTAAGTTTTATCTCTTATATTAAAACATGATAATAACTGATTAAACAGATTCGAAATTTGTTGATATAGTTATTGTTATTCTGTGCGGAACCCTGTTTTGAATATCAAAAGTAATTTTTATTATACCCTATAACAACAATTATGTATATGGCTGTCCGTAGCGTACGATCTAACAAAGTTTCTGCGACAATCTAATAATTTTATTTACACATGAATCAGGCTGTGAAGTGATTTTTCAGAACAGCTGCCGTCTTATTTTCTTCGAGTCGTAATTGACGATTTGACAATTCAAATAGCAAGGAATAATTTGTCCAACTTTACGAATCGGAAGCGGAAACTTTTAATTAAGCGAAGGAAAGTTGTAAAACGACGTTCGAGGCATTTCCTGGAGTGGGATTGTCAACATCGGGGGGCCCGGGGTGTGGACGATTACAACAAGCTAATCGTCTGGGTAACGTTTACCGTTTACTTTGATTTCAATGAAACATTTCAATTAGTATTAATTTGTTTTTCAATGATTTCTTTAAAGAGATATTCACATAGGTATAGGATATACACTGTGCGGACTTTTAGATTATCTATTTAGTTTTCCTATAATAATTGTATCCAAAGAATTTTTAATAATTTATTTCGATATATTTATCTTCTTCTTAAAGTGCCTCTCCGACTAGTGAAGGTAGGCGATCACCGTGGTACAGACCTTTCTGACTCTGGTTATATTTATAATAATGTTTAAAACTTTACAAAAGTCAATATACACTGCCGTTTCTTTAATTTATCGAATAAGACTAAAAATTAAGTAAATTATACTATTACCCAATAACTAACACTTCTACATAACTAGTTATCATTACTTAACCCAATATTGTGTCAGCAAGTAATTGTTAAAGAATATCTAGGAGAGACCTTATAGATAAATAAATAAGAATATATATATATATATATAAAATAAGTAAATAAATATATAATATAAAAACAGGCCCCACTGAAAACCAGGGTTGCGGTCTTTATAGGGTGCAACATTATCTGAGTGGTTTTCTTTCCCACATGATCATGATCCAAGGATAATTTGTTTTATTTTTTTTTTTTACTGTTTATGTACTGTTACTGTGTATTTTTTATCTTGTGGAAATAAACAATATATTATTGTTATTAAATAAATTTGACGGGATGTTGACCATTTCGTTAATTTTATTTACTCATATTTTTATCATCATCATCTTAACCGATGTACCTCCACCGTTGGACATAGGTCTCTTGTAATGGTGCTTTTTGTTTTACTTATTTCTAGTTTTATTCTCTTCGGTTCACGTATCGAACAATGTATCAATGTTGCAATGAAAGCTTTTAAGTTAAACTTCTTGAAAAATCTCTTTGTCTCGCACTTGAACAGAACAAAAATGGTGTAGAGTAGGGGTGAAACTTTAAAATACATTTATCAACGTAAACTTCCAATTTCGTACATCTGCCTGCATCGCGTGTTGTGCAGTACAGGGGACTAGGGGTTCGGCTTCTGTAAATCGTGCTGTGTAACTATGCACGTTTGCCGCAGAGCAAGCAATGCTCAGAGAGAACGTTCGAGAAAATATATTGCTTGTATATTGATAATATATTGGAAAAATGTTCTCACTTGTTTTATAGATGAGTGAGACGTCGGCCTGATGATGTGGTTTAGCTGTACCTACAACATGGCGTTAGTTAGGATGATACACATTGCACCACCCACTTGTCGCTTTGAAACATAAGATATATAAATCTCATTACCCCAGTAATTTAACTTGCTACAACGCCTTTCAAACAGGAACAGTAATGTTTGCATGCTACTGTTTATCGGCAACAATAGGAGCTTCGGTGGTGGTACCTACTTACACGGTTTCCAGTAATAATGTAAAGTATCCTCATTAACCGACAGAAGTCCACTGCTGGGTATACGGCTTTCCCAAAAATCCCCACATCGATTGGTTCTATGCTGTTTGCATCCAGCGGCTTCCTGCGACGTCTTGGGCACCGAAGGCTGTCATTTGTAGGAGTTCATATGGGGGGATTTGGGTGTTTTCTCACCATCCTGGACTAATGCGGGTTGGTGAGAGCCAGGGCCCCGTTGGTTGTTTAGCAGGCTGCACCACGGGTTATTTAAAAATTGTTACAGTAATACAATATTGTGGAAGTTTTAGTCTACGCTATGATCGAAATTAACTGTCATTATTATCATTATTGAGCAGAGCACATTGTTCGAAGGATCGAAGACCGATGGGGCAGTAAGGTCTTCAAGTGGCGCCCGCGTACCAGCAGACGTAGTGTTGGTAGGAGGCATACTACAAGATGGACCGACGATCTCGTGAAAGTCGCGGGAACCCACTGGATGCGAACAACGCAAGATCGATTGATGTGGAGATTTTTGGGGTAGGCCTATGTCCGGCAGTGGACGTCTATCGGTTAATGATGATTACTGCGAAGTCAAATTGGGAAAAAAATTATTTAAAACGTATAACAAGAAAAACTTAATTTAAAGTTAGACTTTTTTTATTATTCATCGAAGCGGACGACACGGGCGGGTCGTTCACTTGTTGTTAAGTTTAAGTAAGGATGTTATACATTGCACCTCATTGTGCTTGTCGCCTTGAGACATAAGATGTTGAGTCTCATTACTCTAGTAATTACACAAACTAAAGCGTCCTTTAATCCGGAACACGGTAATGTTTTTACACTACTGTTTGGCGGTAGAAATAGGCGCTGCAGTAACTACTGAGATTGTCTCCGGCAACAGAGACTTATGACCAGTAAACTTACTAATTTACTTTATTGACTCACTTATTCAAATTGATGCCCTTTAGAATGTAAGTTTGTTTTAGGTTTTACCTTTTTTTAAGTGAACAAAAATATACCGAAAATTCTTTTGCGCTCTTTACTCTATGCTAATCTCAACAGGGTCATACATCACGCGCTCCGAGCGGCGGCAGTCTCTATAAATCAATCCTTTCCAAATAGTTGCCGACTGCAACAAATATTTTATCCAAAGAGAGATGACCAGCCTCAATACAGATATTGTGTGTCAAATGTATGATTTGTGATGCTAGAAGTATTATCATAATATTGCCCCGAGACGGAGCGTCTCTCGGATCGCTACCCGCATATATGATTTTTCTTCACACTGCGATTTGTTTTTTGTTCTTCAAATTAAAAGAAAGCCAAGGATCTCTTTTCGTGGAAAAGTTTAGTGAAGTCTTATATCCAACAGTGGATTAACAAAGGCTGATGATGATGATGATGAAATTAAAAAAAATTCGAAGTTAAGTTTTTTACAATACAGGAACTTTCGTTCAGTTTTTGAACGTGAAAATTTACCAACTGTTAGCAAAAGAAATGCATCGGAGCTGAGAAGATTGCAAAGCAACTCGGCGGGCTCTGTGTATAATGAAAATGGGTTTCTTTTGTTAGTCAATCATGTAAAAACTAATGAACATATTACCATGGGAACATGACCATTCGACGCGGAATGATTTGTTGATGAACTATTGATTTCCTTGACGCTCATAATATCGTTCATCATTTTATTTCTAATTAACTTTCATATATATTTTCAATTCGGACTGTTTATACGGTTGCTATAGTAACGGTTATTACAGAAAGTAATTTGCGGCTGCGGTTGCTCTCGAGGAATATTTCAAACAAATTCGAAGTCTAATTGTATATTACAGCCAGCGGACGGGGGTCAGCTAGTATATGGTACTGTTTTTTTTTTTTAAATAACCAAAATGTAATGCTAAAATAAATTTATATGGATTCATACATAAATATCAATAACCGTAGAGTTGTATGTTTGTAACATGAAAACAATTATTTTACTTAGGACGCAAGTTTACATACAAAACCAATTAAAAAATAACCTGTCTGTATGTACATTTCAAGTAATCTTAAGTCTGTCCTAAATGTAACAAAGCTTTCATTGGAGAATAATAATTATAGGGTATTTCTAAAAATAATAATTAGGGTTCCGTATAGTAAAACATATCAAAATTATAAAGAAATTTCGGTTCAGTACAGTTTTCTTATGTAAATAAAATAAATATATATTAACTTTACTTAACTGGTGTATCGTAACTTATAATGGCGTCCTCTTTAACAATGACTAGCTACTAACAAACAGTTAATATTTTCATAAAGTTTACTTCACACCATTATTAGTCGTTTTATCATGTTCAAAAAATAGTATATTTTATATATATGTAAATCTTAGGCAAATAGTACCGGTGGTAGGTCTCCGTTACCGGAGACTGTCTAGGTATTTATTTATTCACAGTTACTAGCAGTCTAGGTAGGTTATTTCTGCCGCCAAATAGTAGGGTGTAAACATTACTGTGTTCCGGTCTGAAGGGCGCTGCAGCTAGTAAAATTACATGGGTAACGAGATTTAACATCAAGATGTCTCAAGGCGACAAGCGCAAGTAGTATAGTGTATATTAATCTTAACTATCACTACATTCTTATAGGGTATCGCTTACTATCAGGTGAAGGTCTTGTCTTACTCGACTCATCGCTTCAAGATTCTTATGTTACATATAATGGTCATCCATTCATCATCATAATCAACCGACAGACATCCACTGCTGGACATAGGTTTCTCACAAATATCTCCACATCGTTTGTTGGAGTTCATTGAGAGGAATTGGGTCGTTACCCACCACGCTGGCCCAGTGCAGGTTGGCGGGTGGTCAGAGCCTCCTCTGTTATTTAACAGGTGAGGTTGACTTGGGCTCCGTAAGATGTCGGGTGGAACCTTTACACCCCTTCTCCATTACTACAAAAGAAATATATGTTAGTCTTTACTCTAAAAAGACTAACAATATTTTTAACCATTGAGATGATGGATTTAGTTTAGTGTTACTGGTGGTAGGTCGCTGTGGCCGGCGACTGTCTAAGTAAGTACCACCGCAGCTCATTTCTACTGACGAACAGTAGTGTGCAAACATTACTGTGTTCCGGTTCGAAGGGCGCTGTAGTTAGTGCAATTGCTTATGTAGCGCGTCTCAACATCTTACGTGTCACGGGACTAATGCAATATGGTGCAGTATCATCCTAACTGGCACCATGTTGTTATGTCACCATCAGATGAACGTCCAGCTAGTCTCGTTCCTTAATTTGTTAAAAAAAAAAACTGAATATTTGATAGAAAATCAACAGTTACCTGAACCCTTAACGCTTACAAGCGCAGGAGACTACTTTCAGTTCGATTTCAGTGTTGTAAAAGTGCATGGTGTATGAAATCACGGCGGATATCGTATAGTAGTGAAACTGCAAATGGAATCGACTCCGTGTACACTGTGTTCCGCTTTAACGAGACTACTTCCGATGCTTTAAGACCTCATTTCCTGAGCATTATCTACATCACTGTATTTTGAGGAACATCTCTTTAAGAAATGAAAATGGTACATAAAGAAATAATATATATTATAACAACACTAAACATAGCAATCTGGTGAGTCTTTGGTTGGCCTCCTCGGTCCATGTCCAGCTGTGGACGACTATCAGCTGATGAAGAAACATGGTGTTATCGCCAACTTTATCTAATCCACTGTTGTATACAGATCTTTTAAAAAAATCCAATATCGTACATTTCAATGGAGAGAAACTTGCTCCATCGTTTGCCAGCTTTAGTTGTAAAAGTCTTATTGCAGTGGTATCTACCTAAAAGATCTCTGTTGCTGGAGACCTATCTAGGTTCCAACATAGCACCTATTTTTGCGGAACAGTAGTGTGAAAACATTACCTAGTTCCTGTTCGAACGGTGCTATAGCTAGTGTAATTACTGGGGTAACGAGACTCAATATCTTATGTCTCAGGCGACGAGCGGAATGTGGTGTATCATCCTAACCAGAGCCACGTTGTTATGGGCAGGCGTATTACTTACCATCAGGTGAACGTCCCCCGCTCGTCTCGTCATTTAATTGAATAAAAAAACCATAGTTTTATTATGTTCATAGAGTTTAAAATTTGTGTTTGTTATGGTTTTATGTTTGATTTCCGGTTTTATGCAGTCATTACCAGTTATTGCAATGTTTACTATAGAAATAGATTTATTAGGGTTTGATTTTCCGTTTGTGGTTGTGATGGACTCCATCCGTTTTTAACTTCGCCTTGTGTCTCTGTGTCTACACAGGATAGTTAAATTCTATTGAAACCGCTATAAGTTTGTTATTCGGGTTAACTTGGAGAGGCGCCGAGTGTTCCCATTGACCGCAGGGCACGCAAATTTACGTGCCGCGACCGCCAGGGGCTTCTCTGTTAATTACACGATGGCTAATGCCTTTTCGATGCTCACCGGTTGGTGTAATCAGAATAACACAGCCCCTACCCGTATCAGATGTTGCTGTACCAAATTAAGATGAATTTATCGCGAATATGTCGGAAATAAATACACAAGTTGTTCACGTTCAACTACTTACCCGTCAATGATAAATGGTTATTAACTTTATTAAAATTAACTATAACTTAACTTTATTATGTACATTTATTGATATTGATTATTAAAAAAAATTGTTATGTAAAGATAAAATAGTTAAATAAGTTTCTTTTACGTCAATAGTCCCGATTATATCATTATTTCCAACTTTGGATAATTGTTGTAGGGTATAAAGGGCCACGCACAACAATTCCTAGGATTCAAGCCAATCTCACCTGCTCGTGATGCACCCTGCAACGAACGAGGCTCTGGCTCCCACCAACCCGCATTGGGCCAGTGTGGTGAGAAATGGCCCAAAGCCTTCCATATGAAATCCTACAAACGAGGCATATGTCCAGCAGTAGAGTTTATCGGTGGATGATGATGATAATATTTGCTGTATATTTGATTCTTAATATAGGATTTGATTATAATAAGTTTTAGTAAAGGAAATATTTTTTATTAAGTTAAAGGTTTTAAGTATAAGTGTGTCACACATTGTCTCCAGGAAACATATCCAGACAGAAAAAACACTACACGTCCTCAGCAATTACTGGTGGTAGGTTCTCGTTGCCGGAGACCGTCTAGGTAGGCGCCATCGCAGCTCTTTTAGCTCTTTTGCAGCCAAACAATAGCATGCAAAGATTACTGTGTTCCGGTTTGAAGGACGTTGTAGCTAGTCAAATTATTGGAGTAACAAGAAGTAGTATAACATTAAATCTTTAAGCGACTAACGTAACATGGTGTAGTGTATATCATTCTAACTAGCGCGATGTTATGGACAGGCGTGTAACTTACCCTCAAATAAGTCATATTCCGAATAAAAAAAAAATTATAAAATAAAAAAATGTTAGTTAATATGTTGAGCTCTTACATTACGTTCATTTTCTTAAGACGCAGTAAATTTTAATCTTATTTAAGTAATTTCACTTAAGCACCCCTTTATACTAAACGCGGTAATATTTAGATGCTACTTGTAGAAGTCTAGATAGTGTGGAGCTATAGAGATTTTATTACCGCCGTTTTTAAATAACTTTAAACGTTTAAAAAAATATCTACGTAAACCTAATTAAAATGTCATTCAACGAAAGGCTTTCTTTTACTTTGATAAATAAAAACTTCGAAATCTAATCTAATTTACATAAAACGAAACGACAAGTTATTACTGTTCGTGTACTAAGTAATTAAAGTCTAAAAGAAAGAACAGAAAGTAATTTAGTTCGGAAAGTACGATCATAAATTACATTCCTTTAGTGGCCTTCGGATACCCTTGACCGGGGTCTGCCAAGTTAAAGGAAATCAGTTTTTTTTTTTTAATAACAATTTCATCGCGCCTACGACGGCTTTTCTTATATTATTGAGGAAAGTAGTCACAAAGGAAAGTGAGTAAGGAAGGAAGAAGTAATAATTGAAAGAAAATTTTTCCAGTTAAAATTCCTTTGTTAAATCTAATTTTCTTACCGTTTCATCAATTCGATAAGAATTGTCCAAATGTTTAGTGCAATTTTTTTTTATAGATATATAATATAACTTGCTGTTCCTGTTTCCGCTTTGCTGGCTGTAATATAAAATAGGACTTGAAAGTTTTCCGATATATGCCTTGAGAGCAAATGCAACCGAAAATGTCTTTCCTTAACAACCGTTACTATAGCAACCGCATAAATGACATGAAATTAAAATGTTTATGGAAGTTAATTAGAAATAAAATGATGAAGGGTCCGATTTTCAAATAATATTGTGGTGTAAGGGTCTCGCACAACAACTCGCGGGACCCAAGTCAACCTGACCTGCTCGTGGTGCACCCTGCTAATCAACATTCCAGGTTCTGGCTTCCACCGACCCGCATTGGGCGAACGTGGTGGGAAATGTTCAAAATCCCACAATACGAACCCTTACAAACGTGATGATCTTTGGGGGAGGTCTATATCCAGCAATGGACTCTATCGGCTGATGATGATTAAATAATAAATAGCCTACAACCATCTACAAATTATGCCGTGTCGAATGGTCTTGTAGCCATATCGATCCGTTCACTCGTTATCACGTGATTGTCGAACAAACAACCTAGTTTCATTATATATATATATATACAGATGACATTAGTAAAGGATTTCTTCCGCCGTTCAGATTTGAATCGTGAAAACTCTTGTAAACCTCATCCAAGATCCAGACGTAGCTGAATCAAAAAGCGATAGTGAACGTACGACGCCTTGTAACAGCGTGTAATATGTCGCCGAGTGGAACATATATCATATAATTTCACTGCGGAACAATGACAAATAGTGTATATATCCTGTTAAATTGCTAGCTACAATTTTTGTGGTGAATTGTAGACGACTACTTTTTTCTTTGATCGTCTTAGATTAAGTTGTGTTAGATATTGACTTGGTGATCAGGGTGTAGGCTCTTATCGCCTTCTAAACGACCCTGAGGAGGACAATGGCTAGACGTGGTCTTCCGCTATTGAGGATCGACTTTTTTTATGCGAGGAAATCCTGCATGGACACTTTCTCGTTGCGGGGCCAACGAAAGAATCATGCCAGACATTTAATGGATAAAACCCCACGGTTTCCTCGCTGCCTCTTTGGCCAAAACTGCAGGAACGCTATCGCATACTACCACAGTTCCGTTAACGTTGGCCTATTCATGGACCTCGATATTATATTGGATTCCTCATGGGAGTACAGTGGTTATGCGTGGATATTATTATTGGCGCCTACTTGAGGTTTAATGTACTAGGTAGCAGATTTCTCCATATCCGCTGCTTAAGCCTGCGTTAAGGGGGTTGGAGGCGGAAATGATTCCTTCTGCTCCGACGCTCGGGTCTCTGGCTACGGATGCCGAAGTTAGAGGCACTTTCTTTCACCAGCTCCACAGCCTCCTTATAAAGGATGGGTTATACCAGAGAGATAGCAGAGATTGGTTAGAGGCCGCGGTTGCGTTCCGAACGGAGATCCCGTAATCTCTTCAAATGCAAAAGATGACCGCCAAGGGAGTTTTAATGAGCAAAAATTTCCATATAACTGACATTCCGCAGAAGATAATGTATCTTTTCGAAGATTTTTCTCCCGAAAAAAAAAAGGATATTGCTGTGGCTATTTTTTTAATTTATCTATATAAATGTCTCTTTTTTTCTCTTTCTCTGATGAATAGTGTATTCTTTTTTGTTTGTCAAATAAAGTTTTATGGCTAAAATTTGCTTCCGACATATTAATAAATAATATTAAGAGAGGTGGTCTCTGCCCACCCCACTGGGAACGAGGCGTGATATATATGTATGTATGTTAATAAGTAATTTAGTTAATTTTTTTTATAATTTGTTTGTGTCAAACTTATAAGTCTTTTTGCAATGCAATTTGCATTTGCTCCGCCTTAATAAAATTCCGGCTGATCATCTTTGCTAGACTACCTCCACCTATTAGCAATAAAATTTAACTATTCAGCTCTTAGACTCAACACTTAATTTAAGCATAAAAACTTACCATATATATAAACTTATCTTTTCTACAGTAATAAGCACCGGCTGCTTTAATTTAATATTTTACGAGGTTGGTTTATTGTGATACAAGGTTACTTTCGTAGCAGTTAATTAGCTTCTACGATTCTATGGAAATAATAGATATATTTATGTATATATATATCGCAATTTTATCATATACAATTTCAACATATATATACCTTGGATTTCTTTATATTCATCATTCGTTTTGTATTAACTGCAGAACTTTCAAATAAGCAAAAAAGTTAATGAATACATTTTAACTGTAACCAAAACGTAAGTAAAAGTTATTTTTAACAAAAATTAAGTGATTTTTTTTTTGATTATATAAGGCGACGACTAGAAATCTAATCTCAGGAATGTAGACTGTTTACAATCTCGTGATTTCACTGGTCGTTAATCAAAACCATATCGTATCAGGCATGAGCGGTCAAAATACCGGTTGAGCCATTAAACTTGACTTTTAACTGTCGTATAAACAGATTCAATGTGTTTAATGTTATTTGATAAAAAAAAAATTATGGTATAAACCCTTTGCAGGAGATCGTCTACTTCTAAACAGTAGTCTGCCTCTGCCCTATAGTCTAGGGCTATTAAGAATAACACTAAGGTAAACCCCAACTGTCGTAAAAGGCCGCTAAAATGATTTGTCCAATAAGAGAGTCCAGGATGGATGATGAGTAGGAGATGATCCCGGTCCCTTGCGACGCACTGGCGATAACCACTGCGAGGATTTTAGGTGGTACTAATCACGCATAACCCTGTCTTCTATCAAAAACAAGGTATCATTTGAAGGTCTTCGCCACGATACAGAATGAGACTTAACATCCTGTCTCAAAGCGAGGAGTAGTTCATGATGTAGTTCATTATCTTAACTAGCGTTACAGTTTACAATCAGGCTTACCACACCATCAGTAGGACGATCCGTTTCTTTCGTAGAAATAAAGAAAAATAGCCAATTTATTTTTCTTTGGAATAAAGTGGAAAGAGCTACCTTTCGTATCCTTTAACAGTTTCCTAGATGATCCCATCTCTCGATCACTTATCTTAGAGGTTTACGGACATGCAATCCCGCTCGAGGTACTCTTTCTTTGAAACGTAACAAATTGCTCACATTAACTAGTATTGCTAGTATAGTAGCTCACTGCCCTAATGGTTAGAGCGTGCGGCTTTCATTCCGAAGGTTGCGGGTTCGAATCTCGGCATGTACCAATGACTTTAATATTTAAGTTATTGTACATTTGTGAACTTTAGTTACAACAGCGAAATACAAAACGTGAAGGAAAACATCGCGAGGAAACCTGCACATGAATTAGAATTTATTCTAAGGTTTGTGTGAAGTCACCAATCCGTATTGAGCCCGCGTGATGACTATGGCCCATTGACCTCATATTGAGGGTAGGCCTGTCCCCAACAGTAAGGACGCAAATTGGCTGTTATGGAACCAGCATTGTGCAGAGGTATCGCTATATAACTTATAGTTTATAAAGATATCCAATTTCTGTAGTTAGTCTTTTTTTTTTTAAAAAAAAACACGAGGAAAAGGTTATTTATTTAATGAAGCGACGAGATGAGTGGGACGATTACCTGATGTTAAGTGTATATGTGTAGTGCAATACTCCTGCTCATAACAATCTGGCATTAGTCAAGATGTTATATCTAGCACCACATTGTGCTTGTCGCATCGAGACGTATGTGGTCACGTTACCGCAGTAATTACACTAGGTACAGCGACCTACAAACCGGAATACAGTAGTATTTTCTACTGTTTACGGGCAGAAATAAAAACTGGTGGTACCTACCTACCCTCGCGGGAGCAAGAACGGGTTACGTCGGACTTGCACGGACTAAAACCTCCACGATGTTCCAACTTATCGCCTGATGGCAGGGTTACGGGAACGCTTCCACACAATCTGCGGCCCCGTCGGCGCTGGCCGCTTTCGCAGCCCCACCTCAGGAGGGAGGGATAAACCCTCCCTTACCCGGGGATAGCATCCTGTAACAAAGACATCACCAATAGTCAATCCAGTCTATAATTCGTAGTTTGGTCTTTATAAAGAAAAAATAACAACTAAACATATTACTGTAAGACTTCAAGATACTGTAAGTTCTTTCTGCATAGATTAATACTTGAACTAATAATTAAAAACCTGTATATACACACTACTATCACATCAGAACATCCGGTAGCTCATTTCTTCTATAACCTAATCACGCTATAAAAAGCATTGAAGACAACTTAGGTTGAGTATATAGTGGAAACATACGTGAGAAAAATATCCGTAAAATTTATGCTATATTAAAAAAGAAAGATTTTAAAAATTGCTCTGGACTTATCTTCACCAAGTAGAGTACACTCGTTAAGTGCCAAGTGAAGAGCTAAGCTGTGATAGCGTAGCCCTCAGACACGAGTGTCAACGAGAGCGGCTTTGTTGACACCTATTTCCTGCGATATAGCGACATAGATATGAAACCCTTCAATCATGTCACAAAACAGATTTTTTAATACTGCCACTGCTGGGATTAGGGCCTTCTCCCATAAAGAGATTCAAAACCGTTTATCCACCACGGAGTGATAGTCGTTGCATATTACATGTTACCTTTTTTCTGGAACGTTTCTTTTATCTCTAATATTTCAGTTGAAATTTGATCACGAAATTTTCATGACAAAAGCTATCTAATAACTGGTTCCGATTTCTCAAAAGACGCGATACGAGAGTGACAAGTAGCTGATGATGATGTAGAGGAGAGAGAAATGTCAAAGAGAAATAAAGCGGTAGCTCGCTAGCCTAATGGTTAAAGCGTGCGGCCTTCATTCCGAAGGTCTCAAGTTCGAATCTCAGCATGTACCGATGACTTTAATATTTAAGTTATATACATTTATGAATTTTAGTTACAACAGCGAAATACAAACGGTGAAGGGAAATATCGCGAGGAAACCTGCACAAGAACTAGAGTTTATTCTAAGGTGTGTGTGAAGTCACCAATCCGCATTGGGCCCACGTGGTGGAGGGTAGGGCTGTGCCCAATAGTAAGGACATAAAATGGCTGTTTAAAAAAGCTGTAGCTCTCTTATATGGGATATATGCCTAGATGGAGAAACAAAACTCCGGGTTCAGTTAAATGGAATACTCATCATCATTACCCGATACAAGTCCACTGTTGGACATAGGCGTCTCCCAAAGATCCCTAAATTGATCGCTCCTGCACTGCCCGCATCCAGTGGCTACCCGCAACCTGCCGAGCACCAGGGGCCGTCGTTAGTAGGGATGCATTACGAGAGAATTTGGACCAACGCGGAATGGTGGGAGCTAGAGCCTCATTTGTTGATTGGCAGGGTGCACCACGAGCAGGCGAGGTTAGCTTGGGTCCCGCGAGTTATCATGTGGGACCCCTTACACTCCTTAGTGGAATAATTAATAAATACGAAGTTGGTAATTATAAAACAATAAAGAGAGATGTCTCCTTTTTGTTCAGTTTGAAACTTTTTTTTTTTTTTTTTTACTTATATAGGGTGGCGCAAAAGTAATCCTCCTATCAGAAAATGCTATAAATTTTGTATACAAGGTGGCGCAAAAATAACATTCCGATGTTTTTTGGCTGTAATTTATTTGGTCTTTTAATTTTTTTACATATAGGCAAAATTTATAGCATTTTCTGATAGGAGGATTACTTTTGCGCCACCCTATATTAAAAACTGTTAACACTAATTTTAGCCTAAACTGCACCTAGATTGATGTAAACCTATTGAAACTAGAAATATATCTACAATATAAATTATTGGTGAATATGAAATTAACAATTGGGAAAAAAATCATCCCTTCCCTTTATCAAACATAAGCCAGTCCGCCTTTCGATTGAATTAACATAAAACTTTCAGGGCTGCTGTAATAAATTTATGACTGTGGACTTTTTTTCGATAAAAAAAAAACGATATTTAACTTTGTATTGATACATTTTTATAACAATTTTTACCAATTTGATATATTTAGTATACACAAAAAAGATTCTAGTCTACGTTTTGATGTAGATTTTACTGATAAGTCTATTGCCGGAGACTGTCTAGCTAGGTACCAGCTCAGGACACTATTTCAACCGCTTAACAATAGTGTGCTTGTGATGTTTCGGTTTGAAGGATGTTGTACCTAATGTAATTACTAGAGTAGCAGGATTTAACATCCTTTGTCTCAAGGCGTTGAACGCAATATGGGGTAATATATACCACCTAGCGCCACCCGTATTGTTGTTATGGACAGGCGTATGACTTACCATCAGATGAACGTCCCGTTAGTCTAATACGAGTTGAATTAAAAAGAAATGGACCCGTTATGGCTCCAACCTCGAAGCTCCATGGTAAAACCGCAACACGTCTCTAGGAGACACAGGTTCGATATCCATTGAGCTTGTCTGGTAAAAACATCCACTAAGACACTTGGCCAGTGTGGGGGATTATTAGTTTTCAACTCTCATATGAGAGAACTCCTCGACAGCAGTATCCCATTTGTTGTAATGTCAAACGAACAATTTACTTATGTTAGGTACTATTGTAAATTCAGGAATGTCTTTGATAAATTCTCTTTCTTATCGCACCCACTCTGTGACATTTATAACGTCTACAAATTGTAACATTGCTTTTTGAAGAAATAAAGGGCCTAAGTTAAGAGAGGAGGGGAAGGTAGGAGGCATGCAAAAAATTGCGCTCTCGCCTGTAACTCGCCGGTCATTAAACAAGATCGCTATCATAATTGAATTAAAAATTCCGACACGAGTGTCCCCTCCAAGCTCTCGCTCCCTTCCATCTTCTGTTTAAGACGCCACTGTTAAAAGCTTGCAGGTACTTGAGAAAACTTTGAGAAGCGATGAGTGATGCTTTGTAAATCTGTGTCGTTTCTTAAGAACAGACGAAGAGATGCGATGGTGTAAATTATGGTTCGTATAAGCTTTCTACGCTTACCCTGACCACGATCCTGAGACATGAGGAGCCGATCTTAAAGAGAGGTTCGCCTTCCAACTATCGTCGTCATTCAAGTAACTAACGAAAATTTAAAATGTTTTTGCTACTTATACAAGAAATAATTACTCTAAAAAAATAATAATACGTAAGCTTTCTTAATCTATAATGAGTGAACACTTGACAATGTGGCCGTAGAAAGTGAAGGTTGATCGCTCGGAAGGCTATGGCTCTAATATGATGACGGCCAGCACGACAGCCAGTGACTATGATGACAGCCAGTGACTCCGAAATCAAACTAGGTACATCCGTGTTATCATGCAAGTGTTTAGCCTTTGGGCCATAAAGTTGGCCAATTTATGAAGATTAGTTTCGACAAACCATGGCTGTGTTTTGATTTACTTGTAATCAAAGTTTATATACAAACCCAACAAATACGAATTCCTACTAAAATCGTATATTGCAGCAACAAGCTGCTGCTATCAACGCAGTTGGCTCAAGGCATCTGTCGAGTTGTCAAACTGCGCAGATACACCCCTCGGCGGCGTCTGCGGAGATAACACAACTTCTCCTATCACTATTGCAACTTAACTTACAACTTGAACTGAACCCATTACACTTCCCGAGCCTTTAGTTTCCCACTGCGAATAACGCACTTGTTATATTTAAAGTTTTATGATTTTTTGCTTACGAATATCAGATTTAGCTGACAAAACAACAAGCGGCGCGAACTTCGTCATAAAAAAAAAACACTAAAGTATGTAAACCATGTATCATAATTTTCAACACACAAATACAAGCCAAAGGAAATAATAAATAAAAGCTCGCACAGCAATTCACGGAACCCAAGCCTACCTCACCTGCTCGTGGCACGCCCTGTTAACCAACAAACCAGGTTCTGGCTTCCACCAACCTGTATCGAGCCAGCGTGGCAAGAAATGGGCCGAATCTCTTCATGTGTACCATTACAAACGTGGGGATCTTTGGGAGAGACCTATGTCCAGCTGTGGACTTTTTTCGGGTGATGATGATGATATTTCCTTACGATATTAAATCAATGAGAATTAAAATTAATACGTAAATCTTTAAGTTCCCTTAAGTACTCCGAGCAATTAATGTATGGAAGTAGTATTTTATTCCTTTTTACAGTTTTTAAAATTTTTATTATATAAAATTTTTTATACAGTTATTGGATGAAATTTTAATATTCCTTCAGCCTCTGGATCACACGTAAAAGCACCTCTAACATAGAATAATAATTGAAATAAATCTTTGAGTAGTACTCGCATTTGATAATTGTTGTACCAAAAAAAAAAACCTTTTTTCTAGGATAACTTTCCACTTCAACTGTCGGGAAGACTGGGCAGACTGTCGGGAATGGAGCAATCATCGTACGAGTCGGTATTCCTCCCACCATTGTATTTCCCCCTCCTACAACCAAGCTCGTATTCTGATTGGTCGATTGATCAATAATAAGTCAAAAAGTGACTTATTTTACTAACGTTTTTATTTATTAAATAAATAAAATTCTAATATTAGGCAAAGGTAACAGTGATATATTTTATTGTCAAGATAATATCTTTGTAATCTGTATGTATTGTCCTGGGTCATTCTTCATCGGTTGTGGTCTTTTCAGTTACATTCACCATGTACTGGTGATAAGTCATAAATAGCTCTCGATTTTGTTCTTAGTTATAAAACATTGTTTTTCTATAATATCCGTTAGTTCTCCTTCGTGAATAAGTAAATAAAGCATAACGGGACAAGCAACCCACCGCTGGGACTTAAGAATTTCTCTAATAAGGTATATCCTCAAAGGCAGTTCTTAGGACATGGCAATTTTTGTAAGATTTTTTTATTTACCGGAAGCTTATACTCAATATCAAACCGTCTTGTTAAATAATGCAAAATTTAACTGTGCTGATGATTATTTAACTGAGATATAATAATAGGTAAGAAACAGATAGTTTATTAATTATTTATTACTAAAATGTAGTAAATATTTATTTTTACAGATATATTTATCTGCCCCTAATGGTATCCATTTACGTTGTGATAGCGGATATAATAGTAAAAAACAAGCCAGTTTTTATTTCCACCGGCTGTATAGCAGGAAATGTAAGCACCACACTCCTTTTGAAGTGGCGGCCATTAAGCCATCGCAACGCAGTAACCGAGCCTGCCCTTTTAACTTAGACTTTGGCATTTTGCCAAATCGATCGTTATATTTGTTAGGTGACCTATTGGGAGCTTAAAGTGTTTTCTTTTACTTTACTTCGCATACAGGACAAAGGACATTAGGGTCACATAAATGAATTACGTCTATAACATCCTAACCTTACGTATAAAGTATACAGTAGACTTAGCTTATATAAAACAATAAATATTTTTTTCCTTCCCCTAAATATGTTGTATGTACTGAACCCAGCCTTTTTGGGAATACTTTACCATATTCCTTTTGTTTGATACTTACTTGGTTTTTTTTAACTATGGTGGTGCAAATATAACCATGTTTGTGAAGGGCAGTGTAGACTGAAATTATTGGGGTACGTCTTAAAACTACTTTGAATAATATAGTATCAACAGACGAACATCCTGATCGTTTTGTCTCCAGTTGAAGGAAAACATATTAGTTCTATGGTAAGCTG
This sequence comes from Ornithoptera alexandrae, assembly GCA_029030555.1. Lineage (NCBI taxonomy): Eukaryota > Metazoa > Arthropoda > Insecta > Lepidoptera > Papilionidae > Ornithoptera > Ornithoptera alexandrae. Next base: position 2,746,067 of record JARDVY010000007.1, on the reverse strand, counting down.
TATAAGCTATATAGCTAATCCTTTTATTAAAAAACAGTAGCTAACTAATAAGCTAATATATCAAAGTAAATGTTTAAATGTTACTATTGATTAAAACCATGCAAAAGGGATGTTGCAAAGGACTTTAGTCCTTGTGCTCTGTATTCCCGTGGCGTGCCTGCGATGCGGTATCCTCGCGACGTCTCCGCGGTATCTCATATCGAGTCTATGTGCAAGTTAACAGTAATATGCCGAGATTCTCGGCATCTCCGCCAGCTTTGCCCGGGGCACACAGATTTAACCGAGAACGCCTCCAAATTCCCTTTGACAATAGAACTAGTTTCATGTAAATACGAATGCTTCTATACTATATTTAAATGAATACTGCATAGAAATAAGTAGAGTTAAACTAAAAAAATATTTAGTAAAGAACTATTAGACACCATCATTATCAGCCGATAGATGCCCACTGCTGGACATAGGCTTCTCCCAGAGATCTTCACATTGATCGGGCTCGTGTTGCTCGCATCTAGTGGGTTCCCTCATAAACATTCAAAATTTGGTAGAGATATTGCTTCCGTTATTTAGAGATGAACTAAAAAAATTTTCAAAATTCCTTCCCCAAAGAGAATTGCAGAGGTGTTACGGTCAGTAAAATGGGCGAAGAACAGCTACTTTAAAATATTTTTAGAGTGTAGTAGTCAGTAGTTGGGATCCTTGTTTCTGCTTTTCTAAAATATTATTCCGTTAACTTCAATTATAATATTTTAACGATTTTCTGATAATTAAGCAAGCTGTTACTACTATTCAGTTAAATAATTATAATTAGATACAAAGTTAACTTTTTGTTAAAAGATCTAATGTAATGTCATAAAGAATGATTTTTTTTTTTGTACGATGCAATTAACCGCGTCACTACGATTTCACCTCATGTTAAGTGGTGATGTGGTCTGTGCTGGTGAGGCGCATTCACCTAGTAACATCCTATTCACTCTTTTCTTAAAGACACCCATGTCGTATTGGAACGGAATCATCGAGGCTGACAACGTACAACTTTGAACTGTACCTCTTTGTTCACAATCTGGCGATATCCTTATGTTATCATAACGATGGTGACTTGCCGTAAAAGGGGATGGAGGAATTACACCGCAAGACCGGCTACACAACGCCTTTATTCACTATTTTTATATAAAACACATTTATCTGTAATCGTTTGAATTGTTACAATATTTAAACATTTTAATTATTAACTTCAAAATACTGAACTCTAGAATTCTCCAGAGTAGGACGCGAAGTCAAAATGAAATTTCTTTGCGATTCAATTAGAACGAATGTTCTGGAATGTTCCCCCTCTCGCTGGCTTAGTGTAATAACAGTTTGACATTAAAGTACGTCGGAGCTCTCTTACCTGCCCGCTGAAGATTTTCAGCCGTCTCCGCCTTGTAAACGTCTTATAAGTGACAAGACCGACTGCGGAGACCGTTTTATACTTTTTTTTTTATAGCGGGTGAAATCTTCGTAAAAGATATCTTGCTTCTGGGGAGAAGACGAGGTTATGTGGGGCCCACTAAAACCCACTTGGTGGTCTCTCTCAGTGCATTAGGAGGGGCACCGGGATCTGCTACGGAACGCACCGGTGCCCTCCGCTGCACTCTGGCTAAAAAATCCCATGGAAGGGCAAAGCCTTCCTTTGCACCCACACTGTGGTACGGCAAATGCAAGACCACCATACATTTGCCGTCCTTCTATGGCTCACTTATTGAGCTCTGAGGGCCCCCACCCTCAAAGCCCACGAACGCGAGGTCCATTTTAGTCGCCTTGTACGACAGGCAGGGAATACTTAAGTTCTATTATTAATAGCCCGAGACTACATAGATGACGGGCTGGGACGTGCGTTGTCATCGCCCCGACGTCCTTGTCTATGAACGGAGTCGGCCCTCTCCCGACTGTACTCCGCAGATTCTTTCTGCACCCTGACCGTTTCACAGAAAGAAAACAACGCTATCCACGCATTTTTCTTTGCCAGTGCAGCCGATGTCGCTACTGGCAAGCAATACTCAAGCCCGATTTTGTGGACCAAGATTCGCCGTTCGGACTTCCACGTAGGGTATTCTGCGAGCCTATGCTGAACGAGATCCAGGTCCTCGCCACAATGGTGGCATTGTGTAATTGGTTCGCGTCCGATCCAATTCAGGTATTCACCAAAACACCCGTGTCCGGTGAGTACCTGAGTCAGCCAGTGACATGCGCCAATCTGCCCCATCTAAGCCAGGCTTCGAGGTTTGGCAGAAACGCGCTTATTATACGCTGCCGTGAGTTCCGCGGATGTACAAGCCTTTCTCTTTTTACCTCCAAAGTGCAGCGGCGCTCATGTCTGTGCAATTCCGTCGCATTCAGGGGTTCGCCTCCTTCCCAACGCAAAAGCAGATGCGTATAAATCCGTACGTCCATTTCCGCCAGAATGTCCAGAGGTAGGTACCAGGCCAGGATAGTGGCCGCCTCAAAAGATATCGTTCGATATCCTCGTGCGATACGAATGGCTATCTTTCGCTGCAGGCTGTTAACTTTAGTCCGGCAACGTCGGCCGTCTGTCAACCGATGTGACCAAACCGGAGCACCATAAAGAGCCATTGATCGCACAACGCCCGCATAGAGGAGTCGAACTCCTTCCCGATGGGTTCCGAGATTAGGTAGCAGTTTATGCAGAGCACCCACTACCTTCTCAATCTTAGGGACCAGACAGTTGAAGTGCTCCTCGAACCTCGAAAAATAATGAGGAAAAAACAAATGAATTACTGATTTCAAAACTCAAATGTAGCAGCTAAATGAATTTATAAATTTGAATTTGGAATTCTTAAACAAAGAGGAGATATTTCAGATCAAAGTGGTCAGTACGACAAAACGTTAGTTTCATATGTAAGGGACCTAATATTATACTTCGTTAAGTCGTGCAATATTAACACCGGCGTCTGCAGACGTGTATACACGTCTTAATTTACGATATTGAATCAAAGGCAACGCTCCGTCAAGCTTATGCGTCACTCTATTCCTGTGCGAAGGATGAACCCTCTGTTTTATTATGTGGAAAGATCAGGTTGCACCATTACTTCAATTATTCAGGCGAACCTTGCATTTCTTGGGGCGTGCGAAATTGTTTAATCGAATTTACTTTATAAAAAAATCGTCTAGAAATAATAATACAAAAGACGTCACATATTTTTTTTTATTCTGGACGGTTATTTTATAAAGTATTCAAAAAAGATATGTAAACCCAATTATCATCATAATTTCAACCGGTGGACGTCCATTGCTGGACATAGGTCTTACAAACTCAATCATTTTAAGTTCTCTTTACTACGGTTGCATAGTTTTTAGAGTTATAAAACAATTATATAAGGCATAATTTGACATTACGTTCAATTCATGATATTTGGTAAAAAGATATTTTTTTTTTTGGTTCATACGGACCAAAAACTATAGATAAATCTTGTTAAATGATATACAAAAATAAGCGATTCACATTTATTTGCAATTAACACAACTTTAATAATACCAATCGAAAAAGCTAGAAAAACAGAGTAATACTATTAAAAAGTCAATTTCCTTAAATAAGCTTTTATTCGGCGTTTAGGAGTATCAAGATTTTAATATTGAAATAGATTATAAATAAAATAACATGGAAAATATATGAACATGCAATTACTTAAAACATTATCATATATAAAATATTGACGACCTGACAATCTTTATAAAGTCTCAAGTTTAATTTAAGTCTTGCTTAGCTTTAGCTAGGAAATTTCTTAATTGAAGAATTACAAACGGTTTTTATATCAGTTATATAGTTTATGAGTTATGATGTAATATATCTATAGATGTACATACAGGTGACATTTTGGGTTCAAGTTCAGAAATTAGTATAAGTTTAACTAAATTTCCATTATCCACAAACATAGAATAAAGAAATAGGAAATCCGGAATGCTTACCAACAGTATCCGTTGCGTTAAACTGATGATAATCCACCTTTTGGGTTGAGGATTAAAAATGTGTATAACTTTTCGTACATTCTCATGTCATTCAACAAAGTTTGTACATCCGATCAAAGCTGTCTGTGTCCCGGCGACGTGCTTCAACAGTTTCATCGGATCCGCGATCCGCCGGCGGCCGTTTAGCATACGAAATTGAATTCCCGGCAACGTTCCCCGCGTAAACTATCCGCAGGATGAAGTGGAGAGAGGAGTGTTGCGGTTACAGCGAGGACACCATACGCCGAGTACTTGTAAAATTTACAGACGAAACCTCTGTCAACAGCGACGACAATGCTGATAACCGATTTAAATCAATTACAAATCAAACGAGAGTATTCTCAGCGATAAATTCAAATAAATCTAGCTTTATGCATTATACATTAGATCCGTTGTTACTTCCCAAGGAAATCTTAATTCAACATTATGACTGTATTATTTTTTTCAGAGTTAGGATCAGTTACATCACCATCATAGGTTTAATCGTAACAAGTAACTGATTTGCTAATTGTTAGGTGTAATACCAAAAATGGTATTTATTCTGACTTACACAATTCCATTGTGTTCATTTTGTAGTTCCTAAAACTCTTCATATAGCTTAATTATTTTTTTATTCTTACGCTTGCTCTAAACTTTTCAACTTAGATTTATTAAATGTAACTAAACTGTTGGGTTTTTAGATTTTGAAAGCAAATTAAGCAATTTTTTTTCATCACCATCAACATTAACCGATAAATGTCCACAGTTGGTCATATGTCGTCCTCAAAAATATCCACAGCGATCGATCCTGTAAATTTAAATTATGCGTCAACAATCATCAACTGCGCAGGTACAATTATTAACGCCGTCACACAGCAACAAAACATCAATGATGCGTACGCAAACGTATACGTAATACGTTGAAAGCCTTTTCAAAAGCCTGTTCTGCTCCCCTCCAATCGTACCTCATTCACGCTCGATATGCGTTTCACATTCAAATTCGGCGTTTTGTTCAAACACGGACCACGCCGCACCGCTTCACGCCGCCATATTGTTAAGGGCCCAGTTAAATGCTCGGATGTGACTACGCATTAATGAGTGCGGGGGAGAGTTAATCTTTCAATATTAAAACCGCGTACTGAGTCATCCGTCTAAGAATCTTTCGTAGACATTATGCCTGTGATGAAAGTACCATGGACTAGTTTGATGTAAAATGCTTTAGAAAAGAAGATTATTAACAGAGATTTAGATTGTAGACGGATTTATAATTATTTTTGTTTAATATACTACCGATTCCTATTCCGTAGATCGTTCAGGTAACTACCACCCCCGAGCCTACTTCTTTAAGTTTTAATGAGACGAGGGAAACGTTATTTAGGCGTCTTACTGTATCAATTTGTTAGAGACCGTGCACGATATAGCTAACCACCTGGTGATTGTCTTCGTGCTCGTCACCACATAAGAGATGAATATTTTAAAATTAACTTCGTTTTTTACGCCAATCATAGTATTTTATCTATTTCGTGTTCGGATATTGATTAAATTTGATCCCAATTACTCGGGGCGAATTTGTTTACGACGGTGCTCCTCAAATTTTTTACCTTCGATAATACGACGTCCTTTCATTCGAAAGCCTATTTTTGTCATCTCAATTACGGTAAGAGCTTTTCTCATCTCGAGTCCTGTTCTTAGGATTACAGTCTCTCTTTAAATTATGTCAGTTGATTCGGATAGTAATTGGATAGCGTTTGGAAGTAATTACGGGCTGAGGCTATCGTTTTTTTTTACCCAGAATGTCAGTTGTTTAAAAAAAAGGTTAACATTTTATTAGTAAATAGGCTAAAGGAATCTAAGTACAGTTTACAAAACTGTAATATTCAATTTAAGTTGATAGTATAACTAAATACAAACTTGAGGTATGGTTGTTAACTTTATAATAGAATTTCAAATTAACGTAGACTCTAACTCTTTAACGATTTAGGTTTTACTGCTATTTGCTTTAAGATTAAATCCAACACTTAACTTAGAATATTTGCTATCTATCAAGTAGACATTTTTTTGTTATTTTACCATTTTTTTCGTTATTGTTTGTTGTAAACAATATTTGGGCTAAGAAGAACATAAAAGTTTTTGTTCGTGAACGCAAAATTATCTTCATATTAATTAAACACATATCTGTGTATTGGAGAAGTTTATCGAAATCGACAATATTTTGCTATACGAGCTGAAAGGGGCAGCGAAAAGCTGCAAAAATGCGCAATACGCATACCAAGCGCGTCCAGACTGGACCTGACTGTGGAATTCAATAAAGGTTTATAAACGTATGGAATCGAAAAGTAAATATCCAATTGAATATCCGATTTATTATATGTGAAAAGGTATGAATAAAAAATAACTGTTGCGCTATCCATCAGAAAATACGAAGTCGAAATAAAACTACGAGCGACATTACTGTTGCTGTCAAAATCGATGGTCTGATGGTTTAATTTCCTCCGTGGGACTCTCTTGTCATTGCCTTTTCCTGTAGCTTAACATATGTGAGCCAGAGAGTGAGAGAGAGTGACTTCATTGTCACTTAACACTATATTAAATAGAGGTAACTTAATAGCCTATTGTTGAAGATGTAAAAATTATGTTTACATAAAACTTAATTTCGCACCCGAGCGACCTTTTAACCAGATTTCATTACTATTTGCGCAGTAAAAATACCCTCTACGTTGATCCCTGCTAATTCTTGTTTGGATATTTCATAGAATATCAAAATTCAACAGGTAAATTACAAAAACTACATCGCTGCATATGCTATATGTAACTATAATATTATATGAATCTAAGACTTCAAAACACTTTTTTTTATAGGCATCTTAAATTTTCTTGTACAAATAAATGGATATTTCCCCTTCAAGCAAAAATTTTTGCTAATTCATTAGCTTAATTACCGAGGTATAGTACCGAGGTATAGACAGCATTTTGATACTTTATATTGTATAGAGAAGAGCGTAATAATTCAAGTAGTGCTGTACATCAGTGAATTATTTTTCAGTGTTGTTAATGTGCTCAACGGCCATGAATCACTTCAAAAGCATACATTTGAGGGTGCAATCGAAAGTTCCAGACGATTTATGTGGTGTTTTGTGAGCGATGCTCTCTATTGCGGCCATCCGTCGAATGTTGGCTGAATTATTTACTATCCGCGATGCAACTAAGTGCACCGTCGGTTGATATTGCTCCATGATTACTTTTTTCCTATTGCTACTACGTTTAAATAATATATCAGTATTTCTCATATTAATATGCAGCAGTTTCTGTTTCATAAAGTTTATCCAATGTAGTTTTTTATTTTTCTAACGTCAATTATTTTGCATAGAGAGCATTTTGTGACATATATTACTAACTGAATAGGATGACGTAAGTAAGAAGAAGCTGTGATTACTAATTTTGTAAGGTAGTCGTAAGCGCTTTAATTCTCTTAGCGACGCGAGTTCGATCCGGTCTAAGCTTGGGTTTTCCGTGAAGAAAAATATCATGGAAAAACCGATGCGTTTTGAGAACAATGTGTTATTGAGTACATAGCCTGCGTGTTAATAAATGGCCTCGATACCCTGCTTGTAAGAGAAAACTCATGGTTCCAGCAATGGACACTCTAATGTGTTGTTTGTTTATAGTACTAGCAAACTGCAATCCTCTTCCCGACGCGTTCGCAACCGATCAAAACTTATACCGCGGATACACTTTAAAACACTCAGCAATAAAATGTATATGGCTCTTAAACACACTCCTCTTCACGTGGGTGGATATAAACGCAGCAATAAAACCAAAGTGCATTAGGATCGGCTGCACGCGCGAAACGTTTAGCACCCTCTTCATGCAACGTTCACTTTGGTGAGTGATGCGAGGGTCCGGAGTTGCTCAGGGATCTGAGCACCTCTACTAATTTAATATGCTTACCGTGCACGAATGCTCTGTTGAAATCCGTTCATAAAATGTGAATTTTGATCAGATTTTTTTTCATCTTCATATCTCTATGGTTTATATCTAAATCTAAATAGAATATACGAATAAGGTTTGAAAAATACAATTTAATATAAGTTAATAGTTTAAGTATATGTCGACACAATGCCTATTCTGTACTTCGATTCTGTTCCAAGAGCGTACTAGTGATTTTTACTTTAGTACTAGTGATAATTAAAGCTTAGACAAAGATCCGCAACCCAAGAGATTTATAGAAGATGGTCTTCGATGGGGTGGTATAACAGTTGGAACTAAATTGTGTCTGTAGTGTTCAAGTTCATGTAAATCCCATTTTAAAGAAATTCAAAAAGCCATCCAAAAAATAAACACGTAAGCCTAACTTCCTTTTATTACAAAGTAACTAACTAATGAAATCGATTTATCAGGATTACAATTATTTATTACATAATAGAAAACTCATAACTCATAATGAACAACATCTGTGGTAACTTACGAAGTGTTATCTTAAAAAGATGCCTTGTTAATAATTATGATTTAGATTATTTGCGTAAGTTTTACAAAATTGATTCAATTTTGCAGCCGCGCATTACTCGTAGATCCATATTTCAAATCAACCGCCGTTACAGAATCATTTCTATTTAGCCCATTAAAATAACCGGAAATAATTTATAATGGAATCGATTCTTATCATCGCACACCGTTATTTATTTACGCAAACTTAATTCATCTTATTAGCTCTAATGGATCGCATTGTTCGTCAACCCTCACCCTAAGCTGTGCAGATTCATCGACACAATCTAAAAACAATATCGCTAAAGTATTCATGACAAATCGTTGTCTAACGAAGAGAAATAACAAGCTAAACACTGTGCGTCTTTGACTGAGGGAGAAATTTGGGGTGCATTCGGAGTGAAGTATTCATTTTTATTATTTTACATCTACTTAAATTCTATTGTTACTTCTCCGTTGATCACTGTTGGCATCTCATAGTCGACATTTAGTAAGAAGGCATAAAGCGTTTTAATTAGTTCTTTACACAAATTTGAGGTTAAGCTGTTTTTCACTGGAATCGTAATTAAATTGTTATCAATTTTTACATCACCTGTAGCATAGCAGGTTTTATTTCCGCTCATAACAATGAAACACTGATTAGTATGATACAAACTATAATGTAATGAGTATGCTTCTCTGTTCAGGGCTTCCTCATCATTTAATATTATGTGAAGTTAAATTCAAAAGTCAACCCATTATAGATAAAAAAAGTTAAAATTTTTGTATACGTTAATGTAGATATCTCCACGGGAAGTGAAAATCCACGATCACGTCAGATTACGGTAACCGTGGGACAATTTCTTAATCGTCGAGAGGGTGAAGAGACGAATCACCGTCGCTCCGTGTACTGAGTTGCGGTATGATTCCCCGGGGATGCAATGGCACTGTCCCCTGCGCACTGTTACGTGTAATGGTACAAGTAAAAAGCGGAAAGGAATCTCATTCGTTGCTTTCTCATTAAAATATCCAATACACAAACCTAAGTAAGTTATATAGAAAATGATACGATCGTGCGGTGCATTGTGACGTCATCGTTTGAGGTGGGTGTAATCCGTGAGTCGTTCATCTTAAGACAAAGCAGGCTGACTATTTAAACTCATTTCAATTTAGACACATATTTAGATTTTATTTATTTAAATAAAAACAAACATTTACAGAACAAAGTATATGTATATGTTGTTAAATGCAGTAGTTATATGACTGTGTCGCAGTTCACAACGCCCACTTCTAGACGTACATATAAAATAAAATATTTGTTTTTGCTCTGCAAAAAATGTATATGTGCATTGTTTGGTGTTTGTGTAGTATGTACGTGTGTGTATGATTGTATGTGTATATGTATGTTTGAGGGATGAGGCACAGCATGTGCACAGGTAAAAATTTAATTATAAAATGCTACATCTCAAAAAGTTTTCTGTCACGTCATATGATAGAGTCATAAGCCAATTGCTGAGGATCATTTTACATTTTTTATAACTCATTGAATATATATTAAGGACTTTGTTAAGGACTTCATATTATTGTGTAATCTAAGATTCATTTAATAAAAATTACGATCAGCAATCGTTGTCTTGCTGCGTTCAGAGCGACACACCTCTGATCTAGGTTTATTTTTGTAGTGCTCTGGGTCGAACAAGGTCTGCAGAAATTGTTTACAGCATTAACACCAATAAACAAATTTGCAAGGCAGAGTTTTGTATGAGAATGTTACAATACTTTGTCATACATATTGCACGGAATAAATTCAATTTGAACATCTTTAAAAGTTCTCTTGGTTTAATGTTAATGAGATATCGTATCAAATATTTTTTTTTATTATTATAACACGAGTAGCATAATAGTAAAAATAATCAAGTTACAGTGCAACACATTTAATTTATTAATGAATTTTTGGATATTCCTACTAATATTTTTGTTGTCACTGATAGTTCATGACTTAGACCATGGACTGAAGCAGACAACTGCAAACAGTGGTAAAATGGTTTGTACGGCCCCCCGGTGTTACTGACTTTGACGGATGCATCTACCCTTGTACACCTAATAAAGTAATGCGTTGTGGTTCTGCTTAGTTACCCTAAGTGGACTTTAACGACACGAAGCAGTTTTTTTTTCATGTTTCCTATAATAGAAATCGTTTATCTTTAAAGGGTGTATTAAAAATATTTTTTTTGTTAAAGCAATGTTCTAAAGAAGAGGTTTTTTTTTTTTGATTTTCCCTAACAAGCAAGATTGTTTAATTTTAATTGTGACCAATGTGCAGCGCTGGACAATTATAGGCTGAGATGATAATGATATGATAATGAAATGATACAGATTTGTAGTAGTATATACCAATTAAATGTTTTTATGAATAACAATTAAGTGCTTGTTTAAACTGTCTAGAAGAAAAATATTGTTGTCTGTAGAATAAGGTGTATGCGTATTTAATAGAATTCTCTTTGGCTTTGATATTAAAAATCATTTACCATACTACGAATTGCAATGTTTGAAATTACCCAATACTTGAAGTTTGTGTTTTCTAATGATTACCGGTAGTACGTCATAAAGTTTTTGAAGTCTATATGTATAGGATTAAAGCTTTTATATTTTTTTAGGTTCTCGTTACTGTAAGTATATATAACAATGTTATTAAGACAACCATCACTTTAAAAGAAAAAGACTTCGACAAGAGTCTCATCGCAAATTATGCTGCTTGGAAAGGCCAACTTCGAATAATTGAGAATAATGACGAAAGAAGAGAATAGTTATACATGAGGCATTTAAAAGATCCAAAGAAAACAAAAATAGTTTAAATTTAGCTTTGTAGGAGAAATAAAATAAATAACGATTCCCCGACAAATTGCAAGGAAGTTGATACATCGTCGCAACAATTCCCATAGACGTACCCATTTCAGAACAAACGTACCCACAAAGAATGATGGCCCCATCGCGGGGGAAGTGCAGGTGTACCGGTACACCAACTGATGGCACCAATCGCTTTATACGGCGGTGATGAATAGCTCTCAATAAAGATGATGATGTTTTAAATTGCGTGTCGCAATCTGAAGTGTATACATCAAATTTTCTTAAAGAAGCTTTGACAAACCTTTAAAGCGTCCATTGTGATAATAAGTCCATATAATTTTTAACAACTTTATGTAAAATTTTTGAATTTAAGATTAAAAACAAAAAATCATAAACAGATTGGATCCTAAAGATCCTTCTTCGAAGGAGATAATCTCAGTATTATTTCGTTTATTAATAATCTTGAATTTTAAAATTATTGATCTTGTAAAGATTTTTAAAAATACTGCCTAAGTAAGGTATAGAATTTATAATTTATTAATACTAAAATCGCAGCGTTAGGTCATGTATTGCGGTAGACCCTATAGGAGATTTATGTCCAACTATGGACGTCCATCGGTTAAGATGATGAATACTAAAATCTCGTGCAAAAAATAATATTTTTTTTAAATTATTACATCGTTTTCAAAAATTTATTGTATAAATTCTGAATTTATTTTTATTTAAATAAGATAAGCCTTTCCTAATAATGTAGCGTCTGTTAGGATGATAAATATAGTATCGGACTATTAAGAGTAGGACTAAGGAAGTCATCAGGTTTTCGGGTTCGTGGGTTTTGAAGGTGAGGACTAAGCCCGGGATGTGCGACAAGTACGAGGTGGTCTAGTTCTTGTCGTATCAATGCGAGCGTGTCGAGGAGAGCTACAGCCCTCCCTGAGTCTTGCTTTAGGAGATCCTGAGGCCCCCCGCAACGCACTGAAGTTGGACACAGAAGGGGTTTTAGTGGATTAAAATCCCCTATAACTTTTTCTTCCTCCTAGAAGCAGGGTATCTTTTTTGAAGATTTTCCCCCGATAACAAAAATAAGGTATGATATATATCATCCTTTTTTTCGGTATCGGAGGGATGTCACCTTTAGATATAAGATTTTAAATCTCATCATCTCCGTTATTTAACTTGTTAAAACGTCCTTCAAACTGGACCACAGTAATGTTTGGACATTACAATTTGGCAGCAGTAATAGGAGCTGTGACGGTATCTACTTAAACGGTCTCCAGCAACAAAAACTTAGAACCAGATAAATTAATTTTAGGTCAGTAATAGCAGTTAGTCAAACCAGTTACGCAAATGCAGTTTACCTAAGTTATTGATGAAAAAATCTGAATACGCATTGCACATTTATTATCCTTAAATACATTGTGATCCTGAGAGAAATTTTGGAATTTTCCAACTGAAGCACCTCCTCACATTCATCCAACTGAACTTTACGTCTCCCATGACGTATATACACGATTTATTTTATTGTCCATTAGCCGTCTGTGTTGCATTGCCGGGAGATACATTTCGCGGAGGTACGGCAGGGGACCCGGAGGAGGGAGAGGGATCAGGGGGACATGTTTTAGTGCGACGTTTAAGTAATTCAGACGCAACTGCGTCGGCATACCCTACAGCCGTTTTATCATCGTCTACTATACTATTAGCTATGAAAAGTATAATTTTCAAGTCTTTTAAATATTTATTATTCAAGATTACACTTTTTTTGTGGTCCTGTTAGTTTTCTCTTTTGGATATAAATAATGGGACCCGTGAGTTGTTGTGTGGGATTCCTTAGACGGGTCCCAAGCAGACCTTACCTGCTCGTGGTGCACAACCACTCACAACAATCAACAAACGAGGCTCTAGTTTCGTCCAACCTGCATTGGACCAACGTGGTAGAAAATGGCTCAAATCCCACCATATGAACCCTTACAAACAAAGGTCCTTAATGCCCGAAGATGCGGGTAGCGCAGGACCGATCGATGTGGGGTTTTTTGGGGCAGGCTTATGTCCAGCAGTGGACGTCTATCGGCTGATGACAATATAAATAATATTGTTATTTTTAGTCTATACAAGTTTAGCGCTTGACTAAGATGCCACTTGGTGGTAAACAGCGATGAAGTCGTTAATAGTAAACCGCACTAGTTAAGAAGACAAAAATTTAAACCAATCTCTATGAAATTTAGATACATTTAAACTTTTCATTATAATATATTGGATATTGCGTATATTAAATAAAAAATATTTCTTTTGCTTTTTATTCAGATTACTTTATCACTGGTTACTATTGCAGCTGACAAACAGTACTGTACAATCATTAATGTGTTCCGGTTTGAAGGGCGGTGTAGCTAGTGTAATTGCTAGGATAACGAGATCCAACATATTGTCCCAGGTACGAGTGGTGCTGTATATATAATTCTAACTAGCGCCACGTTGTAATGAGCGGGCATATCACTTACCATTAAGTGATCGTCCCGCTCGTCGCGGCGCTTAACGAAATAAATAAAAAACATTACTGTGTTCTGGTTTGAAGGATGCTGTAGCTAGTGTAATTAGTGGAGCAACAAGACTCATCACCTTATGTCTCAAAGTGACGAGCGCAATGTGATACAGTGAATACCATTCTAACTTGCGCCACGTAGTTATGAGCGGGTGTATCACTTACCATCAAGTGAACATCCCGCTCTTCTGGTCGCTTAATGATTTTTAACATTTTTTGTTTGTTTTTCAGTACACATAAAGACAACGTAGCATTTAAATTATTATCTTTGCAGTAGTGCCGTGTACTTTTATTATTAATAATATTTAATGTTTAAATATTCATTTTTTCTACTATTTTATTAATTATTCAATATTCTATAGTTTAACGTTTAATATTTACAACTTGCTAACATTTTTAAACTCGCATCGGGCCAGTGTGGTGGGAAATGGCCTAAATTCCCCTCATTTGAAGCCCAATGTAGGATAGCTCGTAATGCCCAGCGGTACCGGAGGCCATGCTGACTGTATGTGGGGATCTTTGGGGGAGGCCTATGTCCAGCAGTGGACATCTGTCGGCTGACAATGCATACTTTAAATCTTCTATGTTTTTATGTTTATCTTAAGTATTGTTATATATCAAGTACAATATATATATTTGTGAGTTGTGTGTGAATATGTATGACGTTGGTTTATCTTATAAAAAAATAAAATAAAAAAACAACTTACCATCAAAGGAGAATAAATGTGTTTAGCTGTAGCAAAGCTTTAATCTGTAGCAAATGCAATTTAACATAGAACAGAAAAGCGAAATAAAAAGGAATAGATTCGTTAGATTTTTAATTAACCAGTCGTGTGTCAGTGCCAACTGGGACTGGGCTCCAATTTGCAACAAAATTACTTTTATAGATTTCATCAAAACACTGATTCAGTTTCTTCTCCTTCATTGCTCTCCAGACGTTGGCACTATTTGATTAACTCCATGGGACTTGTTAACATGGTTTTCTTAGAAGCCATTAAAGTTAAAACTATTCGCATGGTGCTCAAACGCATCGATTAATCGATTGCCTCGTAACTCGATTGTGGGACAATAAGATGAGGTTTTTTTGAACCCATCTATCTGGTCTATCATTCAAGGTCTTATCATCAAAACATTCCTGTGTTTCGGCTGTCTCCACAGTCTCGTTATATCACAGCGAGTAAATTTAAGATCAATTGTAATTAATATTTAATCATGCAATCGATCTATTAATTTACTGCTGGGCTGTTGCCGGAAACCATCTAGGTCGGTATCATCATCAGCTCTATTAGTCTCCGTTTAGTAAGGATAATTCTAAGGTATGCCCCGCCTGTGTCTCCTGCGTGGGACAGGGTATGGCTCAGCGATGATGCCTAGGAGGGTTTGGCCTTTCCTCAGAAACGTGCTAACACAAAGTGTAGAGGAGTACCAGTGCGTTCTATAAAAGATACTGGGGCCTCTCCGAATACGCCGATGTAGACCACCGAGGGGATTTTATTGAGAAAAAATTTATATACCCTTTACCCTTAAGCAGGGTATCTTTCGAATCAATTCCAGTTACTCATAACTGGTTAATAAAATGGGTCTCTGTTACCGGATACCGTCTACGTGGTTACCACTGTAACACTTATTGCAGTTAATAAATAGTAGCGTGTAATAACTGTGTTCCGGTTTAAAAGGCGTTGTAGTTAGTGATATTGCTGGAGTGACAAGATTTAAAATCTTATGGATTAAGGGGACGAGCGCTATGTGGTGCTGTGTATATCATTCCAACTAGCGCCGCGTTGTTATGGGCGGGCGTATCACTTACCATCAGGCGATTCTCCCGCTCGTCTCGTTACGTAGACTGAACAAATATTATAACGATTAAAGTACAGAAAGTGATATATTATATCTTAGCGTTAGTTGAGGTGATCGCTTTGGGCTGCTTTTTTTTTTCTTGTTTTTGAGTGTTTCGTGCCTTAGCGACAACCTTAAAACCTAAAACATTATCGTAATCTAGTAACGGTATCTGTAAATTATAATTATACAGATACCGTTACTAGATAACTGCATGACCAGGCGAAGACTTGGTCGTCGTGACGATTTTAGAGGGAGACATGTCCGGCGGTGGGTGTCTTCCACCTGATGATGACGGTTATAAAACTACGTTGATACAAACATATTAATTTTAATAAGTTTAATTTTTAAACCTACAAGTTTTTACCTTTTTAAGAAATTCTGTAATATTGAATTTGAAAATTTTGTATGAATTTCGTAACTTTAAATTTTAAAATAAAAACGAGATAAAGGGAAATATATGAAATAGCAAATTCTCTGAGGAGATGTCTCTTTTCATAATAATTTGCTAACAGAAACGAGAGCTGTGTACTTTTCATCTTTGTAAGTGTACCTTTATTTGTAATATCTATTTACGTTTGGTTTATACTGCATTTCTGAAATGTTCATGAATATAGATTAAATAAGCTTTACCAGTAGAAATATCTTACATAGAAACGCAATACAATAAACCTTTATCTATCTTTCCATTTGAATTTATTCGTACTATTTGTTTCTATGAAATATATAACAATAAATTTCGTTTCTATGTAAACGCATGAAAATTGGCGACAAATCATTTTTATGTGCTGTTTGAATTAAATAAAGCAATAAAAATTTTTGCACAAATGAACATAGAAGTAACAAATAAATATTTTTGTATTGTAAACGAAACTATGTATAAAAGAAACTTTTTACATTTTACATGTGGAATCCGGATAACCGCGTATTTAACAATACGAGGGGATCTTCTAACTGCAATCGATTCATAAACCATAATATGCCATCATGCTATAGCATATATAATGTAACTAACTGTACCCCTCTTACCCTTGCTGGTCGTAATATAGAATTAAATTTGAAATATAGATTTCAGATTTGTCAGAATTACTCCTTGAAAGCAACGACAACCGCCTGCCCTGCTGGTAATTATTAATACCCCCGTAAGTCACTTTGGGGAAGGAGTTTTGTAAAATCCATTCTTAGTCCTCATCTAAATGGCAGAAGCAATACCTGTACCAAATTTTGAGTGTTTACGTCTAATACTTTCCGAGTTCTCGCGATGAGTTAATGAATCTTGGGATATCTTCTATATATATATATAGTTTACTAGAGTGACGAAATCTTAGATCGCAATTTAGTGTAACTGTCGTAGCCAATTGAGGTAGTTTACTTGGAGATGACTTCCTGTTTTTCTCGACGTTTCAAATTATAGAAAAACGGCGATGAAATATCATCTCTTGTTTTGAAGACCGGATACTGAAGATGGTAATCATAATTAAGACACCGTTCTCGTAAAGTATCTAATAAGGTTTTTTTTTCAGACACAAAGAGTACACTTGGAAATGTAAATTTTACCACCCAATCTCGTATGCACCGCTTCGACGCGCATCTCCTTTGCATTTCCATAGCAAAAGATGGCTGGGACGAAGAAATATGGCTTCCATGAAAAAATTAAATTACGTAGCTGAACTTGTACCAATTTGCAGGAGCGCGACGTATCTTCATAACTGCAATAGCAGCAGGTATACTCTACTTCTTATTCGCGACATATTTCCTTTTATTTTTACTACTGTTGAAAATTCAACTACCTCTGCCGCACAGAAAAATATCAAGCTTTAGTAGTATAGCTTTTAAATGTTCCGAAAGCTTCTTACACGAGTAAATGATTGTCTTCACATCATACATGATATACAATTATTAGTATGAGATTAAAAAAAACATAACTATCGATATCTAATATCTATTATACATATATTGATGAGACTCTTGAATAGACAAACTTACAGAGCTTACGTTAGTTTTACGACTTATATTATAATCTCACTATAATTTTTTTTCTATTCATGTAGTCTTAGATGGTAAAGCGCACTGGACTGGAACTAACTTTTCTCTTGAAGATTCCCACGTCATACCGAAACGGAATCACTGACAACTGCACTGTTCCAATGCTTCGCTGATTGCATCAAAAATGTCAAAGCGAAACGCTTTTTCTTATTGTGCAGTGTCTGCTATATAAATATATATATTGTAGAGGTATTAAAGTGGGGTACGGGGTCTTCTCTTTAGTGAATGACAACGAACGCGGAGCAATATCAGCACTAAATTGATAATGAAAGCATTTCAAAGTACATAGCAAGATGCTAAGTACAACATTCTTACAAAGATCCAGGGTATACTTCATGATAAGTTACTGGCCTCGAGTTTTGGTTTTACGATGATCCAGTTTATGGATACAATTGTATACTCCGTAATGTCGAACTGACCCAAGTCAATGTACACAAAATGTATGTAAACTTTATATACATTTGCGTTACGGTAGATGATAGCGTGATCTATTATTTGTGGTGGCGCCATCTGTTCTACGAAACCTAAATTAAATTATACGAAAACTTCTTGTTACAAGCATTAATAAATAAAATAAATACCACGGTTTGTAAGCGATTATATTGATTGTTAAGGTAGTGAAACATCTCCCAACCCAATTGGGCACGAAGTGGTGTAGTGTTTATCATCCTATGGGCAAGTGTTTTAGTTACTGTCAGATGATCGTCCACTGTTTGTGTGCTTATCTCGTGTCTTCGCATTTAAAAAATATAATATTGTTTACGGTATAGTGAATTAATATTTGTAAATTTTCTACGGTACTGGTATAGGTATGGGTAGGTGTCTGTGGCCGGAGACCGTCTAGGTAGGTACCGCTCCAGCTCCTATTTCTTCCGCCAAACAGAAGCGTGCAAAAATTGCTGTGTTCCGGTTTGAAGAGCTGTAGTTAGTGAAATTATTAAGCTAAGGATCATCGTATGTACAAGGCGATGTGCACAATGCGGTGTTGTACATTTTAACTGATACCACATCGTTATAGGCAGGCGTATCATTCACCACCAGGTGAAGTCCTCGATCGTCTCGTCGGTACACTGAATGAAAAAAAAAAACGAAAAAATATCATATTTTGTTAAAATAAAATATTTCTATAGAAATTAAAAATGCTGCTGTAATATAAAGAGCTAAGCGGCGTAATGAAATACTTGCAATTACTTACTTACTTGAATACTTACTTGCTGTAACTTGAGTGTAGTGTAAACACATGCGCAGCGTCAACTTCGCAACGGGCGGCCTTTCAATTCGACGAGAGGAAAAACTTCAATCTCGCACCGGAACTAGATTCTACACGTGTTCAATGTAAATTTCCTAGCTCAGTTTTGTTAGCATATATTTTTATTACGAAATATGAAATTTAATTTTTTCTCCCCCAGTAGCGCAGTCGATAACCTTCGTTGTGATAGTCCCGGTTCGATTCCGAGTTCAACTATTTCTCTTTATTCTACTAAGCAACGAGCCCAGCTAGACATTCTCTTGATGGTATAAAATACACCCGTATATAATGTGGGATGGTATATGTATATTATAATGGGTAAAGTTTACGGAAAACCAAAGGTGGGGAAAAGGAAAAAGTCATGGTTGAGGAATATCAGTGAATGGGCTGGCATATCGAAGGCGTCGAAATTGTTCCGCCGAACTAGAGACTGAAAGGATTGTACCACGCTGATAGCCAACCTTCACTAGTTGGAGAGGCACTTTAAGAAGAAGAATAAGACACTGCACCGAATAGTGCTTACCGTCTTGAGACATGATATAAATTTTTTTTCGTTTTTCGATTTGTTGAATTCGAAATTCGTCGAAGCGACGGGACAAGCGAGACGACGATGGTAAGAAATACGCCCGCCCATAATAACGTTGCGCTAGTTTGGATAATATAGACTACACCACATTGCACCTCAGTAATTTCACTGGTCATAGCGCCCTTCAAATCGGAATATATTAATATTTGCACAGTACTGTTTTTCCATTGCGATAGGAGCGACGGTGGTACCTAGCTACACGTCTCCGATAGCAGAGACCTACTGCCAGTTTTCAGGTTTTCTTGATGGTAGGGTATTTTCCGACCCGATTACTTAAAAGCCCATCGACAGGTGTATTGCTTACCGTCATTTCTAGAAGACCCTCCTATTCACAAGATGGACCAATCTAGTAAAGATTGGGCCTCTGGTTAGAGGTAGCGATTTCCTAGGACGTCTATCGACTGGTGATGATGCTGTAAACGTCTACCACGTATCGTCGCTTATTATATTAAGGAAAACAAAATCAAGTTCAGGTAATTTAAGTAGGGCAAGGAAATAATTCAATAATACAACGTCCGTACCCCATGCCCCTCCTCCCTTAAATCCGATAAATCTCCCATTTTATATTCACTCGCAAATCTTTAAACTTCTAATCGTAAAGTTTACAACGCCGTTTATAAATCGTACGGATTCCTCTCCGGTGTTGCGTACCGGCCTCCCAAGGGTCCAATATGTACCGCCTTCAGCAGTTTCAAATTAAACTTGGCGAATCATAATTTACTTAGTTCACAATACGTGTTCCGTCGAAACAGGAGGGGCGACTTCTAACCTATGACTTTGCGTTTAAGGCTTTATTCAAATGGTGCTTTTTTAAGGACCATAAAACGGGTATTATATGAGGGAGAATGATACGTAGTAACCTAATTTTATCATCTACATTATTCATAGTCATTTTGTTTGAGATAAGCCGATGATTAATATTTTTAATATATCCTTATTGCCGCGTGGTCTCCTTGTATGAAAGACGCGGGCTTGATCTTCACTATGCATCAATTACCGGTGAGAGAAATATCGTTCAGAAACCGATACACTCAAAGAACAGCATAATGAATAAATATCCTTGACTTTCTTCTTACGAGATATTTCGAATCGCATTAAAGGAAACAATTACGGTGTTGTTTAAGAAATTTGTTATAGATTGTTTTTTGATAAGTTCCAATCGAACTGGGTATATACTTATATAATCCTAGATGCAATATATACTCGAAGGCATTAAGTTATTTTCAGTTAGTACTTTTTTGTATCGCAATCGTAATTGACTTCTCTGTTTAATTGTATTTAAGTGTAAGCTGTAAGTTTTCTTATACGAATAAATAAATCATAGCCAATCCTTTAAAGAATGATCACAAGTCTTATATTGCGAAGGTCTACGAAGCTTAGAAATAAAAGAAATATGTCATCATCAGTTTAACCGATCGACGTCCACTGCTGGACATATGTCTTCTGTAATATGTAACAGTCTTGTGATGTTTGAGTCCAGCGATTTTTTTGATGTCCGGTGCGGGGTCGCTGTTCCAGCACTTTACGGTTCTACGAGCTATGTGCTATCTAAAAGAAGTATAATACCTTTGAATCGTTTAATT
The DNA here is from genome assembly GCA_029030555.1 of Ornithoptera alexandrae. NCBI lineage: Eukaryota > Metazoa > Arthropoda > Insecta > Lepidoptera > Papilionidae > Ornithoptera > Ornithoptera alexandrae. The sequence goes on along the minus strand of JARDVY010000007.1, from coordinate 2,724,942 downwards.
CCCTTATATGGCAACATTTTTTTTTTACTTTAAGCTAGGGATCTGAGGTAACCGGTGACATTTCCCACGCGGTCCTACTAACATAGCCGCCCTTATTGAAAGTAAACACCATTAGAGGGAGCTTCAGGCGCTGTTCGATGGAAAATATTTTTTTAGTTTCTTCATGAAACGCCTCAAGGAGTTGTTATGATTATAAATTGATTATTAATGTTTATAAAGTATTTTATGTATAGTTTTTTATATCTACTTATATCAGAGAAGGGATGTTATAAGTTTATATGTTAGATATTAATGACTTAACATATATTGATATAGTTTTTTGTGTTGTGGAAATATTTGAATTTTCACAATTATTATACGATCTAAAATCTATAGAATCGTTTCAACACAGTTTTATGCTTATTTTCTGAATGCGTGATTACGTTTCCTGTTTCCAAATGAAAGGAGAAACAGACGCTACATTAGTACAAACACGATTTCCGGCATCAGAAAATCTATTTTTATTTATGATCGTTTATGTGTATGTATATTTATAATTTATTTCAATCTTCCATTTATATAAGATCTTAAGGTTTGCTTGTAAATGATTGTTGGTTATTATAGTAAAGTATAGCCCTTTTTTGTCTAGACTTATAATAAGTTTAGTGATTAAATGTATACACGAGTATAATTAATACATTTCGCTTGGCAGGGCGTGTTTATAATTTGGTGGGCGACTACGTAAAAGCGTTGCTAATTTACATAATGCTTGTATGTCATGAATTTGGTATTGTCTACTTGACGAACGTCATAACTTAAATGTCGACCTATATTTTTATATTAGGTTTTCATTTAAGTTTTTGTTTCATTTCATTTGCTTTGAAAGTAGAAGAAAAACGTTTCACTTACTATTAAACTCAAAGTGTTACATCTTCTATTTTAATATAAAATTATGTCTAAGTTACGCCTTATAAAATCATAAGCCAGCGACAGTTCTATTAAAGTCAGTGTAACTATTTTGCTGTTTAGGCAGACAAAAGTTTTTAAAATATCAGTTCTTTTATATCAGTATAGTATAATGTTCACCGTTGTTGGATGTTGTTAGAGAAATTTATTAATTTAAATTTTAGACAATACTTTTCTATTTATTTGCGAAACCACCGAAGCGAAATAGCTTCAAACAAAAGTAATACTTTATATTAAATATCTAAACGGAATATTGGCTGAGATGCTAGAAATAGTTACCAAATTCCCTTCATTACACAACAGAGCGGAATCCTAACTGAATTCCGTCCCCGGGACCCTCGCTCTTGGCGCTCGTAAAACCGAATTGTCAATTTAAATTTAATTTCGCTTACAGCTCGCACTGAGCGACGCGTTACATGCACTATTGTTAATAAAAATTCTATACAAATGTTATAACCAAAGAAAAAAACGTTATAAATGCCTAGTTTACTATATTACCTTAGCAGTGGTAAGACAACCATTGCTGGGTACAGACCTCATTCGAAGATCTCCGCAAAGATCGGCTCTTTCCTGAGCTTTTTGCATCTAGGAGATTTCCGCCACTACAATCTTTCGAAGATCTTACTAGTTACCCTTAGGCTATTATTTTTTGAATTCAAGGAAGCGACGAGACGAGCGGGTTGTTCATCTGATGATAAGCACAAAGTGCTCGTTGCTTTCGGACACGAGATATAAAGTCCCATTAACCCAGTAATTACATTAGCACAATGCCCTTCAAACCGAAACACAGTAATGTGTGCACACTTCTGTTTGCCGGCAGAAATAGGAGTTGTGGTGGTACCTACCTAGCTGGTCTCCGGAAACGAAGAGCTACCACCAGTATTATTTGTTAGTCTTTCGAACAGCAGAATTGCATTGATAATAAACTTCTCAGTGACTTCTTCTCCTTATCCTCGTGTGCTAAACACCAAGAGTGCTTTTGAAGCAAGTCCAATGCCCATGTTCAACAGAGGACTGTTATCAACGGTTGATGATGATAAATCTCTGTAATCTTAGGTTATTAAAAATAAGATGAAAGGAATCTATGCCTTCCTGTTGTTGAGCTTGCTATAGATGATAAATATTGTTGATATCTTGTGTTTGCCGTGGCATGGTCAGGTTGCTAGACATAATTACAGGACCCATGAAAGTCCTCAGGCGTAGTGCACAGATTTTGAGGCTCATAACGAATTAAGGACAACAACCGCAAAGGTTTTCTAGTTAAAGATCTTACGCAACCTTGACTTTCTTTAAGATGTATCTTTACAAGAATTCCTTATCTTCTTCCTACTTTATATAAAAAGTTCCTTTTTGACGTTGATTTCTCTTTGCCATTGAAATAGACTAAACTGTCTAGGATAAGTATGTTGTTGGACTTTTTTATTGGTCGTAAAGTTTCATCTTCAATCATCATCATCATCAGCCGATAGAGGTCCACTGCTAGACATAGGCCTCCCCCAAAGATCTCCACATCCAACGATCCCTTGCCGCCCGCATCCAACCGCTCCTTGCAACCTTCACCAGTTCCTCTTTAATAGTGAAAGCAAATAATGCAGTTTTAAATTAAACGGAAATGTGATTGCAGTGTGCCACAAATTCCTACATTTCCTCCGACGCTATCGCCGGGGCCACGACTAAACGCTTCAGAGGGCATTATTTCATCGCACTAGCCCACCGGCCACGTATCTGCTACTAACGACCTTCCCGCCACTGCGTTTTACGACCGCCATATTTAAGATGGCGGCGTGCTGCGCGACGTTTTATGCCTAACTTTGATGACACTCTTATCATTGTATAATTACGCAAATTATTTGCCCTTTTACATTTTTTTTATGACATTAATAATCTAAAATACAAGCTGTATATATATATATTATATGTATAGGCCTCCCCGCACACACACACACATATATATATGTGTTAAGTGGACCGACGATCTTTTCGGAGTTGCGAGAACCCACTGGATGCGAGAAACGTGTGATCGATCGATGTGGAGATCTTTGGGTGGAGGTCTATGTCCAACTGTGGGCGTTTATCGGCTGATGATGATGATAATAAAATGTATACAATTAATTTATTCATTAAACCTTGAAAATCGATTCTTCTTTAGTTGCCTTTTCGTCTAGAGGAGGTTGGCGGTCAGTTCACCATATTTCGCCGTCTCCTGCGAGGCGGAACCATTGGGCGGCACCCGGTATCCTGGTGCACTCTTTGATGTTACGCATCCACGATTTCTTCCTATGACCAACGCTCGTTTTACTCGCTACTTTGCCCATCAAGATGAGTTGAAGCAGTTTGTCCTTATCGTGCCAAAAGCACACAGCCGAGATATGATTCTTTTCTTGTAATAATGATCTGCATATACCTCTTACAACGTCATCATTGATCATCATCATTATTGGCCTTTGTTTATCCACTGCTGGATATAGGCCTACCCCAATGTCCTCCACCAAATGCGATCCTCAGCTTCTCGTATCCACCTACAACGTAACATTTATAATTTCAATAGTTCGATTAACAAGTAGTAACCCATCACTCTTATCGATACACCATTAATATTCCCATTTCACGACCATCAAAGTTGTCAGGGCATCATTTACCAATCAAACTTGTACTACACAATTTCCACGTTGAATTAAATATCGTGCTGGATGTTATCCCTCAATACAATACGTAACTTAATTTTTCTTAAGTTACGTACATAAATGTAAGTGTATAAATATCCATGACTCCCTGTGTATGAGAGAACAATAAGTGAATTGTTTATTATAAGCTGTCAATGATTTATTTAAAAGTGTTTGCTATATTATTAAAAAAAGGCGATATTTTGTCATATATTTTTGTCTGAAATATTATAAAAAATACATGGCTTTTGTATATATTAATATTTACAATTTGTATTTCGATTCCATTGAGCTAGTTTCCGGTGCTTCTAATAATCAATACTTCAGCTTTTGTGTATATGTACATTCACTAACCAAAGCCAGAATAGTAGATTAATAATCTTGATACTTTGAAAAAAGCCACGAGGCCCAACAGTGGGAAAAAAGACTGTTCTGAAATTTGCGTTTAGATTTCTTTTAAATGATATCAGTTCTCTAAAGCTAAGTTAATTGTACTTTTAATGAAATGAAAGTAGATTTTTTTATTTTTTTTTTTATTTTCTTTATAATTATGATTTTTCTAAAATTCAAGGAGAAATGTTTCATGTATTTATATGAATATATATTGAGTTATTAAACAAACGTTTTTAGACCTAACTTTTGCTAGACTTTTCCAGTTGTTTCAGTTCCACGTAACTTGGGTCTCGAGTTTTGTTGCGTCCGACTTCATTATGGTAATAGGGTCTCGTATTTTCCTAAAGCCGCACTTGTGATTTTTTAACATTCACTTTTGAAAACATATTGGCCTAAATTTACAGGACTCTTTTCAGATTTTTTAACTATGTCGCCAAAAAAATAATTATGTAAATTTATCTTTTTTTTGCCTGTGGCATTGTAAATACATATGATTATAAGCGACAATGAGAGCCGGAAATAGTTTAGCGTACTCGCTGAGATTAATCTCGCTCTCATATGTTAACAGCCGAAGCACAGTAATGTTTCTCTATCTATGTTCCTTATAAAAGATATATAGCTTATGTTATAGATATAGTAGCGGCAGATTAACTATACAACAATGATATATTACCGAAGTGAGTTCGAAAAATCCTACCACCATCTACTCCATCATAGGTTTCTCCGAAATAGAACAATGGAGCTGTGTCTGTTATTGAGCCATAGAGTTATTTATCTCTTTTTCTCTCTAGTCTCTTCTTTAAAGTTATTTTAAAAGTTCGCATTGTGAATGCGACTTCTCGGGAGCTGCAGCTTTCTGTAGACCTCAGTGAATACTTGTTCACTGCCTGCCGCTATTAGGACGTACTGTTTTAATAGATTCTTTCCCATCTGTACATATAGGAGATATCTAGAGATTCATTGACTCATCTCGAGATTTCCGAAACTGTTAGACGTAAGTAAACACTCAAAATTTGGTAGAGATATTCAGCTAAGAACACATACAAAATTCCTTCCCCAAAGTGAGTTGCGGGGGTGTTACGTCGAGCAAAGCGTGCAGGGAACAGCAAGCATATAACTTAGTGTATATTTATCTCGTTATCTAAATAAACAATCTAAGTTATACATTATCTACTATTATTAACTTTACTTAATACCTGGCCCGTTGTAAAACAATTTCGAGACCTTACCATCGCCTGTGTACAGCCCCTTAATCCTCAGTTTAAGTGCGCACTTTATTTTTATGGCCCAAGAACTGCAATGTCCCGCTTGAGGTCAGGGTACACCTGAGATTTCTAGTAGATAATGACATTAATGTCGTAAACTATTTACAAAGCTTACTTGAAATGGTTAAGCGAAATAAAAGATTTTTTTTTCTGTTTATATGTATTTAATCCAACAGAGAATTTAGTCTAAGTATATTAAGTTTACACTTGTAAGCTCTATACAAGAGTGGTGGTAAATCTCTGTTGTCGGAGACTGCAGCGCCTATTTCTGCCGCTAAACAGTAGTGTGTAAACATTACTGCGATCCGGTTTGAAGAGAGTTGTAGCTAGTGAAATTACTGAGGTAATGACATTTAACATGTTATATTTCAAGACGATGAGCGCAATATAGTTCTGTGTATAATATCGTAACTACCACCAAATTGTTACGGGCGTATAACTTACCATCAGGTGAACGTCTTTCTCGTCTCGTCACTTCGGAGAATAATAAAAGAATTTCCTTAACATCTAATAGAAATATTAGTAACTGGCAACATTTCTTAAAAATGGTTTAGTATTTGATTATAACTAAATATTCATCACCATCTTTTCAACTGATATTAGATCATTTAACTATATATTAACTGTGAATAAAGTAATTTCATGAAAAAAACTATTACCGGGGGTGTTTTATTTTAATAGTTAATGTAACTTATTTTAATATTCCTTAAGATATTGTCCATGAAAGATAAGAATTATTTCAGAATATCGTTTACAGGGTTTACGACTGAGGGTAGACTAGATATATTGCTGAGGAGATAACAAGTCCATCTCTATTCATAACTCGCTATGTACTACTTCTATATATCATTGTTATTGCCTCCTACCCTCTAAGTGTTTTCACAGTTTTTTTTTTGAGAACATTCTCACAGACATTATCGCTTATTTTAACGTTGTCTCATTCGGGTATTCTGAATACCTTTACTATTTAATTGAAATTTGTTTTCTCCTTTTTTTTATTCAACGAGACGACTGAGGTGTTCACCTGATGGTAAGTGATACGACTGCCTATAACGTGGCGCTAGATTGGATGATATACACAGCACCACATTGCATTCTCCTTCTTGAGACATAACATGTTAAATCTCATTACCTCAGTAATTTCACTAGCTTCAACTCTCTTCAAACTGGAACAAAGTAATTTATGTGTACTACTGTTTGCAGCAGAAATAGGCGCAGCAGTCTCCGGCAATAGATCTACCATCGGTAACAGTTAATCCACGAGCCTCCTCCAAGATAATAATAAAAAGGCACTCCTGCTACGTGACGGCAGCTCATATTATTGCTGCCAAACAGTAGTGTGCGAGCATTGCTGTGTTTCGGTTTGAAGGGCTTTGTAGCTAATGACATTACTGCGGTAATTGTACTTAACATCTTAAGTCTAAAGCGGAGAGCACAATATAGTGCTGTGTATGTGATCCTAACTAGCGCCGCGTTGGTATAGGCAGGCGATTCATTTACCTCCAAGTAAAAATCTCGTACAGCTCGCCGTCTGGTTGAAAAAATGATGTTAGGATATACACAATACATTTTATTTATCGCGGAGAGACTTAAGACTAGTTATAATAATAGGTGTGCGGGGTCCCGCATCCCAGCTCACGGGACCCAAGCCAACCTCATCTGCTCGTGGTGCATCCTGCCAATCAAACGAGGCTTTAGCTCCCGCTAACCCGCATTGGGCCAGCATGGTGGATAATGGCTCAAATCCCCTCGCATGAACCCCTACATACAACCCCTAATGCCCAGGGTTACCGGTGGCCATGCTGACTGCATGTGGAGATTTTTTGGGGAGATCTATGTCCAGCTGTGGACGTCTATCGGCTGACGATGTGTTATAACAATAAAGTTACTGTTTATATCAAACTCTTCATACTGTAAGATACTACAGATATTATTATATATATGTATATATACAAGGTATTATAAGTATATAATGTTTATATACTACAGCTTTGTGTCATCTCACTAGGGCCGCGTCGTTTGAGCTCGCGTACCACATACCAACAGTTAAATATAAAGAAGGAACTAAAATTATTACTTAGACTGAACTTGGTAAGTTGCTTACACACATTATTGCCCTCAAGTTGCCCTCTGATAATTTTTTTTTCGTCAAATTTATTGGGCCTCCACACGCACAAGTGTGACTTGGGACTGTTTATCATTTCCCATGTTACGCCGCAACGTTACGGTGCCGGTTGTTTAATTTAGATGGTGGAATTTGTGCCTAAATCCGTAATTAAGATTTTACGAGAGGGCCATATTAAAAATATATATATATACAGTACCCGTGTACGAGCACGAAACGTTTTAGCTACGCTTTGATAAGAAATTTCTTTTTGTGATGATATTCGCGGTAAAGGGTTGTGTGCTTTTATCGAGCTCGTTTATATTACTTACCGCACTTATTAACCGTCGACAGTTTTTTATGTAATGAATATATCAGTGTGTTGAATGTGTAATGTTTTTTTTATTTCAAACGTAACCTAATATGTCTTAAAATTAGCTTACAATGAGCCGACTTAATGCCTATGGGCATTCTCTACCAGTTTACTTTGGGAGACGCTGTGTTAAGTTAACAGTAGCATTTTTAAAGCAAATTAAAGTTTAAGTGTACATAACAAAAATAGGTTTCCTTTGTTCTTCAATCACGTGAAAACTAGTGAACATATGGATGACCATTCGACCCGGAATGATTTGTAAATGGCTACAGGACATTTATTTTTTAAATATCATAGATCCTTCATATTATATTCCTAATTAAATTTATTATCATTTTCATTTCGTGTTATTTATGCGGTTGCTATGGTAACGGTTGCTATAGTAAGTCAATCACGGTCTTATTTTATATTACAGCCAGTAAAGCCGGTAGAAAACAGATAGTATATATACATATATATAAGTATCATCATCATCAGTCGATAAACCCACTAATGGACTCGCTCCTACCGAAAGATCTTCACAACGTAAAGTTACAAACTGCGGTGGTGTTTGCTATTGAATATTAACATAATGGTTTAATCATGGTTTCGTCGAATAAATACAGCATCCGGCATTTTCAGTTGTAGACGCGTGGTAATACGTTAAGTCTATCCTGGCGGATCAAAGCGTACCCTCGCAGTACGTCTCTGCCACTCAGTCGCCAAATCCTTCCGTCCGCCGCGCCGTCGTCTGCCTCTATTAATAAAGATTTTCTTACTACCGTCTCCCACCTCCAGTCTCAAAGCCGACTGCCCCCCACTTATCTGATTGTGTCCAATGTAATGTTATTTACAGTACGGTTTTATAGCTGTTGGGGTGCATGGAGGGAGTCGCTATGTATTCCGTGAGCAGGGGCACAACAATGAGCTGAACTTAAATTACTCTTTGTATTGAACTTTTAAGTTATTTATTGTAGCTAAATATTTTTTTTACCTTACCGTTAAAGCAACAATAATAGTATCAGTAATGATAAACAAATAATTAATACCTATACCTTACATAATTTTAAGTGAGTAAAATGGCAGTAAGTTACTATAACTTAGTTATATTTAAAAACGGTTGTGAGATGCGAATAGCAACTCGAACGTTATCATTTCATTCATTATATTTATTTCCAAATTGTTTCCATAAGGTCAGAGTGTCTTTAATTAATAACAGTAATTACTTGATAGACTTTTGATGAAAGAAACACATAATATACAACATCTTATACTAAGTAATTCATCAACACAAAGCACCAACAGTGCTCGTCGCTTTACGACATACAATTGTTATACCTCAGTACTTACACTAGCTAAAGCATCTTTGCAAACTGGAACACAGTAATATTTGCACACTAATGATCATCAGCAGAAACAGGAGCTGCTACCAACCTCGACGGTCTCCTGGAACAGAGACCTACCCCCAGTAATACTGCCGCGAAGTATGTACTATAATGATATGTCCTATTAACCAACTGAGAGTCTCGTGAAGTTTTCACACGATAACTGTAAATTTGAAGAGTCAAAGTTCAGGCAGTGTAAAATTTAATTTCGCGGTCCGTTAACGCAATAAAATCCTTCCATAGCTCGTATCACCTCACCACACCAATGGTATGCCCATAACATGTCTTATGTATAACTCCTATCGCCCTATATCATGGGGAGCTCCCCAGGGAACCTTTCACTTGCCACCTTTCCCCGGAGTTCCGCTGAAAAGATTTTCTTACGTCATTAGTTTCAGACTTAATGAAATTGAACTTTTAGAATAGTTTTCAGGAATGCTAACATTCAGTTGGAATGTTTTAGTTTTAACTGTAATAAATGAACATTTCATGAGATAGTATTAAGTTTAATTAAGTAACTTTATAAATGATTATATTAAATATGTTTTCTGTTTATATGAATGTATTTATTCCTACTTGGCAGATGAGTATGCGAACCTCATCACACTTCTTATACTGAAATTATTGGACTCTAACTGTATACGTTTTACTTTCAACTTAATAATCTATATATATATATCTTTTTTTAATACAAAACATATATATATCTATATAGCAATATATTAATTTTAACTTAAACATATAACACCATCTATTGATCCAAAATAAAAACAACTAAAGAACAATTTTTTCTATGTTACCGTCGACTTCAACAAGTAAAGGAAACGGAAAGATCAAGGAATTATTTTTTTATGTTTTATTTCTAAATAAAATATATTAGAATTATTTATTTTTAAAATATGTCAATAAAACATTTTATTTATGAACCATTTTTCACTATAATATTAAATCAAAAGCATTCTGTACTTATAAATAAAAAAAAAAATAAGAGAAATAAGACCTTAAAATTTTTTTTAAAATAATATATATTTTTTTTAATACATAATATAAAACTAACTTACAATAGGTATTTGTTAAGGTCACAAGATTTCGCATTACACCGTCCAAAGTAAGAAGACCTCTACCGGACTCCAGTGACGTACTGGAAAGACAAACTTGACGGTTCGCCTCGGAGAGTTGGGCAGACGTAAAAGGTGATAACATGCGAGTCCAGCATTATCCCCTTGGGGCGTTTAACACTGGGTTCGGGTCTCAGCGCTTATCCCCAAGTAATTACTGGGGCAGTGTTTACCTACTTGCGAGTGTGCTTAAATACGTCAGCTTAGTTACGAGGTGTTCCGAGGAAATTATTTCTTTGTCCTAAGCTCCGGCGGCGAAAGGTTTCCTGTGATCTCTGATCTTATGAGCTTAGTTCTTAAGAGGGTAGCTCGAAGACGAACGGCTCACAGAAATAAATACATCCTTCTAATACTTTGTTTGTTTGTGTATATAAGAGAGTTTTATTGAAAAGAGGTCAAGTCATTCAGGATCTGATAGAGGTCAAATGAGCTCATCAGGTTGATAACACTGTACAGGTGTAATGTTTTTTTATTATAATTGTTTGTTTAGTCTTAATGTGAAAGAAAAAAAATCTTGTGTTTACTAACAGTACCAAAGTAAATTCAATATGATTAATAATATCGGATTGATGATGAGTGCGGGAAACTGATGGATCTGTGTGTAGATTTTGAGAGCGTCTGTCGACTGATGATGATCCATATTGAAGTTCAAGACTGATGAGACATATTGAGAATCAACCTACCTTAAACAATGAGGTTTTATTTGCATAACTAGAAAAATTATATATTCCGATATCCTTAGTAGGTATTCATATCCTGCATAGAGTAATCAGTAGTAAGATTTTAAATATACAAAAGCAAATGCCGCCATATAGAACATACAAAGGTATATATATACTTACAGATAATATATATTTATATATATCCCTACGAAGCGACGAGAATAACGCGAAGGTCTTATGGTGCTCGTCGCCTTGAGAGCAAGATGTTAAGTCTAGATACATCTGTTATTTAACTAGCTAAACTGGAACACAGTAATGTCTGAATACTACTTTTCGGCGGCGGAAATGTAGGAGCTGCGGTGGTACTTGGTGGTGGCATATCAGGGAATGGACTGGTATATCTGGTGCATTCGATTTGTTCCGCCGAATTAGAGACAGAAAGGACTGTACCACGCTGATCGCCAACCTTCACTAGTTGGGGAGGCACTTTAAGTAGAAGAGGTGTTACTTATCTAAACGGTGAACTACCACCAGTGAAATCATTAGATCAAGTTAAATTAGTAATAAACCTTTTTTGTGATCGGAGCTTTGAATTTAGAGTTTAAGTTTATATAAAAAAAGTTGTTACTCAGTTTGATAATTGCTGTGTAAATTAAATCTGTGCATGTGACTCGGTCCGTTACGGGAGTGCCGTCCTCTCGTCCTCCACGGATCGCGACAAAAATTCCTCCCCAGACGGGCCCGGACCACTGGCCCCACCCGTAAACCTTAACACGTAGTTGAATTAAAATACCCCGCGACCCTTTTTCATTAATAGAAGATCTTTTCTCCACGTTGAATATTTATGATGGTCATTCCGGTCCAAGTGATGAGAGTGTAAGATTGTTCATCTTACTGGTTGTAGTACTCTTAACGTAGATCGTTCAAGTACCACCTGCAGCTCCTATTCCTGCCGGCTAACCGTCGTTTCGACCCCCAACGGGTTCCCCCGCCTTGTCGTGGCGGAGGGGCTTAGTAATCGTGGACCGATACACGGTGAATCGAAGTGGAACTCAACCGGCCGGCCCGCGGAGAAGGGCTGGCCGAAGCGGCCGCTTCAGGTTCGAGCACCGGTTGCATAACTGGAGCTCACTGGAGCGGCCGGGGGCTGCAGGGGCGGCTGTATGTTGCCCTTTGCGGCCAGGCTACAGGGGCGGTTTCATTACCCCTCTTTTTTTTTTTTCCCTCTGCGTGTTGTGGGTCAGGGCCTTTTAATCTCCATTTCACTTATCATCATACTTTGTACATCTAATTTTTTTTTAATCTTAATTATCATCTCTCATTCTTTCTCCTTCCATTCTGTACTTATCTTATCTTTCATACACACTTCATATCTCTGTCATTCTACATTCTATTTCCTAGGAGTGGAGACGCCTTCTCATGTGCATTTCTGAAGGCGAGTGTGGAGGGGAGCCTGGAAGAAAATCATCCCCTGAAGCATCTTTTGTTCTTTCTTCTTCATCTTCTTATCTTCACGTATGTTTGTTTTTTTCTCTAAATTTGTTTTTATTTACTATTATTATTATTATTAAATACATACTTGTTCTTACTATTAATTAATTACATTTCTTTATTTGTTTTATTTACTTTTATTTGCCTCCAGCACTTTCTCCACAATTCCCCTACAATATTTCAGAAATATTTTTCGACTTTCATCTTCACTCATCAGAGAGGCGATGACTCCAGTGCTTATCTCCATTCCCATCTTCTGCTGACACTCTTCCCTTTCTCTCCCAAATAAGGGACAGGAAGTGATAATATGCTGCAGCACCGTCTGGTCCTCCGCTGGGTCACAGAGGCACGCGGGACTCTTCTTGAGCTTAAACCATACTACCCGTTGCAGCCGAGGTGGAGTCGCCGAGAGAGTACCCTCTGCGGCTAACCGGTGTAGCACCGGCGATGCGGCGGTGGGGCCGCGAGGAAAGAGGAGTGTCGGTATTACAATGCGCCGTTCTCGCTATCCTCCGCGACCCTTAACGGGTAGCGGCGGACTCAACATCTTTCCGCCGCGGGGAGCAGGGAGAGGTTTTCTCCCGTGGCTCCCATGGCCTTTGGGCAACGGGTTTGGAGGAACCCGTCGCTCGCGCGAATGCAGGGGGTCGAGGAGGGGGCGCGCTGCATTATCCGGCGCGCCCTGGAAAGGGAGGGTTCATCCCTCCCTCCTGAGGTGGGGCTGCGAAAGCGGCCAGCGCCGGCAGGGTCGCGGTTGCGAGCGAAAGCCTTCCCGTGACCCTGCCATCAGGCGATGAGGCGGAACATCGTAGGGGTTTTATTCGGTGCAAGTCCGACATGACCCGTCCTTGCCCCCGGGAGGACGAGTATGCGTAAGCATTTCCCCCACGTAAGCGTCGTCTGGAAACATTATTGTGCTCCGGTATGAAGGGCGCTTTAATTGAGGAAATTACTGGGGTAACGACACATATCATCTTATGTATAAGGCAACGAGCATATGGTGGTGTTGTATATTATGCTAACTATCGCCACGTTGTTATAAGCAGGCGTATCATTTACCACCAGGTGAAGGACTCGCCCGTCTCATCATTTTTTCTTATACAAAATTATCTTAAAATAAATAAGAAAATGTATTACTTGTATTAAAGATATTGTGTTCTTCTTCTTGTAGGTGGTGGTGAGAATATCCTTGGTCTTTTCTTTTGTCTCCACACCATTCTTTAGGTAGAGTATCGAGTACAATCTATTAAAAGGATCTTGGTGTCAGATTTTATGCTATCCATCCATCTCATTGGTTATCGACTACGCGTTATTTTTTCAGTTATTTTATTCCAAAACAGGCAACATAGATCCATTATTACTTTGTTAGCATTTAATATGTAGAAAATAATTAATTCTACCAGTTAAAATCCCAGTTGCTAATTAGTTCTAATGAGCTTCTTTGGACCTTAGCTTTTGAGAGAGGCAAGAGAGGTTATACTTTGGATCTATTTGGAAAATCTATCTATTTCATGTAAATATCAAATGTCTGCATTACATATAACAAGACTAAAAATTACTTTATATCTCTGGGGTAATTCCTTCACATCTGAGGATCGTGGTCAGTGCTAGGGTTGCTGTCTGGAGCGGATGATCTACTTCCATCGGTTAACTATTTATTTTAATGAGATGTATGTATGTATACTGTATTACTAATTTATTCATTTATTTTGCATGCGTTGATTTTATATGAAATATTACATATTTTAATAACATATATATTATTACTACCGTGTTAAAAAATACTTAATAAGGTCATTACTTAGCTTATGTATTATAAAATCTCGGTAATCTTTAACGAGATGAGAAGAAGATCAAAGACACATGTAAAAATAGTAAGACACGCGGCTTATGACAAAGTAAACAGTTTTTCTGTATTTAGAGTACTTGTCCTTTTACACGTGTTTAAATTATCTAGCCTACTTTTTTTTATAACTGTAATAAGGTAAAAAAAAACCGTTTAATGGTATGCAGTTATCTTAGCCCATGAACACCTATAATAATGGAAACATTGCGTATTTCTAAAGGAAACGTTACAAACGCTTTTAACTTGTACCACATATAAACTAAAGGAGCTCAAGAAAAGTCTACTTGATTTTTCTGATACATTTTCATGAGGTTAGGCGCATTTAAGTAGGATCCGCTGTAACCTCCAAACGTATTAAAGCAGACTGTTGTGAATGTCCCTTCTAGTACTGAATAATATAGTCAAGAACGTGATACTGAAGCGAGAGAATGAATGAATAGGGATGAGTTATCAGGATTACCCCACATGTGGCCGTCTCCTGGTGCTACGACTGACGATACCTATTACTGTTTTAAATACTCTGGTATCTTACAGCTACCTAGAATATTTAATATATACTCCTACGAATCCATTCTACAATTAACCTTACACTAAACTAAAATATTCAATTGATATAGCTCTCACAGTAGTATTACTGTAAATTTCATATTTATCATTACTGAAATATAGTAATTACTGTCAACACCGACGTTTATATAAAGCAAAGGTTTTTTGTTTTTAAATAACAGTTTCTTCAGAACTTGACCTTAATTATTTACTTGTTCTTTTTAGCAAATGTTTTATTACAGGTTAGGTTATTTACTGAAAGTAGGTCTCTATCGTCATCAAGGTGAGTACTACCACAAGTTCTATTTCTGCCGACAAATATGTTTATTACTGTGTGCCAGTTTGAAGAGCGCTTTAGCTAGTAATATTGCTGGAGTACTGATACTTAAGATCTTATGTCTCAAGGCGACGAGTACAATATGGTGCTATGTTAGGATTCTAACTAGTGCTACATTTTTATGGGTGTATAGAGTGAGGCAATTAAAGTTATTTTAATATATATTAAAAATTATAGAAAATCACATATATATGATGCTGTGATAACAGTCTTATATAAAACTAGACCAGCAAGGTCGTAAGTGGAGCAACTGAAAGCAATATCATGCAAACATACAAAACAAAGAGTTCGGGTTTGAAGCAACACGTGAACGAAATTCACAAACAGCGCTCCAACTCCCGTTACAGAAACCTGGAACAAGAGAATTTATCCGAAGAACTTTGAATGGGTTCGCAAATGTCACAGGTCCTTTTCCGTTTTACTTAATAAACCCTGCGAAATATTGAATATACTTGTTAAACACTAGACATTGCCTTGCCAAAGGAAATTTGTGAAATGGCACAGATTTTATAATGGAGCAATGTTATCTGAAGAACCGAGACGATCAAAACGTTGATAGTAAGCAATGCACTTGCTGATAATGTGGAGATAGTGGGAACAATATTGCAACCACATTGTGCTCGTCGTAAAGTGATAGGAGATGTTAAGTCTCTCTACCTCAGTTATTTCATCAGCTACAACACTGTTCAATACAGAACATAGTGATTTTTGCACACTACTGTTTGGTGGTTGCAATAGGCAGCCTACCCAGACGGTCTCCAGCAACAGAGGTCTACCACCAGTATCATCTATGTAGTAATACTTGTGCGAACTATTACTATAATCGGTATAATGATTTTAGAAACTGCACCAATAAACTATTGCGATAATAATTTTTTTAGCTAGTAGATACTCTAGAGTTAGGTAGAAGAAAATGTAGTTTAGTACCTCAATTAGCCCCTCATCAAAAACAAAGATCAAAGAATGATTAATGTCGATTCTTAATAATAATTGCATATCAAAAAAAGGTGTAAACTAATAAAACTGTGAAAACTCTTATAGTTAGTGCACTGTTGGATTGATCGTTATATATACTGTTGTATCAATATCCACTTTGACTAATAGATCAAAAAGAAAAAAAATTGCGTTCAACAATATTTGCTAGTCGAACTATTATATATAGGACTTCATTAATAATATATCATAAAATTTATAATTTGTATGCAAAGTTGTAAAAAAATATCTAGCTAATACATTAGTGTTCGCAATAACCTTTCTTTGATTCCCAACGATGCTCCTGTTCATCATCAAATTTCAATTTCTCTCAAAATTTCTCTCATTTACTGTATAAAAAATTCAACTATTGTACTTGAAATATACTTGACAGCTTTTATTATCAAAATAGATGATATCACATTTAACAATATATCTGCTTATCTTGTACTTAATGTGTATTCTCATAGTACCGTCTGTAAAACTCTTACTTTTGCCATATCGAAAGATGACTCCCGAATAGACTGGTGGAATGGGAGTCTAGTTACTTAAGTAATGGGAAAATTATAACTTAATAATTTATGTCGACATATTCAAGTTTTGTCGAGTGTAAATATTGGAAGTCTTTGTTAAAGCTCTGTGTTACCTTTATATTCATTAATTATATGTGGGTTTATCATAATTATCAGCCGAAAGACGTCTACTGCTGGACAAAGAGGTTCTCTAAAGACTGCCACCGATCGGGGTAGGGATTCATATGGGGAGATTTGAGACATTTTCTACCACGCTGGCCCATTGCGGATTGATGGGACCCAGAGCCTCGTTTTATGATTAGCAGGGTGCACCACGAACAGGTGAGGTTGGCATGGGTCCCGATAGTTGTTGTGCCGGAACCCTTACAACCTCTTCTTCTTTCATCTGTGAGTATAATTTGAGAGTCTATTACATCTCGAATAAATTAAATATATCCGTCATAATATCCTTTACAGTTATGACTTACCTTAACGTTTGGGAATACCCTGGCTTCATTCAGTAACAATTTGTCATATATTTTTCATATGATGAATTACCGAAAGCAGTACCCCGCTTCGAAAATGCCGAATCTATATGGATCATGTTCAACTGAAAATATTACCAAGGAATGCAATCTCGGTATTACTTCCTATCAAACTTTTCATATTACCGCACTGAAACTTGCCACCACTGTAATATAACCTAGATAAAATTTTCCTTTAAAACATTCGTTCCTTCGCCCGTACCACGATCGCAACTCGAACGATTCGTTTGTGGTAGTCGATTAAAAGTCGTTAAATTTAAACGCAACTTGAATAAGTTATATTCAATTATTATTACAGCGTACTCGAATTTAGAAAAGAAGAAATTTTATTTAATAAATAAAGCATACTGTAGTAATAACTGTCTCGGAGACGAACTGCTTGTTTACTAACCCCTAAGTGGCCAATATTCCGATCTCAATTGCTGAGCCACATTTCGTAGTTTGAATGATGATAAGGTTTCTCAAACTGGTCTAATTAGTCAGGTAGCTAATCGGGCGGTTTCCTCATATTGTAAATCTTCACCCTTATCAGCAAAGCTGTATTTCAGCTGTTAACATATTAGAAACTATAGCATTCCCCAGGAGGGTTGTCGTCAGTAGGCCGGTTGTAAAACACTTGCGATAACTTTTACAAAATAGCTAACAAAAACATGTCCTGACTAATCCAAATGAAGGGGAATAAAACAGGGAGATCATGTTGTGATATAGGTGTTGAAGAAAAGTATATAATTTTCCTATTTAGGCAAAAAATATTGTCGTCTTCACTCGTGTGGTAAGGGGTATTAAGTTCGAACAGTTGTCGACATTTCAGTCACATATCGCGGGCGGATCTTCCTCTTTATTTCGCATGGACGGTGTTCCGGGATCCCTCTCCTCAAAAGTCGAATACGAGATTTTGAGTACACCGTAAGTGGGCCAACTTCAACAACGGCCGGATTTGTTCCGCGAACATTTTATGTACTACGCAAACTACCGACTTTTGTCAAAAATTTATACGCTCTACAACTTCTGCTTTTGACTTTTAGAGAACGCCATATTTTAATGTTTTGTTCCTTTTGAAAGCGTTTTATTCGTAATTAATATATATACATAAGATCTCCAGAGATGTATTGACTTATCACGAGGTATCCGAAACTATTAGACGTACACACATAAAACTTGGTAGAAAGTTTGCTTCTGCCATTTAGAAGTCAGTTAAGAATGGATTTTACAAAATTCCTTTCCCAAATGGAGTAGTGAGGGTTTTACGGCCAGTGAAGCTGGCGGAGAACAGCTTATTTATATAATTCGAGAAAAATGGTTCAAAACTACCTGCATGTCAATTTAGAAAAAGTTTTGTGTATACATATATATATATATTAAGTGTGTCCTAAGAAACTGTAAGATATGATGCTCAAGGCGATATTTATTACTGCTTCATTCGACTGAAGGATCATTCTCACTCAAATCGCAGTGACATCATATAGTTCAAGAAATTAATTCTTCCGAAAAACACTCGAAGATGTGAAATGAGCTGCCGAGGTTCTCCCCTATAGTAACATGATTTATGGAGTTTCCTTTATTCCTCTGGTGTTATTACCCATGTGGGCCATGGGCCATTTTAGTATTATATTATATAAGAAATATAATTTGCATAGTATTACCTGCGTACACTTAATGGTATGTCTGTTGTAACTTCCTGTCGTCTGTCTGCTCATAACAATGTGGCTTATTTGATGGTTTCCAGCTACAAAGACCTACAAACAATAAAGTGTATGACAGTTACTTGCATTTAAGATCTCTGTAGCAGTATACGGTTAGAATTGCAGTTTATAGATGCACTAATTATACGGCCACATGTGTAGTCCCACACCGACGGCGCGACGATTATGCATTTGAAATGGAAATGTGGCAACCAGCACAGCAAAACATCTAGGTAGTTATCCGCGCTGCGCATCCCAACGGATCTGAAAACGATACGATATACATTGCTGTTAATATTCACATGAGAAAACTTTTCGAAGAATTCAAGATCACATGCGTTCTTGATCGCATCGACCGACTGGCCACAACCGCATACTACGAGATATAGATAAGCGGAGCCGATAAATGATTCAAGTAACCCCTTTTTTTGTTTCGTGGAGGAGAGAATCTTCGAAAAGATACTCTGCCTTCTGGGGGAAAGTCAGATTTATAGGGAGATTTTTACCCGCTAAAACCCCCTCGGTGGTTACCTTCAACGTTTGGAGAGACGGAAGACAACCGCGGCCGCGCTAGCGATATGCTGAGAAAACCCGTCCTGGGATCTGTTTTACGCAGATCTTACCAGCGTCGTGAGTACTACTTCATCAAGTAACCCCGTGGTACTCCGAGATGACTTGAACTTCAATCCGATGAACTAGGAGTTGTACTGTAATATATTTGCTACAATATAACATGAGAGAGATAGGTAGGATAAGATACGTCACAACAAACCTATATCCAGCTGTTGAAACAAGGAGGACCATATTAAACATAAGGAGGATTAAGTAATATTATTTAAACGTAAGTCTATGGGCAGAATTTATATTTATTCTTACTTAACAAAGCACAGTCATTTTGTCTTAAGATCCGTTACCAAACTTAAAGCAAAGCAAGCTTTTGGGAGTAGTTGTCTGGAGTTTAGAATTAGTTTCGAACTGGGAGTATTTACGTTATCTTGTGCTTTAATTAGACTTGCAGCCGATTCTTAGCAGCTCCTTCGTATTCTGGTTTGTTGAAGCTAGAAATTTTAATGACTAATCTGGTGAGAAAAACTTATATTAATTTAATTAAAAATGTCGTGTTAAAATAATCTATAGTTAATTTTACTTTGGTATTGTTTGGTAAAGGAAAGCCACTTTATTATATGTTATGTAATGTTTGATGTACTTTAAGGTTGTAAGAAAGTACAAACTGCAAAATGTTATACTTAAAGTTACTTTTAACATAATTTATCATAATGTTTATCATCATCATCATTAATAATAATCTCTTTGTTATATCAAATCAATTTTAATAATTATGTTGGTTAAACTGTTTGTTGTGGACAATCCCCTGAATGTGAGAAACTTTCTTCACTTTCACTGATCCAGGTCATAATCTAGAATTTATAGTATTTATTTGAAAAGGACTTAGGTTTCTCTATTGAAAAGTTATAAGTTAATATTTAAATTTGATGCTGTGAGACAAAACAGTAAGTTCCTTTTGTCGTCATCATCATAAGGTACCAAAAACCAATTCGATCCTGAGCAATTTTTTTTAACTGATGATATTTAAACCTTGAATAGTCAAAATGATAAAATTAACTACAAAGTCCACTGGATAAATTACTTATGTAATAGATATACAAATCTATTTGTTATATATGTAATATGGAAAGGTAATTTTAGAGTAGCAATGTACGTAGACCATGCATCCGATCTCGTCTGCGTACCTAGGACACTAAATTCATATACAGCATCAATTGCTGTTGCAAAATGTTGCCAATGAGAATTCATTGTTAGACTCTGTCTATGTTTTATGGAGGTATTCGAGTCGGTGATATAACTATCCCTCAATTCCATTGGATTTACATCGACAATTAGAGAATAATTGCAATATCTGTGTAGAGGGGTTTCGGGAGGCTGTATATAGGGTAGTGAATAAATATGCTTTGGACCGCAATAGTCACTTTGTTGTGAATTTACAACATTGTCTACGTTGAATGGAGAAATACCTTTTTGTTGGTATCGGAATGAAAATCTTTGAAGATACCCTGCTTCTGGTGTCTTCTGTAAGTCAGGGTTATGTGAGCTTCATACTCACTAAAACTATTACACCATCCCGCGGTGGTCTACATCAGTGCATTCGGAGAGCGTCCGACATCTCTTATAGAACGCACCGGTGCGGTGCTCCTCTACACTTTGTGTTACACGTCTCAGAGGAGGAGCCTAACCCTCCTAAGCACCATCACTGAGTTATACGCTCTCACTGGTGTATCCGCTTTTTAAGAGATAAGAGCCCTCACCCTCAAGGCCCGCGAAACTCCTAGACCCATTTAATCGCCTTCTACGACAGACAGGGCTTACCTTGGTCCTATTCTTACTAGCCCGAGTCTACAGGGCTGGAGTGGAGAAGTACCTACAGGTCCACTCCTTGACACTATTAAAAGGGAAAAAAGAATTCTTTTATTTATTTCATTATGTAACTTTTAGAATTTAATTATTATTTATTGAATTTTAGAATACTTTCTTGAAACAAAAGTATGTAAACTTTTACTTACTGATACTTGTTATATACGTGGTATTTATTATGACAAGTGTTATTAATTAGATATAAGCAAGAAAGTAATATTATTATATATAAAACAATTGTTATTACAATTTAGATTCTAACAAAGACGTTTAAATAGAAAATGTGCTAAAACATTCTATCATTTTTTTTTGATCACATATAATTGTTTTTTTCTCTTAAAATAATAATTTAAGGGAAAACAAAAATTATAACGAATTTTAAGTCGAAAACGAGAAGTAAAATCGATTTAACTATTTGATAGAAAACTAAGAAAAAAAAAATTTTTTTTTTTCAATGCTTATAGGCTTTGTTAACGACCTTCATATTTACAGACACTGATGAAATGGAAATGAAGTAGGAAATGAGAAACATCACGTCAATATACACGAGCGTTCAGTCCATAATGAAAATTCAGGGGGCATTATTCAAATTCTTGTAAAACGAAACGTCTACCGTCTCCAGCTACAATCATCTAAATGACAAGACAATTTAATGAGTCAAGAGATTAGAAGCTCTTATACTCCCCCCCCCCCCATACCCCCTATTTCCGACTTAATCAAAACGAGCGGTATTTTTGAAACTTCTTTTTAAAAGTGTTATTGAATTAAACAAAGCGCCGCGTTTCTTCAAGTTTGATGGTAGGTCCTGTTCTTGGAGACCTTAAAGAAACTACTACCACAATGCCAATCGCTGTGTATCAAGTACCCTTGTAGTGTCCATATTTGAAGGGTGCTGTAGCTATAGAAATCATTATGGAAGACTTATCATCTGTTGTCTGATCTGATAATGATCAGAGTATATATCACTGGTGGTAAGTCGCTATTGTCCGAGACTGTCTAGGTAAATACAACCGCAGAGCTTATTTCTACCGCCAAATAGCAGTGTGCAAACATTACTATATTCCGGTTTGAAGGGCGCTGTAGCCAGTGAAATTACTGAGGTAAGGAGCTTCGACATCTTATGTTTCAAGGCGACGAGCGCAATGTGGTGCTGTGTATAAAATCCTATTGGCGCTACATTGTTTTGGGCGGACGTATCATTTACCATCAGATAAACACTTCGCTCGTCTCGTAGTAAAAAAAAACCTCCGAGATAAATGTTAGAAGTGACGAAATAATGATTTGTTGTACAAACAGTCGGCGGTTTGTGGTGGCCGAGTGTGTTTTATCTAACGGACCGCATCTCGGTGCAAACCCACCCCCTCCCGGTGTATTCAATTAACACGCGTGGAGCCGGGGGCTGAAGCAATTATCGGGGGGAGCTGTGAGAACTTGGACCACTGTACTTTCTTCGGAACAGCTATTAACGCTTGACATTTGTTATGAATTGTTCGCGAGGTGCAACAATGGCCGGTTTAATTAAAAACGGTCTTAGGGTTCCGATTATATTGATTATATATTTAATGTCTATATATTCTATACATAACCTAAGTTATCTTAGGTCTATACGTGATAAATACAATTTAGTATTGTGTAAACATCCTAACCTATACTACGTTTGTTACAGATGTATCTCTTGCTGCCAAGCGAATATCTCTCTAGTCTTATTCCCTTTGGCTGTACTGCTAAAGATGTATGTTACATTCCGTAGTCTCATCATCATCATCATCATTACCGGCCGATAGACGTCCAATACTGGACATAGACCTCCTCCAAAGATATACAGTCTGCATGACCTCCGGTACCGCCGGGCACTAAGGGTTGTCGTATATAGGGCTTCATATGGAGGGGTATGGGCCGTTCCCGTCACGCTGGCCTAATTCGGGTTGATGGGAGCCAGAGTCTCGTTTGTTGATTAGCAGGGTGCACCACGAGCAGGTGAGGCAGGCTTGGGTACTGTGAGTTATTGTCCGCGACTCCTAACACCCCCGTTTCCGTATTCTATGGTATGTATATATATAAATAAATAAGAGATTTCCATCCTTGCACAGACTCTCAGGATATATCTGGAACCATAAGGCAAACTTGAAATTTGGAAGGTACATTCCTTTTGCTGACCATATCAGCCAAAAACGCATTTTGCAATATTGGTTTCCCAAAGAGAGTTGCAGAGCTATTACGATCAGCATAGAGAGCGAGGAAAGCTTTTCTATTTCTCTTCTGTTCTGTTCTCCTTTTCTTCTAATCAAATTATTTGCAAATAAGTTTTAGCGTTTAAACCTGAACTCCAAACCTAGATAATTTGGTAACGTTATCATTGTTTTAACTAGAATGAAGAACATGATTGCTGAAGTTTAATTTACTTATTCTTCTGTTACAGGTACTTTATTGAAGAGGAGTAAGCATAGAGGTTTTTTTTTATAATTCTCATCTTCTTTCATGTTGTTGAAATTATTTTTTCAATATACTACTACTACTAATTATTTTGTTTATATTCTGCGAAGTGATGACACGCGCTCGCCGTTCATCTGATGGTAAATGATACCCTTGCCCATAACAATATGGCGTTTGATGGGCTGGTAACGACAGCACCATATTAAACTCGTTACCTTAAGACATATGTCAGATCTCGTTACGCCAGTAATTACACTAGATACAACGCCCTCATACCGTAATACAACAATGTATGCACAATACTATTTGACGGCAGGAACAGGAAACCTATTTAGACGGCCTCTGGCAGCAGAGTCCTACCACCAGTAAATTATAATTTACATATATATGAATACTAATAACCTTAAATTAGGAATCAAGTTAAAAACTTGAAAATTTATTTAACACATCAAATTTGTTCTTTACCAGTCTAGTATACTATCAACACCCACAAACTTTAACATCGTTACCCACAGCGACCGTACGTTACCATTGTCAAGTAGAGTATTGTCTCGTAACCATGGCAACGTAGACACTAACTTCGTTATACAATAGCGCCTCCCGCCGCTTACTTCCGCTTCTTTATTATTGTCTAACGTTAGATCAGCTTGTATACAGCTAGCACATTTTGTACTCGATCTCATTTTAGAATATCGAATATTGTTTTCATGTTATATAATATTTATGTGTTTTTTTTATATAGTTTCGTGAATAGGCAGGAAGTCGTGAATACTTACAAATTGATCGAACGAAACGAGCCTTTATCTCTTCATCATCAGCCTATACAAGTCCAATGCTGGACGTAGGTCTTCCCCAAAGATTCTCGTCGTTCATATAGGCCGATTTGGGCCATTTCTCACTACGCTGACCCAATGCGGGTTGATAAGAGCCAGAGCTTCGTCAGTTGATTAGCAGGTTGCATTACGAGCATATGTGGTTGGCTTAACTTCCGTGAGTTGTTTTATGGGACCCCTTACACATCATTTATCTCTATATAATATTAAGATTTTGTAATACTTACATAACATATGTCATTGCCTTGAAACTTAGATTTAAAAGCGGGTTGGATTTGTCTCAAAAAATATTCCTCAATTTAACTTCCCCCACCTCGCTTGCCGCGTCAATCAAGGTCTACACTTCAGACTGGTGAAGTAACAGTTGGTGCCAAATAAAATAAAAATGTTACAGGAAGTTTTGTGTCCTAGGTTTCCTCGATACAGGCATCGCCTAGTGAGCAATCCAGAGGTTAAAACCAAGAGAAATGACATTGTTGTAAACTAGTTACAACTCTACATAGAAATATATTTGTTTTTTCTGTAAAATTTGCTCAAATAAATTTTTCATTTCATTTTCATGCTCTCCATATGGACGTATAAATCCGACTTAGGTAACCATTCACTAATTCCTAGATTCTGCAATCTCTTGAAGTATTTCGTATACAAAGTCAGCTCAATTGATATATTCCATGACAAATTACCAGCTTCTGAATCTAAAGTAAAGTAGCTGTCGTCAAATATTCTGTCCGTTTAATAGTTAGTCCTTGTCGAGATTAATTTCATTATAATAATTTTTTTTTGTTTAATAATTTTATTTTGTTTTAGAGTTCTTTGTTCAGTCAATGTACGCAGTGTTTGTCTGTAATTGAAACTATGTGATGTAATATTTGAAATATTTAAAAAAAACAAATACATGTATCACTTACTTTTTTTGCGTGACAGGCCATAATGAATAAATAAAAAAAAATTACTATTAATTGGCAGTTTATTATTAAATAAATCGAGTCCTTTTGCCTAGAAATTCCTCGCTCAGGTATCTCTGTCTGTTATAGGAATACGTAAGTTATATAATTTTCCATTCAACGACGAAACGAGCGCGACATTTACTTGATGGTAAGTCCACATTGTGATCGTCGCCTTGAGACGTAAGTTGTCGAGACTCGTTTTCCCAACAACTTAACTAGCTATCGCGCCTTTTAAACCTGAACACTATAATGTTTACACAGTACTGGTTGGTGGCGGAAATAGGCGCTGCAGCAGTATCTACTTAAACGTTCTCTGACAACAGAAACCAACCCCCAGTAGTATCAATAAAATCATACTACTATGATTTCTATTATTTATAAGGAACGGGAATCGAACTTGATTTGTGTGTTAGGCAAGCGGCACCGTTATCGTATAGTTATTAAAAGGTTATTTAGGAAACAAATATTAATATTGACTTCAAATAGTTATAATTAAAAGAAATATTAGTTTTCTTACAAAAAGACATGGTAGAGTTTGAAAAAAGTTAAAGGCGATTATTAAAACGAAGTTTAACGCGTTCCAGCGGCCCCTGTCGCGATCGCTTAAATCAAACAAGTCATCAAAGTGAACGTAATAATTTCCTTTAAAATTTACAACAAACTACGAACTGTAGCGTGACGCATGCGATTGTGGAGAACAAGCGGACCGGGTTCGAATCCATCACGAAGCAAAAGAAGTAGGAGCGGCGGAACTAGCATAAAAATGTTGCCAACTGAAAAAGTTTCCTTCGGTGCGTAGTAGAATTGTTGAAGTTGTACGCGGTTCGTAGTTCTTCGTGTTTACGATGCTGTAAAAAAAAATTTTGCTAATCAAACTCCTTCGAAGCTTTATAGTGCTTTTTCATTCTGAAAAAAAAAAAATTCTATTAGGATTTCGTTTATTTGAATACATATACATGTGATACACGAGTGCCTTCAAAGCTCCGTAGCGCAGCGACTATGTGTATGTTTTCGTCGACATGAAAATCTCTAGTTCGATTCCAGGACTTAAACCGGTGTTGTGCTAGTATAATTTTTAGGCTACCTACCACCCTCATATAAATCCGCCGCCGCAACATTGTCGTTTTCCATCGCATATCTTCTTCCCGAGTTGACTATTCACCACCAAATTCTAAAGGTTATTTTTGTTCAATAAAGCAACACGACGAGCGGGACATTCATCTGTTGGATGGAGGATGGCATGTACTGCACTACATTGCGCTAATCTCACGGGATATAAGATGTGTTGTCTCGTTGCCCCAGTAATTACACTAGCTACAGCGCCCTTCAACCCGGACTGTTTGCACACTACTGTTTGGCGGCAGAAGTAGTCACTGCCCTACCTACCTAAACGGTCTCCGGTAATAGAGATCTACCGCCAGTATAAGTCAAGTTTAGAGCTCCCTCTACTTCATCCTCGGTTAATAAAGAGTTTTATTCTGTATTCATGTTTAAGTAAAAGTATTAAATTTATTGCTAAACAAGGAAAAACATGGCGACCGATATTATTGTGAATAATGAATAGAGAAGGAAGCAAAAGTTATATTCGGTTTAGCGCCGGCTGAGGGGTATCTCGCAAAAAGATAATAATGCGAACACGCTGGCGAACTTCTCAAATAACACAACGGGCTGGGGAATAGGCGAACATGGATGTAGAGCACCTAGAACAGACTAAATACCAGGTGTTGTTTAAATATGATCAACAGAAGCTTTCTCTAAGGAACTGGACGCGGACCTTGTCATGATTGGAGGTAGGTCTCTGTAAAGGACCGTCTAAGTAAATGCCATCGCAGCTTTTATTGCAGCCACTGAACGGTAGTGTGCGAACATTACTATGTTCCGGTTTTAAGGGCGCTGTACCTAGTGAAATCACTGTGGTAACGATACTTAATATCTTGTATCTCAAAGCGATGATCATAATGTGCTATGTATAGCATCCTAACCGGCGCCACGTTGTTACAGACAGGGGTATTACTTACCATCAGGCGAACTTTCCGCTGGTCTCGGCGATTAATGAAATTAAAAAAAAACATTCCTGATTTCCCTGTTTGAAGGGCGCTGCTGCTACAGTAATTACAGGGGTATTGAGCCTTATCATCCTATGTCTCAAGGCGAGCGCAATGTGGTGCACAATTTATAATATTTAACTAGCGCCACATTGTTATAAGCGGGCGTATCATTTTGTAGAATAAAAAAAAACGATTTCTGCCGTCAAACCGCAGTGCACAAAGGTTACTGTGTTCCGGTTTGAAGAACGTTGTTGCTAATGAAATTACTGGGGTAACGAAACCTGATATATTGTCTCAAGATGACGAGCATAAAGTGGTTCTGCGAGTATCGGTCTAAGCTAAGCAGTTATTGACAAGCGTATTAAGGTCTCGCTTGTCGTTTTATACGTAATTTTTTTTTTAATATAACGCCGTAGAATCGAACCGGAAACATTCGTATTACAAAACAGTTTTCCGATGTGCCACCGGAACTAGTAGTGCCACATCCAGCGATGAACAAACAACGTCACTAAACAGGTAACAGTAACAAGGTAACTTTAATGCGGCCGTATTGGAGCTGGAGAGCGCTGAACGGTCTGCGAACAGCCTGCGCAGGTAACAATACTATTACACATATTTTTATTGCACCACCGCCCTGCCGCCGGCTTCGTATGGAATTCAAATCGATAGGTAATGAGCCTATGGCCAATTGCCATATAATGATACCATTTACGAAGCTATTGAATCGACTGTCGCTATGGCTTTTCAGTGGACGTCTAACGGCTGATGACAACCGCCTTGTATTATTGCGTTTTAGATGTCACTGGTGGTAGGTTTCTGTTGCCGGAGACCGTCTGGGTAGGTACCACTGGCAGTAGTAAGAATAGGACTAAGGTAAGCCCTACCTGTCGTAGAAGATGACTAAAAGGATTTAGGAGATTCGCGAGCGTTGAGGGTGTAGGCCCTTATCGTTCAACAAGCGAACCTGTAGGACTGGGTATGGCACAGCGACGGCGCCTAGGAGAGCTAGGCTCCTCCTCAGAGACGTGTTAGTACAAAGTGTAGAGGGGCACCGGTGCTTTCTATAAGAGATCCCGGAGCCTGATACACTGATGCAGACCATCGAGGGAGTTTTAGTAAGATTCTTATATAACCTTGACTTCCCCCTCCCCCCCAGATGCTGGATTTCTCCCCAAATCAAAAAAAAAGAAGTTACCATCGCAGCTTTTATTTATGCGGAGAAAGTTGTGTGCAAACACTGTTTCAGTTTAAACGGCGTTATAACTAGTTTAATTACTGGGGTAATAAGAGCCGATATCTAATGTCTTAAAGCGACTAGTACAATGTGGGGTAGTATATACTATTGTAACTAATGCTATATTGTTATGGGCTATTACCATCCGTTATATATCATGTATCACTTACCATCACGTGAACGTCCTGTTCGTCTCATTCTTTCGTATATAAAAAAAAATATATACAGACAAACAGATTGTTATTAATTTTGATATATTTCTCAAGGTTATAATGTTACTAAATCTATATAATTTAGAGTCCTTGCACGGATCCTTTTCATACACAGTGTTATAATAACATTTGTTAACTAAACTTTTAAGGGCCGAGGGTTATTTTAGTTTAAGCCCGTATTAACTGAACTAAACCGGACTGCACGACGCGGACGGGTTTCAGCGAGTTGAATGAAACAAAGCTCTGGTCCAACTTTAATATCAAAGCAGCATCAGACGGCTTATGACTCGGTTATTAAGGAAACTCAGCCGAACGAAATGCACTTTAGTGAAATACTAACAAATGTAGTGATAGTAATGATGATTCCTTTGTATTATCAGGTGACCAGAAAATATATCAAACCATATCACGCGATAGAACTCCTCATCATAAAAGTATAGAGGAAATGTTAACTCCATGAGCGGGACGTTCACTTGAAAAATGTGGCGCTAATTGGGATTTTATACACAACACCACATTACGCTCGTCGTCTTGACACATGTTAAGTCTCATTACCTCAGTATTTACCCTAGTTACAGCGCTCTTCAAACCGGAATACAGTAATGTTTGCACACAACTGTTCGGGGGCAGAAATGGGCGCTGCGGTGGTAACTTATTATACCGGTAACTTATATCTTAGAATCAACATCTTTTGTCTCGGGCGACGAGCGCAATGTGGTGCAGTTAATTTATCATCCTAACTCCACTTTGTAATGGGCAGGCGTATCACTTATCCGCTTAATTGAATAAAAAAATATTTCGGGCTATTTTCGCCCGTCGACGTCCATTGGTTTAGATTGTCGTACACTGTCGAACATACGTCTCACCACTCGATCTCAAGTGCGATCGGCAATGTCACCTGCA
This sequence comes from Ornithoptera alexandrae, assembly GCA_029030555.1. Taxonomy (NCBI): domain Eukaryota; kingdom Metazoa; phylum Arthropoda; class Insecta; order Lepidoptera; family Papilionidae; genus Ornithoptera; species Ornithoptera alexandrae. The sequence continues at coordinate 2,695,084 of JARDVY010000007.1, read as the reverse complement.
GGAAATATTCCTCTGCTGTCTTCACCAGGTCCACCTAACAGACAGTCCTCTGGGAACCTCTGGGGATTCGCCTGGTCTACTTTGGGGACTAACAGTCTTGTCATTTTGATATTTCTCTCTATAAGTCTTTTCCTTGTGCTTAGAGTTGTAACTTCTTCCCGATAATCTTAATATATTAGGACATCTACTGCTTATGTTACACAATAGTATTTTGACATAAAATTACCTAAAAATGTTTCAAGTCTTAATTTTTTTTTATTTTCTACATATGAAGGAAGTAACTTGCAATTTGCTTCTTCATATCAAGGATCCGAAATCCTTTGAGCTGAACAAAAGCCTTGCCACAGACGTACGAGTTTTTAATTATATTTACTACAACCTTGATCATAATTTTGGGTTCGACCTAAGCCTCTCCAAAGATCTCCACTGTAAGGGGCGAATTTGGTACATTTTTCACAACGCTAGTCTTATGTGGGTTGGTGAGAGCTAAAGTTACGTTTGTTGATTAGCAAGGTGTACCACGAGCAAGTAAGATAGGCGTGGATCCCGTGTGTTGTCATGAGGGACGCATTACACCCTTATTTTTATACAATACCTCATTTTACACACAAACGAAGAATACATATAATATCCTTTATGTATGAGAATATGAACATTAACAAATAAAAAAAATACTTTGTTAACGATTAATGCTAGCGCTGTCGTTTGACCTACTGATACTGCTTATGGAGTACAAGGCTGTGGGCCGGAAGTCCACAGTCAAAAATGGTTTACAGACTAAAGGATGAAACAAAAAAGACGCTATAAATCAAAATTTGTTTAGACGAGAGCTTTTATATGAAGTTTTCTGAAATATTGACTTCGTTCACATTATATGGAATATGTTTAAGCGTTGCCCGTTGCAACTCTCCTCGCTGGCCTCGTTTATCAAGCGGCACCAATATCAATACTTCGATCGGGGGTTCTAGGAGACGACACTAACTAATAGCTTAACGCGCGTATAGGGTTCAAACCCGTCTATCCGTAATACAGTACAACATTCGTTGTTAACCAGTGTAAGCTTTGTATGTATGTGTCTTTTCAGTCTTCAAGCAGTCGAGATATTTTTTTAATCGACGAATCGAAGAGATTTGCTTCTTTATCATTAATACGATATACCCTGCATCACATTGTGCTCGTCACGGAATATAAGCTATTATGTCTTGTTACTTTAATAATTTCTCATGCTCCAAAGCCATTTAAGTCGAAACATAGTAATATCTGCACACTACTGTGTGGCGGCAAAAGAAACAGGAACTGCGGTAGTACGGTCTCTTGCAGCATAGATCTACCATCAGTAAAATTCTGAATCGGAGGATCTAAGCAACCTTGAGAACAACAGAACACGAAATTCTAGTTATTAGTGAAGATGCTAGAGATTGATTTGTGGAAGATTAATCAGTATGATTAAACTATCTCGTCTGATTTTTCTATCTTCGTAGCCATCATCCCATCCCATATGGTGGTGAGGTCAGCTTTGTTCATTTATCTATCTCGTCAACAATGAAAACAAATGTTTGTTCTGATAATTTAGGAGGTGAAACTGGATACCACGAATGCTTTGCCAAGAACACATACGCCGACCTTTAAACGTCTCGACTTTGAAAGGACAAATTGGATGGTTATTCACTACGACCCTAAAACTACATTTCTCTCACAGCTATTAAAACTGTCTAAATATTACCGAAAATAATAACTTTGGTTAAAATATGAGACAGTTATATTATTTGTCTAAAGTCATACACATTTATTTTCATTGACTATAACTACATGAAAGAACAATCCTCACAAAGACACTATTGTCCCCTTTTCGCATAGATTCATTATCTGAACGTCCGTACAAAAGGAATCGAGGTGCCCTAAATAGACCTTTAAACATCTTTAGGGGTCATTAAAGACGCTCAGTTTTGTTAACTTGTTTAATAAATGGTTTCTAAAGAAACCCCTGCCTATTACGATGGACCCGCGAGCCCGGTATAACATTAATGGCTCGACGGGGGTATTTAAATTAAAATTATTTTCAACTAACTCGCGGTTAAGTTTCGTGGTGGTTGTTGGTTCCCCTAAAACTAATACGTTTAAAGTAATATCTACTTAATCAAGGGAAAGATTTATTTCTTTTAGGGGTCATTGGTGCTTGACGACTGTTTTAAAAACCAACTTAACCGGCGTGAAAAAGAATTTAAACATTAGCTTACTTACAATCAATCTCTACACTCAAAATCATGGGATGCAAGGGTTCCCGCATAACAACTCATGGGATCGAAGCTAACTTCACCTGCTCGTGGTGCAGCCTGTTAATTAACAAACGAGGCTCTGGTTCCCACCAACCCACATTGGACCAGCGTGGTGGGAAATGGCCCAAATTCCTACATACGAGTCCCTAACCGATTGATGTGGAATCTTTTGGTGAGGCCAATGTCCAGCAGTGGACGTCTGGCCGCTGATGATGATGATATTTTTAACTGTAACGTAAGAATAAAGAGATGAACTACAGAATATACTCTTTCTAAATAAAGAAGTATAGTGGACCTTTGAATTAATCGTTTACTAGTGGTAGGTCTTTGTTGCCAGGGACCATCTGGGTAAGTACCACCGCAGCTCCTATTTCAGGCGCCACACAGTAGCGTCCAAACTTTAATGTGTTCCAGTTTGAAGGGCGCTGAAACTAGTGTAATCGCTGGGGTAACGAGACTAAAAATCTTTTGTCTAGACGAGCGCATTGTGTTTTTGTGTATATCATCCCAACTAGCGTCATGTGGTTATGACCAGGCTTATCACTTATCATCATCTGAACGTCACGATAATTTCGTTGCTTCATTGAATAAAAAAAAAGTGTGTGATGAGAGACCTTAAAAAATTTCAAATCAATTCCATAATATATAATGTTACCGTTAAGAAATTTCAAGTTACAAAAGTTACTTAATTCTTCCGCTATACTATTGCGTACAAACATAAGTGGGTTCCGGTTTGAAGTTAGCTGTAGCTAATGTAATCACTGCGGTAGCGAGACATAATAACTTGAGTCGAAAGAGCGAGATATTCATCTGAAGGTGATAAAAGATATCCTGCCCATAAGAATGTAACACTAGCTAGGATGATATTCACAGCACCGTATTGTGCTCGTCGCCTTGAGGTATGAGATCTTAAGTAATTTCACTAGTTACAGCCTCGTTCAAACCGGAATACGGTAATATTTGCACAGTACTGTTTGGCGGCAGAAATAGGAGCTGCGGCGTGGTATAATGGTACCTACATAAACTCTCAGGCGGAGACCTATCAATAGTAGATGGTAAGAGTTGGTGTTAATTAAAGCACATAAAACCTGTTCATCTGCCATTGACGGTGAACATGGGTCCGAATTGTAATAAAGCTGTTCCTGTATACACTATTAACCGCTGAAGATACTGCCAAGTTTGTTTACAAACAGTGGGCAGTAAATCCTGGCTGCGAGGGATATCTCATTACCAAGTTTCGGTGGAACGTTCGCTAACCGACTTCCGTTACTCGCTTGTTATAAGTTTTACTCGTTCAAATAACCCGCTGTTATTTCATCAAGTTAACCGTGAACGTTGCTTTATTTGCTCGGCAGTTTTTTTTTTTAACTTCCTCAGTTTATTCAAACTTATAAAACTTTGCAGTTTTGAAAGATAGTCAAGCAGCTTTAAGTTAGTTTTATCTCTTTATTTTAATAAGATTTTAACGGATTTATTAATGGTCATTAAGTTCTAGTTAAAATAACAGATATTGGACAATTTTAAAACGAGTTTTTTTTTTTTATTTTTTTAGTAATTTGAGATTTTGCTCCCATTGTAGAAAGAAGTTTAATAGTTCCATGAAAGTATTATTAATTTTCTTTTAAAAGTTATTAAAATCATTACATTTTATAAGGTCAAAAATTAAACTTATCTATTCCTTCATTCTTAGAGATCAGAATTATTAAAAAAAATATATGGAACTAACTTAAGTAAGAAAGCATGTATATAAAACAATCAAATGAAATAAATTGTTTGTCACTGTATGATGATAAACTAAATGTAGAAGAAAATTTTAATTTACCAAAAAAAAAAATGGTTTTTTTACTTGCAACGCTAGTTTTCGTTTACCTATCCCTCTTGGTGTTACGTGGTGATGTAGTATACTTAGTAAAATGCACCAGCTCAACAGCGTCTTCCCTTTTGAGGACAACGTCGTATTTAGATGTGAACATTCGCCGGCAAGTTATTCTACGTCTTTGCTTATAATCTTATTTACTATCATGATAACGCATATATGATTAACTAGGTGTTCCCCGTCAGATTTGCTAGCTGTAATACCACCACAACCCCTTTTGGCAAAAGTATCATTCCTAACCAAATTTCAAGTCTCCAAGCCATATGGTTCTAAAGATATCGTGATGAGTCTCTACATAGGGGAGAATATATATACAGATATATATTGGTAGGGGATGTAAGGACTCCTGCATAATAACTCACGGGTCCCAAGCAAAACTTCACCTGCTCGCGGTGCAACCTGCTAATCGACAAACCAGGCTCTGGCTCCCATCAACCCGCATTGGGACGGCGCGGTGGGAAATAGCCTAAATCCCCCCAATATTAACCCCTAGAAACGAATGTCGCGTAAAGCCGCTGCATACGGGCCTGGACCGATCGACGTGGAGATTTTTGAGGAAAGCCGTGTGTCCAGCAGTGGACGTTTATCGGCTGACGATGATGATGATGATGATGATGATGATGATTTTATATATTTATCTTGATAAATATTTCCTCAATTTTTTTATCGCCGTTTCATTGTTTATTTAATTTTTAAATAAAAGATATCCCCAATTGAATTATTAAGAGTCCAACCTGTTCCATAACATGGCAACGGGGCGGCGGCCTTTGATGTGGGAAATTGTATTCGTTGCCATAGAAACGGTACGTTTCAAAGGAAACCGAGAAAAATAAGCCCCGAGTTTCATTTAGCAAAACGTTTTTGTTTTAATATAAATTTCCTTTTGCGAAGGGGAATATATATTTTCGACTGTCCTAATGAAACAGCGTTACGTAAAGTTTTTTTTTAAGTTATTATAATGATAATAATATTTAAAGAAATTGTAATAAATCTTTAAGGGTTGAATGTAAAACTATTTATCAAGTAGTATAGATATTTATCATATGTTAATTTAAATTGAATTTCACATGGGTTAGTCAAATTTACTGGTGGTAGGTGTCTGTCTGTCTGTCTGTTGACGGAAACTGTCTCGGTAAGTACAAACTCAGTTCCTATTTCTGCCGCTAAACAGTGTGCATACATACTGCGGTCCGGTTTGAAAGGCGCTGTAGGTAGCCGAAATAATTACCGGGGTAATGAGATTCGACGTCTTATGTCTCGGACGACGAGCGCAATATGGTGCGATATATTCATCCTAACTAGCGCCAAGTTGCTATGGGCGAGCGTATCACTTGCTATCAGGTGAACGTCCCGTTTATCTCGTCGCTTTATTGTATAACATACAAATATCCGTCGTAGAAGTGACCACCATCGAAGTAAATGAAGACTTGGCAAGTGTAGAAGGATGCTCTGTATGGGCAAATTGGGGTAACGTTCTGCACAAGACCAGAGGTCTCTGCTGAAAGACAACAGCAGGGTAATAATCTTCGAGTGGATGACATTAGTACATATTAAAATAAGTTCTTTTTATTCGTGTCCTGGAGCCAGTAAATTATCTGAATTCCGTTCGGTAGTGAAATATCCGTGGAATTTGAGCTTCAACACGGGCCGTCGCATCACAACGTCATCGGGTCCAACTTTTACTTTCTTCGATGTTATAATGCGAAAAATATGTCCGACAGTCAAAAGGGAGCCGGAGTTGGCATCCATCATAAATCAAAACCAGCAAACTGCCCCCGCCCGGCCTATCCGGTCCAGGGTGGAGTGTTTTCGAAGCTTTCATGACTCGAATATTACCGCTAAATCCAGACGAGGCATTTGGAAATACAATACGCTCTATTGTACAGGAAATGTGAATTGCCAGTGAAAATGCAATAGTGGAAAATTAATTAACGGAAGTGGTAAATCTAAGTATTTATATTACATTATCTAAAGAGCATTACGAAATAATACTACGATAGTAATGTGATCTTTAGCTTTTGGTAATGATACGTCTGCTTATAACAGTAAGTACCAGGTTAAGATGTTCACACAGCACTGTAATCAGTTCATCCCCTTTTTGATTCAGGATATCGTTTTTCATTTACTTAAATTAATAGAATGTAACTAATTAGCTTTGATATTTAATAATCTGAAGAAAAACAGACCACTGAAAAGAAAATATTCTGTATTCCATGTGTATTTCTAGGAATAATCGAGAGATAAAAGAAATGGTTAATAAATGGGTTGATTGTCTTCTTATCAAAGAAGGCTTTGTTTCTATCATCATCATCACCAACATCAGCCAAGAGACGACCATTGTTATAGTCCTCGCGCAAAATTCTCCACATCGATCGGTCATGCACTGCTCTGGTTCCGGCGCCTTGCTAACGTCAACAGTCAGCATGGTCTTCGGTGCCCGTCGGCACCAGGGGGGGTTGTAGGTGTTTAATAGTGGGCTTTGGGCTTCTTTCCACCACACTGGCCTAATGTAGGTTGATAGGATGAGTCCCTGTGGTGGGTGGTTGTTAATACATAAAATAATATAGTATTGCCTACAATTAAAACAGTGCATCGAACTTTATTGAACTCTTACAAATCCTTCAAAAAACTGGAGAGGAGTAAGAAGCAATTTGCTGTATGTACTTTCCTTATTCATAGGGAAGTCCTCGATTCTCACTCCGTTCTTTACGATGCTCGTGACGTTTACTTACTTTTAAGTTTGACAAAACTCTCATCTAAAATTCCACGTACATCGTGTTAACTCCTCTATAAAATAAACTCTTGTTTATAAACCGAAAAATACAGGCTCAAACACCACATATTTTTCCTTGCGTTCACACCGCAGTCTTTTAAGAAACCAGCGTAAGATGACCTTACAATCTACGTATTATATCCTATTCCATGTTCAGGTAGTGTGGGTCAAGGATTGTTGGTCGTTGTAAGCGAAGCAGTTTCATAAGTAACCATCCAACGCCCCCGCGTACTTAGAATAAATTTTCAATACTCTTGAATACGGATCGTTAGTTCTTTTCAAGGGTGCTCATGTTTACGCACTGGGCTTATCTGTGCGACGGAAACGCGAAAACAATATGGCGTCGGTGGGGACGGCAGCTTACACTGTATCTCCTTAATGGATATTTAATACTTTATTTAGAAGACCTTTGCGAGCCCCTCAATGATGTTTAAATGATTGATTACTGCTGTACAGTGTACCAAGAATTCAAAAACTATATTTATAACAACTACTGTATCTTCTATATAATTTTCGGCTCGTCTGCTACCATCTCTCATTTTTAGTTGTATGTATATCACGTTACGAGTCTTTTAAGTCTACTGTACAATAGAAACGACGAATATAGTAAACTTAGTTAACTAGTGGAATTACCAAGGTAACGAGTTATAACATCCTATGTCTCAAAGCAATTAGCACTTTGTTGTGCAGTGTAAACTATCCTAACTAGCACCATATTATGGACAGGCGTAGTATCTCACATACCATCAGATGAACGTCCCCTTACTTGTTTCGCTTCGTTGAATTATTAAAAAAAAAACTAAGTTATATTTATAACGTAAATCCATAATTATTATAAAATACTTAAATTGATTTACAGTCGTGTTGCTTTTCTCTTATCGATAATAAGATTTACATTTAGTTATTAATTTATTTACTATTATACATACTCATGTACGTTGTGCTGTGAGGCCTCCCACAAAGTGGACCGATGATCTGGTGAGAATAGCGGGAACCCACTAGATGCGAACACCGCGAGACCGATCGATGTGATCTTTAGGGGAGGCCTATGTCCATCAGTGACGTCTATCGGCTGATGATGATGATATTCATGTGCGAATTTAAGGTCGAACGGTGCCTCGTCTTAAATGTATATTTGGATTACTCCTGTAGCAAAAACTTTGTCCACTAACTCTAGTCATTAACCATATATTAAGTTAATTGTATGAGTAATGATCATACAACCTGTACATCCAATTCCGTACACCAAAACCGCAAACTCCGCTATCAATTGAAGTCCGCCCATCCGTGTTTCCTGTGCGTCGGTTGTGTTGCTTTTACGGCATATAAAAGTCAAGCTAGTTTCAACCGTATTAATATTTTAATAAAGTATATAATCGCTTAATTAAACGGGAGTACGTATAACTTTTCGTTACGAGATGCATAATTCTGCATTGTACATTATTTGCTGGCGGCACCAACGTTTTGTTTTGATTTGAATTATATCGGCGGGCAGAAATTGCATCTGTTGCGATACCTTTTGTAAAATGAATAATGATACTTTGTTATTACTATGTACTGTTATGGACTTGTAATTGCATATACAGCTTCATAAAAAAAATACTTATAATTGCAATAGAGAGTACAGTCCTACCAACAGTAGCAGGGACGTGTACAAAGTTTTCGGTTAGAGTTTCCTTAAGTGACAATAAGCTAGCTTATTGTCCGAATGTCTGACGGGTGATGGAGCAGTAAGGTCCTGGAATGGTGGCCGCGTAACCGACAAGGCCGATCGAATATCTATGAACGTTACGGGATACTGTTTGTAGCGGACAATACCGGTCTTAATGGAGTGGACAACTTTGAAAGAGGCCTACGACTATCAATGGCCTATTGGTATATGATTGTTGATGCATACCATACCCGAAACTTGTGCTTATTTAATAAAAATACCCTCACCAATTTGAACTCGGCATAGTTGCATACCTTTAGAGTGACTTAGTGATACAGATAGGTTTAAATAGTTTAGTAGGTATGCGATATTTCCCCCCGAACAGGTGCCCGCATTGTCGTGGCGGTGGGGCTTAGTAGCCGTAACTTGGTCTCCCCGTGGTGAAGCGAAGAGGAACCTACCCTGTCGGTCCGAAGCGGCCGCTCCAGATTAGAGCTCCTATTACAGCGAGCTCACCTCGGATGCGTACCGGTGGGCTGCAGGGGCGGCTTTATACTGCCCCTTGCAGCCGAGGTCAAGTCGCGGAGCGAGAGGAGAGACTACTAAGGATGTTAATATTAATAATATTAAATTAAACACCAAGCATACCATTAAAACAAGTTAAGACATAGTGAAGTTAATTAGCTGTTGGGTACTCCGTCATTACAGTGTCATACATCAGCTTAGTTCATCAGCAAACATGGGTATTATTAAGTAGTTGAAACGAGGGGGTAATAAATAATAAAATATATGATTTATCTTTATGGTTAAAAATCGGTTTTATTATATAAAATCAACGATATTTTACACGTGAAATATATACGAGTAACAGTTTGTTTGACGCGTCTATTCGATTACTCGCAGACGTGTTCGCGAACTGAGCGGCGCAACGAAGACAATAGACGTCTACGGAAAACAAGGCTACCTAGCTAGCTACATTATAGCTACACGTGTACAACTTATGTAGCTATAAACTTTGTTGTTCTTATCAAAGCACCAAAGACTATTTAATTTTCGTCGTCTTCAAGACGTTTCATTAATTCGTGAATTTGTAAGAACTTACCACTCGAGAGACTAAAATATCTTGTACCGTGTACAAAATTATAATATCAACTTAAACGTGTAAATATATAAAATTGTAACAAGTTTTCACACAACCCAACAGATGGCGCCACCATAAACAATAGATCACGCTATTGTTTATCATACATAGTGTAAATCCTTATAAGTATCGTGTATCTTTGTGTACATTGACTTTGCTCAACGAGTCATTACGGAGTATGCAATTAGATCCATTAAATGGATCTCTCTGGATCTTCGTAATATCAAGAATCGAGACAGTAGCCTATCACGGAGTATGCAACTGTATCCATCAATTGGATCTTCATAATACTTTTGTACTTAATAACTTGCTCTGTACTTTAAATAGCAGTTATTAACAATAATGCTAATTAACGTTGTGCGTGCACATTCCCTGAACGGATCGCTCTAAACCTAGTCCTTGCTTTGTTTATTTTTATTGGTATGTAAAATTCGGTCATTTGACACTCTGTTCGCTCTCGGTCTTGCTTCGAATATGGGATCTGATGTACTAAATGAACGATGAGCAGAAACGTTGCGGAGCAGTCCGTTCTAGTGTAGTAAAGGGAATTAGTTCTTTTAGTTCATAGTATGTGTACTACATAAACCTAGTACTAATACTACATGTATTGTCATTTTCCAAAGACCCCGCACCCCATCAAAAGACTTCTACAAAATATAAATGTACAGTGCCTTCTGGACCGCCTTAGGCCGCATCGAGGCACCCCATGCACTTCCCTTAGTGTATTTACGAATAATGTATATGTCCGAATATCCAACTTTATGTATACTTTAATTATTATACAACCGTTTCAGTATAATACACAGTAACAGCTGCGCACATACTCCTACCCCCATTTCGAATCTAACTTGTCACCGACACAAATTAAGATTGACAATTACCAATTACAGCCTAAATGCTAAATAATCTACTTCCTAAACTAATATAGCTAATATTCGGTCGGGGCCCATACAATCAATGTAGTCATCGTTATGAAATCATCTTTTTGAAGGAATTTAGTAATACTGCTACTATTATCATCCTGAACAGTGAAACCAACAGTGATACTCAAACGTTGAACTACAATCACATCAAACTATTATATATAAAATCCTTTGCACCAAAACTGAATCCCTTGCGTGTTCCAACGAAATCTCTTCTAAATGTTACGAGCGATTTCAGCACAAATTTACCAAGCACCGGTGTACCAGTGTATACGCTTTAATAGTTCTTACATTTGAAGAAATTAATTTTAAGAGTGTTCATTCGCGAGTGCACCATAACTTCGTTACATTATCTTAGAGTTTCCAAACCACTGACCAGTGAAGACCATTTGTTATAGACCTGCATTATACGCGCAATGTTCAACGTAAAAATTCTAAGTGAAGGTCCTACTTACAATGGTTGTACATCTAGGCATCCAATTTAGCTGAAGCCTCTCTTCCGTTCACTTGAATACTTTTACTTAAATGCTGAAACGAAATGAGGTATCCATGTTCACTGGTCAATATCTCTTCGATATAAATTATATACTATTTATATATGACAAGTATTTATTAAAGTTCTTAACACGCTAAAGTAGGAGTATATGTAGCTATAGACATTCTAAATAGGTGTAATTACCAGTCATATTATTATTGGTTATTGCACCATATATCATGAGTACGAGGAATGAGGCGTCTGAATTGTTCCGCCGAACCAGAGACAGGAAGGACTGCACCACGCTGATCGCCAACCTTCACCAGTTGGAGAAGCACTTTAAGAAGAAGAATCGCGAGTACAATGTGGTGGTGTACAAACATCCTAACTACAGCCGTATTTACTACAGTGACATCCTATTCATCTCTTCGCTTGGTTAAGTATGGTACTTTCATGTAGCGTAATTAGACATGAATATTAAACTCGTTTTTCTAATATTAGAATTTCTTATTAACTTTATCATGCTTATTTACTTAATAACACTGCACTGCCGTCTCTTACGACGCTTTACAGTAAAAAATAAATTGCATACAACGTACAAATCCCCCTGGATACGTATCCGATACGGCGCCGTGATAAAAAAGCAATTTGTATCACATAAAGTACCACACCGTTAGTTATAACCCACCAGCTGCCGCGAGGAAAATCCAACTTTATGTATATGTAAAAACTAGGTTTTTTTTATAGTTACATTTTTGCAACAAATCATCAATACAGGTCCTTGATCTCTTGACAAGTGTTACATTAGAACAAATGTTAAGATTGCTGGGAATTTTACTATTCACCCACCACATTGTGCTATATATATCATCAACCGATTGACGTCCACAGCTGGACATAGGCCTTTCCCATAGATTCCCTCCTCAATGTGGTAGGGATTTATGCCATTTCCCACCTTGCAAGCCTAATGCGGATTGATGGGAACCATAGCTTCGTTTGTTGATTAGCAGGGTGCACCACGAGCAGGCGAGATTGGCTTGGTTTCCGTAAGTTTTTGTGCGGGAACCCTTACACCCATTATGATATAGCATAAATAAATTAAGTTTTATGTATACATTTTTGACCTGGTATATTGGACCGTTAACGTAACTTCATATTTATGAATGTGTAGTACATTAAACTTTTACTATACTATATTAACGGTTAAATTGTTACCTTTTACAGTGTCTCACTTAACCGAAGGTTGGCTGGTAGAAAAAGCCTGGATGCATTTTAAGCCTACCTTCTATAAAGTATTATAATAAAGTAAAAAAAAGTTCAGGGGTCAGATTGAGAAAATTGCTCCGTTCTTCAGCTACACTTCAACTGATGGTTTTAATCTGTCCGTCTCCCTTGCCTAGTATTATTAATAAAGTCGAAAATCCAAATTTCTGATAGACAATCTCGTCTTTCTTAGTTCCTATAATTCAGCCGACTTTGCAAAATTAAAAACTTTCACATCCTTACATTATTATCAATTTATATCAACCCTAAAGAAATCTTTCAAATGGACGGTAGGAAACTATCCCGTCGTCGAGGTTTTGAATGCATCCTCCTGCATCTTCCTTAATGGAGGTATTGTGTCCCACGCTCCGATATTTCTGCTTTATACGGAGCTGCAAGACTTGTGAAGTTTCAAAGGAGCTTGGGGCGAGATTAATTTTACTAACAACATCCTTATTTTAATGAAATTTTAAGTTTAACGTCGCGTTTACTAAAACTATTTTTACGTCGAATTAATTTAACTTTGACAAGTTCATAAAATTGGAAATGTGTAGTTTGTTATTTGTAGTTACTACATCTCTAACATTATTTTTAACGTCGGTCTTTTTGATAACCTTTTAGATCATACTTATAATTTTCCATAGAAATTTTTTTGATTTTAATGTCTTCTTTTCCCGTTTCCTTTCCAATATATAATCGATCTCTTCGTTTAAAGCAATACATAGTACATACATACATCAGTCGTTAGACTCCCACTGCCGAGTACATTTCTCCATGTAGATTATAATTAACTAATTCATTACGACATGGTGGATGCGAAAATACTTTCCGATCATCGTCATTGCCAGCTATCGTTTATCCGCTGCTTGATATAGGCCTTTCCCATTGTCTTCTGTTCATTAGGAAGTATTGCCCACAAGTCACCCCGCTGGGCATGCCGGTAGACGACTGTAAAGTATTGGTAGGGATAGGGAGATGTGGGAGGAGTGAAGACTTAAAAAGAATGTTGCTAAATACACAGGAACATCGGGTAATGTAGGATGTTACTATTTGGAATATTATTGGGGGCAGAAAGGTAACAGCCGTGGTCTTCGGGTGCACGAACCCGCATTCATCCGACAGATGAACCCACGGGCTGGGTATGCTAATAATGGTAGCAGAAACATGCCGACCTTTGCTTACATTTTTCCTTCTTTACTCTCCTTTTACGACACGCTGAATGTAGGTAGCGGTGGGGATATTCTAACCCGTCTCCCACACAAACTCACAATATATGTATATCCTGCAAAAACATATCCTTAACGTCTACAGTTTCTAATAAAGTGATTTAGAAACACTTTACCACTCACGAGGCTTAATAGAAACTTTGTGCTCGAATCTAGAAGAGAAGTTTACCATTTTTTGTAGCATGTCTAAATAACCCAAAATGTTAGTTATGCAAGACAGTTAAGCAAGAGCTTATGTTTTAGTTTTGATAAATTTTTAAAGGTTTTAATAATATTTTAAACTTATCTGGTAACATATCAGCCATTCCGTGTCCTCGCATACTCTACCGTGCTGTAGAAAAAAGACAAACGAGCTGAATAGAAGTATTCGTTGAGCACGCTTATCAAGTATAATGTGCTAATAAATGTATCAGAAGAATCCTGATAATTTTTTTTGATATTAATATCTCCTTTGTATTTCAGTTGTATCCTGACCCCCCCCCCCCCGTCTTTCACACAATGAATTAGTATCCAAAGAAACCTTACCGTGTTCTTCTCATTAAAAGTAAAGGACTCATAACGGTGGATGTACTTAATCCCAATGTGACATAAGACAATATCCTCACTTAACACTTACGTCATGAAATAGACTTAGACGGTAGAGCGCGCTAATTCAGCAAAAGCTTATTTTCTATTCTCCTGAAGACCTACATTGTAGGCTCATACGCTTATGAAACCCTAGTGAATAAAGTATAATAAATATATTTCCTTTATTTATATATTAAACATTTGATATAATAAACCTGATGGTAAGCGATACGCCTGCCCCCACATCATCCCGTTTCGCTCGTCGATTTGAGACAAAATGATTAGTCTCATTACCGCAGCAATTACGCCAGCTACAGTACTCATCAAACCGGAACACGGTTACCGTTGCTCACAATAATTTGGCAGCAGGTATGGTACCTAGCTAAACGGTTTCCAGCAACAGACCCACCACTAGCATTTAAAGCCGTATATTAATTTGGTAGGCTGTTAACAGGCCGTGGACCGGGTCCATGAGCCCAGTATCAGATGAGCTGCAAGAGACAAAATGACTACCAAGCACTTATCAGAGAACAGAGTATAGGCTACTGTTACATTTATCTTGTAGAATAACATTATTTAAAGATAGTAAATTTTAACATAAAAAAGAATTTCATGTTTATCATTACTTACTGTAAATTAAAATTTACCAAAAAAAAAGATAATTAAAATATGTATATGTAATATGTTTTACCGTTTCTTTGGGACATTAATATGGTTAGCTGGTGGTAGAATTCTGTTGTCGGAGACTGTCTAGGTAGGTACTACCACCGCAACGCCCGTTACAACCGAAAAACAGTAGTTACCGTGTTCCGGGTTGAAGGTCGCTGTAGCTAGTGTAATTATGGGGATAGCGAGAGTCGTCTTACATCTGAAGGCGAGGATCACTTTGTTGTGGTGCTGTGTATATCATCTTCACTAGCGCTACATTATTATGGGTAAACGTATCACTTACCATCAGGTGTTTAATACTGTATATTTGATTAAATTTTATAAATAACTAAAGACATGCAAACTCCTCATAAGTTAGATAATATGTTATCGAGTGTTAACCGCGAGCGAAGTAGATCATATGTTATCATCATCATCATCAGCCGATAGATGTCCACAACTGAACATAGGCCTCTCCCAACTCTGGATGTGGGCACTGCGCTGCTCGCATCCAGTTGCTTTTCGCGACCTTCACTAGACAGTCGGCATGGCTTCCGGTACCGCCGGGCATTAAGTCCGTAGTTTGTATTCATGTGGAGATATTCGGGACATTTCCCACCACACTGGTCCAATGCGGTTTGGCGTAAGCCAGAACCTCTTGTTGATTAACAGCGAGCACTACAAGCAGGTGAAGTCGACTTGTGAGATGCCGCGCTTGTGCCCGCGACCTCTTCAAACTCCAAATGTGACTAATAATAATCTCCACATAACCGACTTCCCTCCAGAAGACAGTATCTTTTCGAACATTTCTCCCCGGAAACAAAAAAAAAGAAAGCTTTAGTGAGGTGTTCTGCGAGAATCTTTACGCCCCTCAGATATCACATATAACTTAGCTCCTATTAAGGAAGCAATATGCTCATCGAGTGCTCGTAGTTTGAATTAACATTTGCTCCAAGTGGTATACGGTCGGAGGCAGATAAATCAAATCCGGTATTAATTTTGCTACATACCCACATGAATATTAATGAGCCGGCATGCCTAGGCAGGCGTGTAACTAATGATTGTTAATGCCGTTGTAACTTAGCTACGTGAATGTATGTAGTTAACATTAGGAAACTATCCGCGGCAACATAAAATAAGTAATCCAATCGATTGCTTAATAAGTTAATCTAATAAAGATTAAATGGAAAACAATCCGATCAAACATTTGTATAGATATATTTACCGGAAGTACTCCCACCAATCCGCATTCGGTCAGAGTGGTGAAAAATGGCCCGAGTTCCCTCTATATGAACCGTTACAAACGCCGGGATCTTTCGAGGAGGCTTATGTCCAGCAGTGGACGTCTATCGGCTGATGATCATGATTATTTACCGGAAGTTAATAAATCACGTAGTAAATAATATTACATGTAACGCTCCACCATATTTTGTTTTTAACTACGAAACTTACTCTTAACAACGAGGCGTTAGAATGATATATACTGCACCACTGTGTGCTCGATGCCTTGAGACATAAGATGTAGAATCTCGTTACCCCAGTAATTATACTAGCAACAGCACCATTCAAACCAGACCACAGTAATGTTTTGTACACTACTGTTCGGTGACAGGAATAAGCGCCGTGGTGATACCTACCTAGACTGTCCCCGGCAACAGAAATCTGCCACTAATGGTTAGGTCTGCTGTACTGGTTTATTGGGTAACGAAAAACTCCACATCCTATGTCTCAAAGCGAGGAGCGCAACGTGGTGCAGTGTAGTATAACATCCTACCTTTTTTGATTATCGCGTGGGAAAAAGATAACCTGCTTCTGGGTAGAACACGTTATGTGGGAGCTGCTATCCACTAAAACCCCTGCGGTGGTATCTGTCAGTGCGTTAAGAAAGGCTTCGGGATCTTGTACGGAACGCAACGTTGCCTCCCTGCACTTTGCCTCCCTGCACTCTGGCTAAAACCACGTAAGGGCAAAGCCTTAGCACCCACGTTGTACTACGGCAAATACAAGACCACCATACATTTAGCTCGAGACCACAGGGCTGTATACATCCTTCCCAGCACCACGTCGTCATGGGCAGACGTATCACCTTCAGGTGAACATCCTTCTAATCTCATCGCTAGGTTAAATAAAAAAATTGAGTTCAGTGAATTGAATACAAGGCTCGCTTTGTTGCGAGACTTGTGGCGGTGGATCGCGTGCGCGGGGTGCGTGCCGCAAACAAATACATTATACGTATGGGCCGCATCCGAGGGGCGGCTTAACTGGATTACCATATTGATCGTTTGCAGACGCGTCCGAGCGGGCCCGCGACCGCTGCACTCTCGGAGGACGTCGCTACAGTCGCAAAACTCCACCTCAAATTCTACATACATCCTTCTTGCTCCTGCCCTTTTCCCAGCTATATGGTGTAAGCACAGTATGTACTTTTCTTCCTTATCCCTCTATCAGCCGTCATATCTGAATTCACACTTACACGTCACGTTTCACACAATCCATCCATACTTTCTCCGGTCTTCCTCTACACTTATAACCATCCACGTTTATTCTCATCATTTTCTTTGTCGTCCTTCATCCCTCCGCATAACATGCCCGTACCACGCTAACCTCTTGCTCCTCAACTTTGTCACTGGAACAACTTTCAGTCGTCGCACACTACTTTTTAGTGTCTGCAATAGGCGACGCGGTGGTATCTATGTAGACGGTCTCCGGCAACAAAGATCTACAACCAGTAAACTTTAACGAAACCGTTATCAGCTGAATGAATGTCAGGAGGTGCCTCAGGGTGAAAAGTCCATAATTTCTCTCAGGATCATGACATCATGATTATAAACAAAGATAACAAATAAGAAATGCGCGTTAAAATTTTCTACCCTTCGCATTGGTTGGTGCGACTAAGAGCTTGTACCGACCTTATTAATTTAACAGGCGTATTGTTTCCCAATATATCTTCGATCAGTGTAGAGATCTTTGAAGGAAAGCTTATGTCCCAGATATGGACCCGCTGATGACGAATTTAACGATATATCTTGATGGAGAGAACATTGAACAGCTTGAAATGAAATCCCGTTAAATCTCAAGCAATAATTTCCATTCTAAAAATGTAAACTAAATGCTTTGTGTATCAACTTTACCAGGTCGGTGTTGATGGCACCAAACCAGGTTATAGTGACAAGGTTGGCTTAGATATAAAGAATATTAGACAAGTAAATAATATGATCTTGCTGAATTTATCATTGGATTTTAATCTACAGTGCGATTTCATATAAAGAAAAGCCGATTAATATGTACTTGGCTCAGAATTACATGCTATAAGAGAAGTATGTCAGATAATCGAGGAATATATGTGAATGGATACCAGGACTTTCAGATAAATATATGAAACAGTATATATATACACAAAGCACCATCATTAGTCGGCGATAGCGAATTTTCATCTACAATATTTTTAATACGGTTTTTGATCATATTAATATTTTAATTGGGGTGTGAAGCACAAACAACTAGAACTCAAGCCAACCTCACCTGTTCGTGGTGCATTCTGCTAATCGAATGACTAGCGCCTTTCAAACCCCACTGGGCCAGCATGGTGGGACTTAATCCAAATCCCTCCTTACAAACGAAGATCGCGGAAAGCCGCTGGATGTGGCAACGCAGAATCGATCAACGTGTAAATGTTTAGGAGAGGCCTATGTCCAGCAATGGATGGATGATGATGATGAATACCTGCTTTGCAAATTTTAAAGGATTTCAGCAAATTAATACTTTAAACCGTTTTGTTATTATATTTTATATAGTTTCCCTACTTGTTTTTACTTAGAATTGTTTATCTGGTTTATCTATTATCAGTAATATTTATATCAGCTGTTCTTTTGCAATTCTGTCGATAATGTTTTTTATCGTATTCCTTTTAATTAAGCTAAAACTTGGTTAAAGTAACCAATTAGAACGTTACGCGATACCACTTCAACGTCCAATTTCAGTATATGTATGCATGATTAATATTCATGTAAGAAGTACTTAAGCAATTACGCATTCAAGTTCACACATTAATGCCACTTAAGTATTACGACTAATTGAAGTAGGTTCTAATAATATATTACAAGCTGTGTAAAGATTAATATACCGTTAGTATGATTTTTATAGAGCTAAGCTTATCTATTCAATGTCGTAAGTACGCCAATCTTCGGTAAGTCCGCCTTTTCAGCTGAACTCGATCCTTTGTCAGTAAGCATTATTCCACGTGGACGAAGATATTTTATGTTTAAAGCTTCAGTGTTTTTCCACTAAATTCATCCGTTAAACCTGAATCTATATATATAACAGAAATTTCCGCTTATGTAGAAACTCATCACGATATCACCAGAACCATAAGGCCTACAAACTAAATTTAGTAAGAATATTCATTTTGTCGAGTAAAGATTAGCTAAGAATGTATTATAGTACTCCAAAAGGAGTTAGTTGTCATAACCAGCAAAGCTGGTGATGAACAGCTATTCATATAACAAATAAAAGTCAAAATGAAATTCGATAGCAAAGTATATCACATATAAATCCACCCTTTAAGATACGAAAATTTAATTAAACTAAGAAGATAATTCTTGTAAACTTAACTTACCAAGTTACTATAAATATATCCAGAGAAGTTAATATATTGTCAACCGAAGAATTAATTAACTTCACGTTTTTAATGTTTGCAACAATAACGCGTTGTATGGGAGATTCTTTAAGAAATACAAAAGACTGCAGTATACATGTAAGAAGATTTTAATGAAACGGCAGCAGAATGCCGTGATGAAATTTGGATATTACACTAATTTAACTATAGACGATAACATTATCAGCCGTTATACGTCCACTGCTGGACCAAGGAGTACTCGAAAGACTAAACCAAAATACATATTATTAGCGATTCTTATTAACGTCACTCATATTATGTTCAATGATAATGTGTTCGTCGCTGTGTAGATAAAAAACACTTGCCACATTCCAACAAGTACAGGAGACTAGCATCGCATCTGCACGCTTGTCCGGCACATAACATACTAAATGTTGACGCACGCACTGGTTGCTTTTATACTATATTAACATATTGATTATTTACTACTACCCACATTAGTTGAAAGCCACATCAAAACTGACCGTCAACTTTGATCTGAAAGGAAACTCGACATTGCTTTATATAAACCATTCTTGATCCAATAACCTCACAGATGGCGCAATTGCCAACAATATATATATATATACATATATATATATACATATATATATATATATATTATTGGATACACATTAAGAAAAATTTTTGGTTACTCATATTGAGACTATGTTGTACCTTCATAAGTTAAGGCCCTGAGATACAAGCTCTGCTTAATTAGTTAGGGTTAGTTGTGCTTAGAGACATTATGTGTTCGAATATATTTCTAAAAGTTTGTATAAATTAATAAATATAATAAATAGATAAGTAATAATAAATATTTACTTTTGATTATTAAAAACATAAATGTACGAATTAATTCATAATTTTTCCATCTTTTTTTGTATTACGAATTGTTTTTCTTGTGGTGGATGTTTAAAAAGGGTTGATTTTACAAATTTTATATTTTATACAAGATTAATTAAATTTACTTATGTTTAATTAGCTGTTTGCTGTTCCTAAAACCTCGAGCTTCGCTGGCCGTAACACCTCGGTAACTCTTATTGGGGTAACATTTCGTATAATCCGTTCTTAGCTAACCTATACTCGGCAAAAGGGGTATTCGTAATTTCAAATCTCCAGCCCTTATGGTTCCAGAAATATCGTGAATAATATAAAAATTATGTATATACATACGTACATATATAATGTTTATATTATTCCTCCTTCAAGGCAGGATCTTTCTGAAGAACCCTTTAAACAAAAAAATCTGTACATTCTTTATTTTAATGATTCAAGCCTGTAATTAATGAAACATTATAATTTTTTTTTAAATTGTACTCAATACAGTATTTGAATTGATCAAAGCTTTATGCAGCGTTGTTATGTTGGTAAACAGTTCAATGCAACATAACAGATAGAGGTGCAGTAGACAAACACATAAATACCATTGTCAGTGCAATATTGTGTGTGCAATCCGGTTGTAGAGTATACAATAGCTCGCCCATGCGAATGCAATTAGGTTAGACGTTCGATCCTATCTCTCTTCATAATGTAAGCCTTTATATCATTGATGATATTGCAAGATGTTCATGCGGAGTTCGCGGATTTTATTCCATAGCCAAAATTACCTAACACGGTTTGGATGAATGTGTTCCAGTTAAGTATATGGCAGAGCATTCTTTACGAGCACTCATTTTCACTTCATAGTTATGGAACTTAGGTCAAGTTTTAGTTCATTGTATACAGAATTACCGGTGGTAGGTCTCTATTGCCGGAGACTGTCTAGATAGACACCGCAGCTCATATTCCTAATACTAAACAATGGTGTACAAATATTACCGTGTGGCGAATTTAACAACGCTGTAGCCAGTGAAATTACTGTGGTAACAAGACGTAACATCTTATGTCTTAAGGCGAGGAGCACAATTGGCGCTGTATATATCATCCTAGATAGCGCCATTTTGTTATGGGCAGGAGTATTGTTTACCAGCAGCTGAACGTCTCGTAGCAAGCAGTACGTTCTCCGGAAGTCAGTATGGGACATGTGTTACCCCAGTAATTTCACTAGCTACAAAGACCTAAGAATCCGGAATACAATAACGTTTTTACACTACTGTCGGCAGAAATAGGAGCTCTGGTGGTACACCTGTAGACACGGCCTCCGACAAGAGATACCTACCACCATTAAATTCAATTATTCTTACTAATCAATTAGTGTTAAATCCGAAATCTATAATCTAGGTCAACAAATATAGATGTCATGTTATCTGAGAGCCGACTGATCAGTCGTGTTGAACACTGATTAACATTATCAATATCGATTCAGTATACTAAGTAATGGTTAATAACTTTGTTAGCCTCCTTACTTGTTAACTTAACTTATTGTTGACTTTAATTGTTAAAAGCAAAATTCGATTCATTTTATAACTCATTCTGTATATAATTAATATATAGATCTTTCATCTTAAAATTACAAGTGTTTTATTAAAGTTTCCGGTCCTGTGTTAAGTAAGGACATCTTCATTAAAAGCGCTTTCTGGTTTTTAAGCGTAAGATAAATTTTTTCATCGAGGGAAATTCTTTATGAGAAACTCTGCTTCTGGGAAAAGAACACAAGCAAAGCAACGACAGACAAGGTTCCGTGGACTTTATACCCACTGATACTCCGTCGGTGGTCATCTTCGGTGCATTTTGGGAGGTCCTGTTACCGCTCTGCATTACGTCCAAGCTGGGAGGGCAGTTACTCTCTAGCACCCTCGCTTAGATACGACAAACACCTCGTCCACCACCTCGTACCTGTCGCCGATCCAGGGCTTGCTGTGTCATATTTTTAATACCTTGAGTCTACAGGACAATGGGTGCAAGTGCATGTCTAACATAGTACCAGTACGAGCTGTATCAAATATATAAGTTAAATATCGTGAAGTCTATCAAAATCTGGATTCATGGTTGGGGTAGTTTGCTTGGAAGTATAATAGCGGTAGATTCCCACCTCTTTTCGAATCGATCTATTAGAGGTAGTTTAGTCCTCTCGGTCACTGAATGCCGTATATAGTTTTAATAATTTTGCTTCATTCAAATTACAGCAATTAAAGAGAGCCCAAAGCATGCATTGGTCTATATACAACCTATAGAATTAAAAATGACAAAGAAAACTGCTCTTTTCTTGATGTTGGTCCCTTTTAGTCGCCTTTTACGACAGGCAGGGGTTAGAGTAGGGATATTCTAAACCGTCTCCTGCACAGTTTACGATGCTCTCCGAGTAGTCCGAGATAGGATGAGATGGCGAAGTATCATGAAGACAAAAGTATGGACACGAGGAATACGATTTGAAAAAGAGGATCAAAAAGTTGCGGCTATTGTGTGCTAGACATATTGCAAGAATGGGATGGCAATGAGCCTTTGCGTATATTGGAAAATCTGCAAGAGGATCATTGAATGTCAGGTTTAAGATTGAGAGTAAACCCAGACAGAAAGACCTCAAGAAATCTACTAGAGGAGCACAGAAAAGGTAGTAAAAGTTATAATTATATTTTATGGGATTCAATTTCAAATAGCATGGTGCCTAGAGGATGTTAAGAGAACATTGATTAGTAAGTAACGTTTAGAAATGTTCCAAAATCGTATACATTGGAGGCTCTATTTTCAGATTGGAAATAAAAAGAGTAATTTTACCACCCTATTGGATAATCCGGTGGCTACAATATTTTTTTATTTACATTTCGCACGCGTGCACCCGTCATTTGTAATCCAAGTATAATTGAGAGTTATGTAAATTCGGCGCTGCGGTAATCGCGGTTAAAAAATTGGTTCACCGTTATAATTCTAGTGATTGATGGATTTGCTGGACTAAGGTTTTTTAATAATTCATTTTATGTACATTGGCACTAAGCAGAAGCCGTTACAGTAGAGTTCAAAAAAGTTCAAAGAAGTTCTAGATTACGATAAAACAGATTATTGCAAGAAAATTGATAAATTTCAAAAAGCATGGCTTTAGTGTGTTTCTCATTCACCAACTCGCTCTTGACGTACAAACATACAATACTCTGTGAGATAATTCTTAAATTATTTTTATTATTATAGTAAACCGAGAAACTAATAAATTATGTGGAAATTTTCAAGAAGTGTTGTGTAAGGTCGATATGGAGGTTTTTGAAGGATTCCATCTAGCTGTGAATAAAGGCTGACGATGATGATAATGATATAATGATTTTTAACCCAATCAATATAACAAGAAATGTATACCATGTTGATGTTATCAAAGATAATACATGCATGACGGAGAAGTTTAGAAGCGCAGACATCGGCAGCCGTTTTCATTTCTTCCTCGATCAGTTTACATTCACAATCGTCTTCTAATTCTTCTTCTTAATGTGACTCTCCAACTAGTGAAGGTTGGCGATCAGCGTGGTACAATCCTCTCCGTCTCTGGTTCGGCGGAACAATTCCGACACCTCAGATGTACCAGTCCATTTCCTGATATTCCTCAACCATGACTTTTTCCTTCTCCCCACCTTTCATTTTCCATAAACTTTACCCATTATAATTAACAATAGTTTAGATCATCTATAAGCTAGATATAGAAGAAATATATAAGAAACATAAGGATAAAGACAGAAAAAACATGATTGCTTTCTTCTATGTCTACATCAGATAAAGACATGTCAAAAAAAAAAAAGAAAATATAAATTATTTTCCTTTAGATAATTTAAGTATATTGATTTGATTCACATACATTTATGACCTATTTTCTATTAAAACCATATCAGCTAATTATTACTGTTCTGTATTACGCGTGGTAGTATATAAATATAATTTTCATTTGAAATTGAAATTTTCGGAATCGTAAAAAGGCTTGCACGTTACACCAAATATCTAATGACACCATTTCATGTTTCCGCCACACATTAGCCCGTCGGATGGCGTACACATTACATTAAAAATTCCGCACAACGGGAGATAAATCTACAGGCCACTACCCGCTGGGGGCTACCAGGGACAGGTGTTGTTATTTTTGGGACCCCGGAAATTGGACAGTCACTTTAATTTTGGTAACATTACTTTGATTTATGGTTCCGCGAATGGGCTTTGGATAATGAAGAACGTTGCGTGGTTTAAACAATTTTATTCGGCTGAATTTTGTTTTGTTACACGTTCTGCCATTTTTTTTCCACATCAAATAGAGCTTATGTTGTTTTTCCTTGTTAAACTGAAATTAGTCATCAAATCATTGCAACCTTAAGAATATTTCGTTAGACGAATGATATTTTTTTATTATAGTTCAATCTACAATACTTTGAATCCATATATTTACTATATCAGATTTGTGAAAACTTTTTTTTCTAGTACTGGGTTTATAAATTTCAATTATAAACACATTGTTGTAAAGTTCTCCTCATAGATGGCGTTGTTATCAATTGAAAATTTATCTCGTTTTATTATTTCTTAATATTTTTTATATATTTTATTATAACTGTTTTTATATCTAAATTAACAATAAAAATTTTTATCACGAATTTCTTAACTTTTTGTAATTGGTTGAGTAATTCACAAGCTTCAGCAAGAGCAGAGTGGCGCAGTGGAAGCGTGCTGGGCCCATAACCCAGAGGTCCGTGGATCGAAACCACGCTCTGCTATGACGACTTTTTGTTCTACCTTTTTGAGATTTATTTCTGTAGCAACTTTTTTGAAAAATTTTACTATTTAATTCAAAATTTTTGAATGTTTATTAAACATTTAAAATTTTTTTATTTACTCAATGCTAAAGGTCATGGATGTTGTTGTAACTTTTATTTTTTTCTCATTCTTACAGCTCATGTTAGATCATCGTTTAATTAGGATTAATTAACAAGAGACCTTAATTTTGAACAAGAAATTTATTAATTATACTAAGTAAGTAAGTAAATTCAAAAGTCAAATTTAATACTGTAACTTATATCTATGAAATCTTTCGTTTCTTGATTGAGCAAAATTCAGTCAGAGTACAGTGTAATTCGCAATACTTGCTATACTTTGAGGCGGACTTCCAAAAATTTTGGTGTTTTTTTTTTATATTACACTTGATCTTAGTTTCACATGGTACTGACAACGAAGCTGTGGATGGTGAAGTGTACTCGCCCTCTTTCGTAAGTCAGCAGTAATGCTGTTTCAATGTTTAATTAAATAAATCAGTGATATGTTTGAAGCACATACTAAGAATATTTGTAAGGAGGTTTTAAGATGTTTTAAGAAGTGAGTAAGTAAGAAGTAAGAAGACGAACCCACCATGAAACTTAATGATGAATAAAACCTTACGGAAGCTACTTATAATGCCATTACAGTATTTTAAGTCGTCCTCGGCGAATGAAGTAAACGACTTAATAGCTTCTCTAGCAACTAATTGGGCTCTTGTACATCGCTAGTTCAGCCGCCTTGAAATATATAGACACCCGGCTACACTTTGACGTGTAGTACAAGCGACAAGCGTATCAGTGTTACATATATATAAAAAATATTTGAAATAATATATTATTGAATACCTTTCGCTATTTGTTATCTACAGACTAAAATACTAATGTTTAAACTTACCAAATCTATCCAATAATACCTTCATATTTTTCAATCAAAAGCAAAAAAAGCAATTAAAAGAAGATTCGTCCTCCCTTATTTGCATTTCAAATTCTCTTAATATTTATATAATATATAAACTATAGAAGAACGTATAAACTATACACCTACTGAGATATTACAAAAAAAATATTATCAAAATAAAGTTTACTTACGTTCATTGTTTCAATTAAACATACTTCTTATTTGAACAGTGTTTGTTCTTTAGGTAAGCTTACACATCAGTCATGGAGCAATGCAAGCGGAAACGATGATGTCATATTTTGACTAAATCGTTATCATCGTTTACAAATATCTAAAAAAAAAAATTGCCTCATTATAGATAAAATCGCTGTAAGCTTATTATTGAAACTGGTGGCAATAATTTTAGATGCATTACCTCGGGCGCCATGAGTCCTTCTTATCTCTTAAGGTTGGAGTGTTAAATGATTCACCAGCTCGGGTGCTACAATGGCCAGTCTGAACTGGGAGGAAGTCTCTTCCACGTTCACTCTGGCCATGATTCTCTATTTACAACGTACAATAACAAGTTCATCGTCGGTTTAGAAACTATAAAATAATAAAATTAATAAATATATATATAAATAGAAGAAAACACTAAAAATTATTACCACGCTAGTAATATTCATGTTTTTCCTTGGAAGGTTATTTTAGAACTGTTATTATCAGCTCCAGTGTACAAGGTTAGAGCTTACGAGACCTACATCGTCTCAATGAAAAACTAAGTAAGCAAACACTGACGGCAACAACCCTTTTCTGTTTTAATTAATTAATTTATTTACTAAAACAAAAACATTCATCAAAGGATATTTCCCGACGGTCCCACACTAGGCAACACTAACCTATAGGGACTCGTTTCGCTTAGTTTATATCTATTAACTTTACTGCATTCAAGTTTAATAAACAACTGATAATTTTAATATCTTATACAAAATAATATAAATACTGATGTGCTTATATATATGTGTTTATGTTTTTTACGATCTTGCCTCCCTGGTTATCCCAATTTTATTGTGAACTTGTTTTCCTACGATCCGTTGTTCATCATATAAGTATTCCAAACAAACACGCTTTGTTATCTTCAAGTTATTTAATAATTTTTGAAACTGAGGTCAAATATTGTTCATTGCATAAAAGAATTATTTTATAAGATGTTCAACTCTTTGTTCATGACAACAGCAGAGGAGTGGAACAGCTTGCCGGCGGCGGTGTTCCCGTCCAAATATCGGTATCTTCAAAAAAAGAGTGAATAGACTGATACTAGGTTAGTTTGCCTTACCATCACAGACCACATCGCCACTTAACATCAGATGGAATCGTGGTCAAGCGCTAACCTTCAGGATATTAAAAAACTATAATTTTTTTATCATCAAGATCAAATATCATATCAGTAAGTGAAAGATATTTAAATATTCTGATTATTCTTTGTGTAAACCTCTTAAGCAATGTTCAAGATGTGTGCAACAAAGTTGGTACTAAGTGAATTTTTATCTCGATGTTCGCTTAAGAAAATTATATTATAAAGTCGCGTTTTTGTAAGAATCCTCTCTAATGGAATTGCATTGAAATATTAATACTTAACTAAGTTTTGCAACTTTACATTTAATAATTGCTTTAAGCAAAACAAGTGGGTGTAATTTCTTTAGTAATTAGCCGCTACGCAAACTTATTACGTATTTTCGGTATTCACGTTAAGTTATATTAAAGTAATTGAATTTTTAGTTAAGTAATATTTTTTGTTACCAGGTAATAATATGATTATTTTAGAAGCTTAAAGATTAAATGAAACTTTACAATTAGCTGTAACACTTTGTTATAAAGCTGTGAAACCATGACCTTAATATTCTCAAGCGCATATTGGCGAAGTGGGATTAAGTTTCCAACGTACCGCCCACCACTTTAAAAAGATCTTCACATATTAGCTTAGATTGAATTTTAGGTTAGACTGAACTGATGCTCTTGGGGATCGTTTTATTCAGTCCTTGGAAGAAGCAATGAAAGCATAACACAAGGAGACTTCTACAAACGCTGATAACAATCACCAAGGGGATTTAGTGAGCAAAAACGTAACCCTGACTTCCATCCATTATATTTTCTTCTCATCGTCATAAAAGGAATAGTACGTTGATGTTTAAGCAAAGGGTGAAATTAAGAATTTCTTTCAGCGTGCCGTTTCCGAGCAACGGTTCGCAGAGTTATTATAGAATTTGAAATAAGCCGTCACGAGCCAGCGTTTAAAATATTGAGAGAGGCAAATTGATATTTTAATGACTCCCCATTGAAATTTATTCAGCGTTCAATGTTATTGAAAATTTTTAATGAAACCTTTTCTTGCTTCTCCACCGATTTTTTATTTTGAAATTGGACTTTATTTGTGAAAATAAATCCACTTGATCGTCACAACTTAAACTACTTTTTTCCTAGCATAAAGTAGAAAGGAACAATATGTCATGCGTAAGCAATAGTGTGACGATGTCATCATCATCAGCCGATAGACGTCCACTGAAGGATATATGCCTCCCCCAAAGATCTCCACGTTTGTAGAGGTTTATATGGGTGGTGTTTGAGCCATTTCCCACCACGTTATCCTAAGGCAGGTTGTGAGAGCCACAGCCTCGTTTGCTGATTAGCAGGGTACACCGCGACCAAATGAGGTTGGCTTAGGTCTCGTGAGTTGTTGTTCGGGATCCCTTACACCCCCGTGTGTGAGACGATGTAAGGAGTTGAAAAGGCTTTATTGTTGCATTGGCAACTGACTTGAGAAGAATAGCTGAAGACCGTATTAGTATTTTATATCTGACTACCAAGCTTGAGTTTGAAGAAACTACCATGTGATGATCATGATAAAGTGGAAGATGGAACTACAAATAACATCGACATTTTAATCTATATATATACATTTCGATGCAGAGATCCGTGACGATCTGTGGAACCATAACGCTCGGAGACTTGACATTTTGTAGGAATATTCCTTTTGCAGGATATAAGTCAGCTAAGAAGGGATTTTAAAAATGGTTGTCTCCAAAAGGAGTCGCGTGGGGGTTCATGACAGGGTTTGATTCGAAAAGCCGCGGGTTGCCCTCGAGTGGGAATATTTCTGACAAATTTCAAGTCTAGATTTCAAATCTAATTCTATGTTACTGCCAGCAAAGAGGACAAGGAATAATAATTTTATAAGTAATTTTTTTACTGATGTATCAAAATATATCCCTTATAGTTAAAACGGAGCGTAGGGGCTGGAAGGTACTGAGTTGTGCGTTTGCTTTCTTCCAGCCTGGTTCCGTACATACAGTGGATTTGATTGCTAACGAAAATTACACCCTCACGTTTACATAGTATGGGGAAGTCTTGTTTAATACAATGATGTCTTATTGGATGCTTGTTGGCGACAATAACAGCTGCGGTAGTACCAAGACGGTCTTCGGCAGTTAGACTTACCACGAGCACTAGACTCTGTAGACTAGACTACCTGTAGAAGATTGTAACTTATCTCCATTTACACAAATTTTTCTTTAATATTCGTACACAAGTTTAGTTATTCACGTCGTATTTCCCCGGCCGCAGATTGTCACAGATGTTGCGCGGTTTTGCGACACTTTTTCATACTAATTGCAGCGGGCTGCGAGTGCCGGCGGATGCACGGTTTTGGTGAACAGCCAACCGTTGTGCATGCAAACACTAAACACATCGAAAATCGTTTTTATAGCTTTCAACGTAAAGCGCATTATGAAACATCATGAAACGTGTCGCGTTTGAAATAACATCAATATATATATATATATATATATATATATATATGTCTGTGTGAAATAACTATATTAATTAAATTAATAGAGTGGGGCGGGAGTGAAACCGCAGCGGATGCGGTTCCCTGTTTAACGTGAGCTAGCGTTTATTCGATTTACTGGCACACTTATATCTTGCGGTATATTAACAATGAAAATTTAACTATTTACGTAGCTTTGTGTACAATTTTTTTTTAATACGATTAGTCATACCTTCGCGTGATGGTAAGCGCTACCCCCCGTCTATAACAACGTGACACTATTTAGGATATACACCGCACATTATGCTTATGGGCACTGGATAGTGCCGCTATATATCCTAAAATTAATGTAATTATATGTCAGTATGTCGATCGATGTATAGATAGATCTTTGGAGAGGCCTATGTCCAGCTGTGGACGTCTATCGGCTGATGATGTGATATGACATAAAATGAAGATTATTAAACATCAGTGCAGTTACGTTGATACTTTGTTCTTTCAAAAATCAACACGATCAAGGATAAAATGAAGTAAGTCTTTTTGTTTAAAACTATCCTAATATAATAAAAAAGTGACAAATTATTCAATATTTGTATTAATAATTAAAACAGTCTTATCAAATGATAATACAGCTAAGGTATAAAAAAATTCAATGGCACTGAGAGCGAATTATATCTATATATATATATATGAGTTTTTTTCTTATCATCATCAGGTGCCCTCTTCAAACTGAAGTGTAGCGATTAGATTGAGAAAACCTATTCGATCTTCAACTATTCTTTTTAACTGATGGTATTTAAACCCATTCCACTCCTTTATGTCGTCAAACTCTTTCTTGACCTGTCTACCAGGTGCACATTTTCCAGGAATTTAGTCCGACAGGATTGACCTTGGGAACTCATGAAGGGATCCTCTTTGAAGGTGTCCGAAAAATGCAACCTTTCTTTGCATGACGGTTGTCATCAGCCTGCGTTTGCAGTTAGCTCTCTCAAGGACTTGAGCATTGAAGACAATGCTTAAGTCCAAAATTTTCATCTATGATGAAACTTATCACGACATCTCCGGAACCATGAGGCCTGGAGACTTGAAATTTGGTAGGAATATTACTTTTGCCGAGTGTAAGTAAAATAAGAACGGATTTTTCAAATTTTTTTCCTCAAAGAAAGTTGGATGGTTCGGCCATGTAGAAAGAATAGATGAAAGAAGATTAACTAAAGAGGTATACAAGGTAAGAATGATTGGCAAAATCGGTGTAGGTCGACCTAGGCGGATATATTTCAATCAACTCGAAGATGTCCTAAAAAAAGGCCGGGTCAAGAGTACTCGCAACCGACGAGCATGCATGAAGACGCTCATGAAAGTGAAGGAAGCGAGAGAGGCGTGCCAGGATCGTAGCAAGTGAAGAGAGGTGGTTTCTGCCTACCCCACTGGGAACGAGGCGTGATATATATGTATGTACGTAAAGAGAGTTGCGGAGGTACCACGGCCAATAAAGCGGGCGAGGAGCAGCTAGTCGACTAAATAGGAAAATATAAATTGTAATTTGAGTGATATCAGTTATCGTAGTGCATTCAGCATTCGAGATGAAGAAAAGATAAATCACAAAAAAGCACTCAAGAGCCTGTGTGTATTTTGTATATACTGTTGCATTAAAAGTATACTAAATATAACGTAGATCCTATTTGCTTGAGGTACAGTAACCAGACAGCCGTCCACAGAGGGTTAATACTATATTTTTTTTTGTTGCAGATAATCCAAATGATAATTAAACTTAACCGAGAATCCCTCACAAAAGTAACATTAAAAAAATCCCACTGCATTTTAAAAAAAAAAATACCTCTTGGAATATTCTCTTCTCAGATCATCTTACCATATTTTCCTTATCGCGGCAAATGAGAAGATCAACATACCATCATTATGTATACACGAATAAAGTAATGTAAACGTTTACTTAACAAAAAAAAGGCAAAGCGATTGCAATTTGAAACCGTTATGTTTGGAGATGTTAGCGATAATTTTAAGCGACGAGATGAGTGAGACGTTCACGTAATTTTAAGTGGAGAAGGAATCAAGTTTTTTTGACGTCTTCTAATCATAACACTTAACATACTGGAACGTCACTTTAGTATAGTTAGGTCTTCGGCAATAGACATCTGTCTCTTATTGGTTATAAATTTATAATATATTCTTTTTAATACTCGTTAACTTAGTGATAAATGACTTTCTTTTGAGATTTGAAAGAAAATTCTACTTTGTGAAAATTAATTTCCTTTATAAAACCATTTCATTAATAAAAGTTTTAAAATTTATATTTTATAATCGTTTCCGCTAGATTAGCCCTCTCCTATGAAAAACGGAAAGAAACTCAGAATCTTTCTTTATAACATCATTATATTATAAAAACATTTTTGAGTATAGTATACTAGCTGGTCACCGCCCGCTTCACTGGCCACAATATAGAATTAAATTTGAAATTTAGACTTGAAATTTGTCAGAAATATTCTCACGTAGCGGCAACCCGTCACCTTGAGGGCCAGTTTCCGTTATTAATACCCCCGCAACTTTTTTTAAGGGCAACATTTCGCAAAATCCATTCTTAACTGACCTATACTCGGCAAAAGGAATATGTCTACCAAATTTCAAGTCTCCAGGCCTTTTGGTTTCAGAGATATCTTAATGAGTCTACATCAGTGGAAATGTCATATATATATATATATATATATATACATAAATATACTCTTATATATAATAGAATATTTACAATATCACAGTGTTATGCCATCATTAGTGGAACATTTATACTATCAAGAGGCAGTAAAATTAATACCCACATTAGCTTTTTGATACAAAGCTATATACTGGGGTGTAAGGGGTCCTTCACAACAACACGCGGGACCAAAGCCAACCTCACCTGCTCGTGGTGCGCCCTGCTAATCAACAAACGAGGATCTGACTCCCGCCAACGCGCATTGGGCTAGGGTGGTAAGAAGTGACCTAAATCCCCCAAATGAAACCCTACATACGACAGTCCCTAGTGCTCAGCGGTACCGGAGCCCATGCTGACTGTATGTGGAGATTTTCGGAGAGGCCTATGTCCAGCAGTGGACGTTTATCAACTGATGATGATGAGCTATATACTTCAATACTCACTCCATGAGCCGTGCTCCCGTTGACATGCAGAGAAGGACTGACAAAGCATCACAGCGGGTATAACAGTACTGCCATACACAAGTGTTACCAACGTAAGCAAGTTTACTGGTCGTAGGTCTCTCTTGCTGGAGACAACATAGGTAAATACCACCGCAGCGCCTATTGTGATCAACAAACAGTATTACTGTGTTCCGGTAAGGCGCTGTAGCTAGTGTAATTGTTGGGATAACGAGGCTCAACATCTCATGTCTCTAGATGACGACCACAATGTGGTGTAACACGTAATATTCTACCTAGCGCATTGTTATAGGCAGGCGTATCACTTAACATCAGGTGAACGTTTCACTAGTATCGTCGCCTCGTTCAGTAAAAAAAGCAGTACACCCTTTAGATACAAATATATATAAGTAATATAGTGTTGAAGAATTGTTTGTAATATTATTTACTGTACTGCTTAACTAGTTAAAGTTATATACTTCAAATACTTCTTCGGCAGTCGTTTAACTTTTTAGTTATTTTAGAAAGTTATTTAATGTTAAGTTTATATAGTTATTTGTAATTTAATAGTAGTGTAGGTTTAGCTTAGCAACCTTCGCACGACTCCGCCCCGTGTGGCAATCACAGAAATTATCACGTCGTGTTAAGGTTAAAATATTCCAGTCTAACCTTTAATCCGTACTGCTGTATGGCTGTGGGACGTGGAAGGTCACCAAGATCATTTGCACCAGCTCCAGGTCTCCGACAACCGCTGTCTTCGCCGAATTCTCGGCATTCACTGGCCAGAGAAAATCTCTAATGAAAACCTCCTGGAGCTCGGCCCTGAATATCCAATCTATTTACAAATCGGGCGTCAACAATGGATGTGGATTGGCCATATTCTACGAAGAGATCCCAATCATATTCCCAAGCAGGCGCTTGATTGGAATCTGCAAGGAAAAACAAGACTGGTCGTCCCAGAGAGACGTAGCGTCGCACAGTTGTAAAGGTGAAGAAGATCGGAAAGACGTGGGATGAGAGTAAGAGTGAAGCTCAAGAGGGAAAGAGATGGATAATCACTGTGGACTCCCTTTGCCCTAAGGATGATAATGAAAAACGAAATGTAGGTTTTGTTTTAAACCTAATTACTCAACTGAAGTAAACAGCGTGAATCCAATGTCGAATAGTGACTAGTTCATTACTCTCAAGGTCTCTGCCAATTTGCCGCTGTGTGTGGGTGATTTCTCTTTCAATATTTCCTTCGCTTTACTCGTTCTGGTGTGACGAGCCAAATTACACTGTATTAACATGCAGTTAGAATATAATTTGGAGCGAGCGCTGTCTTCGCTTAGAGTTTTATTTGGACCGTTTGAATAGATAATGATATCGTGGGCGCTAGACTGGTTTAGATAATTTGCTGCGTACTGTTGCCGATTTCTTGTCGGCGCAATTCAATAGATGAATCATTTTTTTTTTTTATTGTTGTAATTTTTGCGAAACTACAACACTACCGTGACATTGCGCGATAAAAAGTTTCCGAATAGTATTTTAATTGATTTCTATTTCAGGTTTGTTTTTCTTTTAAGTAAATATCAAAACTAATATTATTAATCAAAACTTCTGTTCAGTGATATTACTATTAGAAAGCGATAATATGGGATTATTCAATTATAATGTATTTTTCCTACTTCTTTCTCACTTCATGATTATATTATTGATAGTATTATATTGATGAGTATAACTGTTTTTTTTTTAAATGTACTACAAATGTAAAGAGACATTGGTTTTTCTTGTATAAATTAAAAATCTTTCTACTCATTAAGTAATAGTTAAGTATAGGCCTTTGGATGCTTATGTTAACAAGTGGGACGATAATAGGCTTACATATTGATGATGATGATAAGGATTTAATTTATTTATCCTAGTACTCTGAGAAATTCATTTCAATACTCGAAATTAAGTTCTTTAGTCAAGTTCTGTAATAAGAAACGAATCCAACAAATACATTCGTTTAAGTCAACGATAAGTTAATTGATTAAGCAATGCTAAGCTAAATAACAATGAACACTTAGTGAAAATCTCACTTGAATTTGCGTGGGTTAGTTATTTTAACATTTTACGTATGTTTTTATTTTAATAGAGAAAAATATTTGTATGAATGCAATGAAAAATTACTTAAGTGTTTTTACATACATAGACGTTTATATAGAATTCTGGATAAATATCTATATCACCTTCCATTTTCCACCACCTATTTTGGATGGTGATAAGGATTTCTCCATTCTTTTCAAAGAAATATTACATTTATATTGTATATGTTTTTTATTTTACGCAGCGACGAGAGGAGATGGAAGTTCTCCTGATGGTAAGTATTAAGGACGCCCATAACAACAGTGGTGCTGGTTAGGATGACATACAAAGCAGCATATTGTGCTTGTAACCTCGAGACATAAGATGTAGTCGTGTTGCCCCAGTAATTTCACTAGCTAGAGCGCCCTTCAAACCGGTACATGGTAATGTTTCCATACTGATGTTGGACGGCAGAAAGAAGAGCTGCTATGGTATCTATATACACGGTTTCCGCCAACAAAGACCTGCCACCAATGGTACCGTAGCATCTGGCCCCATAAGAGTATTGACTGATCCCGGATGTACATATATGAGAGCTGGAGTATTCAGGGTGAGAACACTTCATCATCACTAAACCTCATTTAAAATTGAGATAGATGTTAGTCTATAGACTGTATATAAAGTTTAGATATCCTAAAGCGCTAACCGAGTATTGGAAAGACAAGGTCTCTTCTGCAGGACACTGTCTAAGTTGGTACCACCGCAGCGCCTATTTCCATTACTGTGTTCCGGTTTGAAAAGCGTTGCAGCTGGTGTTATTACGATACGTAACTTCTTATTTTTCAAAGCGACGAGTACAATGTGGTGGTGTGTACCAACCTGACTAACGGCACGTTGTTATGGGCAGGCGTATCACTTACTATCAAGTGAATATAGCGAATATACACTATAATATATAAATGCATATATTTGTTTGAATTTTAATTACAGCTCTTTGTAACGATTGTGTTCGGCTTCCAAATATATTAGGCATCATTATTTAAACTAATGTTCAAAGTATTTACTGTGCATTCGTCATTTTTATTAACCTGGAACAAAGTAATTATAATATTATAGTTAATTTATTTTTTTGAATTTCATAGATCCTTCATTTTATTTCGTCATCATCATCAGCCGATAAACGTCGACTGCTGGACACAGGTCTCCACCAAAGATCTCCACATCGACCGGTCCCGAGTTTTATTTATAATTAACTTTTATAAAT
Organism: Ornithoptera alexandrae; assembly: GCA_029030555.1. Classification (NCBI taxonomy): domain Eukaryota; kingdom Metazoa; phylum Arthropoda; class Insecta; order Lepidoptera; family Papilionidae; genus Ornithoptera; species Ornithoptera alexandrae. The sequence continues at coordinate 2,658,797 of JARDVY010000007.1, read as the reverse complement.
ATTATGATTTTGCGTCATTTATGCGGTTGCTATGGCAACGGTTGCTATAGAAGTCATTTGCGGTTGCTCTAAAGGAATATTTTAGACAAATTTCAAGTCCAATTTTATATTACGGCCAACGAAGTGAAAAAGGAACAGCTAGTATCTGTATCTTTTTCTTCCTCTTAAAGTGCCTCTCCAACTAGTGAGGGTTGGCGATCAACGTGGTACAATCCTTTGTCTCTGGTTCGGCGGAACAATTCCGACGCCTCAGATATGCCAGTCCATTCCTTGATATTCCTCAACCATGACTTTTTCCGTCTCCCCACCTTTCGTTTTCCATAAACTTTACCCATTATAATTAACTGCAGAGGATCATATCGCTGATGACAGAGTACATGAACGAGGTAGGAGATTTTTCATTTCTTAACCGTAACCATAAGCTTACGCTTTTAGCCAGTCCGTTGAAGAACAGTCATTAATCACTCTCTGAGGCCAGTATAGGACAACATGCGTCTATATGTCCACATCTCAAAAGCTTCAATACGTTTCTTAAGATCTTCAATACTCCAAGGCTCACATCCATACAAAATAATGGGCCATGTGTAGCAATGGAGTCAACAACGAGTACGTAAAGCGATGCTGATGCTTATACTGCAAAGGAAGTTTTTCGTTGTGATGAAAGCACAAAAGTATCTGTATATATATACTAGCTGTTACATAAAAACGGTTTTGTACTTATTAATTTATATTGTGGATATTGAATAAAACAATTAATTTATCGCCATGTAAATCCGGCAGTCGGATATTTACTGTTTAAACTGTATCGACGCGCGATATGGGCCGCGGTTTAGCCGCATTTGGGAGCCATTATGTACGTACCATTACAGACAGACAGACAGACGCGTATCCATTTATCGTGATAAAAGCCTGAATAATGTTCAATTGTATCGGTTAATATATTTATACATATCATTGAACAATTGTATTGTATTGAAATTGACCTTTTTATTGTATATTAAAGCGACGATAGTTGAACACTGACTATAAATAAAGGAAAACAACTGATTTATACTGCTGTAGAAACATTACTGTGTTCCGGTTTAAAGGGCGTTGTAGCTAGTGAAATTATTTAACATGGTAGATCTCAAATCACAATTATATAAGATGATGTGTATATCATAGTATTCGACATGTAGGCATTTTACCAGTTCGTCAAATTATGGTCCTGATTCCTCTCCGGTTAAGAGAACATCCTAGCATTGAAACATGAAGTGTGCTCCATATTCTCATCCTGTATTTAATACATGTAAACTGATTACCAGTAACAACGCAACAGACTGTATTTTCTCGAGGACTGTTACTGTGGATTCCTTTACGTTATATATTTATTATTTTTATAATATATTTTGTTCGGTTGTTAATAAAGTAGTCCTTAGTTCGATTCTAGACACATAGTTGATTTAAATAAATGGTAGTCTTTTTTGAATCCTTTCACCCACCATCCTTGTTTTAGAAATTTGTTGTCACCTGTTCAGGAAAAATATAAAGTTATCAGGTACAGGAGATTTTCAAATGTCATTTACTTGCGCCTCGCTGGTTACGAAAATTTATTGAAGCAGGTCTTCATTGCTAGAGACCGTCTAGGTAGTTTCCACTGCAGCTGTTATTTCTGTCGTCAAACATTAGTCTGCAAACATTACTGTACTCCGGTTTGAATCTATAGATATATATGAATAACTAGCGATATTACTAGGGATAATGACACTTTATTTCTTGTCTCTCCTGGCAACGAGTATATCAATCTATGACGCTGTATCACTTACCATAAGGTGAACGTCCTGCTCGTCTGGTAGCTTCCTTGAATAAAAAAAAATATACATATATTTCAACACTGTACCAAATATCAAAGGTTAGTTATTTTTCAATGTATTTCCTTTAATTTTTTATTAATTTTTTTTTATTAATTTTTTATTAATTGCATAGTGATTTCTAAATCTAGATGATTACTTTTATATTTGTTAGAAATGTCACGGAGCGATTCAGCTAGCGAAGATTCCGCCTAAGTGAAGTGGATTGGTCATACCATTAAGTAATAGGAACAACTCAGCAAAACATAAGTTGGAGCCAAACGAGGATAAGCTCCTATCAAAATATTTGCCGTGATAAATAACTATTATAGCAAAGATTTTCCATCTGATATAATTATTTGTTATACGAAAAATTTATTGGAAATATATCAAAGTTAGGTACATGTATAATATCTTTTTAAATCCTGGATAAACTTAATTTTAAATTACAGATTTTATTAATACACGAACACTCTCCTAAGCTATTAAATATTTTACGGTATTGACTTTTATGGAATATTCAAAATAATGATTATTGTAAATAGTCTCTGTCCTAAACTAGATACAGGTTATCTTAATGCATAGCTAATAGAGTTCGCGGCTTGTATCGTCCCGGTTCCTTATTAGGGGCTCATAGTTAATGCACAACCAATTTGTCCCAGGCTGCATCAGTTCCGGTGATCGGAGGACGAGATGCTGACGTACTCTATTATCGGAAAACACTGTATTATCCATCCCCAAATATTTTTCGTAAATTTTCTCCAAGGAGTCAAATATTACACCTTTAACAGGAGCACTTGTGACATTTTAGCTTTGTATTTAATAGATGTTTAATCGGAAGTGTTGAAAGTTTCCTTGTGGTAAATGTCTATTACCAAGGACCCTCGAGGTACTACCGCAGCTCTATACTATTTTATTCTAGCAACTATTCATCTGATTGTTATTGTTCTTAGTCGTCCAATTTAATTGATTGTGGTGTTCACTTTAAGTTTTGACTTAGAAATATATCACAATGAAAAAACTTTACCGATGATAATCTTAAAGTATATAATCTATACCCTCTTGTCAGAATGCTGTGTATATGTTATAGAAGACAATGTCAGTTTTCTAGAAATGCTTTTTTTACTTAGTTTATTCAAGTAATTTGCATTAAAACAGAATAGTTTTAAACAGTTTGTATCTTTGGAAAGCTCCGCTTAGTTCAAAATCAACGATACTTATCACGTATAACTGAAATAGATAGACTTTGGTGAGATTTTACGGGGCAGAAGTTTTAAGTGAAAGTTTCAAGCGAAATGATATAAAAGAATCTCATCGTAATTCCTGTCACCATTTTTATGAATCGTATATATACATTACCCATCCCTAAAAATAGTTATATAATAAAAAAATATAGATAAACTAGTTCATATTTCCTCTGACAAGTAATTTGTGTGCAAAAAGTAATCAATCGTGTAGAGCTAGATTATTTCTAGTTGAAGACCTATTTAATGAAAAAGCATCATTATGTGCGTATGAAGGTTATATGTTTGATATTGCTTTTATTGTTGACTTACTGGGACAATGTACCCAAGTGAATAACTTCGATTTCGAGTTACAATGATTCGTTACATAACGAAGTTTTTTTTTTTATTTGACAAAGCGACGATACGGGCAAGACGTTCGCCTGATAGTAAGTCCCCGCCCTTTATAAATTGGCGCTGGTTAGGTCGATATACATAACGCCATAACTTGTTCGTCGTCTTAAGACTGATGATAATTCTTGTTTTCTCAGTAATTTTACTTGCTACAACAGTAAACCGGAACACAGCAATGTTTTCGTTACTCTTTGGCGGTAGAACTAAGATCTGCGGTTTGCCTATATGGACGGTCTCCGGCTACAGAGACCAAACATCAGTTCTGTTGCACTTGTACTGCAATACATGCACTAAACTGTCGACAGTACTTCAAAGAATATCCATTTAGAAGCGAACACGAGTTCGCACGTTCGCGCTCGAATCATATAACCAATCCGTCGTAGCTAAACGTAGCTGCGATACGGGCTACGGGGCTACGGCGGGTGCTATAGTAACGGATCAGTCTGAGCCGCGGCCGCGTACGGCGTAGACGTGTGCTACGCAACCGCGCGCCGCCAGCCGCCTCGCCCGCGGCGCGTACTCGCGAATATTTACTCCATTCAAAAGCCGGATTTTAATTAATGTGCCGAGTTTTTTGACGACCGAACCGGATATGGAAGAAATCACTGTGTTCACTCTCTTTTAAAGCGTAGTGATTTTGTTTTTAGGAGTGTTTATATGTTTTTTCACCTGTCGCATAATTAAGTGGTAACGTGTGTGTATACTAATATTTCACAAGTTTCATTTGAATTCTGCCAACACAGATAACTTTTTGTTCTCAAATTATTCTTATCGTTCGCTTGTGAATTGTTCTTAAGAGGTTTTAGTTGTCGCTCTCATGGCATACCAATTGTAGTTGTTTAGTTTTACTGCCAGTTAAACTAAATTAACCAATCCGATAGAGTTTGCTATCTCGGTCACCTGCCTATCTTCTCTGCGAGGCAATTTCTATTGTGAGTACCGGTCGATGACCCATTTTGAATCTTATCTCCAACTCCTGAAGCGTAATGGTTGATGTTAGCGTTAGAGAGGGTACTTGGTCTTTCATTATAATTGATTTAATATAAATGCTGAATAACCGTGACTGTTGTCTTAGCCTTTATTACCATTATCTTAATTGCAAATGATATTGTAAATGGCATTGTTTATATAAACAATAAGTATAATTATCGTTTTAAAATACTTTATAATCTCTCTCTATTATTCTATGGTATCTATGAATATACTTGTTATAAGATAAATAATTGATTTATAGAACAATTGAATTAATCTTCCATCTAATAAGAATGGAATAATATCTTTATAAGGATTACTTAAAAATAATAATGTATAGCGTTTTATTTTTTATTTATGTTCCTCATATAACTTGGAGGACAAAAACAAATATTTTCATACGAAATTTTCAGGTTTTGGCTGTTCTCTGAAATTATAAAAATAGTTTTTTCCATTAAATATATTTTTTTAAACTATTTCTTAAGAAAAACTCTTGGTTATAATTTATGTATTTGTTGTTTGAGATTGGCACAACAGATACAATATTTTTAATCTTTCAGAATTTGAATTAACAATATATTAATACGGTAAAGAACATGATTACAGGCAATATAAAATTTTAATAATGGTTAGTAATTTTGAACATTCATTTTTATTTGTACGGTATAATAAATTACGATCTTGTACACAATGAAGATTATTTTACTCGTTTGAGAACAAAGCAATACTTTACAGGAGAGACTTTTTAGGCAAATCTGCGATGTTAATAATAGTCTCTTTAGTTATACCTTATTTAATAAGATTTTACTAAAGTAATGCTACAATTCTTTTGTGTAATTTTTATTTATTTAAATACAGTAAGTACACACCACGAAGTGCATTATTAGAAAATTTTAACAAATTTTTCCTCATTAGATTTAAAATATTTATAATGTTAAAGAGATCTTAATTTCATATGAAAACAATAATTCTGTAGATAGTAAAGAGTAAACTATAATTCTCCGGCTCTAGAGTTTGGTGGTTTAGAAGGAAACGTATCTCAATCTAAAGCAATTCTACGTAACTATCTACAAAATAAACAGTTAGTTGCTCTCTGCGCTTATTTCAATAATTATTCCTATATTTAAATAAAAAATTTAATATATGAAGCAATAACTACCCGGTAGCTGACTTTACAATATAAGTGAAGTACCTCAAAGGACAATCTCAAAATAATATTTAATGTTCATCACAAATGGATCAGGAATAGAACTGAGGGTGTTTTTGTTACAAGATCATTGATTAATCCGTCCATGACGGATATAGATACAAAATAAATTAGTTACTAAAACATATAGTAAATAATTATTATAAATGTTAGCCGGTACAGATTGTCTAGTTGGATTTGATTCCCGTTCACTGGTTCGCGTTGCCTGCATTGCACAATGCCTTTGACGTAACCTTGCGATGTACGGACCCCAGACTGAACCATCAACCTACGTATGCCTACACGTACCTGGTCTGGCACCTGGCAACTTCGCGTACTAACGGATATTAAACGTTCAACAACGTCTATTCGAGCAATTGTACACGATCGACAGGTATGAGCTTCATTAAAAGCTTCAATGTGTACTCGATGGGTTATTGTGGGGTGACACAAATCAGGACCTAAGAGTATATATGATCTATGATACTTGTATGTAAATTCCACATTTATCTAGAGACCGTCCCGATAAGTAGCAGTTAACATTATATTAAATATTGCTTATGAGAAAAGGCTTTTCTGAATAATATTATGGCGGAAATAGAGATAGTTTTTCTGATCATAATAATATCTCTATTAACATCACACAATAAAACTGCATTTTAGATAGAATAAAAAAAAATATACAGCAAAAAGTCAAGGTTTCAGTGAATACTGGTATTCAGACCCAATTGAATATTTATCATCGCGCCTATATTAATACATTTAGATAAATCAATAGATATATATAATTTATAGGAAGAGATAATATTAAGTAAGTAAACAAGCAGTAATTTTGTATAGTATGAAATGACAGGGCCTTACTTTTATATAAAAATGGGACCCTACTGAAGATCTACATCGTAAATAATACTTATCACTTTGAGACTGAATATCAGTGTTTTTTTTTACTTATAAATTTCTTAGCTTGAGCACCACTTAACAATTAACTTTACACATAGGTTATTTCAAAATAAGTCGACAGTTTTACATAAACTGTTAAAGTATGTAAGCGCGTATTAACGTGAGTTGTATAATTAATACGTACGTAGGAAGCCGCCGGAAGCTACAATTATGCGGAAATGAAACTGAATAATAACAATTGTAGGGAGACGTTTAATTGCTGCGGTCGGAGGCTGCTTTATGTGCACCATAAATAGATTTCCACACAGCGCATCTCCACACGTAGCTCGTCGACTCACATACGGTCCTAGGACCACAAAACTTCAATTTTTATAACGGTTACGTATATATTCTTTTTCTGATTATCATCAACAACTTTTCAGCTTTCTGCAGTCTAGACCTCCAATATAGACCTCTCCTAAATCTATTACATTTTTATCGCCTCCATACCGTCTGCATCCAAGGACTTCTTGCAATCGTTACTAGGTCAATCCATCTGTCTCGCGTTTTTCCAACACTGCGCTTGGCATTACGTGGTCTCCACTCCAGAATTTCTCTGCCCCAAAGGCTGTCTGATGTACGTGTAGGTTGCTCATTGCCACGTCAGTATACGAATCCACTGGAATATGCTAACGATCTTTGTTTTTCTAAAGACCTCTTCATCCATGATTGGATCAAAACAGAAAATAATACGCCTGCTCATGACGTGGTGCAAGTTAGGATAATATACGCAGAGCCATAATGCTCGTCGCCTTGAGACGTAAGATGTCGAGTCTCGTTACTCCAGTAATTTCAAAAGCTACAACGACTTTCAAATCGGAACACAGCAATGTTGACACACTGCGATGGTACTAACCTAGACGGTCTCTAGAGAACTGCCACCAATAAAAATGGATTCAGAAGGTAGTATGTATTTTCATATCCGTTTGGTTATCACCGCTATATTATAAATTTGGCATTATAACAGAATATCTCTCTATCTGTCTACATTGTCTTATTATCACTTATCACGTAAAATTATCAAGATTTCATTGTCTAAAAAAACTAATATGATCAGCCGCCTCTAACAAACCTACTTCTGAATGATTTTATGAAGCCTATTAATATTTTTTTTTGGTTTACCAAGCGACCAGATGAGCGAGACTTTCACCTGATCTCGACCGCCCATAACAATAAGTCCCTAGTTAAGGTGTTAGGACATAAGACGTTGAGTCTCGTTACCTTAGTAATTTCAGTAACTATAGCACCTTTCAAACCGAAACACAGTAATGTATGTACAGTAGCAGTTGGTGGCAATAATAGGCGCTGCGACGGTACCTACTTAGACGGTCTCCGGTAAGAGACCTACCCCCCATAAAACTAACTTAGGTTAATAAAAGATAACTTCAATAAGTTATCTTTATGTTAAGATATGTTCTCAATATTACATCCATGTTTTTACTATTTGCGAAAGAAAATAAATATAAACATCGTGAAACATCATTTTCCACTTCGCTTCCTGAGTGCTCTTTGTACTAGAAATTGGTTCATGTAGTTGTGTACGTGAATCGAAGCGACAAATGGGTTTGTTTAGGTCACAATCAAACAGATAAACATTGCCAAATTAAATATAAGTATAAAAGATTGTTTTTTTAAAAACAATTTACATTATTTCGTTAACTTTAAGTAGGAATGTACTTTAATTAAACTAACATTTAAATTAACTTTTACATCAACCGTAGAGTTTGAGTTGAAGTAGAAGTTAGATAAACATTTATCATCAGCCGATAGACGTCCACTGCTGCCTCTCTCAAAGATCTCCACGTACAGTCAGCATGGTCTCCAGTACCGCTGGGCAATAGGGGCTGTCGTATGTATGGGTTCATATGATGGAATGGGCTTTTATCCCCCTACGCTGGCCCATTGCGGGTTGGCGGAAGCCAGAGCCTCGTTTGTTGATTATCAGGGTGCAACACCAGCAGGCAGGGTTGGCTTCGGTCCCGTGAGTTGTAGTGCGAGACTCCTTACATTAAGTATAAATAATTGGCGGAAGTTAGCACATTTTTTATTTTTCTGAGAATATTTTGATCATTTCTATATAAATTGTTTAATCTTCTTCTTCTTAAAGTGCCTCTCCAACTAGTGAAGGTTGACTATCAGTTTGGTACAGTCCGCTCTGTTTGAACTTAAAGAACTAAATATAGCATAAATCTGAATCATCCAAAATAACATTTCCAAACTCTTTGTTTTACTTAATGAAGCAACAATACGAGCGATACGACTGCCCATAACAACGTGACGCTAGATAGGATGATATACACTGCACCATATTGTACTCGACGCCTTAAGACAGGATGTTAAGTACTGGGGTAACGAGACTTATTATGTTATATCTCAAGACGACGAGCACAACGTCGTGTAGTGTGGATCATTATAACTAGCGCTACGTTGTTATGAGCAGGCGTGACGATAACAATCATAGTAATGTCTTCCTCATCGTGTCGCGTTTTAGAATAAAAAAAAATTACCGGAGTAATATCACTAGGTGGTAGGTCTGTCTTGCCAGAGACTGATTACGTAGATACCACCGCAGCTCTTATTACTATCGTCAGACATTAGTGTTCTGCATTGAAGAGAGATATTACTGGGATAATTAGACTCCTAATATCTTATGTTGCAAGGCGACAAGCGCAATATGGTGCAGTGTATACAACCCTAACCAGCATCACGTTATTATCAAATGAATGTCTTGCTCTTTTCATCGCTTGGTCGTATAAAAAAAATGGTATAGTACTGTTTTACTGCACAGATTGCAGCTTCGGTGGTACCTAAACAGCCTCCGACTAAAAAATCCCACCACCAATGAACGAAATATATTAAACTAAAACACGAAAAAGGTTTTTGAAAAATAAAAAAAAATATCTGTTTGGTAGATATTTTACTCTTAAACAGTCCATTCGCGGCCATTTATGTGTCTATAGCTTTCACAATTGAATATCAAGTGAAAGTTGAGAGATAAAAGTTTTCCGAACAAGGTCCGCTGGAGGCAGCAGCTCCCCGGCGGAGCGGGAGCTTTCCAATTCTTTGTCTGGCCGCTTCTTTGTGAATTCTGTATTTTCGTCAAACGATAACTGGAGGCTTTATACGTAAATGCCTATACAGTTGAAGGCTCTATTGTTACAGTTGTCTTTGTTTTAGACGGAAACGGCGGGGGTGGCTTAAATATGATTGAATTGTTTTGGTTTGCCCGTGATAATAAATTGTGTTCGGAAGCGGCGGTAAACGAGTTCGGAGGGGTTTCCTGGACAAAGCGGCTTAACAGCTTCTTATTACCTTAATTTAAAGTGGAATTACCGTGGAAGTTGAAATTGTTTGATGCGAACAAGAGAAGGAGTTTCAAATGGATGATGTTAATGTTGAAGGATTGTATTCTATTAAATTATCCATTTATTTCATTTTAAACAGTCTTTATTATACATTCTTCTAAAGACAGTCTCAACATTTAAAAATAACTGGTGGTAGGTCTCTGTTGTGCCGAACACTGTTTATATAAGTACCACCACAACACCAACTTCTACCGCCATACAGTAGTGTGGAAACTACTGTACGGCGGTAGAAGTTTCGATGAAGTTGTAGCTAGTGGAATAACTGGGGTATCGACACAACATATGTCTCATGGCGATGAGCGCAATATGGAGCTGTGTGCAAATGAGCGCTAGTTAGGATGATATATCCTAACTAGCGCTAATTTGTTATGGGTAGGGATATCACTTTCTATGAGATGAACATCCCGCTTCTCTCGTCGCTTCGTAGAACAAAAAAAGGTGAACTTTATATATGTCTCAAAACAATGATTAAAATATGTTATATTTTACGAAGCGACGAGATAAGTGGGACGTTTGCATGATGATAAATGATTCGCCAGCTGATAACAACGTGGCGCTAGTTAGGATGGTATTCAAAGCGCCATATTTTGCTAATAACCTTGAGACGTAAGATGTTGTCTCGTTACCTAGTAATCACACTAGCTATAACGCCTTTCAAAGTGGAACATAGTAATATCTTCACACTACCGTTTGGCGGTAGAAAAAGGTGCTGCGGCTGTGTGCACCATCTTCGCTTATGCCACGTTGTCATGGGCAGGTGTACCTTTTATATATTTCTCGATCTCTCAACATTTTCTAATCTTTTGACAAATATAGAATGAATTAAATTAAGTTTTTTTGTAATTTTTAAACGAATTTTTAAAAAAAAGATGGCGAAATACAGAATATTTTTTTTTAATATAGTAACTGTTAATCCAAAAGTTTCTACAACAAAAAACTATAGCCGGAGCAAACTTCAACTTTAATCGCTTCAGAGGATATTAATTGTTGTTTTTTTTTATACGCAACACCGCCGAAGTTGCTAGACTGTAATAATGAGTGGCGAAAAAAATCACTTAAAAACTTGTGAACTTCTCGGTGACGAAGGATTGCTGGGTAACTCCGTTTTATTATCTCTATATAAAAGTGTTTATATAAAGTGAAGATTCGCAAAAGTATACTGTCCTTGTACAAAAATCGATATCATCCTTATCCATTATATCGCAGTGTGCCGCAAGCTACAGTCAGCTGGTCGTCGCCTTAACTGGTGCTAGGTCTGCTCACGGTGTCGGAGATCGTCTAAGTCACCACCGTAGCTTCTGTTTCTGCTACCAAACAATGGTATGCAAACAATACTGTGTTCCGTTTTAAAGAACGCTGCAGCTAGTCTAACTACTAGAGTAACGAAGCTCGATAGCTTAGGTATCAAGGCGACAAACACTACGTGATGCAGTGTATAAGATCCTAATTAGTGTTACGTTGTTACGGATAGGTGTTTCACTTATTGTCAGGTGAACATCTCGCTGGTCTAATTCTAATTCCTGGAATAAAAAAAACAAGCTTACAATGAGCGACGCGAGCAACCCGGGACCGATGGACGTGGTGATCTTTGGGGGAGGCTTATGACCAATAGTGGACGTCTATCGGCTGATGATGATGAAGCTTACAATGTAACATACAAACATCTTTTCTTTTGAATCATAGAATATTTGGCTAGTCTCATCACCTCAGTAATTTCACTAGTTTCAACTACCTTCAATCCGGAACACAGTAATCTTTACACAGTACTGGGTGGCAGGAGGAATTTGCGCTGCAGTGGTATCTATTCAGATCGTTTCCGGCATCAGAGACCTACCAGCAGCATTAGAAATGTATATCACATGAATAAATTATTAAATAAATCCGTTGTGTAACAACTTTGACATTTTAAAACAGTTCATGCGAAGTTTATCAGCTTCTGTTTCTGACAATGATGTATCATAAAACTACGGGCATCCGTCAACTGTCAAAGTGCTTGATACTCACTGTCGGGAAAGTTTTTTTTTATAATATTTTAAACGTACACCATTTATAACATAAAGTTTATACAGTAGCTAAACGATATATTGCAATTTTTTTTTTAATATTATATTTGACTTGTAGTAGGTTTCTGTAGCCGGGGAGACAGTCTACGTAGGTATCACCGCAGCTCCTATTTCTACCCTCAAACAGTGCAAATATTGCTGTGTTCCAGTTCGAAGGGCGTTAGTAGTGAAATTGTTGAAGAAATAAGACTTATGTCTCAAGACGAGGAGTTCAATGTGGTTCCGTGCATAGCTTCCTAATCAGCACCACTTTGTTATGGACAGGCGTCAGCATTGTGTTTATGTCCCAGCTACAGTGTGCAAATTCTAAGTTTTATTTTGAATGGAGTTGTAATGATTGAATGTAAAAAAAAATATGATTTACTATAAACGCATATATTTAATAAAAAAAAAAATAACTTCCGTTTATACAACAAGTAATGTTTCCGCCATCGGTTACGAAGCTTAATCTGAATACAACAGATTTGTTTTCTTTATACCGAGTTTCAACTCTATTCTCATTTTGTTCCGCAACTTTTTTACTACGGAATCGAAAAATCTCGCTTTTAAAAAAATTAAATGCGCAATAAACCTGCCGCCATTTTATTAAAGCGGGTAGGTGACGTCGCGGGTTTTATATTATTTCGCTCCGCGCAGTAGCGGGTTGGAAGCTCGCGGAAAGCTCGCAACTTTATGGAAACTCGCTAACATTAATTGCAGCGAAAAGTTTAAGATGCACTTTACAAGCTCACTTTGTATTTATCGCGAACTGCGAAGCTGATTCTGAAGTTTCGCATTGTACTTTCAGGTGTTCGTTACTTAATTTCAACTTACGACGGCTTTGAAATTCAAACCGTCATAACACTACATACAAAGAACATTATTTGAAGTAGAAATATTATGCTTGTAAAAGTTTAAGCAAAGGTTTTTCTGGTGGCAGGTATCTGTTGCCGAAGACTGTATACGTTGGTACCATCACAGCTTCTATTTCTGCCGCCGGACAGTAGCGCGCAGACACTGCTGTTTGAAAGGAGCTGTATCTAGTAAAATTACTGCAGTAACCAGACTTATCATCTTATGTTATATCATACTAGCTCTTCGCTTTGCTGGGTTTAAAATTTAGAATTGAAATTTGTCAGAAATATTATTAACACCCCCACAATTCCCTTTTTGGAAGGAATTTAGTAAAATCCATTCTTAATTGACCTCTAAATGGTGAAAGCAATATCTCTACTAAATTCTGAGTATGATGAATCCTTGGATATCCCCCATATATATAAATAGATTAACTAGCGCCATCTTGTTTTGGGCAGACACAGGACTCTTTGTTTCGTCAAATAAAAAAAATACGAATTACCATAATCATCGTCATCATCATCCGATAGACGTCCACTGCTAGATATAGGCCTCTCTTAAAGATCTTCACATCGATTGGTCTCATTATTATGATACAGTAACGTAATTCATTCAACACGAATGAAAACTGCATACTCGTGCATTTAATATTTTTTGTATAAATAACTTGTCTACAAATAACCTTGACATATCGAATTATCGATTTCTATATGCATCGATTATTCGTTAATTATACAATACATACGTTTCATTTATTATTTATAATATATCTACATGATATCAAATGTAGAGGGGTCTGGAAAAAAAAACAATGCTGCCATATCAAACCATCCAGGGTTCCAGTTCATCATCTTCATCATCCGATAGACGTCCACTGCTGGTTCCGCGTTGCTCGCATTCAGTGGGTTTCAGTTACTCTTCTTATAATCCTGTTTTCCTCCAGAAGGTAAAGTATCTTTCAGATTTCCCTCTGATAGAAAACTAAGGCTTAATAGATTCAATGAAAACTATCACCATTAATTAAATTCGTTAAGTTTATGTTTTTCTTTTAATATTTTTTTAACTACATTTCACAGTTATCTGTTTTAACCAGCTACTCCACCCGGTCACGGTCCACTCCCTGATCCCTCATAACGGAGTAGACCGGGATCGCATGTGCCGTCCAACTGTTCCCCGTCGCCAGAGACCGGGCGAAATATGGTGAACTGACCGCCAATCTTCGCTAGTCGGAGAGGCACCTTAAGAAGAAGGAGGACCGACGGAGATGAGTTTTTTAATACGTAGCCTTTAAAGTTAAATAAGAAATTCATATTTTCTTTCTTTTTTTATTTGTATCTATTTTCTCTTACTGGATATATCCAATACAGATATCCAGAGAGACCACACGAACGGGAAATTCACCTGACGGTAAGTGATACGCCCGCCCATAACAATGTGGCGCTGGCAATGATGGTACGGTATACCCTACTACATTACTCTCGTCGCCTGAGACATAATATGTTGAGTTTCGTTACCCCAGCAATTACACTAGGAACAACACCCTTCAAACCGGAACATAGTAATGTTTGCACACCATTGTTTCCAACCTAGACGGTCTCCGGCAGCAGTAAACTCAATTCACTACGACACCACTGGATCTCCAAAACTATTAAACGTAAACACTCAAAATTTGGTGCAGATATTGCTTCTGTAATTTAGAGGTCAACTAAGAATGGATTTTACAAAATTCTTTACCCGAAGGAAGTTGCGGATGTGTTACGGCTAACAAAGCGGGCGGAAACAGCTAATTAGACTATGTATGGTGCATCATGCTCACTCAGAGTACTCTCTCATATGTTGACAGAGAGAACCATAACGTGACAGATTTACAATGAGGTACGAAATACCATACCATCAACAAAACTCCACAAACTCATGGCTCCGGAATTGAAAGAGGAACCTCTGTGTCACAAAGAAAGTAACCCACTGCGCTATGGAGGTGCTTAAAGTTGACATACGTTACAAAACTTGAACATGGGTCAGGCGAGTTATACCGACAATCGATAAAGAAATCGGATCTACGGATGCGGTCGCAGCCGACATCCTGTTCCCAGCGCGTCGCTGGACATCCGTAATTGGCATCTGATCGATCAGTAGTCGCGATGCGTGCCAGGCGTGCCAGTCGTGCCAGGCGTGCCAGCCGTGTCCCACGTTGGCACCGCCGCTGTGTAATGAGCGTGTTATTAGACGCGTCGAAGGTCGACTTTAATCGTTTGTGACGTGGTGATTTGAATCTCCAATGACATGACTTCGGTTACCACCAAAATTTATGTTGCTTAGATCGATGATTTACTTGTTATTGATATGTAATATAATGTCTTAATAAATTAATAAATGGAATTTTAATAATGCAATCAATAGAATAGAGAGAGCGTTGGTTGGTAGGTCTCTGTTGCCGGAGACCGTCGAAATACACAGCTCCTATTTCTGCAGCTAAACAGTAATGTGCAAACATTACTGGTTTCCAGTTTGAAGAACATTGTAGCTAATGAAATTACTGTGGTAACGAGACATCATTTCATATGTTAAGGCAACGAGCACAATACAGTGCTGTATACATCATCTTAACTAGTCGCTTCCTCTAATAAAATATGTGATGGTAATACTTCGTCTAATAAGCATAAAGTAATAAAAGCTTGGGGTCCTATTATTAATATAATCAAATCAAACATCGAGCATACCACTAGAAGACTTCTAGATACAGTGAGCTCATTCTGAATAATAACTATAAAGTTGCAGGTACTCGGAGATAAGTATTACGTCAGGAAATCTATTAACAATGTTCTCAAATGACCTTGGATGCTGCTAAGCATTCCAAACGTCGGAGTTAAATAAAACTGTTATATAAACTCTCAAATATATGTAAAATTTATTTACGTAATATAATTAACAAAATATTTTCACATCTAGTTTATTTCCGGTTAATTATCACCATCATTATCAGCCGACAGACTTTCACTGCTGATCATAAAAAAAATCCGGTTAATAAATTGAGTTAATATAACAACTATATTTTTAGTTAATTTAATAAGCTATAAGACGACTAATTTAATATATATATATTCGAAGAAGCTATGAGAGGGAACATTCACCTGATGGTATGCCAGCTTATTACAATATGATGCTGGATAGGATATTAAACACTAAACCACATTACGCTCGTTGCTTTAGGACAAGATTTTAAACCTCATCACACCAGTAATTTCACTAACTACAATACCATTTAAACTGGAAGACAGTAATCTTTGTACACTACTGTTTAGGGACAGAAATAGGAACTGCGATGATACCTAGACGGTATCTACCAACAGAGACCTATCACCATTAAAAGCTATAGAATTATATAAAAAATCACAATCTTTACACGATTTTTAATAACGTATATTAGAATATTTGCTCAACTTCTCGATCTAGATAATTAAAAATAGATAAGGTCCTAACTTTATAATTAGTTCGACTCGAACCCCGGACCCCAGCCAATTATGCAAATAGCTGTAGCTGTTTTAAATAAAACTTTAAATTGAATAACTTTAAATACAATACTAATAGAGTAAAGACCTTACCATTCTATTTACTAACGTAGATATCGATACAGGTTTCAAGAGACGCTCTAAACATACAATCATACTATTTTATATGTTATTTTGTCGAAATATAATCCTTAGTTCCTAAAATTTTTTTTTTTATATATACAATAACGCAACGAGAAGAGCGAGATGTTTACTAGATTGTAGTGATACCCCCGTTCATAAGGTGGCGCTAGTTAGGACGATATATCGCACCACATTGCGCTCCTCATCATCATAATTTTTTGTTGAGTTTCCTTACCCGTGTAATAACACTAATTAATTCATGTTCTTAAATTGCCTCTCTTAAACTAGTGAAGGTCGGAGATCAGCGTGGTATAGTCGTGTCTGTCTCTGGTTCGGCGGAAGAATTTGAAAGTTCCAGATATTCTTCTGTTTCCTTCTCTCCACCTTTCGTTTTCCCTTCAATCCTGAAAAACAGTGGTACCTACCTAGACGGTCTCCGACAACAGAGACCTACCACCAGTCAAAACTACTGCAGAAGATTTACTAAAAAGAATCTAAATATAAAGAAATACTGATAAGAATGTTGTTGATTAAATATAGTTATAGGCAATAGTTACCACTTACTAATAGGAACGAAAAACTAGTAACAGCGCGAGTTCCTATGGTAACAGCTTTTCCATATAAAATGAGCATGACGTTCACCTAATGGTGAAACCCTAACAAGCTGACGCCGATTAGAATGTTTACACAGTAACAGTGTTTGTTACTTTGAAATGGTTTCCTAATTATCATAATGATTTCACTAGATATAGTGCAGTTCAATAATATACATACATATATCTATTAATTCATTGACTCATCATGAAGTCTTCGAAACTATTAGACGTAGACATTCAAAAGTTGGTAGAGATATTGCTTCTGCTGTTTAGAGGTCAACAAAGAATGGATTTTACAAAATTCCTTCCCCAAAGGAAGTTGCGGGGGTACGTTTATATATTATTGTTTGTGACACTGTGAGTCGATCTCCAGTCACAACACTGTCTATCTTCTAGTAGTAGTGGTGTTAAGCAACAACCGTTTTAATGTATTAATAATGCAGCAACTTAATTACTTATCCATTTAATAATCATACATACACGTACGGCGATTACTTATTGATATTGCGTGCCGGCTATCCACGTCACGTCATACGCGAGGACGACTCGTGGGTATTAACTCGTGCATCCTGTCGATGCGCTGCGTCATCCCGCTGATGTTCAGTTTATATTCCATTAGATACGACCCCATTATAAATACTGTTATATATTTTGCGTTATTAATATTATAAAAGATCTATTAACATTTCACAAATAATAAAAAAAAATTACTTAATTTCAACGACGCGACTACCTGATAGTCGTGTTTACCTGATCTATTTGATACTCCTATGACAACGTGGCGCCAGTTAGTATGATATACACTGTGTAAGGGTTCCCGCACAATAACTCACGGGACTCCAGCCAACCTCACCTGCTCGTGGTGCACCCTGATAATCAACAAACGAGCCTCTGGTTTCCATTAAGCCGCACTAAGCCAGCGTAGTGGGAAATGACACAAATCCCCCCATAAAAATCTCTACAAACAACGGCGTTAGTGCTCGGCGATACCAGAGGCCATTCTCGGGAAGCCGATGGATACAGGCGTAGGCATACATCGATGTGGAGATGATGACACTGCTCCATATTCTGGTCGTCTCTTAAGATATAAGATGTTAGGTTACCCTAGTAACTTTATTAGTTACAGCATCCATTCCGAAACAGACATCCATTATGACGAAACTGGTAATAGGTCTCTGTTTCCGGACACCGTCTTGGTGGGTACCACCGCAGCGCCAATTTCCACCGCCAAACAGATGTGTGCTTACATTACCGTGTTCCGGATAGAAAGGCGCTGCAGTTAGTGAAAATACTTCTCAATAAGTGATGATATTTAATATCTTATGTCTCATTCCGTCGAGCAAATTGTGGCGTAATGTATATCATCCTAACTAGCGCCAGATTGTTATGGGCAAAGGTAACACTTACCATCAGTGAACGTTATGCTCGTCTCATCGTGTTGTAATATAAAATTCCTGAGAATATTTATCATTATTTTTGTCTCGTTTTTGTCCAGCGTTGGACGCAGGTACGCAATAAATATAACTGAATTTAAATAATAACAGTTTGATCGGTGATTTCGATGCGTGTTTTCCGGTTAAAAGACGTGTAGTTGTACGTGCGCGAGGTTTTAAGCGGCGCGTGCGCAGGTATGCGGCGCTCGGCCTCCAGCGGACTTTCATTCACCCAGCCGGGCGACGGTGGTGGTGGGCGTTGATGAATGGACCAAGGTGAACTCGCTCGCTCATTGCATAACTATTACACCGGTTCGTTGGCCTACAACTGTGGTATAACATTAGTAGGATACATTTTAAAAGAAACATTCAAATAAATCTTCAGTTAAAACCGTTGTTTTTAATTCGACTAAGCGAGGAGATGAACGAGATGATTACCTGATGGTGATTAAGATGTTATACCCTGCACCACATTGCGCTCGCTGCCTTGAGATTAATCTCATTACCAAAATAATTTATCGGTGGAAGGAATCCATCATCGGTACCCATTTACGTAGTAATTTTAAAACTAGATTTTTAATGACCCCACCTCATATGAATCGACTGTGCTCGTTGCTTTGAGACATGAGATGCTGAGTCTTGTTACTACAGTAATTTCACTAGCTACAACGCCTTTCAAACCGAAACACAGTAATGATTTTAGAATACTGTTTCGCGGCGAAAATACTTGCTAATATTGTACTAATTTAAACGGTCTCTGGCAAAAAAGACCTACCACCAGTAAAACCTTTAACACGGTGGTTCAAGTTAGTAGTTTTTTTTTAAATACATTTAATTACTAAACCCGACTCACGCTTGGCACTTAACCCATAGCGGTTAGAGCGTAGGTGACGTGATAACACGTTGTCAAAGACAATAGTACGTTAAAGTGTCACGTTTCCTTTTTAGCGTTTGACATTCAGTAGGAATTTAGGTTGGAATGTGGGCGCTATGCGGAGCGTTGTTCCCAGATAACGCAAACTCTTCCCGACGGTTTCTTTTTTTAATTTGCAGTGACACAATGATACTATTCCGTGGTAGCTCAGTTTGTAAAGCGATCGTATGCATTATACATCTCCAAGAGGCTCTTGTTTGATTCCCACTGAGCTTAAGCTTATAAGATAACTTGATAATAATATGCGGAGATAAAATGCTATAATTTTCAAGCAGTGTATTAATCAGTATATTAGACATATTGAAACTAGTACAAAATTGTTTATATCTATATATATATATATACTTATATATATGTATATATTTATGTATATATATATATACTTTGTTGAGTTTCTTGCACCCGTTCTCAGATCCAGCGCATTTTTTTGACGAATTAGTGATAGATTTTGATGTTAAATAAGGGAAGGAATTTTATTTTAAATAAAGAAATAACTTTAACTTGACTAACTTTCGCACTTTGCCAGCATGTTATATAAATGACTTTGTCTCTCTGTTTGTGAGAATAATTCCCGAGTATTAATCTTAGGAACAATAAGAGAACTGTCTATTTATTTACAACGAAGAAAAACGGTTCTTTAGCAATTGTAACAAAAATCATGTAAGAAAACATCTTCGATATTAAATCGACCGATTAAAAACTTAAACGTTAACCTAAAAAATTAACTATTTAGTAGATTGTAATGAGATTTGGGCTTTGAATACCGTAATGACCGGTCTACCACAGCATTGTTTATGACCACGATTAAAATAACGACGACTTTCCTAAAAATATCACCAGCTCCTCGACAGTCGTAAAAATGGACTCCATTACTGTAATTGAATCAAACCAACCCCCCGTTCCCTCCCTTCGCCCCTTTCAGCGACACACGCCGATATTTATATGAAAATTATACAAATGCCCCATTAAGAGTGACGGATTGCTTAAAATGAATAAAATTGCACTATTAAACTATATGTAGTAAGGAGTAGGTCTCTGTTGCCGAAGACATTTGGAGATCATCATTTTGTATGATGATGATGATATACTATTACATGTTTATCATAAGAATACTTTGAATTCTTTTTTTTTGTGGTGTATATACTCACATGAACTAAAAACCTGTTCATCAAGCGAACGATATTAAATAGAACAATATAAAAATCTAGTTTTCTATTAGGATTACTACCAAGACGGGCTTTGATGTCGAATTCCTCTCATCGATAAATTACTTTGGTAACGAGACAACATCTTATATGTCAAGGCTATGAGCGCAATGTGCTGCCGAGTATACCATTCTATCTACCGATTCGTATCATCAGGTGAATGTCCTGCTGTTCTCATCGCTTGGTTGAATGAAAAAAAAAAACTCGATTAAATATATCGTATTAGACGCCATAAGTATTAAAACTCTTTCCACGAACCAGGAACAGTGGCGGGACAGTATATCAAAACCAGTTCTCCAAGGGATCCCTATCTCATTGAATTTGTTGTACGCTCACGTATCGAAAGTTATAGACACTGGCGTCGACTCAATGCCGCAGTGTCTGCCGATCTGGTGACGTACGACGTCTGCTATAACGTGGAATAGATTGTACGATTCTGTATAAGGTCTTATTTTATGTGACCTTTAAGTTATAATACTGGAAGATCGCATTCTCTTATAACTTTGTTACTATGTATGCTGGGCCCGTCACATTTTATGAACCTGTCATTGTTCATATTAAAAAAGTCATGTTATATAATGTAGTCTCCCTCTCATGTCTGATACCATGCTAGCAGAATTCTTTTAAGAGAATCCGTTAAGCATAAGGAAGAAGAAGAAGTAGACATGTTATTAAAACTATATCCTAAAGTACATTAAAATTAATATTCAATACTTTATAACTACTAAGAAGAAAAATTCTCTTCTTACAGTTGTTTTGTTCAATACTATTCTTTCTCTATTATCTACAATCAGGTTTAAATATTTGACTTCTATTTATCCTGTTTTATTCATTATTTATTCTGTAACCTCTAACATTGGATGGAAACTTAAAAAAAAAACAGGAGCGTAAGCGTACCTAAACTTAACTGAAAATCGACTACTTGTCGATTAACTTGGGTGAGTGGAATTAGGTATTATTACATTACAGCTTTGCATCATTTAAACTAATACTTACTTAGTTTAAATGATGAGCAGGGATTTTAACTTCATTAATTATATTAATACAAGCTTTTTTGAAACTTGTGACCTTTGATATATTTTAACTGATAGCAGGTGTTACTAGATACCGTCTAGGTAGGTACCACTGTAGCGTCTATTTCTGGCGCCTAAGTTCCGGCTAAAAAGCACTGTAGTTAAGTTAATTACTGGGGTAACCAGACCCGTAATTTTATATCTTAAGGCATTGAGCACAATGTAGTTATGAAAGTATACTTAATATCAGGTGAACGTCCCGCTTGCCTTGTCGTTCCGTTAAATAAAAAAGAATTGCTTCATCGACTTTGACGTCACTTTACATCACTTTAGGATCAAGTTCTACTCCACTGTGATAAAAAGGAAATATAAAATTCTCAAGAAACATTATTGCGTTATTCTTTATATGAAACATTTTCAAAGGAATGTTGATACACAATCCAGTACAAACCTTTCCCTCCCCTTGATACGTCTGTAATCAGTTCCCATATGCGCAGAAATATTCGCGTCCTCGGGACGTTTTGAAATATGCAAACAACCCTTTCCTACAGTCAGTTGGCTTAGGTAAATACAATTATCTTGCGTACACAAGGTTGCCTCCTTAAAGAGGAAAATCTCGCAAGTGCCCGCATTCGACGCCTGGAGGCGCAGGAATTGCCGTCAATTTTTCATACCCTCGTTTGTACCTTCGGTCCATACTCCACCTTCCACCTTTTCTTTTTAAGCTATGAACGAAAAAGGTTTTATAATATTACTGGCAACGTTAACACAATATAATTTTTTTTATATATATAACATGATACTTATAGATATCTATATATAGATACTTTATCAAATTTTAAATGTTATGATATATTATTTCATATTGTACTTTATACACGATTCATGTTTTTATTGGAAGGTCTCTATTGCTGGAAACCTTCTAAGTAGATAGTCCGACCGCAGCGTCTTTTTCTGCCGACTAATAGTAGTGTGCAAACATTGCTGTATTCCTGTTTGAAGGACTCCTTAGCTAGTAGTTACTAGGTAAAGAAACTTAACATCTTACGTTTCAAGGCGAGTAGCACAATACGTTGCTGTAAATGTTATCCTCATTAACGCCACTTTGTTATGGAGTCGTATCACTTATTATCAGGTGAACTTCTTGCTAATATTGTCGTTTCGATGGATAAAAACAATCTAATTATTTAAGGTTTTAATCTCCATAATAAAACATCACTTATACGTATGAGGCCTATGACAAAGAAATTTCTAGTGGAATGTTTTTCTATTTATAATAGGCTAACGTTTGATCTATATTTCACATGATTTTAGGTGACTATGAGGAATTACGTAGTATAATCAGCCTCTCATATGTCGGCATACTTATATATAATACTCATAATAGGTGGTATTTATCAAGGCTAGCTCGATACACCTCCACTAACCAAACAAGTGACTCTTCAATCGAACTAGAGACCATCGTAACTCCCTCATCTATAGAATATCAATAAAAAATACTTAGCCGGAGAAATTACATACATTTCCCATGAAATTTTTATTCAGCTTCAACGAATGATAAGTACTATACAGTTCTATTTCCTTCTTTTGGCACTCCCCGTCTGAATGGAACCTAAGTACACCAGCGAAAGGATTAGATCGCTGAATGGATGTCGCATAATCCACTAGGGTTTCCGTTATAAAACACCCGAAGCGTTTTAGTTTCCCGAGCATATGTAATAAATGAGTTTGACGTATCAAAGTCAGGTTGAGACCTTACTACAGTTGGAGAAAAATTGGCCATCATTAATCAGACGGCTTTGCCCGCATGCTATTGCTCCGGATTATGTGTTATATATGTTCCCTGTAAGTTCATAGTGGTCGAAATATATTCAGACCTACACACAATACTTTATATATATATATACAAACATATAAATCTGTTTTTATACTATAAAATGAAGTTACGTTATACTGCTTGTATATGTTTAAATTATAACTTTATGGTCCACCTCCCCTTTTAAGTAGGAACATAACTAACTAATATACTACTGTTTAATTGCAGAAATAATATTTATCACACTCTAAAGATTATTTATTTATATGGCAGAAGAAATACGCTTTAATCTAAATTATTATATTGATATAATAAAGCAAGTAACTACAACTTTATTGTTGAAATAACCAAGTAAACAAAACTTGTACAAATGTTTATAACAAGTTAACCTTAGGTAGAAATAAAATTGTTGAATGAAGGGAAGACTTGAATATCAAACGTTTTATATTACTTTATAAAAAAAAAACTAATTGGTTACTTCTGTTAATTTCTGACTAACGACAGAGAGTGATCTATTCTCTGGTGATGTGTAAAGCTACTACTCTCGATTTCAACAAATTTAACTCCCAACTTTAACTTAAGCAAAGAGATTGAATTTTAAGTATTTATATACTCGCCGTATTACTAATCGATATAACAACAAGAGCATTTATTTTAATTTATCTTTGTAAATCAAAGATCACATCTAAACTTGTATTATCGCATACAAGTTTCATTAATATTAAATTTAACGATTTCTCTTTTTTTTATTCAACGAAGTGACGAGATAAGCGGGATGTTCACCTCATGGTAACCAACGTGGCAGTCTGGTACGCAGCGTGTTCGCCGCCTTGAGACATAAAATGTTAGGTCTCATATCCCCAGTAATTTCACCAGGTACAACTCCCTTCAAACCGGAACACAGAAGTGATATACGGCAGAAATAGGCGCTGCGTTGGTACTTACCTAGACGATCTCCGGCAACAGACGACCTACCACCAGTGAACCATTTTCTACTTCTTTATGTTCCCACTGTAAACAAAGGCTTCTATATAGAGATGATTTTTCACTAAAAGAGAGTTAAGGCTACTCATCCACCACACTAATTAAATACATGTTTATCATCAGCCGACCCTCTTCCGAAGATCACCACATCGATCGGTCAAGCGCTGCCCGCATCCAGCGTCTTTCCGCGATCATCAGTAGTTTCTAGGGGTTAATATGGGGGATTTAGATCATTTCTCAGCACGCTGGACCTATGCGGGTTGGTGGAAACCAGAGCCTCGTTTGTTGATTAGCACGGTAAACCACGAGCAGCTGAGATTCGTTTGGGTCCCGTGAGGTTTGTGCGGGAACTCTTACACCCCAAGTACGTGTTGGCGGATGCTATATTTTCCTAAGATTGTTTTTTATACTGATGGTTCTACTCTCGCCGTTTTTCTTTACCGGAAGCTCCAGTTTACAAGACACCGAAACCAGGTCTCCACGATTCGTATATGTACTAACTTAGTTATCGCCGCTTCATTAATATTCTATACTCTTCTATTCTTATTGACAATGTTCATCATCATCTCTAGCCGATAGACGTCCATTGCTAGACATGGTCCTCCCCGAAGATCTTCACGTCGATCGGTCCCGCGTTGCTCGCAACCGGTGGGTTCCAGCGATTCTCACCAGATCGTCGCTCCACCTTGTGAGAGGCCTTCCAACACAACGCGGGCGCCACTCGAGGACCTTACTGCCCATCGGCCGTCGGTCCTTCGAACAGTGTGCCCTGCGCACTATTATTACTTTTTATTTACTGTTTATTATTTTATTATATGCAAATTGCAGTGTATATACCGACAGTGTATTTCACCGGTTGTTTTCAATTGGCGCGGAGTTGCATTGTTCCGGCTGCGTGGCCCGAACGAAGACCGCCCGGGGGACTTATTTTTGTTACAACACACCCCCGGCCTCGCTCGCTTTTTATTTTAACAAATTCACCACCGGCGCGAATGGTATTAACTGAAACATTTAATTTGCACGACACTCGTTAATATTAATTATTTAAACGCATAAAGTTAAATGTATGAAAGGCTGTTTCTTTAACTGTTTTAAACCATTACATTAGACGCGACATTGTGAATATGAAGTAACGAGTTTGTTTTTAATTGGTATTCCGGTGTAAAATATAATGAAATAATTAAAAATCCATTTAATATTTATATATAAATGTCATCATCATCATCATCAGCCGATAGACTTCCATTCCTGAACGTAGGCATCCCTTAAAGATCTCCACTGTAGGAGTTCATACAAGGGATTTGAGCTCTTTCATACCACGCTAGTCCAATGCGGGTTGATGGGATCTAGAGCCTCGTTTGTTAATTAGCAGGGTGCAGCAGCAACCTTGAACAGGTGAAGTTGACTTGGATTTCGTAAGTTATTGTGCGGGACCACCTACACTTAAATGTCATATACTTGTTGTATATAGTTTTTAGCTAAACTACTTCTATACTCTCTATTCAGTTTTTACATGTGTGTGAATGTGTGTGTGTGTGTGTGTATCTGTATTTAATTTTTTTATTATACGAAACGATGAGATGAGTGAGACGTTCACCTCGTGGTTGGTGGTACGTCTGCTTATAACAATAACAAATTAGGATAACATGCACAACACCACATTGTGCTCGTCGCCTTGAGACATAAAATGTTGAGTCTTGTTACTACAGTAATGTCACTAGCTACAGCGCTCTTCACACAGGAACACTAATCTTTGCACACTACCTACCTACTTAAAAGGGCTCCGGCAACAGAAACCTATCATCAGCATAATTTGGTAATATTATTTTTAATTATTTTATATTAACAGTTTTTGAAATTAGGGAATGTATTAATTAATTAAGATCAATACTAACATTACATATAGATTTTTTGATCACTTCCGTCGAATAAGAAACAATATATATTGTCTGCAAATATGGGCAGTGGTCATAATACCCGAGATATATGCAAAGTCACACGTGGGCTTATCTCTGTTTGCCCAGCTCTTTGCAGCGGGGATCGTTTGGTCTTCACCCATTGGCTCTATTCGAATTCAGGATGTCTAGCTATTCGTTTTACACGTTAACATGTAACGAAATAATATAAGATTATATAATATATAAACTATAGTAAATAAATATATATATAAGAGAAACTATAAATATTTTTATTATAAGCATCCTCTCATACATTTGGTTAAACAAGGGAGAGTTAAATTAACTGTGCTTACTGCAGATAATAACCGCAAACGTTACACTATTGTTACTAGTAACTAATCGTAATTAACTACATTAACTGCTGTTATGAGTTGACACTAGTCGGTAGCGATATTTCTTAAATAATCGTCTCATATAAAATTCATGTACTAGGCTTTTAGTGTATTAGTAGTAGGCCGTCCACAGCATTAACTCCGATCTTGCTTGTATTACGGATTGGTATAAATTGTATGGTCTGAATGTAAACCCTAACAAGACACAATCAGTCATAATTGGAAGCTCAAGACTACACTCCATTATTCTTCACGGTAACGTAATTCCTTATAATATTAAAGTTAAGAATTTAAGTATTTAAATTGACTCCTGTCTATCGTTCGCACCGCAAGTTAACTGAGATGAGTAGAAAGATGTATAGGGTTATAAGCTCCTTGCGAAGACTCCGCAATTTTTTTCCAACAGCCACTAAGGTCGCGCTTGCTAATTCTCTTCTTCTGCCTATTCTCGACTATGCCGATGTTTTCTATATATATGTCTCAGGCGACAAGCGCAATGCTGCAGGATATATCATCCTATCCAGCGCCGCGATGTTATGTGCGGGCGTATCACCATAAAGTGAACATCCTGCTCGTCTCATTGCATAATTGAATAAAAAACAAATTTACAATTAACTATTCTAGACTGCTGAGCATCTTTTTAATAAATTGGTATATATGAAACAATGGTCTTGAAACTGATTTATTTTATCACCATTATGGTTACATTTTCACGTGGTGTTAATTGATGAAAATGCTATGGATAGTCAAGAGTGCTCACTTGGAATACTCAGCTCTCATATGTTGACAACCGGAACACATAAATGCTGTCATTTCAGCAGATTTATAATATGAAGGCCAGGTTCAAAGAAATATTTCCGCCAACCAAACTGTATGATTTGTAATTTCATGATTATATTCGATGATACGATGACGATATGATGATGATGACCCTTTAAATTTTTTGTATTAAGTGTTTTATGTCATAATAATACTTATTATTATCAGCCGGATACCGCCTACTTTTGGGCATTTGCATTTTGGTTTCGGGGGGAAATCTTCGAAAGATACCCTGCTTCTGGGGCGAAGTCAAGGTTATGTGAGATTCTTATTCACTAAAACCCCCTCGGTGGTCGGCATCAATGCATTCTGAGAGGCCCGGCTTTCGCTTATAGAACGCATCTACATGTCTCTCAGGAACCCTCGCTAAGTCATACGTTGTCCCACGCTGGTTCAGCCATACGCTGTCCCACCGTGGGGGTGGGAGCCCTTATCGCTTAACAAGGGAACTCATAGACCATTTTAGTCGCATTACACAGGTAAGGTTTACCTTAGTCCTATTCTTAATAGCTCGAGATTACAGGGCTGGTTTGGCATAAAACTTCCTCAAAGATTCTTATTGAAGGGGACTTGACGCTTAGCCCCACCACACTCTCTTAGTGCGGGTTGGTGGGTGGTTAAAACTTCGTCTGTTATTCAACAGGGCGCACCGCGTCCAGACGAGGTCTTTTTAGACTCCGTAAGATATTGGGCGGGACACCTTACATCCTATAATAATTATACTACCTATATATTAATGAAATATTTAAAAAATTCTTTCACTCAAAAGCGGAAGTAAAAGACTTAAGCAGACGGTTGTAAATTTTTTTTAAATTCCTTCGCTAAAATAAAGTTTTGTGACGCTAATATATTTATTTCCATTGTCATACCCCAGACTTCCTAGACTTTTATTCGACGTCCTTTTGTTCTAGACTCTTCGAGTTTAAGCGAGACGAAACGTTGTATCAAATTACCGTCAGGAACTTTGTTTTTTCAGCAAATATATTTCGAACGTCTTCTACTCTCTGCCTTTGTCGCACAACCATTTTTTTTCCGACTTTAAACCTCTTTAGAGATATTGCTATATACTTTTTCGTTCATACGTTTTAGTTCCCTTTTGTCTGACGGAGGCTAGATTTCGTGTCCATTTGTTGACTAGTTGCTAGTTTCATCTTAGAAAAATGTCGCCATTAAATCATCCACCATCAAACAATCCATGTTCCGACTGCCAATATATGAAAACTATAGTATTTTAACGGACGTGTATATATTCTTTGAGCTTATCTTCTAAGAGCTATGCTTGTCGTTTCTCTAATTGATAAAATTTATAATGAAGTAATCCGCCAGAGAACCAAGTATAGCCTTGCGAACACTGAAGTGAAAACGGGCTGTTCACGTCTGTTGAATCGTTGGAGTAGAAGTATTCTAGAATGGAGACAGCGTTAGGTAAACGTAGCACGGAATGCCTACTAACCAGTTGCAGCGACGATCTGCGACAACTGGATGCGTATAGACAAAGATTGAGATAAGTTGCGTTGCTTAGAAGAGGCCTATGTCCAACAGTGCACTGCCGCAGGCTGTTGTTGATGATGATACATAATTCTCCATTCTTGTCACTAAACACGATCTGAAATAAAATATTGTTTTTAATTCGTTTTTGTTACAATTTTTTTTTTAAAAAAAGTATATAATTTCATTTGATGTTATAGAAAACTAAATAATATTTAAAAGTGCGGACCACCTATGACGAGAAGTGTGTGAAAAGTGCCAATGAATTAGCGTGTCGTAATCCGGTTGCGAAGACGCACATGTGCCGGCGCGCGGGGCGGTGAGTTGCGGCTCACCTATGACGAATAACAACGACGGATTTAACGGGAGCGCGCGGGGAATGCCCGCTTCCGTCGACATGGACTCGCTCGAGGAAATGCTCCGTAAGGTGAGTTTTAATTATTTAACCTAAGACACCTCACTCCTCTGCCACTACCACTGTACATTCAAATTGTTACTAAACACTACTAAGGAAGGAATAATTCCAGAATGATCACCAGCCTTCCTTGTACTCAATACTAAAATACTGCACTCGTCAACACGCATGCAGATCTTAATCCCGTACTTTCTTTTGGTGAGTATTATCTTCAGCTGAAGAAATTGAAACGAATATAATGATAAAGCAATATTGTCTATTATAATATGTTATAATATTCGTTATAAATAATCGATT
Source organism: Ornithoptera alexandrae (assembly GCA_029030555.1). Classification (NCBI taxonomy): domain Eukaryota; kingdom Metazoa; phylum Arthropoda; class Insecta; order Lepidoptera; family Papilionidae; genus Ornithoptera; species Ornithoptera alexandrae. The sequence goes on along the minus strand of JARDVY010000007.1, from coordinate 2,629,050 downwards.
TTTTATATATATTGTTCTAATGTCGTCAATTATTGCTTGAGACAGATATAGTCGTCATAACGTGTTACTATGACGAATGTCTTTTTCGTAAACAATGAAAAAGGAACAGGAAATAATACATTATGAATATTAAGTCTTCCGCTTTCATTTAGATTTCAGTTAGAAGGACAAACGATTGTCGAAAATTATAAAAATTGGGCAACACAGCTTCTGTTCTCTATTCGTCGAGGCTACTTATAATTTTTTTTTATTCGACGATGCGACGAGACGAGCGGGACCTTCACCTAATAGGAATTGATTCGTCTATCCATAATAAAGTGGCGCTAGCTAGAATAGTATACATTACATCACATAGTGCTCGTCGCCTTGAGACATAAGATTTAAAGTCTCGTTACCCCAGTAATTACACTAACTTCAACTCCGTTCAAACCTGACCACAATAATGTTTGTACACTGCTGTTTGACGATAGAAATAGACGCTGCGGTGATATCTACCCAGACGGCTCCAGCAACAAAAACCTACCACCAGTAAATATCGGTAACGATTCACATGAGCTACTTTCGCCTCAGTATAATGGATATTCGTGAAATAATTTATAGATTATACTTATTAAGTTACAATATAATTAATAGCCGACTGACGGAACATTAATCATAGGACAGCGTCCAGATACAATCAGCGTGGCAGCAACACCGGCAGCAAGGGTTTTGTCATGCTATTATATCCCCTCACGTGTACACCGTAAGCGTTACATTAGTGTATGTAAGATTCAAGTGTCTGATGCTCCGACGGGGCCCGCTGTACCTACGTGCCCTGGTGGGCCATGTCAGCTAAGGTGAATTAATTAAACTGCGGTATTTACTCATTTATTAATCAAGGCACCGTCTGGTAAGGTTACGGGTTAGTTTCGCCGTGGCCCGTTCGTGTGTGGCAAGTAAGTTGAACTTATCAAACACAGCATAACAAAAACAGTATATAAACATATATCATTAGTATATATATATATATTTGATTAGTTTTATGTGGGCATACAGGCGCATGTTGTCGCTAAGCTGGACTCAGAAAGTTTCGAAGGTCCTCCAATGGGTAAATCGGAAAAGTAAACCTTTGCAGACTGTGAAGACGAGAAAAGTATCATATCTCGGCCACGTGTTTAGACACGATAGGTACGAACTGCTTCAGCACAGATACAAGTAAAAGAAGTATTTGTCGTAGGAAGAAATCGTGGAGGCGTAACATCAGGGAGTTGACCAGGATTGCGAGTACCACCTAACTATTCCGCCTCGCATGAGAAGCACCTTAAGAAGTATATTACTAAACAAAAATAAAATTTATCAATACAAAACCAAATTTCAATATGTTTTCTCTTACAACAGTCCTTTCTTTGATATTAATATATATTCTAAGTAATGTAAAGAAACTCGTGTTGTGTATCTTCTTTATATATCTAAACTTCGCCTATGTCTCTGTCTTTGCCATAGCGTGAAGTTACAACGAGACCGAAGATGGCCAGGCGCTATATATATATATATATATATATATGTACTATACACACAGAAGTGTTCCGGTTTGAAAGGTGTTATAACTAGTGAAATTACCTGGGTAGCGAGAGCTAATATTATGTCTCGAGGCGATAAGCGCAATGTGCTGCTGTGTATGTCATCCTAACTAACGCGATTTTTTTATGAGCAGGCGTACCATTTACCATCAGTTAAAAGGCTCATTGGCAATCAGAGAAAGGAGTTCATGTTTTTTTTATATTGTGATGTATTAAAAAAATAATCCACGTTTCATTAAAATTAACTATCCTTGTAGACATGGCTCTAGCATCAGCCTTAAGTAGCGTTCGTGTAAGTCATACTTAAGTACACAGCGGGTGAAGGCGTTACTGCACAATATAAATCATCTCTGCTACCCCACTAAGAGATAGCTTACTTTGCACCACTACTTGCACTCTGTAGGGGTAATGAGGGTAATTAAATACAAGAGGGCAAGTAAACTGGCTAAGCGTAATGCATTTATTTATGGATTAACTTACTTAGGTTTAAATTATTGTTTAAGCTCTAAAAATGTATGTTTTATAACATACCCGCACTGTTTATATTTGTTTTGTAAATATGTATTATCTCTTTCTCCCTCCGGTTTCTTTATTCCTCTATAATTATTGTATTTCACGAGAGTTACATTTTATAAACTGATCATTGAAAAATAGGAGGACATCTTTAAAATAATAATTTTATATACTTTTAGAATTTATCTTATTAAAAGATAAGTTACATAGAAGGATTAATAACTTAATTAGCACTTAAGAATGTATAGAATATTCGAAAATAATAGTTGGTAGTACAAAAAATTATGTGTGTAATATAACTCTCGAAGCCGGATAAAAATCTTTCACTACACCATCTTTGTCAACGCGATAACATTTAAACTACTGTTATCAGCGTTAGAAATAGACAGTGGTACATACCTACACCACCCTCCTCACCTGACCCGCATTGGGCCTGCGTGGTGGGAAATGGCTCGAACCACCCATATGAACCCCTACAATCGACGGTCCCTAGTGCGCGACGGTACCGGAAATCAATCTAACTGTAGCGAAAGTCGCGGGAAGACGCTGGATGCAAGCAGTGCGGGACCAATCATTGTGGGAATCTTTGAGAGAGGTCTATGTCCAGCGGTGAACGTCTATCGGCTGATGATTGATTGACATACCTAGACAATCAACGGCAGATACTTAACTTTTTTTTAATCGACAAGGTTAGCGCTTGATCACGATACTATCTGACGTTAAGTAATCATGTGATCTGTGATGATAAGGCGCACTAAGTAAGGCCGACAAGTTGTTCTACTTATTTGTTGTTCTTATGAACAAGGAGCTAAACCTTTTTGTTTGCAAACTGGGGATGTCCATAATAAAAATATGGTACCCCTCTGTGCGTCTGGTTGTTCGGTGGTGGAAAGGGGATGGAGGAATTATGTAATGTAATTCTATTGCACACTCTAATACGTATCCTATAGAGCATCGCGAAACTGTCCACACAAGTTCTTGATCACCAACAAGCTTCTTAGTCCGTCTCTGTATCGAGTCTAGCTATAGTATAGCTCAAATATAGCGAGGGAAGGTGTTAAAAACACTTCGATATCTGTTAAAATAATATCCGTTTCCTTTGTGTGTCGCTCACACAAAAAGCCTCGATACTGCGCATCGAGTTTTTCCCCCGCTCATATATCGCGTACAGTTATTGAACTGAAAAAAATCCTGAACTCGTTTCCGTTTCAGTTTGTCGATGTTTTTACACGAGTTAATTAAAATTTTATTCAATTTATACTTTTTCAGGTTCACTTTATAATTTTTCTAAACTGATACCAATATCCGGTTTACATTTATAAAATAATATTTTTTGAACATAGAAATCGCTTTGAGTAAAGGGATTATTTATCTGATATATATTCCCTAGAGTGAAATAACCCTCTCTCTCTCTCGTTCGTCTCATCACGGCCATCATATAACCGTTTTTATCTAAAATTAACTAACACTTGATCTAAATGTTAAGTGTTAAGTTCTAATGAGACTGGACGGTAAAGCTTACTCGTCAAGAATAATCTGGCTATCATATTGCCAGCTGGAACAGCATTACTGTTGTGGCCGAATATTTGCAATAGAAGGGTACTAACTAGGTGGGTATGGTCGAAAATGTTTTACGTATATACAAGCTCCATGATATATGGTTGTGGAATCTATCTGCGGAACCATTCTATCATGGAAGCAGATAAAATATTTATAGATGTAAATTGGTTAGAAAAAATCGCAAAATATATAACTGTAGTCTAGTTTTCATGGTGATTTAATAAATATTATTTATATTATTATAATGTTATTGATAGTGAAATTATTATAATATATTAACAACCTAAAAGTAATTTGTTTGCTTTCTAGTCGCAACACCCCCGCAACTCGCTTTGGGAATAGAATTTTATATAATCCATTCTTAGCTGACCTCTAAACGGCACAAGCAATATCCCTACCAAATTTTTTCTCTTTACTTCTAATAATTTCGAAGTTCCCGAGATGATTCAATGAACCTCTGGTTATCTCCTATATAATGTAGATTATTACATAATTAATGTATATAAAATGTATTAAACAAATGGAAACAATAATGCCTCGGATATATGCCCTTAATCGACTATAACTTGCATATGGCCTGTTGGCTAATAACACAATAGCAGTACTTGGAATAGTTCCAACGACGCGTTAGAGAGATAGCAAATGATATGTATTGTTATTATAGATAAAACTTAAACACTAGGAGAACCTATACACAATTCTCCTGAGCATCTTCTTTATAAAACCAAACCCTGAATTAATCATTAATAGTAGTCTACAGTTACACTTCTACAACCAATTAAAATTGTAAAAGCTGTGTATTACTTACTATACATATTATTGATGGTAGGTCTCTGTCGCAGGAGACCGTGTAGGTACCACAGCAGCTCCTGGTTCTGCCGAACAGTTGTGTGGAGACATTACTGTGCTCCGATGAAAATTTAATGAGACTTATCCTATGTCTAAAGGCGACGAAGTTTGTTGTATATATTATGTTTTTTTTTTTAAATCGTTCCCTCTGCGTGTTTTGGGTCAGGGCCTTGTACTATCAATCACTTAACATCACTTTTGTTCCTTCTTATTTCCTTAACTATCCTCTATCATTCTTCCATCTTTCATTCCATACTTATCTTACACAAACTTCATATCTCTATCATTCTCCATTCCATTTCCTTCTTTTATCTATCCTCTTGGAGTGAAGACGCCTTCTGAAGAGGGAGGGGGAGCCTGAAACAAGTCATACGCTGTAACATTTTCTTCTTTTTTCTTTCTTCACCTTTCTCCTCTGTTCTTTAGCGTTTTTCTTATTTTTACCTAATCCTAATATATTTTTATTTATTTACTTACTTTTTATTCTCCCCCAATACTCTTTCCACCACTCTCCTACAATATTTGACAAATATTTCGCGACTTTCGTCTTCACCCATCAGAGAGGCGATGGCACCTGCGTCTATCCTCCTACCCATCTCCATTTCACTATCCATCCTTTCCCTTCCATATAAGGGACAGGAGGTGAGGATGTGCACCACGGTCTGGTCCACCGCTGGGTCACACCGGCACACGGGACTCTCCTTGAGCTTAAACCTGTGAAGGTACTCGGAGAATCCCCCGTGCCCAGTGAACATCAGGACCAAGACCGTGTCGAGCTCCAGCCGACGAAGTGAGCGATATACCGACGCGACGTCCGGGAAGAAAATCCTCGTTGTTGAAGCCGAAGTACCTTCCACGTACCTCCTGTTCCATTCGTCAAGCGTCTTCAGCCTGAGCTGACGCTTGACGAAGGAAACGGGGCAATCCTCGTACACAGGTCTTCTTTTATTCTTCAGGGCCACTTCCTTGGCCAGTTGGTCCGCCCTTTCATTCCCCTCCATATATATTATGTTACTGGCCCTACATTGTTATGGTACAATGTATTATGGTAAGTGACCATCAGCTGAACATTTCGTTTGTCTTGTCGCTTTGTGGAATAATAAAAAAGTATTCTTTTATGTATCACATATATTGTACTATCTTGTGTCAAGATGATTCTAATCATTCATCAATCCACATTTTCCTAACAAGTGATATATCGAGCAAGGACTCAACCTTGTGAGATAAAGCTCTGAGTCTAACTATTGAACGATAAGCACTAGCCTTCCTATCTTCTAAATCACGAAAAGTTACAGTACTGCTCGTCTCTATGCTTTGTTGTATATATAAAAATTAACTTGATCTATGTTATACAAATAAATGGGTTCAGTTAATTAATTTAACTCTGCATGTATGTATCCTTTAAAATTTTTTCGTTTGGTTTTGTCAAATTCATATGACAAAAATGTATCAACAACAACCATAAAAAATATGGGTTACTCCTGTGCCGGAATTAAAAATTAAAAGCGATGCCGTTAACGCGCGGAAGGGTCCAAATGCGTCCGTACACGGACAAAGGGTTGAAAAGAATATTTGTACATTAACATGCCCGAATTTAGCCCCGTAAGTGATCCTGAAATGAAGTATCATAAATTCTATTCAAAGAAATGTATTTCTATGAAAATTCTGATGTTTTTTATTATTTGTAAACGGCGTTGTTTTAACTTTAAATTATTAAAAATGGCAGCTAAGTTACTGGATCGTGCAACAAACAAAATTTACTAAAGCTAGATTGCTTAATTAAAACTTACCTTACCTAAATTTCACTATAAAACCTTAAAACATAACTTTGACCTTACAAATTTAATACATTTTAAGGCAATTTGAATCGGTTTATTTATTTAACTGAGCAACGCGACGAGCGAGGCGTTTACCTGAAAGTAAGTGACACATCACCATCATCATCAGCCGATAGACGTCCACTGCTGGACATAGGCCTCCCCTAAACATCTCCACATACAGTCAGCAAGACCTCCAGTACCACTGGGCACTAGGGGCTGTCGTATGTCAAAGTTCATATGGAGGGATTTGGGCCATTTCCCACCACACTGGCCCAATGCAGGTTGGTGGGAGCCAAAGCCTCGTTTGTTGATTAGCAGGGTGTACTACGAGCAGATGAGGTTGGCTTGGGTTCTGCGACCTGTTGTGCGGGACCCCTTACAGCCCTTAGTAAGTGATACACCCGCCCATAACAAGGTAGCGCTAATTAGGATGTCATACATAAGACTTTGAGTCTTATTACCCCAAAAATTACACAAGCTGCAGCGCCCTTCAAACCGGAAAACAGTAATGTTTGCACACTACTGTTTAACAGTAGAAATAGGCGCGGCGGTGGTACCAGCAGTAAAATGGAAACAATTCTTACTAATGTAATAATTCTAATTCCAAGCTATTATGGTGTTTTCTATAGGAATACGGTTTCTCATAGTGTACATGTAGAAGTGCCTGCAAACTCAGAACTTTACAATTACCTACATATTGAATAAAAATCAAAGTATAAAATATTCAAAATTCAAGCTCCCAGAGTTTCCTCCATCAGATATATCAGGCGTAATATTTATATTCATACAGCAATATGCTCTAAAAACTAGTTCATTGTTGATCGATAAATAGATGTAAAACGGTTTCCCATCGGGGAATCTCCGAGGGAGAATGTTCGCATATTTAAGCAGCTGAACAGGGTGCATTTTCTTCATAAATCCATATACATAATAGAGCAACCCTCGGTACAGTGAGGAGGAGAAACTTTGCAATGGATCACGGAGCAAATTCTTTAAGGTACGACATAATGGAAGCGTTCATAGGGAGGTTAAAAATAATATAATATTACGAACTTTTCAGGTAATTTACTGATGGTAAACCTCTGTAGCTCACTGGCCTAATGATTAGAGCGTGAAGCTTCATTCCGAAGATCGCAGGTTCGAATCTCGGCATGTACTTGACTTTAATATTTAAGCTATGTACATTTGTGAACTTCAGTTACAACAACGAAATACAAATGGTGAAGGAAAACATCGCGAGGAAACCTGCACATGAATAAGAATTTATTCTAAGGTGTGTGTGAAGTCACCAATCCGCATTGAGCCCGCCTGGTAACTATGGCCCATCGCCCTTATATTGAGGGTAGGCCTGTGCCTCAACAGTGGGGACATAAATTGGCTGTTGAAAAAAATAGGCCTCTGTTGCCGGAGACCGTTTAGGTAGATACCACCACAACGTCTATTGCAGCTAACAAACAGGAGTGCACATATTGTTATGTTCCGGTTTAAAGGGCGTTGTAGTTAATGAAATTACTGGGGTAACGAAAGCTAACATCTAAAGTCTCAAGTCGAGGAGCACATTGTGGTGTAGTATATACCATCCTAAGCAATGCCACGTTGTTATTGGCGGGGGTATCACTTACGATCAGGTAAACGTCTCACTCGTCTCGTCGCTTCGTGGAAGAAAAAAAAATTGTAGGAAATTTCATATCCTAAGAGCAGCTATCAGTAGGACCGCGCAATTCGATGCAATATCCACGACGGCGCTGTCGCCACGGTAACGCGCGCATTAAAAGTTGGGGGCGCCCGCAAGAGCTACTCGCCCCGCTTTATTATTTATTGCCCGCCCTTATTTGTTTTCAACTCGTTACGCGAAGATTTGGCCTAAATTCGAAAACTCGATTATTTATTCATTTCTGCGCGCCGTTTCGGTTTCGAACAATAAGGCTTCCTGCGATTATGGCCCGTTGCCGAGCCTGCGCTTATTAATAATACAAATCTAATCATTTTGACAGCCATTATACAGTTCCGGTTTTGATTTTTTTTTATTTTTATGTGTACGACATTCACTGAAATAATAGTTAACACACGACTATACTTCATTGCTAACAGAGAAGTGGAGTCGTGGAATAGTCTACCAGAAGACGTGATTGGCGCGCCTTCGGTTAACTTATTCAAACTTGATAATTACTTAAAGAACTCGCAACACAAGTAAACATCAAATTTTGGGTGTAGAATACCATAAACCTTCACCTGATGGTAGTGACGCCTGCCCATAACAACGTGGTGTTAGTTAGGATGATACTCAAAGCTCCACATTATGTTCGTCGCCTTGAGACATAAGACATAAAGTCTCGTTATCCACTAATATCACCAGCTACATCGCCCTTCAAACCAGAATACAGCAATATTTGCATACGACTGTTCGTCGGCTGCAATAGGCGCTGGTACCTATCTAGATCGTTTCCGGCAACAAAGAGTGGTCGAAAAGACTGACAGCAAAACATCATTAGAAAAAATTAGAAGAAATTAAACACCAAAATGAGATAACAGGAACGATTAACACCCCCTTCCTTTTCACCACTGGACGACCAGACGCACGGCTAGTCACCATTCTTTTATTGTGGACGTCTCCAGTTTGCGAACGAAACGGTTCAACTCTTCGTTCTTCATGAGAACAGCAAAGAAATGGAACTACTTGCTGGAGTCGGTATTCCCATCCAAATACGACGTGGGCATTTCTAGAAATGAGAGAATAGACTATGACTAGGTTAATGCGTCTTACCAACACAGATCACATCAACACCACATCTGGTGGGTACGTGGTCAAGCGCTGACCTTAGACAAATATATAGAAAAAAAAAACCTTAAAGTTTTTTTCGTAATATATTTACTTTGCGGAGTGAGCATAATTTCTTGTCATCTCGTAGATAAAAGTGTTTGACAGATAATACATTGTACCTTACTGAAAGTCTATTAATAAAGTTTTTTTTATATAAAATAAAAATTATAATAACTTCTATACCTCAAATGATTATTTCACCGATTAAAGATCAAAGGAAACTTCCAAGTTGATTACTTCATAAGCAAAGTCCGAGCAAGCAAAGTTAGATACGATCGACAACACGCACAAACCATCGGCGTCCCGTAAAATTACGTACTAATAAGCATTGATAATGGCAGCTAACTGGACCTGTAGGGGCTGTAACTGAAACCTTTTCCTGTAACTGCAAAGTCGCGTGTGTAAAACACATTAATCGGTTTCAGCGCCGACGACGGGCTCGCTGCCGATATGTTTAAGCATTTGAGCTGCATTGCAGATACGAAAAAAAAAAACGGTATAAATAGAAACAAACTTTAGTAACAACTTTATGTATACGAGGTTTTAAATGTATCGTTCAATTTGATCACCAAAGTGGTTACCTGATCATCATCATCTACTGCTGAACGTAGGCATCCACTAAAGATCGGTCTTACGCTGCTTGTATGCAGTGATTTCACGCGATCTTCACCTGCTTTTCAGTGCACCTTTTTTCTCGAGAGGGACGTTCACCTAATGGTAAGTGATACGCCTGCGCATAACAAAGTGGCGCTAGTTAGGATGTTATACACTGCACCACATGCTTAGCATTGAAACAAGATTTTGAGTCTCGTTATCCCAATAATTAAGTGTATTTAGTTAAGGAGCTACAACGCCCTTCAGATCGGAACACAGTAATTTGCACAGTATACTTTGTCGGTAGGAATAGGCGCTGCCGTGGTAACTACCCCTAGACAGTCTCCGGCTTAAGAAATTTTTTAAAAAGATACCCTGCTTCTTAGAAGACAAAGTTTGTAGGAATTTTGACTCACTTGAAACCCCTCGGTGGCCATCTTCAGTGCGTCGGAGCCTCCCGGCACTACACCTGAAGCACATCCTAAGGAGAGCTGTAACCCTCCTCGACATTCTCGCTTTGGTACGAAAAAAACTAGATCACATTGTACTTGTCGTTCATCCCGGGCTTAGTGGACAATCAGGGTACTCAGCTTTAAAACCGACGAACCCAAAAACTCTTTTAGTCGCCTTCTACGACAAGAAGGTAAGGACCTTAGTCCTATTCTTAATAGCACGAGACTACAGGGCAACCGGCCCAGAGACCTAACATTAGTAAACCTCGTGAATAGCTTTCCAGCACTGCTTATAAATTGTATGAAATGTTTTTTAAAACATTCTTAGACAGAAACAAAAATGTATTAAAAATAGTAATTTTTTTTAGTAAATTCAACAACTCTCGATACAGTCATCTTTTAAATAAAAAAACAAATAAAAAGGATTTAAGGGGACCCACACAACAACTCACTGGATCAAACCTAACCTAACCTTCTCGCGGTGCACCCTGCTAATCAACAAACGAGGCTCTGGCTCCCATCAACCGGTATTGAGCCAGCGTGGTGGGAAACGGCTCAAATCCTCCCATCAGAACTCCTCTAACGAAGGTCGTGGGAAGCGCAGGACCGATCGATGTGGAGATCTTTGGGAGAGGCCTACGTCCAGCGGTAGACGTCTATCCACTGACGACCATGAGAGAGGACTATTAGACCTCAATGTGTCAATTCATACACTAGATTTCATTTGAGCTTATATAAGAAAGCTGTGGACCCTTCAGGTGACGTTATCAGCGCACATTGGAACAATTGTTAGTAATTTAGCTTTCGTTATCAGGATAACGATAATTTGGATCGTATCCGGGCGTACATTACACAACATTACGATGTCCGTCATTGTCCCGATAACGGTTTACTACACGTGAACAGTATTACGCAATTACCACCGACTATTACCGCGGCGGCTCGACGGTAAGTGATAACTTAATTTGTTAAATAAAGGTCAAGCTTTCAGCATGAAACTTGGGTGGTATACGCACATAAATAAATACAAATAATCAAATATTTTTTTTCATTAACAAGACGCAGGACGATTATCCTTTTATTTCAATGAAGCGATGATGGAAGCGTTACATTCACCTGATGGTAAGTCATACGCCCACCAATAACAACGCAGCAGTAGTTACGACGGCATCAGCCTTGTGATCTCGGGGTAGTAAGAATAGAACTAAGGTAAGCCCAGTCGGTCGTGGAAGGCGACTAAAAGGATCTAGGATTTTCGCGGGTCTGGAGGGTGGGGCTCTAATCGCTCAACAAGCGAACCTGCGTAGGACAGCGTATGGCTCAGCGATGGTGCCTAGAAGGGTTAGACTCCTCATCAGAGACGAGTAACACAAAGTGTAGAGGGGCACCGGTACGTTGTATAACAGATCCCGGAGCCTCTCCGAATGCACTAATGCAGACCACCGAGTGGGTTTTAAAGAGTAAGAACCTCACATAACCCTTACCTCCCCCCAGAAGTAAGTTATCTTTCGAAAATTTCCCCTTCGAAATAAAAAAAAAATAAATCGAATTTTTTTATATCTCTCTGCTGTATTTCATTTATATCTTTTTTTTATTTCATCCTTCTCATTTCTTTTTCACTTCATTCATTCTTATTCTAAACTTATTTTTATTGATCTGTCTAATATGAGGGTGTAAAGAGTCCCGCACAACAACTCACGGGACCTATGTCAACCTCACCTGCTCGTGGTGCACCCTGCTAATCAACAAACGAGGCTCTGGCTCCTACCGACCCGCATTGACCAGCGTGTTGAGAAAGGGCCCAAACCCCACAAATGACTGAAGGTCGCGGAAGCCGCTGAAGGCGGACAGCGCAGGACCGATCGATGTGCGGATCTTTTGAAGGAAGCCTATGTCTAATAGTGGACGTCTATTGCCTGATGATGATGATAATGTCTAATATGAAACATTATAAGTATATTAGATTTCTCATATTCCTATCCTCTTTAATTATTTCTTACATACGGTCATCTTTATTTTAGGAGTAGAGTGGTGGACAGCGAAAGGTTTAAATGATACTGTGATGAAGAGTAGAACAGATATTTCAGATGAGTCAACATATCGAATTGGAAATATTCTCATTCTGATCAATCCGATCGTTTCACTTTAATATGATATCGGTTAACAATAAAACTTTCATCCGATCAAATATCCCATAACATTCGTACGTCGTAGAGCCTATTAAACGCCTGGATCTAGCCGTTTCCGGTGTAACAATGCCCGGAAGAATTACACGCGACAATAAAAAAGTTAATAGACGTTTCAATTTATGTCACTTTTACGTTTTCCGGAGAGGAAATGCAGTTTGTTATTTCGTCGCCATGGGACTGCTGAGTTAATAGCAACGCGATTTTTTTTTTCAAACTTTATTACAGACCTCATTGTCACGATCAAAGGACCGCTTCATAAAATGTCTGCCTCGGGCCGGACTGAAACGTTTTTCCATTTTTATGTATTAATAGATATAAAGCAAGAAGGGGGTATACGTTGATGATAAAATGGTTTATGACCGTATATAAAGTGGGAGTGGCTTTAAAAGAGCTATTGTTAAAAAGGCGAATGTGTTTATTTGTTCGCATACAACGTATAAATTATATGAGACTGGTAGTAGTTGAAGGTCTTTTGAAGGAAACCGTCTTGGTAAGTACCATCGCAGCTCCAATTGCTGTCGCCAAAGAGCAGTGCAAACATTACCATGTTCTAGTTGGCGAGGTGTAAAATTACTGGGGTGACGAGATTCAATATCTTATATCTCGAAACGACGAGCACATTGTGCTGTGTATATCATCCTAACTAGCCTCACGTTGTTATGGACTCATCCCGTTTTACAAAAAAATTACAAAAAAAGATTAACAACCCGGTGCTAGTTAAGACGATATACACAACACAATATTGTGCTCGTCGCATTGAGACCTAAGATGTTAAGTATTATTACCCCTTCCACTACCTATAAATCTAAACAAAGTAATGTTTGCACACTACTGTTCGGCGGCGGAAATTGGCGCTGCGGTGGTACCTACCTAGACGGTATCCGGCAATAGAGACCTACCAATAACACTTCAGCAGCCAAACCACTGAACTTCCCGAATAGACGATAGAGAAAGTGAGCTTTCTCTTTGCACCATTGTATGCGGCGAATTTTGTTCAGTTAATGCACATTTCATGTTATTCAAGTTAACTTTATGTTTTGTAGTAAGTTTTAAAGCTTTAACAACTATTATTTTATTATTGCTTTGTTATGTTTTTCTAAGGGTGAATGTGGAATATACCCGCCGTGATCTTATAAAGTCGTAGAAGACAACCAAAGACATTAGTACTAAGAAAAGTATAACAGCAACCTTGTGACTTCAACCATCATTTTGCGCTCACGACACCGCATAACAAGTGATGATATCACTCTCTACAGGACGTAAATATTTAGCAATAGAACATAGACTAAAATTAAAGGATAATTTCACAAAGCGACGAAACCAACAGGACTATATCTTATGGTAATGGAAATATATCTGTAATAGTATACCGCGTACCGGTAGACATAGTGTTGGGAGGCCTCCCACAAAGTGGACCGATGATCTAGTGAGAATCGCTGAAACCCACTGGATGCGAGCATCGCGAGACCCATCGACATGGAGATCTTTGGAGTAAACCTATATCCAGCAGTGGACGTCTGTCGGTTGATGATAATGATGATGGTGAACAATAAAACATCGGCTACACATTCACCATAATACATTTCTCATCTTAAGACGTAAGATGTTCAATTTTGTTACCTCAGTAATTTAACTTACTACGGGGAACTTGAAACACAATACTATTCGCACACTGACTACACTTTGACGGCGGAAATAGGCGCTGCGGTGGTAATGGTTTCCGCTAATAGAGACCAACAACCATTGATCTTATATATTTCTACAATCTAATTTTTTTAAACACGCTGTTACCAGTTAAATCAGAAACTAACCCCCGAAGGATGAAAGTAATTAAGAAATCACCTGTTTTCTAATATCTCATTAGTTTATGTTATATATACATACATATACATATATATATCACGCTTCGTTCCCAGTGCGGTAGACAGAGACCACCTCTCCCCACTTGCTACGATCCTGACACACCTCTCTCGCTTCCTCCATTTTCATGAGCGTCGTCATGCATGCTCGTCGGTTCCGAGTACTCTTACCCGGCCTTTCTTTAGGACATCTTCGATTTGATCGAAACATGTCCGCCTAGGTCGACCTGCACCGATTTTTCATCTTTCATCATCATTCTTACCTTGTATACCTCTTTCGTTAATCTTCTTTCATTCATTCTTTCTACGTGTCCGAACCATCTAAGCATCCCTTTCTCTATCTTTGTCACTATATCTTCAACCACGCCGCCACGCCTTGAGAATTATATATTCAATTATTGGAAGGAATTTTTATAAGGGTAAATATTCAAAAATATTTACCCTTACAAAAATAGAAAGAATAAAGAAAAGAACAAGATAATATGTATCCGGATAAAATTTTAACGTCGAGCCTGAAATAACCGTTAATGTATTCGCTGCACGTCTAACGGCATTCGGTTAAATCCGGTTAAAGGTGAAGATATGCCCCGGTTAATCTCGGCGCGCTTTTGATTTACGGGCGCGACATTCTTTGTTAGGCGACTGTTAATACCGGATTTTAATTAATTACCGGATAAGTCATTGGCAATGTTTTGGCAGGAGTAACTTAATAGTATTCGGCGATTATACATCATCATCATTTGTTTGTCCAGCTTTGTTTATCCACTGCTGGATATAGGACTTCTCCAATGTCCACCAAATGGGATCTTCAGCTTCTCATGTCCACCTACCTTCGATTGCGATTTGTCGTCGGTCCATCTGGAGCGAAGGTCTTTTACACTTCTGCGACCTGTACGCGGCCTCGACTCCAAGACTTTTCTCCCCCATCAGCCGTCATTGACACGACAGACATGGCCGGTCCACTGCCACTTCAGCTTATAGATTTTGAGAACTACGTCGACAGCTTTAGTTCTCCGTCGACTTTCTTCGTTCCGGATTTTGTCCCTTAGAGAAATACCAAGCATAGCTCTCGCCATCGCTCGCTGTGCTAGTTTAAATCAGTGGACCAGCCCGATGTTAAGTGCCATGTCTCTGCGTCATATGTATGGGCGTACCCTTACTTACGGCGATTATACATTATGCAGAAAATTATGAAATCTCTATATTCAGAACCTGCCTCCGGTTCCATTTCGAGGCTACAGTTTATGAAGTTTGCACGATAGAGGGGTTTAACTATTAGGGTAGTCTCATGTGACTGAATGAATCATTTCAAAAACTAAAATCCTCAATTTGATATCTTAAGCAAACACTGTAGTCAAATCTTAATTTATCAGTTAGTGGGTGGATTGTTAAGTTACTTAATCGCTTACAAACTTAATGGATATGGTATACATTATATTTATTAGCAAGTAAGACAAACATGATTATATTAAAACCTGAGTACATTCAAATCAGAGATCATGTTATATTTACATATAACTACTTAGAAAATACAACGCAACTTAAGGGAAACAAGCAACCATAGATAATATATACTAAAGGTAAATATTAAAAATACTTAATGTCTGTCGTAATTCATAGCAAATTAAATTAAAAGTGGCTAAAAATCAGTGCGCCGTTTACTTTGTGGCAACATTGAGCGGCGGCCATTTTGTACTATAATATTGTACAGACAGTAGTAATTGTAAAAGCTTAATTTGTTGTTATTTACCGTTAAAAAGTGAATATTAGTTTGTTTATACATAAGGTAGTGACTGGAATGAGCTGGCGTAACATCAGCTCGAGCAGGATATCACAAAAATCACGACCCTCACCATTCAGGAAACGACTACAGCTGTAAAAGAACAAGAATGTATGGAATTCCTGTAAAATAGACAGAGAAAAGTTCCCACTTTAAACAGTCTATTTGACCGGTTTAAAAATGTTGGAATATCGACGTGAGGAGTAAACTAACGGCTCACTTTATCGCCGGACTCATTTCACCGGAACTCGATTTACGGAAGGCGACTGCGGAGGCTGTGATTCCAACTCGCGGCACAAAGAGAATTGCAACACGCCGTCCGCCACCCCAAGATGTCGGACGTTTAAACGGAGAACTACATTACCCGCTGGAATAGAAAATTTCATTTTTAAACTACACGCTAAAAACTTTATTTCATGTAATGTTATAAAAACGAATTAATAACAGATGAGGTAAAGATGATGTATTATGTATAATTATCTGAAAGTAGCTGACCTCTATATGGCAGAAACAATATCTTTACCAAATTTTGTGTGTTTACGTCTAATAATTTCGGAGATCTCATGTTGAATTACCCTATCTTTGGATATCTCCTATTATATGTAGATTAGTAAAGATTTATTATAGATTATCCAACTAATTAAAGAAAATTTAAATCAAAATCTTATCTCAAACTTAAAGTAACTATACAATTTATTCTTACTCATTGTTACTGGAAAATTTTATTTTATTCGACGAAGCGACTAAATGAATTAGACGTTCATTATCATCATCAGCCGATACACGTCCACTGCTGGACATAAGCCCAAAGATCGCCACTAGGATCAGTCTCGCGTTGCTCGCATCCAGTGGCTTTTAATTAGACCTCCACCTGATGGTAAATGATAAGTTCTCCCATAACAACGTGGCGCTAATTAGGATGATATATACTGCACCACATTGAGCTCGTCACTTCGGAACATCAGTTAATTAAGCCTGGTTACACCAGTAAATTCACTAGCTAAAACGCCTTTCAAACCGGAACATAGTAATATTTGCACAATGTTGTTTAGCGGCATATCTAAGAGTTTAGTGGTATCTACGAAATCTGTCTCCAACAAGTAGGTAGATACGACAAGTATCTAATACCCACCAATATTTTGCTGTTTTAATTCTTGTTATATATCCTTGAAGAATTTTCATTTGAGGGTTTTGGAGCAAAAAAAATTAGAAGAACTAATACAGCTTCCATATGGAATTCTCATTCGCTCCTCACTCTAAACTTTTCGTATTGGAATAGAGAAAGTCTTCTTACAGTTCTTCGTGCAAACACTAACAGACTTCTGGAAGAGTTAACCAACGAGGTTTGATTTTAAACGATCCCGCTTTAGACTCGGAACATCCAAGTCAGCATCCGGCGCGGGCTGTGTTTCCGATCGCATTGGATGTATAAAGTTTAATCGTCTAACTTATCTTCCCAAGGTTTTTTATCTGCCAATAGACTGACACTTTTAATACTACTCGAAACTTATGAGTTTAATAGATTTTTTTTTAGTTATTTTACTTATACAATCTATTTGTATGCCATATTTTTAATCTGTAATATGATAATATATGACATTCATCTTCAGCCGGTAGATGTTCACTGCTGGATATAAGCATGATATCAATATCTTGTATTTTAAGTTACAATAAAGTTATAGATGATGAAGGGTTCTAGCATATAATATAAGACTATTACAGCTGAAGATTTACAATAGGAGCGAAGTAGTTTCAAAATGTCTATACCAACCAAACGACATTACGTGTAATGGAACTAGATAGATAAAAAATGAGAAAGAAAGTTATGCAATAATATCTGAATGTACATATAACATTAAACAATAGTAATATTTCTAGATATTGTAACTTAACTTTAACTTTACTGGTGGTAGGTCTCTGTTGCCGAAGAACGTCTATGTTGGTACTACCGCAGCATTTGTTCATATCGACCATAGTGGCGGATTAGGGGGTAATCCGTTATCAAGTACGTTAGGTCTCGGGGAGACACGCGCAGCCTATCACTGATAAATGGGGCGGACAGTTGCAATTCCACCCCGAGACGCGGCCTCATTAAGGCCTCTCGCTGTTGGGACCACGATTGTATGCGAAAGCGTTCCCGTGGTTTCGGCTAAAACCGATGAGAGGTACACCGTGGGGTTTTAGCTGGTAAGAGTCAGGCATAAACCTTCTGCGATGGGGCAGAAGGATACCCAAAGCAGGATTTTCCCACGAAAAAAAATAGTACCACCGTAGCGCGTATTTCTTACAGCCAAACAGTAATGTATAAACATTACCGTTTTCTGGATTGAAGGGCTTTGTAGCTAGCGGAATTACTGGGGGTAATGAGATTCTGTATTTTGTCTCAACGCGACGTAAACTAAGTGCTGCTGGGTATATAATTCTACATGGGGCCACGTTGTTATGGGCAGATGTGTCACTTACCTACTATTACTTAACTAGCATCTCGCTCGTCCCCACGCTTTGTAGAATAAAAAAAAGATTAAAGGATATCATTATGACTAATATTTTTTAGGTCTAAATTATTATTAGTATTCTTAAGTATAAAAAGAAGAAGACAAATTTGAAGAACATATGAAATTATTTTTTGGACCTTTCACAATTAAGAGGATATTGTACTACTATTTCATATAAAGGATGTATTTTTAAGGAAGCGATCTAATTTCTCATACGTCTACCCTCATTAAGGTTTCATGTTTAATGTTTATGGATGACGCGTTATCGATATCCGGGTACTCGGGTCCCCGGGCAAGATCCTGGCCTTTAGATCCGGCTGAGCTGTGCGTGTATTGATTTATTAACGTTTAGCAACTATTAACTGCGCTAATTCATCTTTGTTATAACCAATAACCAATTCAAGGTTGTATATTATTAGGGATGAGTAGGGTATGATCGGTAACAAGGATTTTTTGAACCTGTACGGTTAATGTCCATCCTCGTATTGTAAACTTGTCGTCATCACAGCACAGTTGTGTTCTGTCTATCAATACATGAGAGCCGGACTATTCTGGATGACGACCACCACCTAGGCATGGGAATTTCACATTTTGTAAACTTTGGGGTTGTGTGAGCTCAATGCAGATAAAAAATTAGAAATTTTCCTGTTATAAAATTATCGTCACTAATCTACTACTATCTTTCTAAGGTCGTTTCCTCATGTCTGAGGATCTTGATCAGTGTTATTGTTGTCTTTTTTTTTATACAACTTAGGTGGCAAACAGGCATGCGGCTTGCCTGATGTTGAGCGGTAACCGCAGCCTATGACCGCCAGTAACACCACTGGGCGTGTTGCCGACCCTGCAGAAACTTTTCACGCCCTTTTTGAAGAACTTCATATTGTTGTTCCTAGGTAAAACCTCGACAGGTAACCCGTTCCATATTTTGAGTGTTCTCTGGAACCGGACCGTACGTGACCACTGCGGTTTACGAGTGTGAGGATGAATTCCCTACCGAAGGCGAGCGGTGCGATCATGAAATGTGGCCGTCGGCATCATGTCAAAGAGCTCATCAGAACACATCCCGCTATAGAGGAGGTAGAACACACGTAAGGATGCAAAATTTCTCCTAAAACCAAGAGATTCAATACCGTCCGCTAGCAAAGGGTCGTTGATAAATCTGACAGCTCTTGCACCGAGTCTAAAGATCTCGGCTGACGTCTAGGTGCTGCCACCCAAAGATGAGAGCCATACTCCATGTGAGGTCGGACTTACGTTCTTCTTGTTTAATAATTTATCTGTTTTTTCTTTAAGTATGTAGTACATCTTCTAATAGTGTTTCTTTCTTTTTTCTATCACTCGAAAAGTAGAAGGCATTAAATAACAAGCGGCTCACCCAGTTAAATAGATCGATTAGATCACAGCGGAGATGGACGGCTTTGCATGAATGTATAAAAAGGTTAGTGTAACAGGCCGTGGACCCGAGTCCACGAGCCCAGTATCAGATGAGGTGTGAGAGTCAATATGACTTTCAACCGTTAAACATTTACAGAAAACAGAAGATACCCAGGTAGTTAAACAATTCACTATAACTGACGGTGACCAATATGAAAAGACGTTTGAGAAAAATAAAGAACATTACTGTATAGCTTATATATAAAAGAAGTATCCACTAGAATACGTGTATAAGAATTTTATGTATTGATATGAATTTATGGCACTTGCTGGCCCATAACCTAGGTACAAAAGCAAAGAATGCATGTGGCAGAAATGCGTATGCTTAGGTGGGCAGGAGGAGTTACCCTAGAAGACAGAGTGAAGAACATACACGTCAGAGGTCCCTTTAAAGTAAAACCGGTTCAAGGGTAAATGGTAAAGAGACGCGTACGCTGGTCCGGCCATGATATGCGCAGACCCACAACACATGTGGTTTGGGTAACGCTGGATCTCGAAACTAAAAATAGAGGTCCTGGGAGTCTTTTGAGTACTCGGTTGACGATGATCAATAAAGATCTAAAGAATAACAAATTGAAAGAAGCTATGAGACAAAATAGAGATTTAAAAGAATGACCAGGAGAGCCGACTCAAAATAAAGATGGGACAAGGTCTAGCAAGAAGATGAATTTATGGCACGTGTGTCTGTGTATAGATTGCTAAAAGTATATTTATACTTTGAAGTATCTCGTTTCCAATTTTATAATAACACCAATGCGCTAAATTGGACTACACTGTTGGCTGTACTCCAAACATCAAGCCGTCGAAGTATTACAAATCGCTGGTGTCGATGGCCGGTAGTTAGCAGTTGTGTTTGGGTCATCAATCATATTGTATCTAACGCTAACGCAACTTCATCGCTTTGCGTCACATTATTGACACAAATCGTTCCAATAACAACATACAACAACAACATACAACAAATACACCCTGCATAGTGCAGTAGATGCTTAATATACTGGAAGTGTTATTCGTGTCCGAAGCTGCATAGATGGAGTTTGGTTTGATGCTAATCAGTCCTTTAGTCCCAGACTATTAAGACTTAGGTAAACCCTGCCTGCTACATAAAGTCACTAAAGAGTTCTTAGGATATAAAGGTGTTAGGGTAAGTAGCCCAAATCGCTTAGTGAGCGAGACAGGAGCACAGCGTTGTTTCTAAGACAACCTTACGCTTAGAATATATTAAATAGAGCACCAGTGTATAAGAGTTGCCGGAGTCCCTCTCAACGCAAAGGAAGAAGGAAACTCCTGAGGGAGTTTTAATGTGTATAAATTGCAAATAACTGTGATCTTTCACCAGACGCAGGGAATCTTTAGGTTTCTTTCCGACATCAAAGAGTACCGTCCTCATATTGTAAATACATAATGTCTTGAACATTGTCTTTACATTTACTATGTAAGTTTACCTAACAGTTAAATTTTAGTTATCGTCGTAAATTATATAGTTAATAGTGTTCTAGGTTTAGTACTTAAGATAACTTCCGCCCTGCCAAGATTCTGATAAATTTTAGATTATATTCATCGAATACAAAACTAAACAATTTAACTGGTAATGTAGTCTACTGTCAGATAGCTCAGATCTAAAACCTTTTCGCAAATTACCGGTAACAAACAAGCAGATATAAAAAAAATTATAATTTGTTTAGTTTTTACAACACACAAAACACACACACACGACAAAATATATATATTTATAAATAGATACACATTAAGAAAAAAAATTGTTTGTTACTCATACCGGGACTAGGCACCTTCACAAGTTAGGGTTCTGAGATACAAGCTGTGCTTAGTTCGGGACCCGAGAGATATGTGTCCGAATATGTATGTAGAAAAATAAATATATAAGTAACGAGTAAACATACATATGAATTAAGTGAAGAAATGTCCACTTTGTTGTTACAGATAACATTTGATTGATCTATACATATGAATTATTCTTATGTATAGATCCTTATGTATGAAATACATCCGTTTGAAGGATTATCGGTGAACGATGTTTCTAATATATACCCGAAGCGAAAGCAGAGTTTTATAATGTTAATTATGACTAAGCAAAGATTACAGAACCGGTTAAGCTAATTGCGGCTATCAATCATGCTAGAGGCGGGACTCCAGCTCCGGTCGCTCCAACAAACTTCGTAATCTCTGTCAAGTTGTTGCGAATCTGCGTGAACTGAAATTTGTGAATGGCAGACGTTAATCTACTTTGTTTGAAACCTGAAATTGGTTGAAGGCTTCAATATAAAACCAATCACTCCTTGGAGTATAAAGCGATAGGCTTTGGTATGTATTTATATAGATTAGCTTAGTAGTCTAGAGCTAGCGCTTTTTTGTTGTTGAGGGAAAACCTTCACAAGGTACCTGTTTCGGATGGCGTCAGGTGTATGTGCTACGTTGGCAAACTAAAACTCTCTTGGCGGTCTGCTCCAGTACATTTTTAGTGGCTTCAGGATCTTCTACTAAGCACAAGGAAGTCTCTCTGCACTCTGAATAAAGATGGCCTAAAGGACGAAGTCCTCATTGGTATCTTTACCGCGATGCAGCAAATATAGAACCTTATCACACTTTACCGTACACACTTTTAATCGCCTTCTACAACAAACCAGGATTACCTTACTCCTGTTGAGTCTTGAAGCAGCCTATTGTCTTTTCAAGTATCAAATCCTTCTTTTATACAGTAATTACCGGTTATATTTTTAAATAAAAAATTTAATAAATTCTTATGGATCCCAAGTAACCAGAGCCAGCGCACGGAAATGGACTCGGAAATTGAGCACGTGGCGGCACCGGATGTGCCACCATTGGACGTGATATGAACTAGCCAATCAAGGGACCATTCAATTACGCGTGACGCCCAATCGGAAGCTGTTAAATCAATTTCAACGTTTCGCATGATGCTTCAAATGAAAAAAAAAAGTTAATGGTTTTTATTTTCTTTCACAGGTATGGCGGACACGTACTGATTTACAGCTGGTATGGAGTTACTGTGCAGAGCGGTAAGATAAATATATAATGATATTATTCATAACAACACTAACTTAACACGATTTAAAAAGGAGGTAGTTAAAAATACAGTTTAATTTGAGGATGATAGTGGACGTGATGATCGCTGTTGAGGCGTGTTAGGAAGCTAAACATCCTGATTTATTTCGAATTATACGTTTAGAAAAGAGATGTCCTAAGAATATCGACTTGTTAGGAGACTATGTCGAACAATAAATAAAATTTTTTGACTATAACTTTTACTTAACATATTCCACGTACTTTAAACATAAAATTTAAAACTTTGCCTTGTATTAAGTAAAATGCTTCTTTCGTCATGATTTTCCTCTATCCTGCGCTTCATTTTTGAAGGTCGTTTTAGTCCTGGTATAGCTTTATTGACGTGTCTACCAACTACATACCGCTAGACTCTATTATTATGATTAGCGAGTAGTAATGAAAATATATAAAAACAGTATAGTTTACTTAAATGTTTAATGTTTTCTTTTAGCATTTAGTTGAAATAACTAAGTTATTTTTGTTAACTAATTGTAAAATTATAGAACATTAATCTCATGTTATTATTAACAGTCAGCAATGAATTCTATAAACTTGAAGAAGGTCGTTGGTGGTGTATAATATTTCACCGTCTCCACAATATTGTTATTGCAGTATGAATAAAAACAAATATAATGCACTAAATTTTAAATAATAATTTAAACAAGAAACTGCACGAAATATGCATTTAAAACTTGTATACTTAGTTTAAGCAATTGCTATGTAAACTGTTGAAAAAAACGAACGGGACGTTCATCTGATGGTAAGTGATACGCCTGTCCATAACGGTGTAGCGCAAGTTAGGATGATATATACTGTACGACAATATACTACTTACTTTCAGACATAAGATGTTGAGTTTTCTTACCCCAGTAATTTCACTAGCTACAGCGCCCATCTAACCGGAACAGTAATGTTTATACAGTACCGTTTGGCGGCAGAAATAGGCTTCGCTGCCGCCACCCCTCTGGTGTTGCGACTGTCTACGGACATCAGTGATCACTTTCCACCAGGTGAACTGTTCGCTCGTTTGCTTACCTTTCCTATAAAAAAAAACTACCTAGACGGTCTCTGTCAACAGTAACCAACCAAACAATAAAATAATAAGAAAACCAGTAAAAAATCTTAATGATTAACTATACCTAGTACAGATACGACAGGGTGTTTATTATATTAAATCTATGGTATTATTTTTACACAAATTAAGTTATTATTGAACAAAGTAACAACTAAGTAAACATTCTTCAGATGTATATAAGATAAGATAAGATATAATCTTTTAGAACTGAAGATAGACCCCTAAGCTGTTCTTCTTGAAAATTTGTATTACTTAAGTATATGTATGAATAGCACTCAACCTTCTAACGTATTATACTTAGATTCCGACGAACCATTGAATGACGTGCAGTGCAGTGATGAAATGGGTTTATCAAATTTACACCTCCGCAGGCTCGAAGGAAGCTCTCCCTCCCTGTTCCGTTTACTCGGGCTTTTTCAGATGTTGAGTGCTTTTGTGATCCGCGATGGAATTTGCAGAACCTTCAAGGGGTGGCGGGGAAGTGTTTTGTGCGAATGAAATAGGCCTTTTCATATACATATCGTATATATGCACATATGCATATATGTATTTATAAGTAGAATGAATGCTCATTATTCTCGTATACCTGACCACTCTACTAAGTTTTGAACATAAAACTTATATATTGTTAAACTTTAAAGTACTTAGCCGGTTTCTTAATCATCATTGCCGCTGCCTTACCTTGATTTTGAAATTCATTATTTTCATCGGTCTCTTTTGTATCCTATAAATGTTTCAGCAGGCGACATACAATATTAAAATAAAATTTTAAAAAAGTATTTGAATTAAATAAATTGATAAATATGAAACTAGACAAGAGCTCACAATCTTTATGTAGCTGAACTTGCTTTAAAATATATATATGGTGGTGGCTGGTGAAATGTTTTCATCTAGAACACTACGGCTCTCATATATTGACAGATGAAACAGTAACGCTGTTATAAGGTCGGATTTATACACTGGCCGTAACCCCCACTCTATAACGTAACACTCAACACCCTTTGGGGGAGTAATTTTGTAAAATTAGTACTTAGCTGACGTACTCGACAAAAGGAGTATTCTTATAAATTTTTTAGTTTTTAGTCCTTATGATTCCAGATATCGTAATAAATCGCTAAATAGGTGATAATCTCTTTTATATAATAATGATAATGTATTTTCTTTGTTCGCCAATCACGTGAAAACTAGTGAACGTACGTAGCATTCGACGGGGAATAATTTATAGATGGTTATAGGCTATTTAACTTTGGAATCTCATAGATCCTTCATCGTTATATTTCTAAATAACTTTTATAAACATTTTCATTTCGTATTATATATGCGGTTGCTATAGTAACGGTTGCTATAAAAAGCCGTTTGCGGTCGCGATCTAATATCCAGTACAGGTAGCAAAGCGGGCGAGGAAAAGCCCGTCTTTTATATAATATGTATGTAGATGATAGCGATAGCTAACCTACGGGTAACCCCACTGAGTTTCTAAACAAATTTAAAATAATTTAATAGAACTAATACGTTTTATAACACCAGGCTTCATCACAGTTGAAGGTCTTTTCGTCAATTACTCGTGGGTGCTCGTGCAGCCGAACGAAGCCAGCGAATCCTCTCGCCGGCGACGTTGTTTGTCTTCGCCGCTCGAGTTCCGAGAAATCTATTTTCTAGAAATGGGTGAAAATTTTCAACCGCCATTATTGTGTGTGCGGTGAATTCGCAATTGATTCCGCTAGTGATGTGTTAACGCGCCGATTTATATATAAATCGAATCGAATCGAATCGCTATCCATTAATTTCGAATCGAGTTATTACGTGCCGGTAACATGCTGTATTAAACCGGTTATAACTCTTAATACCAATGTGTGTTACTAAATTTTTTTTATTGCCCGAACTGACAGTAAGTGATACGTCTACCTGTAACAATGTGGTGCTACTTAGGATGCTACACACTATACCACATTGTGTCCATAGCCTTTGTATATAAGATGTCTCGTTACCAATATATACATATGAACTTATCAACATGAGAACATGACCGTTCGACGCGAAATGATTTGTAGATGGTTAAAGGGTGTTTATTTTTTGAATTTCATAAATCTTTCATCATTTTCATTTCGTATTATTTATACGGTTTCTATAGTA
Organism: Ornithoptera alexandrae; assembly: GCA_029030555.1. Lineage (NCBI taxonomy): Eukaryota > Metazoa > Arthropoda > Insecta > Lepidoptera > Papilionidae > Ornithoptera > Ornithoptera alexandrae. The sequence goes on along the minus strand of JARDVY010000007.1, from coordinate 2,602,836 downwards.
ACCGTTGCTGTAAAAAATTATTTTAGGTTGCGGTTGCTCTCACAAAATATATCAGATAAATCTCAAGTATATTACGGCCAGCAAAGCAGGTGGGTATCACTTAGTATACATATAAACACACATAGTTTCGATATCGGCACTATGTGTGCATATATCTCTCTTTAAGTCGTTTCCCCAATGCTGAGGGTGGTGACTCTTCATCGATAACCTATTCTTAATGATGTTACGCCAATCACTTTCTGTATAGCGTCACATATAGGTGTTTGCATATAAATCTATTGATAACGTAAAAATCTTTCAGTGTGTGTTGTTCAGGAAAAAAAACATAGCAACGCCCGCGGCTTGTCCAGTTTTATTACAAAAGTATGACAAAGGCTGTGTTTGTGAATAACCGCGCGTAAATCTATTATTTTCTTATTTTCCTCAACTTTTTGCGTTGTCATACATTTCCTAGGTTTTTTTCTCTACCAATAAAGATATACACACATGCACGGATATGTAATACAATGCAATATTAGTTTGGATATCGTTCAAACATATCTAATGAGTATATCTGTCTACCGTAATCTACCTTTATTTCCGAAGTCCCTAATTCAATGTTGGGGTCACATGATGGAATTACCATGTTGCATATTTTTTTTAGACCCGACCAGCTAATGTTTTGCAATGTGAAGCTCTTCAACAGGGGCGTGGAAAGGAAATGTTCTACAAGGGCCGCCAATACGCTATTGATTCCTCTGGTGTTACTGGCGGTTAGAGACTACAATAACCCTTTAACACCAGTTTGTCCGCAAGCCTAGCTGTCATCTCACCGATATAAAAAAAAATTACAACTATCATATAATAAATCATAAATATACATATGAACGTTTCAATACTCGCGATGAAATTAATTTGGGTTCAGATAAATACGTTAAACTTATGACACTACTGTTTGGGTTGTAGGTTATAAAAATACAGGTTCCGGAAATCTCATTTCCGCTCCACATTAGATCCGTTCGTTACCTCAACGACGTAATTGCATCGAATCCAACAATTTCATTTCATTTCCTTGACAAATTCCCTCTTTGACAGGCCGCGTGGAAAATTCGCTCGTGGCTGATGGTTACAGTCAAGAAATATGGACGCACGTGGGAAAAGATGTGTCGTAAGTCTTTGATCGGATTCAAAGTAAAGATTTTGATTGAGTCTTAACTCAAGTTTACGGAGGGGAGGACAGCAAACGCAATTTGTGGATTGAGCCGTTGAATAAATGCTCAAAAGGGAAAGAAAAGCTCATTGCTGCCTGTATCTATTGAGCTTCTGGTGTGAGGAAGTTAGCAAGTGTACTCAAATGTTTTCACCATAACAAATATACAAGCTTTTCTATTTAAAGATGCGAGCAGATATTCTAGTTCACTGTAATAGTAGTGTTTGTAATCACCAAATTAAAATAATCTTAGACGGATGTAAAGGTTCCCGCACAACAACTCACGGGATCCAAGTCAACCTCACCTGCTCGTGGTGCACCCTGATAATTAAGAAACGAAGCTCTGGCTCCCATCAACCCGCATTAGACCAGCGTGGTTAGAAACGGTCCAAATCCCCCCATATGAATTCCTACCCGTTGGGAGGATTTTTGGAGGAAGCCTATGTCCAGCAATGGCCGTCTATCGACTGATAATGATAATGAAACTACGAAAAATCTTAGAGATTATTTACTATATATAGATCTTCCTTTGTTGAATGAATTATTTTCAAGGCATTAAATCAATATTATATTAGTTGATAAAATGATCACAATCTTAATTATATCATTATTGTTATAATTTGATCAGATTAATCTTTATCTCGCTTTAAAATGATAGAAACTAATACGTATATATAGATCGAGAACGATCGTTACGTTAAACCGAAACAAATCCTAACAACTCCACAAACGAGGGTCTGGATGCGTAATAACGTAATCTTAATGAACAGTAAACAGCGTGGAAGCTTAAAAGCCCGCCTAACGTAATCAGAGGGCGATCTCCACAAGTTCGAGACGGGCCAGGCTGTACCATGCATTACCAAACTAATGCAGTTTTAACCGGAATTAGTCTGATCCAGTCTTATCACTAAATAATACTTTAGATTAGATCAATAATATATCTGATAATGAACAGAAATAAAAAGCAAATTTATATATTCCACGAGCAGTGATCATAGAGTATGCTAAGTTATGTGAAAGTAAAAGCCCATACACTACTTCTTTTCTAAACCCAAAAATAGCCTTCGTAACAAGTCTTGATCTTGAGTCTTTCAAAACGCCTCCGCAGCGACTATCACCTTGGTATTATCCTCAAGTTACTGTCACCGGAAAAGTTTTGCGAGCCAAGGAAGTTCCTCCTCTTAATTTTATAGTATGAAATCTTAATGAATAGAATGTTTATTTAGCAGTAATGAGACTGTTTTTTTTTTATCTTCAAGTTTCCTGGTGTTAAGTGACAAGGAAACAATGTATAGAGAAGTCTCGTCACACATAATACTCTTGCTCTCTGTCTTGATATATGAAATGTAGCAATTCCGTTATGAACTGAAGAACTGATAATAGCATCATTTGATATCTACAGCTTGCCTTACTTGCTGCTTATGAAGATTAAAGCTGTTGCTCTTTTCCAGAAGTTTATCAATCTTAGTAATCTTTCACGAATAATCAGTAGCGTTGAGAATATTCTAAAGTCGCTCCCATATATTGCAACGCTAAGAATATATTTTTTTTTTATTTTCCTCCGTCAAGTGTTGTCCTGACGGCAGTGTAAAAGTACACTTTTCTCTTTGTCCTCTGACGTAATCAGAGACTTTACATATTTTTAAAGGTTTTTTTTTTTTGTTTAGTTTATTTTAGTTTACCCATATGTTTAATTAACTATCTGTACTAATTAAAAGTTTTATTTATTTCTATGTAATTAAAATTTGTGCGACATATGATAGCTCAATTTATAAGCACGGGTACGAATCAAATGATTTCGGTATTATGGATTTATCATACTACTCTTGTACATCTATAGTGAAGTGTAAAATAAGGTTTAACAAGTGCAAAAAAAAATATATTATAAATGTAAATGTTAATGTGTATAATATACTAATGCTAGACTTAAGTATATACATATATAATTTTTTTTTCGTATTTATAAAACTATGTACATGTAGCTAAGAGTATATTGTAAACGTAATATAATCACTAATACATATCAATCACTAAGTTCATCATTTTTTTTTATTTCAATAAAGCGAATAGACGAGCGGGATATTTAACCCATGGCATACGTCTATCCATAACAAAATGGGGCTAGTCAGGATGATTTATACTACACCACATTGCGCTCGTCGCCACATAAGATATTGAGTCTCCTTACTCTAGTAATTACACTAGTTACGACGCCCATCAAACAGGAACACAGATGTTTGCACATCACTATTTGGCGACAGAAACAGACGCTGCGCTGGTACCTACCTAGACGGTCTCCGGCAACAGAACCCTGTCATTAGTAAAAAATACTTCCTTGAGGTGACCATCCCGTCCCTTTCTTTGCTTTCTTATATATATTAATTAAAAAAAGTAAACATATAAAAAATTTGCTTTGTCTTCATCATCAGCAGATAGAAGTTCAATGCTGGACATAAGCTTCCCACAAAGGTCTCCACATCGATAGGTATCGCGCTGCCCGCATCACCGGGCACTAGGAGCGTCGTTTGTAGGGGTTCATATGGGGGATATGGGCCATTTCCCACCACTCTGGCCGAATGCAGATTGGTGGAAGCCAGCGCCTCGTTTGTTGATTACCAGGGTGCACCACGAGCAGGTGAGGTTAGCTTGAGTCTCGTGAGTTGTTGTTTATAATAAGTAATCTGTAATAAGGAAAGGTTTCTTAAGAACTTATGATTGTTATGAGCGGGGGTGTCTTTAGTCGTCATGGCGCTTCTTTGAATAAAAAAAAAACAGTAATGTTTATTACATAGAAAATCGTAAGGGTATTGTGTACTGCTCAGTTCTGCTGCGTTTTTCACTTGGTGGTGGGAAAAATCATATTCGTGTTCCTCCCAGGTCACGCCTGGCACGCAACATGAAGAGGTTTTACTGACGGTTTTTACTGTAGCCCGTTTATTATAAACTTTATGATGGTATAAAACATAAAATAATGGCGCATTTTTACAACCCGATGCCATAAAACACCTTTTATTATTGCGATAACATCGTCATTGGAGTTTCGGTGTTCATACTACTTTTAGGTGTGTGCGCGTACCGAAATTTTAATTGCCGGAAATAGATTATACTCGTATTTAGTCAATGAAGTAATGAGACGAGTGACATGTTAACCTGATGGTAAGTTACTGCTGGTAAGTCTCCGTTGCCGTAGACCGACTAAGTACGTACCACTGTAGCGTATATTTTTGCCGCCGGTGGTATACAGACATTACTGTATTCTGGTTTGAAAGGCGCTGTTGCTAGTGTAATTACAGAGCTAACGAGTGCCAACCATATCGACAGTTAAACCTCCTGCTCGTTTCGTCTCCACGTAGAAAAAAAAATTATACGCCTTCCCATAACAATGTGGCGCTAGTTAGAGACTTAATATGTTAAGTCTCATTACCCCAGTAATTTCACTACCTTCCAACGCCCTTCAAATCGCAACCCGGTAATGTTGAAACCACAGGAACACTTGCATACAACCGCGGTTCCGACAGCGGGAGTCCTTGACGAGGCCGCGTCTCAGGGCGGAACTGGAACTTGTTTCCCCATTTATCAGTAATAGAGCTGCGGTAGTACCTAACTAAACGGTATCCGGCTACAGAGACCTTCGAGTATGTATCTCATGTAGTCACTCTTTATTAGAAATCCAATCTTTTATAAGAAATGTAAAGCGTTTTACTTTACGAGGTGAAAAAACTATTAGTTTCGTAAAAAAAAAAAATCATGTGAAAATAAACCTGAAACGTTATCTCGTATGGAACCCGTTCCGCTTGGCTTATGAGCTCGTGCATTTTTCATCGCGCACCAAAACTATTGTACGTTAACGATTTACTTTATACCAGTTTTGTGCTTTCCTTGGATTATATTAATGATTTAAAAAAAAAATAATTACCGTATAGTACTAAACACAGCTGTATTTATTTATGTATACTTCATTTACACATACATACGGAAGTCACCAGTCATATCCGCAGGAGAACTAAGATCACCGACATAGTTCAAAAGATTGCTAACCTGAAGTGATAAAGGGCAGAACACCTCGTCCGAAGGACTGACTGCCGATGTAGCACCAAGGTCTGGGAAAGGAAATACGATGTTAATATAAAAAATCTAACTGTATCCTGCCTTTATAATAACAATAAAATAATTAAACTATATGTATATATACATAATTTTTTTTAATAGAAATAATAATATTTCATTACCTTATAAGAAGTATTAACTGGCACGGATATTATGAGAAATATATTTAATAACCTTTTCAAAAAGAAGAAAACATCTCATGATGAGGATAATCAAGAATTTGTGGCTGTTTGTTGTAGATTTTTTTTTTATATCCTTTTCGTTACTTCATATTTTTATCCAAAATGAAATACATTATCCAACTGCTGGTCGTAGACCTTTCTCAAAAATCTCCACTTTGATTGATCCTGCGGCCGAAAGCTTTGATTTTCACGTTATATAATCCATTCTTCAGCTATTCATTACTTCTTCATAAAAGGGCGAAAAATGTATAAATCACCATAAATGTATTAATGCGGACCGATTGCCGGATTCGAAGAAAAATAAGTGAGAATAGAGCTAAAATGGGTTGAACGCAATCAGAATGATCCCGGGGCGGAGATTTATGGACAGATTTACGGCCGATAATGACTCAAACCGGGTCACTCACACTAACGAACACGCCGTTCATATCCGCACACTCATTTCAAAGTGTGCAAGGTTTTACGTGAATTTTAACAATAGATAGACACCAACATTAAACCATTCAATACTTCGGTGACATAAAATTTCTCAAATGCAAAGTACATATATAATTCATTTGAATATTGTGAAAATATCTCTTTCACCAGATGCTCACTCCATGAATCGAACCTGCACATCTTAAAAGCTCGATTGTCATAGAAACATCGATCAGAAAAATTCTTGAAAAAACCTTTTGCAACAGGATAAGCTTTCATATACATATGACATCCACCAACTCGCACTTGGTCGGCATGGTGGAAACAATGGCCTTGTCTCTCTCTCTCCTTGTAAAACACGTTCTTCGGATCTCAGCAGTGAGAATATTAAGAGTGCTATTTAAAAGAACATATGACTACAGCTGTCAAAGAAAGTTCTAGATTCAGTGACACTCTTTATATCTAAATTAAAATGTTAATAAACGAGATATCGATTCAGTACAATGACACATACAAAGATACATCTTTCGATGTTAATCTTTCACTATTAAAATAACTGACGATATATATATACGTAAAGCCTATTTTTTATATACAATGTTTTTTTTTAATACTCTGGTCTTCTATTATTATATGAGAGATAAAACGCAACGGGAAACTATAAGACAAGTTTGGAAGATCGATTTAGATTATGTGTGAATCGCTTGTTGATTTAAACTTGCTTATTTCGTCACAGGAACCCCCCTTTCTCTTACCCTCGATTCATACACCCCTTAACTAAGCTTTGATCGCGCAAAAAGGCTTTAACTTAGACGTCACTACGTTTGAGTGAAATACTCCGTCAAAACTCACTTTGAAGTATGATAGCGATTCACAAACCCGAATGGAGTTTTCTAAGTATATGTTACAGTTATCATTATACAAAATAAACCCAATCACACAGCGAAAGGAGGGCTGATCCCCTCTTCCGGGTTAAATTTTATTACGTTTCCCTTTTTTAACCAAAGTACGATTTTAAATATCTGATTGTACAACAGGAAATATCAATGTTCCTTCAATGTATATGTAACGGCGCCATTTTATATCATGCGGTGTATATTCTGAACTAATACAAAATATGTTCAAAAATACAGTCTTTGATGGTAGATATATAACATACTAACTTACCATAAGCTTTCATGTTTATATTTTTTTTTTCGGGGAGAAATCTTCAAAAGATACCTTTCTTTTGGGGAGAAGTCAGGATTATGTGCGATTCTTATTCACTAAAACCTCCTCGGTGGTCTGCATCAGTACATTCGGAGAGGCCCTCTACACTTTATGTTACATGTCCCTGAGGAGCCCCCTTCTAAACACCATCGCTGAGCCATAAGCAGTCCCGCGCAGGTTCGCTTGTTGAGCAATAAGAGCCCCCACCCTCAAGGCCCGCGAAACTCCTAGACCCACTTAATCGCCTTCTACGACAGGCAGAGCTTACCTTAGTCCAATTCTTACTAGCCCGAGACTAGAAGGTTGTTCATGTTCATACCTACCACCACAATGTATTTGTAAATGAAATAACACGGGAATTCTTCACCATTTCCTCGTGAACAAAATGAGGAATATCTTTAGGTACATGCAGGTACAAAATTAATATATTTGAAGTACCTGGTAAAATAACAGCTTGATATTTTATAACAAGCGACGAGACGAGCGAGACGTTCACCTGATGGTAAGTGATACATCTGCCCTTAACAACGTGGCGGTAGTTAAGATGTTATACACTACACCACAATGCGCTCATCGCCAGAGACATAAGATATAGAGTTTCGTTTCCCCACTAATTAAACTAGTTACAACGCCCTTCAAACCGGACCACAGTAATGTTTGCAAATTACTGTTTGGCGGCAGAAATAGACGCAGCTGTGGATCGTAGCTAGACGGTCTGGCAACAAAGACCTACCAACAATATATTCTTTTCTTGAAGATTTGGACGGGAACACCGACGCCAACAAGTTGCTCCACTCCTTTACTTTAAAGAATTTTAGATAGAGAAACTATTTAGACCTGTGTACAGTGAAAGAATTGAAGGACTCTTCCCTCTCGTAAGATAAAGCAGTCGCGTAGTATACAGGTGTGAAATAAAAAAGGACAATACAACATCATGGCAACGTTCTGACTCTAACTCCTGGATGTATACCGTAACTTTCTTTTCACAATTGTCTTTGTTTTTCCTCATTAATATCGTTCGAACAATTTTTTTTTCAACGAAGCGACGAGGTCTATTAAGGCACGTTCAACTGATGTTAAGTGATACGCCTACCCATGACAACTTGGTGCTACTTAGAATGCTATACACTGCACACCGTTGTGCTCGTCGCTTTGAGACATAAGATGTTGAGTCCCGTTACCTAAGTAATTACACTGGCTACAGCACCCTTCAAACCTGAACACAGTAAAACGCCGTATTGCCTTAGGTGTTGGTTCACATAACAAAATATGGTATATAGGTGTAAGGGGTCCCGCACAACAACTTCAGGGCCCAAGGTAACCTCACTTACTTGTGGGGCTCTGACTCCCATCAACCTGTAATTGGCCAGTGTGGTGGCAAATGGACGGTTGCCGAAGACCGTCTAGGTATTATTCTATCTCTGCCGCCAATAGTACTGAAAGATTACAATGTTCCGGATTGTACCTATGGAAATTACCGGGGTAACGGGATTCGACATCTTAAAGCGACAAGCACGATATGATAATATATATATTCTGATGATGTAAGCGCTTGAAAGCTACAGCGACTCCTACAGCTCATCTGATACTGGACTCGTGGACCCGTATTCACGGCCTGATGACAATGTGGTGCTGTGTGTACTTTCCTAAGGCCACGTTGTTATGGACTGGAGTTTCACTTACCATCAGTTGAACGTCCCGCTCGTTTCGTGGCTTCGTTGAAAAAAATAAAATGTTTCCTAAAACACTATAACATAACAGATTATCTTCGCAATCGAATAATATTTAATAAAATTCTAAAGTTTATATATAATCGGTCTACAACTTAGGAGAATATATTAACGGATATGCTAAGCCATTAAACCGGATATGAGAATATTAATTCTGCATGCGGCATACGGCCAAATTAACGCGGCGTTATGATTTAGAGCCCCCTATACAACGAACGTTCATAGTCGTGATTTATTCAGGTACTGCAGCGCAGTCGGTGGTCACATGGTCTGAAGGATGGCACATAATATCCGCACACAACCCCACCACCATTCAGTTCTAATAATTACAAATTAAATGCTACTCAACGGCCAATTTTCGTCCACACTGCTGAGGCACAGGTCTACCCTCAATATGAGGGCGACGGGCCATAGTCATCACGCGTGCCCAATGTGGATCGTTTAAATGCTAAATAAAAAAAAAATATTAAATGCTTATCAAACTTTTTTTTTTGTTTTACATAAAGCGATGAGACGTTCACCTGATGCTATGTAAGCCTGTCCATAACTGGTGCTAGTTCTGATGGTATACACAGCACCAAATTGTGGTCGTCGTGAAATATAAGATGTTAAGTCTCGTTGCTCCAATAATTTCACCAGCTACAGTGATCTTCAAATTGAAATACAGTAAGTAATGTTCGCAAGTCGTTATTTTGCGGCTGCTATAGGAGCTGCGGTGGTACCTATCTAGACGGTCTCCGCCACCAGAGACCTACCATCAGCAAGTTTACTTTCTGCTTAAAGTGTTACCTTCATCTAACAATAGATCAAAACATACCAAAGAAGCGACTAAAATAATCCCTCCGTATAAATCCCTACCCGAACGAGGTGGGAATCTTTGGGGGAGGCCTATGTTCAGCAGGGGACATCTATCGGCTGATGATGATGATGAAGCGTTTTAAAGTAGTTTGAAAGATGGTGATCCCATTAAAAGAATTTGATTAGTCCTAAGAGATTGTATATTTCTATCAAAGCAATCTTAAGTTACTTCGACATGTTAAATAAGTAAAGTATATACAATATTCTACGTTCAAGTCATCATCATACGTATGTAATCTTTTTTTTATGTACCACTTTGAATTTAAGGTTGTGTGATGTCAAGTGAACAGGAAACCGGAGACCGTCTAGGTTGGTACCACCGCAGCTCCTATTTCTACCGCCAAACTGTTATGTGCAGATATTACTTTGTTCCAGTTTGAAGGTAGCTGCAGCTAGTGAGATTACTGAGGTAACGAGACAACATATATCTTAGGCGACCAGTGCAAAATGGCTGCAGTGTTTATCATCCTAACGCCACATTGTTGTAGGCAAGTGGCAAGTACTGTAAGGTCTTATACCAGTCTTGTAATGGAATAAAAGTTAGATTTGTTTTTATAACATAATGTACCTTTTCAGCATTTTCAGTGAACATTACTCATGGAAGCATTCTTTTTTATATCAGAGAGCTCCTTGGATAGAGACCGCCGATAAGAGCGTGTCGATTTTTCTTTTCCACTCGAAAAAAAAAAGTAGGTTTATCCGGCTGAAACATCCGCCGCACATATTTTTCACAGCCTTCCGCCCATTAATTCGCTGTTGACGTGAACTACAGTAAAGCAGAATAATCACGAATTAAAATAATCACACATGCAGTTAACCATACATTATTTATTATTATTATTTATTTATTTATGAACAGAAATTACAATGAAAATATAACATACATAGAAGAAGTGCAAAAGCACTACTTATTCCAATATGGAATTTCTTCCAATGGACCAGTTGTTGGGAGATTTGATTTAAGTGACATTGAACCTGGTGCACTCTGATAATACTATAGAATAATATATAATGCCCATTTTGCCGTGATTAAGCTGCGTCCCTTGGGTCAGGCCAATGTCCAGCGGTGGACTGACGTGGGCTAATATTTTTGATGATAATACATTAAGTTTTCTATAACTGTTTTATTCGACAAGGTAATTTTTTAAGTTGTAAGTCAGATGTTAACGGTACATTACTTTTTTATTCAATTAAGCGACGACACGAGCGGGACGTTCACCTGATTATAAGTGATAACGCCCATAACAACGTGGTACTAGCTACCATGATATATACTACACTACATTGAGCTCCATCGCCTAAGACATAAGATGTTGAGTCTCGTTACCCCAGTAATTTAATATTGTACATATAATTTATTTCCATATGTATTTTAAATACTTCTGTTTACCTACATTTCCAACTCTGTAAGGGCACGCCGGAACATGCAGCGCGCTCTCCTCTCGGCCTCTTATAGGCACCTGGGTAACAGTTCCCTCCGAATACGTCACCCAGATGCCATGGGAGCCTAGAGAAAAAACTCTCTCGACTCCCTGCGGCGGATCTGTGGTCTTAGGTTCCGTTATACGGCCAACCGTTATACGGCCGCGGAGAATAGGGAGAGCGGCAGAACGCAATACCGACATTCCTCTCCCTACGCGACTCCACCTCTGTTACGAAGGGGAGTATAAACCTGCCCCTGCAGCCCACCAGCACACATCCGAGGTGAGCTCACAGAGCTCACCTGCTCTTGGTGCACCCTGCTAATCAACAAACGAGGTTCTGACTGCCACCTACCCGCATTGGGATTATACAAACCACACTGGAATCTCTGTGCTTAAAAATTGTTAAAAATAGTATCTATACTTAAAAATAAACTTAATTTAGTCAATCTAGCATCAATTTAGCAATATTCAAAGCAAGTTGTGTAACTTTTGAGTAACTTGAGACATAATTACATAAACAGGTTTAGGGAACCAAGACATGCAGTACTTGTCTGCATGACGCGCACGCCCCTGCTGACGTACTACTCGTATTCTTATTCAATCAACACATGGATGTATTGGAGAGAAGATTGATCTAGTAACTTTATATAACTTAGCGTTTAGAGCTTTGTAACCGCAAAACCTGTCACAACGACACCAATTGGTATTATGGTTAAGCATAAAGCTATATATTATATTATAATAATGTAATAATTATCAAATCGATTCATCTTTATAACATCGATTCTTCTAATAGAAACTAGAATACTTTGCGTATTTTCTTCACTATCACCATCAGCCGACAGAGGTCCACTGCTGGATATAAACCTCCCCCAAAGATCTCCAGATCGATCGGGAACCCATTGCTCGCATCCAATGGGTTCCCGCGATTCTAACCAGATCGTCGGTCCACCTTGTGAGAGGCATTCCAACACTACGTCTACCAATACGCGGGCGCTAGTCGAGGATCTTACTGCCTCATCAGCCCTCGGTCCTTCACGCAATATTCCCTGTCCACTGCCACTTGAGTCAAGTAATCTTTTGGGCTATGTCGGTGACCTTAGTTCTTTTGCGGATCTTCACATTTCAGATTCGATCGCGCAGGGAAACTCCAATCATAGCCCTCCTCCATTGCGCCTTGGGTGACTTTGAGCATTTTTATGAGGCTATGAAAAGCTTAAAGCTTTTTCTTCACTATAACTCTTTAAAATTGTGAACGTTATATTAATGGTGACGTCAGGTCTGTAATAGCAAATATTTTCTAAACTGGCTGTCTGTTTGTGTCGCTTGGGGTGGCCATGTGGACGGGTTACGGCTGCTCCGGACAGGCAGGTTTAGGGTTTGGACATGCTTGCGGTCGACATCGCTGGACATACTACTAGTTATATCTAAACACAACTTATGTAGAGACAACTGACCTGAGTTATTATGCATAGATTGTATTATAACGGTTTATTATACGAATATTAGAAATTGTAAAATAACAATTAAAAGCTAAAAATACACAGTTATACGTAAGTCTTGTCTTCATCATCAGTGCTTTAAAGCATTCGAAATATTTCTTTGGGAAAGGAATTTTTTAAAATCCATTCTTAGCTGACCGCTAAACGGCAGAAACAAGATCTCTACCAAATTTTGTGTGTTTATATTTCATGATGAATTAATAAATCTCTGGATATCTCCTATATATATACCATTACAATTGATGGAGAGAGCTATGCTCGGAGTTTCTCTGCGCGATCGAATCAGAAATATGGAGATCCGCCGAAGAACTAAGATCACTGATATAGCTCAAAAGATTGGTAGACTTAAGTGGCAGTAGACAGGGCACATTGCTGGAAGGACCGACAGCCGATGGGGCAGTAAGATCCTCGAGTGGCGCTCGCGTACTGGTAGAAATAGTATTGGGAGGCCTCTCACAAGGTGGACCGACTATCCGATGAGAACCGCGGAACCCACTGAATGCGAGCAACGCGGTACCGATCGACGTGGAGATCTTTGGAGAAGGCATATGTCCAGCAGTGGACGGAGATCTTCGGAGAAGGCATATGTCCAGCAGTGGACGTCTATCGGATGATAATAATGATAAGTGAGGTGAAGTTTAACAAAACAATATTTAAAATTTTATTTTTTAACATGTTAAACTAGAACTAGCGACAGGACGAGGAAAATACATCTATAATCAGTTAAATTAAACGTCCGATCGTAAGTGTAGTCATGATTTTGAGTCATGAAATGTCTCTACTCCAACAACTTCATGAGATACACAGCCTGTCAAACTGGAATACTGCTCCTGATTGACGGTGAAAATAAGCGCTGCAGCGATGCACTGCTTAAGAGATGCAGTAAGAAAAACATGATGACAGATTTGTATATTTTTGTTACTAATATATAATGAAATGCTAATAATTATATTTTTGTTACTTGATATAATTTCACAAAACAAAGACAATATTCAAATAACTTTATCCGATATACGAAAGATGTTAAATATATTGGTCTATGAGACCTAGAAAATATCTAATATAACTTAATCAGTGGTATTAGTTCCAGAAAATGGTACGGTTTTTATGGTTACTTGACTACCATATATTTCTTTTACCGTCCACGAGGTGAGCAAGACTGTCTACGAGGACGGTGATGAATGACACACGTCACGGGGGCCGCAGGTGTAGCCTGCCGTGGACTGTTCGCGTCACTCACAATTTGGGACGACGTACGGCCTAGCGAGGATTTGCTGCATCATCACGAACAAACTATACCAATAACAATGACGAACAATAGAAACAAAAAGTAAACACACTATACACATATAATTAATAAACTATAGGAAAAAATTAAAAAAACGTTATAATAAATCATCATCAGTTTAACTTTTGCTGCATCAGATATAATGTAAAGAACTGTTGAGTATGTTTAATCTCTGAGTAATAGTAAAGAAATAATCTAAAAAAGCCATAAGTTAACACAAACTGGAAGTTACTAAATAAGAGATCTTTTTATATCATCAAGGTTAGCGTTTGTCAACAATCCCACCTGATCCTAAGTGGTGGTGAAGCGCAATAACATAGAAACAGCCCATTAACTATTAACGCCGACAAGCTGTTCCACTCCTTTGCTGTTCTTATGAAAAACATCTATTTTCGTTTAGACTGAGTCTGTCTTGGTATTTACCTCTGCAGGTCCTATTTCTTCCACCAAATGGTATTGTGCAACATTACTGTTCCGATTTAAAGGGCCTTGTAAGACATTCTACCGCGAGGATCTCGTTGTAACTGACGATGAAGGCCATAGCCGGGTCAGAAAAGAGGCAGAGAAAGTAAACGAGTTAGTTCATGATGAAATCCATGATCCGCCTTTTACATTACTGAAGCTTAAAACCGCAGTGGAGAACTTTAACCCCAAGAAGGCCCCAGGAGTGGATGGTTGCACAGCTGACATCTGCAGCGAGATAATACTTCAAGATCCGGACGCTTTTCTTGCCTTTTACGACAAGTGAATGCAGGTTGCACACTTTCCGAACATCTGCAAGGAGGCCACAGTAGTGGTATTAAGAAAGCCTAGCAAGGACGATTGCATCAACCCCAAAGCTTATAGGCCAATCTGCTGCCGGTATTGGGGAAGATCCTCGACAAAATGACGGTAGCAAGGTTAGAATGGTACATAATACCGAGGATTAGTAATCACCAGTTAGGATTCATGCCCCAGAAGAGCACCAACGATGCCCTCTATAAACTAGTACAACGTATCAGGGACAAGTTACAGCTCAAGAAGCTAATTACCTATCCTATACATAGATGCCTAAGGTATGACTTTGAGCAGGAGACAGGCTTAAGAATAGATACAGCCAGTCTACCCGAGATGATAGAAAATAAATTAGTTAGAAGTTCATAAATTATTGTATAAAAATTTGTAAAACAGTAAACAATAGAAATAAGTACAAATAAATGTTACTTTATCCATATCTACACAATAATATTGTGTGTTTCTGTGTATAGTAGATAGTAAGATAACATAAGTATAGATAATGTAAAAAAAAAGAATAAATAAAAAGTATCTTTAGTTATTACTTGTTGGAGGGGAGATAGAGGCTTGATGAGTGTTCGAATAACTGATTAGAGATATAAATCGGAAATTACTTTTTTTAAGACTTGCGAACTTGCAAAAAAAAATTGCGTACATCCGCAGGTTTAATACATTTTCATTAAAATTATTTATTCAAAAACTAAGTTAAATTTCGGAATTTTAATACAATCGTTAACTATGTAATAAATTGTTATAATTAAACTATACTAAACTAACCTATAACTTAAATACAAAAGTATCGTAGAATAAATATTTTCTCGTGCTATAAGGCTTTATATATTAAATATAATAATCTGTATACATATTTGATTTTATTTGTGTTATCAAGTAAACAATAAATTTGTTGTTAAACCAATATCTTAGTGTTATTTTGTTCGTGAGCAATTAACGCTATCTGTCAGTATAACTTTTTTATAGCGGTACGTTAAAAAATACATAACTTGTTACCGTAAACATGTCATTCTTTGACCCAGTTTTAACGCAGTTCGCCCCATGAGGGAGAGGGTTGGGAACCAAGGTAAAATAAGGCTCTCAAATGCTTTGTTAAAGTGTCATCGTAACGCGAGGGCGGCTCGAGTGTTTGAAGGTGGATTTGTGACGCGGTGCTTTAGGCTTCATTACTGTCACTGCGGATTTTTTTTTCCTTTAAGATGGCAAACAAGCATACTGTCTGCATGATGATAAGCAGTTACTGTAGCCTATGGACGCCTGTAATACCAGAGGCATCAAGGCGCATTGCGTACCCAGTAGAAACCTTACCACGCCCTTTTTTGAATACTCCATTCTGTAGGTGATAGAGAAAACCTCGACATAGTTCATTCCATAATTGAATGATTCTTGAGAGAAAATTTCTCTAGAACCTGACTATTCGTGACCACGGCAATTCTAGAATTCCTTGCCAATGACGGAAGGTACGATTTTTACTAAAAAAACATGATAATATATGATTTGATTGCTATTTGGTACCCTACAAGTCAATCCATAACAGATTTCTCTTCGCAAGTGCCATGACTCTCAAACCAATCTTCCAATGAGCAAAATTAATCAACCTGTATAGACTTCGTAATCAATTTCAGTGAAACGATGTGATAAATGATATTTTAGCATGATTATATGTATATTTGTCTTTTCGACTGTTTATACGAATTTACTGCAAGAATCTTTACTTAGTACTGTAACTAAGTAAGGATTCTTGCAGTAAATTAAACTGTAACCACTGGGTTACAGTACTGCATTTGGACTTAATATACTAATGTCTTTAATCAAATTAACACTGAATATTAAAATCTTTAATTATATCATATTTTCCTATTTTATTATATCATCCTCACTGCTCAAGTGTCGCTAGGGTTCTTACTGAAAATTATAATATATGGTATAAGGAACTATGAAGCGATCACATCTCGACAATTGCAATAGAATCAAGTACATCTCGTAGAATCATAGGTTCTTCAAAATAAATTTACTGAAGTAAAGTATTAAATCCTGACTAAACTGACATGTACCAAGAACAGCAACTTCGAGGATATGCGACGCAAAAAGGGACCTTTGATTTCACTTTAACTAATTAGTTAATTATTTATTGTTACTAGTGCTAAATCTCTGTTGCTGGAGACTGTCTAGGTGGGTATCACCGCAGCTCCTATTTCTGCCGCTAAACAGTAATGTACAAACATTTCCATATTCCGGTTTGAAGGGTACTGTAGTTAGGGCAATTACTGTGGTAACAAGACAATATCTTACGTTTCAAGGCAATGAACACAATGTCGTGCAATGTAGGCAGCGGTATGTTGTTATGCGCAAGCGTACAACTTACCTTCTGATATTCGTCTCGCTCGTCTCTCGCTTCGTAGGTTAACAAAAAGTATTTAACTGTTTTTATATAATATATTTATAGCTTAAATTTAGCCTGAACTAAGTTAAGAACGAAGTTGCTTTTCATAAGTTGGCACTTCACGAACAGCGACAAAATTTCTCATGCAACGTTACCTCCTGAGTCTATAAACAAAAAACAAACAAGAGCATATCACTGCTTACAAACTCGCAGCAACCCGAAGCAAGGGATGGGGGTGGGACGACGGGAATTATTTAAACATCGCTTGAGGGCAAAAGAGGGCGTTATCTGTCTGAGTGAATAAATCGTCGCGGCTGTGGGATGCGAAACGGGGGTAAAAAAAATCACAAAAATCCGGCCCCGTTCAAACGTGAACGTATGCTTTATGTTTGAATAACACTGTGTATTGTAACGTAACAAGGAAACTGTGGATAATCAAAATCAACCGGAAGCTCTTCTAAATCAAACCATAAATTTAATACATTGCTCATGATTTGATAACATTTCACAGACTATTCTCATCGCGATATATTTGAATATGAAATGTTTACGTTTATTTATTTATTTCACTTAAACTTACTTAATGGCTTTCTCCACCAGTCAACGTAGAGAGAATATGTTCAACTGAAATGGCGGGTAATGACACATATTCATATATGGTAGAAGTGTTGAGGTGTGAGGTTGATTCTTTATCTTTAGTAAATGACAACGCACGCAGCAGAAATATCATTACTATATTCATAAAGACAGAAGGATTTAAA